>CM050166.1:62139936-62739936 GCA_027410445.1 Discoglossus pictus
ACATATAATATATTAGATTTCAATTAATATATGAATAGATCTTTTTAAAACACCTGCTTGTTCTTTTAATATGATAAAAAAAAAAGTAATTCAAAATGATAGAGTAGGCAGCTCCTCAAACAACTCACATGGCCATTAGCGAGATCCAGTAAGTCTTTCACCCGGCAGCCTTTCATAACACCCACTTCATTACAGATTGAATCTTCAATGACCACATAGTTTGCTTTATAGGAGGTTAGTATCTTGTAGATGTCTTCAGCTGATCGCATGCTGTAGATCTGATAAATCTGCAGAAACATGAACAGAAAATTAAAATGAAAAAATAAACAAGATATTAAAAAAAATAATTTAAATTCATATATTCTGATTTTTCCAGCAATTAATTTGTTTTGTGATCATCACAATCAGTAGGAGAATGGTTTCCCTCTAGTGGTCATATAACAAAATGCAGTTATGTAGAATCACCTATTATATTTGTCAAACTGTGAGTTGTCGTCACGCTTGCAGCCCAAAGCGCTGCATTTGCGGGCCGTTGGGCAGCAACTGTGAGCGCGACTACTTGGTTCCTACCAGGGGAGAACCGGGATGAGCGCCTCCAGCACTCATCACAAGGCTCCCTGGCCTCGCATTATTCCCAAAGTACCTGGTTCCTGCCAGTAGACGGGGGCAGGGCTCGCGATGAGCGCTGGAGGCGTTCATAGCGAGGCCCCCAGGGCTCGCATCATCCCCAGTGTCTCCTTCCCCTCATCCTCCGTTTCACCCTCTACCATTAACCCCCTCACTTACCTTGATGCGGTGAGCTCCTACTTTTGCCTGCTCTCCATCTCATCTTCCGCCTGTGACCGCTCGGCGCACGTGACGTCATTAGCATATGCCGGGCGGACAGCCAGAAGACAAGATGGAGAGCAGGCAACAGCAGGAGCTCACCGGATCAAGGTAAGTGAGGTGGCGGGGAGGCTTAAGTGGGGGGGTAATTGGAGGATGAGGGAGGAGGAGGAGGATGATCAGGGGGGAAGGGATGAGGAGGATGATGGATGATGATGATGATGATAAGGGGAAAGGGAGGTAGAGGGAAAGAGTCACAAGGGTGAGGAAGTGAAAGACACAGGGGAGGGAGAAAAAAAAAAAGACGGGAGAGAGGGGGGGGGGGAATGAGACACAAGGGAGGGAAAGGAGGGGGGAAATGAGACACAAGGGAGGGAGGGGGAAATGAGACACAAGGAAGGGAGGGGGAAATGAGACAAGGGAGGGAGGGGGAAATGCAACAAAATGGAGGGCGAGGCTGGGGGAAAGGAGACACATGGGAGGCAGAGGAGGGGGGAAAGGAGACACATGGGAGGGAGAGGAGGGGGGAAATGAGACATAAGGGATGGAAAGGAGGGGGAAATAAGACACAAGGGAGGAAGTAGACAGGGGGAGAGACTCACATTGGGTAGCAAGCAGCATTGCCAGCATTCAAATTTTATTGCCGTCATTTTTGAAGGGCAAGTCGCTAGTAAAATTCTAAAAATGTAATCATGGATGCAAATATATTTTACAATAATATGGGACCTAAAAGTGTGTAATAACGGAATAAAACATCTTTTAATTTGATTTAAAAATAAACAAAAAGTTTCACATCTCCAGCTTTATTGGAGCAGCTTCCCTCATAATGCCGTTTGGTTTAAAGTAGTAACCTCTAGAATGATATACAGTAGACTCTCAGTTAGTCTTAACAAATGCCTGTAGCCAAGTTGTCATGTCACAAAATGCTTACAGGAACCTAGATTTAATCCACTGTACAGGCATGAGGCAGTGTTGGGGTTATATTCCCAGGGGTCAGCAGCCGAACGTATCTGTGTGTAAGCGAGGAGTGAAAGCGGTTGCTGCAAGAACAGCCCTCACTGACAAATATACTTAGCAGAGCATCCTACGTGCAGCGTATCTAGGCCATTTTTAATAGTGACTCTCAAGCAACCAGAAACTACATTTATCCGGCATCTACCAATCCCCATTGGTGCCGGATAACAGAGTCTACAGTACATTTATACAAGGATAACTATACAATAGACATTTTTTTAAATGCGGTTTAGTTAGTAAAGTCATATTTCCTGCCCCTGCACAGAGTTTTTTCACCTTCTTACAGTGTTTAAAAATTAATTTTGGACAATAAGGCGAGATGAAACTTTTAAATTAACTCTGGGGTTACTGTTTGTGCTGCAAAGCAGCCTGTTATATGTAGTGTATCCCTGATATGTGCTATGTATTGCTGCTGACATGCAGGACGGAAGCTGCAAGGGGATTGGCTGAGCATGAAACAGCAGGTAAATAGTCTGTTAATATTTTTATTATTATTAACTTTTATTTGTAACACGCCAACATATTCTGTAGCGCTATACAGGGGAAGAGAACAGGGAAAAATACAATATTAACAAATGAAGAAAATGGAGGGCCTTGTTTTGAGCTTAGAATCTTTGCAGGAAGTGCTTTTTTCCCCAAAGGTAGGAAACTCGCTACTTACAATCTAAAGATAATGGGAGAGGCAGAAGCCTGGGGAAAGAAGGTAGGGAATAGTAAGGGTCGGGAGAAGGTGAAAGTTTGGGAAGGTGTGTAAACTTGCAAAGGGTTTTCTTTACGGCTAAAGGGAAGGGGTCTCAGAGTGTCATTTGAGGTGACTGGCTCCAGTATGTAATATGTTAGCTGCACCTAGTGGTTAGATAATATAGTATAGCCTGCAAGTGTAAAGTCAAGGGTTAGCTTTACAGAGTGGCGGAGGGAACATTTTAGACATAGAGGGGCAAAATGCATTAGTAGTGGGGGGATAATAATATTGCTCCCCTAATGCTGTATGCCGATGGGGAGGGGGGTTGGCCAGATGCCTGTGTAGACTCCTGGATGCATCAACAGGAGGAGAATCAGTAGTGTATGAAAAAGAATGTTTGCATGAAAGAATACCAAAATATACATTTAAACACTCCCCTTGAAGTCGGCTGAATTTCTTGCATTTGCAAACGGTTGGCTTTCAAAGTTGACTACCCCCCATTATCCATTTTGTTTTGGAATGATGCAGACATGAGTTCTGCCTTACTGTGGGAAGTCGCATTTTTTCATACACTTCCTTCTCATCATTTCCTTCCTGTGCATACAGAGTGTTTAGCAATAATAATCATTTCTGACAGTTGGAAATCAAGGTTAATACCCCCAAACCCAGGCTAAATTAGCCTCAAATTTAAAGTGATTTGTTTTGGCCAATTAGGTTAGCTGAAAAACTGTTGAATTAACTCTGGGTTCCTTTTTGTGATGCAACGCAGCCGGTGAAATGTAGTGTATCACTGATATGTTTCGGGAAACTGCAAGGAGGAAGCTGCAAGGATATTGGCTGATCAAGCAAGAGCAGGTAAATAGTGGGTTAATATTGCTCCCCAGATGCTGCATGCCGATTGGGGGGGGGATCAGATGCCTGTTTAGACACACCCTGGAGGTGTCGACATAATCATTAGAGGGGTTTTTAGATATTAATAAAAATATAATTTTTTATGAGATGTGTTGTATACATATAGGCTGCTTTTTGCCTAAGGATTGCAGAAATGTATTAATCCATGATACTTTAATATCCATTTAACAATGGAGCAATTAAATGTAATTCATTTTTAACTGTCTCTGTCACTATAAAAAGGCATACTAATCTTCTTTATTAACCCCCCCACACACACACTACTGATGTATTGCTACCAGAAGACCTTTACCTTAGTCATTTTATTTATAAATTAAACATCCTCTAACTTCTAACTACATTCTAAGACAGAGCTCCTTATCTTTCCACGCTCTACTACAGCTTTCACTCCGCAAATATCTCTCACTGTTGACAATGCCATCATCACTCCCACCTCTCAGGCCCGCTGTCTTGGGGTCCTACTGGACCCTTCCTTCTCTTTCATTCCCCACATCCAATCACTCACAAAATCTTGTCACTTTCACCTAAAAAACATATCCAAAATACGCCACTACCTCACACAAGACACAACTAAAATTCTTATTCACGCTCTCATCATATCTCGCCTCGATTACTGCAACACTCTTCTTGCTGGCCTTCCTATCACCCGTCTGTCTCCACTCCAATCCATTTTGAATGCATCCGCTAGACTCATCTACCATACTAAACGATCAGTGTCTGCAGCACCTCTCTGTCAGGCACTCCACTGGCTTCCCATAGCGTCTAGAATACAATTAAAAATCATGACCCTAACATATAAAGCCCTCCACAATAGTGCACCCTCCTACATCTCTGCTCTCGTCCCAAAATACACTCCCACCCGCCCTCTTCGCTCTGCTAATGACCTTCTTCTCTTCTCCTCTCTCATCACCTCCTCTCATTCCCGTCTTCAAGACTTTTCACGTGCTGCCCCTATTCTTTGGAACTCTTTACCTCGCACCACCAGACTATCTTCCTGCCTCAGATCCTTCAAAATCTCTTTAAAAACACATCTATTCAAAAAAGCCTATCATCTTTAGCCTCTTCATTCACTATGCATCTCTCACTCTCCTGTACCTCACCCATACCCTTTAGAATGTAAGTTTGCGAGTTTTAATCTTGTGAGGTGCTTTAGGGAAAGCACAGTGTATATCAGATTGAAAGCTCAATAACAGGGTCTTCCATTATTTTCATTGTGGGGCATTGTTTATACTTGTACCTAACCCCTGTATTGCGCTGCGGAATATGTTGGCGCGTTATAAATAAAGGATAATAATAACTTCTATATCAATTTGTTTAATCACAATCAATTGCATGAATGTTTATTAGTGTGTTTGCTTATCAGGTAAGCTTTTATGATTTGACAAGACCACTTCCACTGCATATTCTCAGCAGTAGGCAGATGCAAGTAACCAGATAGTCCTGTGTGTTGCTCACTCGTGCAGTAACAAAAAAGGAAATACTCATGGTATGTCAGTTTCCATGCACTAGCAGTGTTGGCTAAATGAACGTTTTCCTTAAATTGCTTTTACGCCCATTACTTATGCAACAAACTAACAACCCTAGTTTCTTTTTAAGTCACAAACTGTTCCATTTTTCTTAGTGTATAGTGCTCCTTTAAAGGATCACAAACGTCCCCCATAAGTGCTCTGCACCATTAGATAGAGGCTGAAAAAGGATGTGGAAAATGTGTTTTACATTTTCTAAATGTATGCTCAATTAATGGAGTTATGATAAATTGAAGTCAGGCTATTTCAGTGTGTTGCCTCGGCATGAATGAGTAATGAGCTCTATACAGCGCTGAACAATTGAATATTAATTAGGATCAGGTGTAGAAGCTTTGAATCGGGCAGTGTTAAGTAATTTTTAACTACCTGTAGCTACTCTAGCAGCTTAAGTAGTATTAGAGAGTGTCACAGACCCCTGTCCAGGGCCTGGATCCTGGTGCATAGCGCTACCATACATTACATAAAGCCCCATTGGAAAATGGATGGTGGGGAGAATAACCCCAAAACCTAGGGCCATGCTTCATATGGTCTTATGGCATATGTCTCTGCCTTACCCTGTATTCTCTATGTAATATTACTGTGTTCTATTTAAACTGTGACTGAGTGATCATGATGGGGTTAAAACAGTGTGTGCTTAGTCTGCAGTGAGCAGACACCTCTATTGTATGGTTATCTGTTCTGGCCCATTGTTAGCAAATTAAGTTAATCACATCTGCCATGTACTCTGGACCACTCAGACACAGAGACGGCAGGATGTGTATTAGAAGGTAGCCATATTGTTCTCAGGTGCCAGCTATCAAGGTACTGTTAGACCCCATGTGGAGTCTGTCTCCTGTAATGGTCTGCCACTCCCTGTCATTATTGTATTGTACACACCCCCTCTGCATCTATCCCCTATAAATATTGTTTGACTTTTCAAAATAAAAAACAGTTCACTGAGGCATATAGAAAACGTCTCTTATTTTGCTTCTGGTGGCTGTGATACTGAACCTATCTCCACCCTGCAAGTAACCTGTCCTGGTCACTACCACAGGAAGGTTACAGAGACTCTAGGAAGTGCCGATTCATGATGGAGAGACTCCAGTCTATAGCAGGTAGACCTGGGCATTAATAGCCCCTACCCCTGGATCTTAACATAGAGTCTGGGGCAAACAGCTAGTGTTGCGGTCTGTGGTGCAGAGAGTATTGGGATCAATTTCCAAAAAAGGCACTTCTTTTATTTTATGGTTTAAAAAAAAAAATAGAAATAGGTCTTATGTTATATAATAAAACATATGTTAACATGAGGTAACAGTGAGTGGATTTTTGTTTATTTTAGAAACAGTTATTGAAATAATTATGTGAACTAGTTATTTAAAACCCACGACTTACCAATGATAAAAATATATTTAAAGCAAACTGCTTACCACTGCACCACCACACTCTACAAATATAGTGTAAATTCATAATACAATGTGTAACACTTACAGACTCCAGCCTTATTACATATGCAGGTTCTTGTGGGACGGCTTCAGGGGGTAAACTGAAACCACACCACACTATCAAAGTCAATTTTAAATGTAAAAGAAAATTTCCATAGGATTTTCCACCCTCTAACTGGATGGCGCAGAGCACATATGGTGACTTGTGTCCTTTAACCCACCACTGTAATATATATTACTTGCACACTGGGAGCATAAATCTCTCTAAACCTAGTCTCTCAATATTGTATTTTAGCCAAATATAGCAATATCACCCTATATTGTACAGCAGACAAATGATTAATAAAGTCTTAGCATAACACGTTTACAAACCAAGTAAAAAAATGCAGTTTTCATGGAAGCTGCTTCCAAACCAGGCTAGAATTAGATCATTAATACAATCTGGATCTATTAATGATTTACTTCTCGTTCTGTTTGGAATGTGTTGCAGCGGTTCACTCGGTGTAGTGGTGCAGAAAGTCTGAATGGAGATCAATGGCAAAGTCATCTCGCTGAAGGTCAGAGGAAACCAGTTTGTGTATTGCCTGAAACCATCTTACTGGCTGTAAGAACATATTCCATAAAACATGAAGCCGTTCAGTCTGCTTAATGTGGCCAGAGAAATCAACATTGCAATATTTTGTCTAGTACAAACTGTACAATTAAAAAAGGACAAAGGAAAGCTGCCAATGTTAGGAAACTCTTAACAGGCATTCTCACAAGAAGTAACAGTATAAATGCTACCATTTAAAAACAAAAAAGGGGCCTACACGTCCAATGTATTTTTCTGCCAGAAGTGCGATTGGCTTCCTTGTGTAAATATTGTGATTATCAGGGTCTGAAAGGATCCTAGTAATGCTATAACACAAGCTATATGTTTTAATTAGGCATTGGTCATTAATAAAATGAATTTTCAAGGATTTAAAAAAACTATTTTCAATATTAAGGATCAAGCTCACATGCTGCTGATGTACACCTACTATAAAGGTCAATGGTGAAAGACAACTTTATCTAGCAGGCAGTGCTAAATTTTCAGGCACAAGGTTACATTAACACAATTTTCTCCATTGGCTGGGCTGTTTCTGTGTTGGAAGGTTTCCTTGGCTACAAGATTGTGGATGACTTTTTGGCCTCTTACTCAGATTGTCTAAAAAAAACTATAGGCCGATCTCTCAGACAACCACTCACTCTCACCTTGAAGACAATATTAGGGTGGAGAAAAAATTCACCTGGAGTCAGACACCAATCTTTAAAAGTGAATTGAACATTGAATATTGCTATTCTAAAACCATCAAATAGGAAGCTTAATAATGAACAATGCATAATTAAAAACTAGCTTCTCTTGTCAGGACCTTTCAAGTATCTCTTTGCAAATCATAGCTGACAGTCTCTTACATTTTCATTTCTTTTCATGAGGTCTTCATCATTATAAACTGGTAGACTTGTCACCATCCATCCAGTGCATAGCTTGATCGCACCCATTAACTGTGGACTCCCAGCAAACACTGCAGCGAGAGGAGCCTGACCCCTGCAAAACAGTATATATGGGATTAACAAGAAAACAATTTAACAGTGTCTACCGCCTCGAACACCATGTGTTTCTGCTTACTAGTAGATGCAGTAAGATAATTGACTATGATCAGTCTAAAGACTGAAAATATTTGACAACTTTCTTATTAGGTAATGAAAAATAAACTAATAAAAAAAATGTTATAAAGAAATGGAAACAGACTGTTATGCGGATTTAACTAACTAGGCATGTTCCTGCGTCTTATAATTCCCAATCACCACAATGAGAATTAATAATCTAAGATAATGTAAGGGAGGATCATTTTGTGCGATTTACACTTAAAAAGGGCCTGTCACTCCAAAAAAAAAAAAAAAAAAAAAAAAGTCAAGCTGTTTGTTTATTTTTATAGAACAAGAAAAAACTGTCTATGCTGTGCTGTCAAATTTTTACCAAAGT
Organism: Discoglossus pictus; assembly: GCA_027410445.1. NCBI lineage: Eukaryota > Metazoa > Chordata > Amphibia > Anura > Alytidae > Discoglossus > Discoglossus pictus. The sequence continues at coordinate 62,148,322 of CM050166.1, forward strand.
GAATCAGTTCTGGGTAATTTCATGCCGCTGATGCTGCAAATGAGATACTTACACATATTAAATTAGCTGATTTCATGTTATCTGGAAGTTTGCGCCCTCTCCCACCTTTGTTAGTATACAGGTGTGGCATATCAATGCTAAATATTTCAGAAATTATTAATTGCAGAGAAAAACTGCTAGTACAGGGATATAGCCAGTTTTGTCTTTAAAACAATATCAACTTTCCTCTCAAGTTTTTTTTTTTTTTTTTACAACAATAACCAATTAAAATAATATTTATATAGATTCTGCCATTACGCAGACCACTCCTGTATCTGTTTAAAGGGACTCTGTCACCTGAACAGGGAGTTGAGCATTAAAAATTGGTTATACATGCTCTTTAAGAATAACCTTGCACCGTCTTCTTCTATGGTCTAGAACCTTAAGCTTAATCACTACATGTTTCAAGTAAAATTGTAATTAAGCATAACACTTACTCCAACCTGGTTTTATTAACTGGGGGTTCCTGGTATAAATGCATGCAATGTAAAAATACACAAGGACATGAATAGAAACATAGATATTACTGCAGATACGAACATAAAGGCCCATCTAGTCTTCCCATTCTTTCTAACTAAATTATTTCAAACCACATGATGTAAGCTTTATGTCACAAACCTTTGTCACGTATGTAAAAGAGCATCTTTTATAGAATACAAAGATTTTTTTTCTACCAAGTAAAATAAATTATATTATTTGAAGAAAAAGATCCCTAAAATAGGCAGTTTGATCCATCTTTATATAACCAGGGATTTAAAAGGAAGTGTAAACAAAGACACATGGGGACCCTGTTAATTCAATTTTGTATCGGATTTACATTAAAGGGACACAGAGTGGTCCCTGTTTTTAATATTAACATACCCGACATAAGTATGCACTTGCTTATTTACACATTATTTTATTAACAAGTGCATACAAGCTTTGTTTTTACATGAAACCTTCTAAACAGTCCTTGCAATGGTCCAGTCCCTGAAGCTCATGCATACAATGTGTCTAAAGTACTAGAGGGACTAGCCAATCACAGGCTGTGTCCCAAAAGCATGAGCTTTTAAGTACTTGTTAAAAAGGTATATAAAAGTTTCAGTAGTGTATGCCTTAAAAAAAATCCCAAATAAAACATTAATAAACTTACATATTTCTACAGTTTTCTGGCAGTTTCTTTTGTGAAGGACTGCCCCTGAAAGCCCAGTCTTAGTTTTTATTGATGGGTACACTGTACCTGTATAGGCACCTCTGGGGGTTTGGAAATCCATTTATTTTTTAATAAAATAAATCTATCTGTATAGACTGCAACAAAATGATGTTTAAATATGAAAAAAACCTTCAGTGGTTTATTACACTATGAAAAACAGGGAACCTTGCAAGACCCTTTAACTAAGGGGGGCAAACATAGAATATGCTGCTGTTCGGACATCAATAAGGCTCACTGGTTCTGTTTCCTTAATTTTTCAGGATAGAAAAGGAAAAAAACAATCCCTAACTGTCTATATTGAAGGTCATTATCTAGACTATAGATTCATTATTTCTTAAAGACCCCCCCCCCCCCCCCCCCCCCCCACACACCAAATATATAAATGTGATCTTTTAAAAATGTCTGCTACAAATGTTTGGACTAAAGTAGCCAATTTCCTGCCAAAATAAATCTATGGTGCATTCCCTCAAACCATGACAAGAAATCTATAGTGCTAGATCTGGACAGTTGAAAGGGACTCATGTGACAAGTTCAATATTAATCCATATTCACACTAGACAGTAAAATTCCAGTGTTGACCTATTTATATTCAAACCTATTGTTATTATGGTTTAAAGACATTTTAACATTTGTCTTTTTGCCTTGTTAAAGGATATCTAAGTGAGCTGGATTAATACATTTCTGCACTCTACAGGGGGAAAGCAGCTTATGTGTATGCAGCACATCTCATAAAACATTTTATTTTTATTAATATCTAAAAATCCCTCTAATGATTATGTCGACACATCCAGGGTGTGTCTAAACAGGCATCTGATCCCCCCCAATCGGCTTGCAGCGTCTAGGGAGCAATATTAACCCACTAGTTACCTGCTCTTGCTTGATCAGCCAATCTCCTTGCAGCTTTCTCCTTGCAGTTTCCTGCCACATATCAGTGATATACTACATTTCACAGGCTGCTTTGCATCACAAAAAGGAACCCAGAGTTAATTCAAGAGTTTCAGCTGACCTAATTGGCGAAAAAAAATCTAACAAATTTAAATTTGAGGCTAATTTAGGCTGGGTTTGGAGGGTATTTACCCTTGATTTCCAACTGTCAGAAATTATTATTATTGCTAAACACTTACTCTGTATGCACAGGAAGGAAATGATGAGAAGGAAGTGTTTGAAAACATGCGACTTCCCACAGTAGGGCAGAACTCATGTCTGCATCATTCCAAAACAAAATGGATACAATGCCTGCGATTGGTTAAACTGAATATGACTGTTATGCTAATTTTAGAAGAGACTGGCGGGGGGGGTCAACTTTGAAAGCCAACCGTTTGCAAATGCAAGAAATTCAGCCGACTACAAGGGGAATGTTTAAATGTATATTTTGGTATTTTTTCATGCAAACATTCTTTTTCATACACTACTGATTCTCCTCCATCGGATGCATTCATAATCCAGCAAACTTAGATATCCCTTTAAAATAAAACATATTTTAAACAGTCTTTTGAAGGATGGCGATGAGAAACCCTGATCTGGATGTTTTCATATACGGTAAAGTTAAATGCACAGTGTGACTATATGCGCATCTGTGATGAGATTTCCTCTGTAATATTATTATAAAAATATTACAGAGGAAATCTCAACAATGTAATGACTCATGCTGCATTTATCAGGTTTGGCAACTCAAAAGCAGAAAATAAATGATTTATTGGTCAAGAGACTGAAAGTGATTGTTTAATAAATAGACATTTCTAATGCTGACATTACACTACACAGATGCACATCAGCCCATGGTTATTAATCCATCTATGCTAAAAAGTATAGTGGTAAACCATGCCACATTAAATATTTAAGTTGCATCTAAAATAATGAGATGATTATTCGCTAATTATACAAATTCATTACTATTATTTTAAACTTTCCTTTGCATGTCTCTAAGAGGTTGAGACGTTGTGTCTCTCCCTAGTCCCACCCCTGTCATATGGACCAATAGGGAGCCCTAGAGGATAGGGAAGGGAAATTGGAAAAAAAATACCAAAAGCTCCTATCTTTCCAGAGCCTTGAGTGTTAGTTAAAAATGCACAAAGAAAAACTATATAGGTTTGAAAATGCAGTGTAGGTGATGTGTATGTGTGTGAGAGAGTGACGTTTCCATTTCGAGAGAGTCGTGTAAGAGGGAAGTGGTGTGGTGCCAGTACAGGCTGTTCTAACATGGTCCATCTTAAAGAAAATTACGTAACAAACCCAAAACAAATTAAATTACTCAGTCTACAAAAATTCTTATTTTTTACCCAAACTATTTTGATTTATAAACTTTGTTTTATAGTGTGCAAGTTTAAATTGCTGTCTTTGAGATTACAATAGTTATATGGGATTATATTTTACGTATAAAAAAACAAACATCAGTAAATACGGCCTTTGCGACCCACTAGACCTGTACAAGTACAAACACACAAAAAATACTTACTTTATCCAGTTCATGAGCTCAACAGTGTCCGACTCATAAAGCTGCTCCAGTTCTGAAAGCTCTTCAAGGATCTCTGGAACAAACTGTAAGAAAAGGAGTTTAATAAAAACAAAAAAGTGCTTTTTTTACATTGTATATCTCATGGCAATTAATAGTTTATGATTTAAAGAATTAGTAAATATATAACTTTTTAAGAACTTGTAGGCAGCGATTGAGATATATGCATTTGTAAAGCAGACATTAAATAGAAATATATTTAAAAAAATGTGCAGCTATAAATGTAGCAAATGTAGCTTACCTCCTTCCACAAAGTGAAGCCAATTACCGTGGGTACTGCAATGCTTAATATGAGAGCCTGTTATAAACAAAGAGAGGAGAGGATTATTTGCGTGAACACTTTGAACGGGCTCAAAACGTAATTCCCTGTACACACCAATGTGTGGGTCTACACTGAGCTCATGGTTTTGAATTACCAACTCTTCAATTCGGGTTAGTGTAACAAATGCTGGTCTGTGTCCCTATATAGGTGATTGAGTGAGGAAAGTAAGCAACAAAGAAGACGTAAATTATTTCAGCCTTCCAATGGAATAAGGAAACCCAAGCATGCATGGGATGAGCATAAGGCCATCCTGAAGATAAATTAAGCAATATGATTTGGGAAGATAGTAAGGGCAGACAAGATGGACTTTTTAGTTGTCATTGGACATCAAATCTGTGTTTCTGTGTAGATTCCCATCTACTTGTCATGAGACCTGCTTTGGCTGCCTGTCTAGAGCATATTCTATGGAAACTGTGGGGAGAATTTTATTTATGTGACGTGCATAAACTCCTCCCTGCACTTGCCTCAACAACCCCATTCATTTTAGTGAACAAAGTACCATATTAAAACAAATGGGTTCCAATACATACACAAAAATTAAATGGAAAATGGTCTGTGGTGGTGGATAGCTCAGAGATCCAAATAGTCAAACTACCACTGTTTCTACACATGTAAAAAACAAATACCTTTTCTGACAATACTACTTCTGTCCCTTTATGTGTGTGTTATAACAGTGAGAGTTTACATTGGCCCAGATGTATACAATGGTGAAGTTTGGAGAACCTTTCCAATATATCCTATGGGTTACAAATATCAGATATCTTGAAGAGTCATTCAAGCTTAAATACACCTGGTCTAATGTGATGTTGAGCAGGTTTGATAATACAGAGCATTTCATTTTATATGGTCACGTAGTGAAATTTGAAGAATGGATTACCTCAAAATTGGAAATAAACTACTGGTAAGTGAATTTTGTGTATAAATGAAAAAATAATATTCATTAATTTTCCAACACCATAAAGCTAAATTTCTCAATTTAGGAGCACAATATGGTTATAAAGGGAAATTAAATAGATAGTATAGACCTGTGCACAGGACAAGAGAAGTATGAGGATGGTAGGATAAGAACTGCTATAAAGAATTAGTAACCGATTTCCTATCTTTGGCATGCATTCTGCTTTATGTAATTTAAGGAACAAAAACACAGAAATGAGACTCCAGCACTAAAATAAACAGGGAGGACCCGGTGTCATACAGCTGTGTTCCTCTTCCGCAGTACTGCTTCTACTTTCTATTCCCATAGTGACCATTTACTATATAGACCCCAATGTATGTATCCATACTCAGGCTTTTTTCTTACCAGCATGAGGGGGTGCACAGTTTTTAATCTAATCCATTTGAAAAGGGTTGTCCAAAGTTCAGGTGAGCACACCCCAAAGGCAGCGAGCACGCAGACATGGGGCGTCCATAGATACTTCATACTAACAAAAAAATACCAACATGCATTAAATAGTGGCTAAAGGTGTCATATGATCAATCATTTAATATATTGTGTTTCGTGCAGTATAAAAAATTTCCTGTTTGAAAAATGAAAGGTCTAAAGTGAATACAAATCATGTTAAAATGAGACATGGAAAGGATGGTTTACTCCTGCATTTTCTATAGGAAAATACATAGGCAGGAAAACTCAAAGTTGTTGCTTTCTTGTGCCATTGCAAGGGAGAAATTTACTTGCACATCAGTCTAGCTCCATCCCAAGAAGTAACCCAACACCAAAATGACACGCATGTCTTCACTGCATTAGACTGACAGCAAACCCCATGCATACTTTTCAGTTCAAGAAAGTCATCAGAGAGGTGTATGGGGCGCTTTAGACGTGGAATGAATGATCTGTACCTCAAGAATCGGCAAAACCCAAAGTCCTAAAATATGTCTTGGTTTATGGTTATAATCTCGAGCCAAGGAAACTTGCCTGCCATTTCAGTGCTGGAACAATCCTTTGGGGTGAAGTGCGACTGATATATGTATGGACATTTCCTAACTGTATTCGCACAATAGACCTAAAATCTCTGAGATACTCCTGATTAGGTAACTTTCTACAGAACAAGATATTTATACTATAGTCATCCGCTAAGTATCTTACACATTTACACTCAGTCCTCAAAAATACAGATTTTCCCAAAAATGTTTTATGCCCATGGCTTACACAGCTGCCAATATTGATAGTTTGGTACATACTTGACAAACAAGAGTCTTTTTTTCTTGAACTGTAGTAGTAACTTAATATTAGACGAACAAAAAGTCACGAATTGGAAACATTGTCTCTTAAATGTGCAATAATAAATGTGTAGCCCTTTAATGTAGACATACTCTTAGAGAGGTATAGTGAAGTTTAATAAAATGCAGCAGGGTCAGCACTGCAACAAAGTGCAACAGTAATTGTATTCCTAGTAAGCTTACCCTTCAAATGTCATAGCAAGAATACCCAGCAGAATTGTCTGAACTACATGGTAGATGACTTCTGGCCTTTCCCCTATCCGTCCTTCTTCCACTTTGATATCACTGCTCATCTGCTTACCTCTGCAAGGAGAAGGTCAACAGGAAAGTACAGCTAAACACAAGGCTAGGAATCTGGAGACACATTTTGTTGCAAAGATAAAACAATAGGTACAGCGGAATTTAAAGAAAAACTTGTGGACTCAGAGATATCAATGGTATCTTTTTTTTGTTGGTACTTATAAACAAACATGCAAAAAAAGCAAGACAGGGTGATGAAGTAAATGCAGCAAAGGTAAACTTCTACAATGTTTCAAACTCATTTTATGGAGAAGTAGGCCTTACTAGTGCTCTTGATACCCGCAAATAATGTGTCTGACATGAATTCGCTACAGCGTGCCATTTGGGGGCTGCCCATGCTTCAAAAGAAGGGTGTGGTCTGAATCACATCCCCAGATATAAGTTTCTATTTGAAGGCAGTATAGCCAGTGCTGGTGCTCCCAAGCAGGAGCTGAAAACCCTTGCCAACACCCTGAGATTGTGATGAGAGGTATATCTGAAGCCCTGCAGAGTTAGTCTAGGCATCCATTAGTGTAGGTTGCTGGATGAATCTACAGCAAACAATTAATAACTGTGGGAAGCAAAAACAGTTTGCACTGCCACTCCCAAGTTGCTGAGCCAAGGTTTGGCAGGCAGTGTAGCCAGTACTGGCATACCACAGCTGCAGAACCAATGGAAGGAAACAAGGCCATTGTTGGCACTCCCCAAACAGAGGTGAGGGATTTGTCACGCTCTCTACCCAGTTGCAAGAACGAAGGCAACAAGGGCAGCACTGAAACTCCCCTGTGGCTAAATCAAGATATAAGAAGCAATGCAGCTGATGCTGGCATAACTAGCAGCAAAACCAAGGCCTGATTGTCTCAGGCACGTACACCCCACCATTGAAAGAGGAGCAGCCAAAGCCCTCACAAAGGAGTTCCTTCTCATAACCTTGCCTATTGCTTAGCCAGCATGGAAATCTAGCTAACAATATTTTTCCTTATATTTTCCTATAAAGATTTTCCAAACTTACTGAAGCCTCCGCACAATGCCCTGAAACACTGAGAAGGAACAAATGAGCAACACCAGGAAGTAGAAAGGTAATAGAGAGGAGTGTGTGAGCCTCAAGATGCAGTCCTGAGAGGGAGACTGGAAGGAATCTTGACACAGCAGCCAATTTACTGTGAAATTTCTGCATAAAAAAAAGAAGAAAGGATTAAACACATGTACAAAAATGCAAATAAAAATGCTTTAAAAAAAAAAAAAAAAATACTGCATTTGTTACTTACTTGGTAATGTTCAGTCCAAATTTTACTTCAAGGAATTTCAGAATTTGCCCATTTTCTTTGTGTGGAACCACAGTCTGGAGAAATAAAAAAAAAAAAAATATATATATATATATATATATATATATATATATATATATATATATATATATATATATATATATATATATATATATATATTTCCATTAGCCACAGACAGTATAAGACAGTATTTCTAGCAGTATAAAATAGAGGAAAGAGTAGATTAAATGATAAACATAAGTTACTCTAATATGGTAAGGGATGGAAGTTAGAGAAGCAAACTAACATAGGTTTGAATCACAACAGTATTCTAATTTTTCTTTACCGCACAATGAAATTTAGCACTATAATTTTTAAAAAATTCCCTCAAACATTATTTGTACCAGACTCATTGACCATATCCATGGCTCAGCATCTGCAGCACCTCTCTGTCAGTCACTCCACAGACTTCCCATAACCTCCAGGATAAAATGTAAAATCATGACCCAAACGTATAAAGCCCTAAACAATAATGTATCCCTTTATATCTCTGCTCTCGTCTTAAAATACTACCCCAACCTCCCCATCCGTTCTGTTAATGACCTTCTTTCCTCCTTATCACCTCTTCTCATTCCTGCCTTTAGCACTTTTCTCATGTTGCCCCTATTTTTTCTAAACCTTTACCTCGCTCCACTAGAGACTTTCCTCCTGTCTCAAATCTTTCAAAACCTCTCCAAAAATACATCTATTTAATCCTTAATATGCCCAGTGTATCTAACCCCTCTGTTTCACAACCAAATCTTTTAGATTTTAAGTTGGCGTGTTTTTATTCTTAAGCTCAAAAGACAGCTCTCTATATGTTTAACTTGTACTGAAAGTTTTTAACTTGTGCTTGTCCTATGGCGCTGCGGAACATGTTGTCGCATTACAAATATTACACAAAATAGTTGTGGCAATTGCGAGTTGTCACGCAATGTTAAAATTTACAGCCTTGCGCATGCACAATGAGCGCCTTCGGCTCGCATTGTGGGCCTTGCGATGAGTGCCAAAGGGGCTCATTGCTAAGACCAAAATATATGGGTTTGATGGGGGCGCTCATAAGTGACGGGCTTGACGGGGCTACAATGAGCACCAAAAGGTCCATAACAGAATGGTGGAGAGGCTCGGAACGGCTTACGAGCTACAGGCTTCAAAAAAATGACGGGTTTAACGGCTGCCATTTTTTTCAAGCCTGTAGCGGCGAAGCTCATTGCAAGGCCCGTAAAGTAGGAGGGAGGCTCGCAATGAGCACCTTTAGCGCTCAGTGCGAGGCACAAAAGTTGAGTTTGTCCAAGGCCTGCAATGAGCGCGAGGGCTGTAAAGTAGAGGGGAGGGGGCGGAGGCCCGCAATCAGCGCCAAAGGCACTCATCGCAAGGCCTGCAAGCTAGAAGAGGGAGAGCTTTGCATTGTGTGGCAGACAGCAGGCTTCAAAAGGTTATTGCCGTCATTTTATTGACGGGCAAGTCGCTAGTAAGATAATAATAATAATAATAATATTAATAAATAAATACTAGTGACTTTAAAGTCTCTTAATTATACATGAATATTTAACAAATTTTAGAAACATTAGTTATTATTGGATTTTTTTTACAGAATATCTATATTTTAGCAGAATTTGTTTGTGCTCGAGTGTTTTCACGCTGGGTGTCCACAACACTGCCTGTTGGATTGTTTAGTGTGTCCTGCTAATTTTTATTATCTATTTAGAAATAGAGGGAGGTTTGTTGAATTGGTTGATTCAGGTAAGGTTTTAGTGGTTGACCTCACCCCTTCTCTACTGCACATGCGCAGGCAGAATCAAATATATTTCCAAGCTCTTCATTCCTGACTCTATACCATGTTCATCATGACTTGAAAAGGAATGGTTTCAATCACAGCCATTTCCATTCACAAGAGTATATAACACAATAAACAATGCCTAATGTAACCAAGATCCATCTTTGACGCATTGTGGGCAATAAAGCCACTTCCAAAAATGCTGGAAACGCTTGTTAACCCGAGAACATGGCAAATATAGCAGGTGAAATGTTTGTCATTTAAACAAGCACACTTGATGTCAGTCCTGGATTACAATAAAAGCATTAACCAATATATGCACAAAATATATAGAATTTACCTACCCTTATAAAAAAATGAAGTGATACAGCAATTGTGAATGCCAGATAGAAATACATCATCTTCATCACCTTCGCCCTTAATGTGCCCTTTTTCACACCGATCTGAAAATAAGATATAGGTTACCATAACATGGATAGAATACAGGTTTTATGTAAACAAAATAGTTATAGTTATTCAGCCAGTTACCTGAAGTGTTTTGGCAATCATTGATCCCACTACAAGGCTTAGCAGCGGGGATGTCAATAGTGCAGTATTCTCAAACTGAAGTAAGTAGCCCACGAATAATGCAAATAAATATGTCCTGTGGACTTCATATACCTATGGAAACAATAAAGCATGACTTCACATTAGTTGAAGAATTTGAGACATGCAATGCTACATTATTTTGCTTATACTACATTGTATGGTGGATAGGCTTCTCTCAGGCTTTTGCTCACCAGAAGCATATACTGCATTTGTTAATGCAGTGTTTTTATCTGCCATGTTGACCAGATTAAACATCCCCACACTGATGAGATCTAAAAGATCGAAATGGTTTGCCCAACCTGTGCTATGTTCAAAATCTGTTATATGAGAGACATATGGTATAAAGAGGTCATGTTAAAATGATGTCTGCATTCTAAGAATCTGGACATGCAAATAAGGTCACAAAAATGTTTTCCTTTTTAATCCAAAGTGGACCATTGTGTTTCTTGAGATTTGGAACAGGTTTTCAGACATGTCTGACATGTGAATGTACAAACAAAATAATTTTTCGTCACAAGTTAGAAATATGCTTGATAAGTACCAATTAATATCGCTACTTAGATTATCAGGTCCCAAGAACAAAAAATATTGTCCTTGTTTGTTGGTAAAATGTAAGCGACGAGTATCATGCGATCAAGGACCCAAACTGACTACCATAAAAAGAATGATGGAAGAAAAAAAAAAACATGCTGAACTGTTAATGTAATATGAAAGCTCAAAGGAAGGCAATGATCACAACTTCATATAACATTCAGGCCCTGGACACTAGCAGAATACAGACCGTTCCAATATCTTAATGGAATAAAACAATGGATCCCAGTCCAGAGTATTCAGTGCTCAAGATACAAAGAAGCGGTAACAGAGGTAGCGATAGAAAGCAGACTCTGCTGCCACAAAAAACACTCTGAAATAAATTATTTACCTGAGAGAGCAAACTCCCTGGAGCAAAACACAGTAATAGTGGATTTCTTTCTCAGGTTACAAATGCGTTTAAACAGACAGAACATTTAGATTTAAAGGGCCACTATGAGTTGAAAAAAAACATATAATAAGTAATAAAAAAAATGTTTTAATCTTTCGGCTCTGCTAGTGCCTAGTAGGGATTTGTGGTCTTATTGATGAGCAAGATAACATCATAGCTTTTCCCACAGATGTTCAAACTAGCAGTTGCTTTATTGCTTTACTAACAGCAATTCCTTCTACCCCGTGCACTAAATAGTATAACAACCACCATATCAGTCTCTAAACACAGTTTGTCAAAAGTAAGATTCCCAGTAAAACTATTTATACCCATGGTTTAAATAATTGTCAATGCGGTTAGCTTGTGACAACATATAACTACAGTGATCCTTTAAAATATCAAGCAAAGTGCACAGATGTACAGGAAATTAAATACTAGTTTCCTAATTTCCCATTTTTTGCTCCAGACAGATGTTACCTCCATATACAGAACAAGGTTTTAGAAGATGCCTTCAGTAAGCTAAAGGCTTTTAAGCTGATAATTTAAACTTTTTAGATACATATAATGGGTAGATGAGTATCTTTTCATCAAAAGGGGTTTCTGTGCAAGTTGTGAACTATAAATACAGGGTGGATGTTCGTACTACTATATCTAAAACAAGTCCACTGTGGTTTCTTCAAGATCAATGTTCTCACAGTGACATTTTATAGTTAAAAAGCACTGGTTTCTGACACCTTTGAAATATGATAACAAATTATAGAATATTTCAAATGATAGTATGACATACACATATGTATAAAAATATTACAATAACTTGTGTTTTACATCATAAGTAAGTCATACCTTGTCTTTGTGGATCAAGGATAGGCCATCTAGCATGCATAGGGCCAAGGCTTGTATGAAGAGCAGGTAATGACTGTATTCCCACATCATTATGAAGGTATACGTAGATGCGCTCATTATCAGGTAGCAGATACTCTATAGGAAAGGGAGATCACACAATATACTATTTTATCAGTAACGAATGTGCCAGTTTATACATAAATGCGATCACTAAATGTGTAAACCAATATTCATATGTTATGGACACACATCTATGTGTATATTATATATGAAAATCATGGAAACATTAATGCAATAAACATATGAAACACTCAAAAAACATAACTTCTGTAGCATAAGAGTAGAGACAGAAGATCTCAAAGAACTTGCCATGACAAAGAATACCCTAAGATACAAGTGACATAATCAAGCGCATGTGTTATGACATCACTGTGCATCATCAATTGCGCCGGTGATGCACATTTGATCCCTCCCCATTACCATCGAGCCTTGGTCAAGAAAATAAGACAACCTCATTACCACAGGAGTGATTGAAAATTAAGGCAGCTAGATCTGATTTTTCTTTCCTGTTACTATATCTAGCTACACATAATGATTCCCATTTAACAGCTGGATAAAAAGCCTCCTTTTGAAGAGCCTTGTGGTTTGTACTAACGGTTGCTCAATTTCTTAGGCGTTCTTTTATTAGAGTGATTCGATGCCATTTGGATCCTAGACCTTAACGTTTACTCCTTGGGATCTATTGTGGCTTCTCTCATTGTCATAGTTTGGCCTTGTGGGGTTGCAAATCTTATTTGGGGATGCCACCTTGAGGTCATTGCTTGGCTGAGAACATTCTACCACGGCAACAACATAATCTAGCATTTTCTATTAGTTGTGCACTGTTAAATTCAATAATATACTTCATGTACACTAAATCTAAAGCTTCAAAAAAATGTTACTTTTCTACAGTCAGTAGAAGTAGTAACTTATTTTGATAGATATCCATTACATAACCTAAAGTTAATCAGAAGGGGATTCTAACTTTGTTACAAAAGCAGTTTGTAATGGTATTAAACCGGTTTTAACCTTTGAATCACTCTGACATAAATAAACACTTTTGTTATGTGCAAAACATTTTTAAATGCTTGGTAAAACTGTGACTTCGGTGTCCATTAAAGGAACTCTGCTGGCCTAATTATTAACACATAATATTTATGATGGCGTTGGCTCTTTCACTTCGCCCAAACATAACAGGAAGTGTGACAGAGGTGTTCTCCCATCACAATATTTTAGTGTCTGGGGTGGTAAACAAAATACCACAAGACCACACTAAGCCTGTCGTATAAAAAACAATAACACATATCAGGATCATTTTGTTGTTATTCTTTGGCAATGCCTCACTTTCCAGAAATCTTTGCCATAGTACACCAGGCAATGGAGTCATGTTTCCAGAAATGAGGTTATCTACATTTTATAGATGCACAAAGGTATCTCTGAATATATAATATTCACACAAAAGAAATACATTAAAAAATATGTACTTTTTTTTTTTACCTGCGTTAATGCATTGTTGCTGTTTTTTAAAAAGCCTGTTAGAGCAGCAACTTGGCAGGCAAAGTATGGTAGTGCCCAGTTTTCCCTGAGCGGGATGGAGTAATCCATTCTGGTGGTATCTGTCCTGAAACAAAGCACAAGACAGAAACACATAGACATATAAAATTAGTTATTCAGTATAAGACCTTCATTATATCCTCTCAGGGTTGGTTTCAAACTAGCAAAGGTTAGGCCTAGGACCTCGGTGGGTCCCCCTTCCTGGAAGGCTCTCTAAGAGATACCCCAAATCTGGCTAAGAGCCCTGCAATAGACAGATATAGAGTCACGCTATCCCTGTTGGAATCACTCAGCGACAGAACTGTAAATACCTTCCCAAGATTGTTGAATTTAAAGATTAAAAGTACCAATTTAGATTGGAAAATGTTCATAGGTTTGTGAAGTTTGTATCAAAATTAATATTAGCAGTTATGTGAGCCATGGGCATATAAAAGCTTTTTAAATAAATTATTGAAGGCACTGCTTGAACCAGAAGGATGCCATGTTTAGGTCTTTCATGCTTCCTGCTACCTTGGAGAAAATGGGAATGTTCTCCTAAATATTATGTTTTCAAGAGTGGAAAGTGAGGCATGAAGAAGGAAGGGGGTTTCTTGATTTGTTTGTGGATTCAGATAAGACTGCAGCACAGGACACCTTTCGGTTCCCTCCCATTGGCTTGGTAGAGGCTGCTTGCAAGTATACTTCCAAGCAGTGATTGCCAAACCTCTCCCTAAAACAGGCCATGATTTAGGTCAAAGACTGTGTGTACACAAGGAGTCCAATAGTATTCAACAGGCTGTGGAGCCTTGAATGGCTTCACCTATGTATTCACACAGTGTTTAACCTAAATCATGGACTGTATGATGGGTTTGGGAACCACTGCTTTAGAGGCATTATAATAAAGCATAATAATAATACATAAATAAATATTGCTTCCCATACCTGTTAATGACAAACCAAGCTACGGTCAGTACACCAGCGAGCCATGATCTACTCATCATCCAACTGGTCAAAAACAGAGCAGTCACATATACCCCTTGCAACCCAAACAGTATTCCTATATAAAAATACGCCGGATCAACAGCGCCCTGCAATAAAGAATCAAGAGTTAACTTCAGCAAATCTGAAAGGGATCCAGTCAAGTACGGTAAATAAAATGATTGGCCTGAATAAGAAACACAGTATATTTGCTCTGAAGTTTGTAATTTTACCCTGCCAATAAGTTTTTATGACCATCCAAACCTGTCCAGCTTTTACATTACAAGGATTGCTAATCACTGGCATTTTTTTCCCTGGGTGTGCGCACAAATTATTTTCAACCTGAAAGTAATTGAAAGGAAGAATCTGAGCAAGGGAGTTAATTAGGTTATTATCCATACAGTGCAGTCAAGCAAATCCATTTAGAAGCTCATTGAGCTGCACTGGCCCACCCACCGTAGTCATGTATTGGGACAAATCCAGCTGTTCTTGTCATGATTACAATACAGCTTTTAAAGTAAGGGCATTTAAAACCTTGCTTATAGATTTTTAATTACTAGCGACATATTTTATGGAGAGACAGAGTCAGAGAGAGTCAGAGACAGAGTCAGAGACAGAGAGAGAGACAGAAAAAGCACTTACCTGGCTGCCAGACATCTGATACAGAGCACTGGCTATCAGTTCAGGATATAGAGTCATCTGCTGTACAGCATTTATGGTTTTCAGTGGCACGGTTTTGTTGTTATGAGCCAGCTCAAAAACACCTTGAGTGAAAGAAAAAAAATGTAGAAGAAATAAAATGTAGAATTTTGGTATTAACATCGATTTAGGTTTTCTGGCCCACTATCTTAATATCTTATAGCCAACACATTCCACTTACCTTCCCCCCCTTCTATTGCTGTTTTTGTAAGCTACATGCTATGCTTAAAATTTATTGCTCTTTATTTTACTCTACTGTGTTCTTATCTACAACCTGATCTATAGACTTACTGACCTATCAGGACATTATTCACAGTGCTGGTCTGTTTCTCACGTCAATTAATTTAGTCCTTCTTGTTTTTCCAATTTTTTTTTTTTTTTCTCCACCTCTTTCTGTTTGCTGTTTTTAGTTCATACTTGTATCAGTATCGCTTTTTGACTTAATAAAGAGAGGCATTATCTCTCGAAAGCTCATCGCTTTATTATGAATACGTTTGTCAAATAAAAAAGGTATCACTATTCACTGCAATACTCTGATTATTCAACTATATATATATATATATATATATATATATATATATATATATATATATATATATATACACACACATATATATATATATATATATACACACACACACACACACACACACACACACACATATACATACATACACATATACGCACATATACGCACACATTGTCTTAGTTGCAATGTATTCTCTTGCTAGGAGGGAGCTGGGTCTGATCTGAAAAAAAAAATGAATGACAGTGCTCAACAGAACAGAACGTACATACCTCTGCCAAATGAGGATGCCCGCACCATGTCTTTATAAAAGGAATAGTACACAGCACCTTCCCCCTGAAATATAACTTCTCTTTCAAGATCCTAACAAAAAAGAAAAATACATATATTTGATTATTATGTGTGCTTTGATATTCTTGTTTCAACTCTTATATACATGTAAAAGGAAGTCAAATAAGGAGCGACAGGGAAAAAGAGAAAGGGAGAAAAAAAAATAAAAAAAATAACTGGGGAATAAAATAAAAAAAGGAGAGAAAACAGAAAGGATAAGAAAATAAAGACCGAATAGTGTTTTGTAAAGTGGAAGTATAAAAGTGTCATTACAACTTTTACATAATGCACTTACTCCCTAGTGCTACCAATTGAGCTCTTTATACAGTCTTTGTCACTGCATTTTCTGTTATAAGTCTTACCTAGAAATAAGAATTACTAATATTACCTATGTTGGCACCAGGTCCAAAATGCATTGAAGGAACTGAATTAAGAATTAGCCAAACCATAATTTCGACACTCACTATCCACAAGCCAAGTACGCATTGAGTGGAGAAATGCAGATGTTATACGTTTATGCAAGAAGGGAGACGCATTTAGGAGGGGTGCTAAGGGACCATATTCAGGAATATATCCATGTGAACAACAGTAAGTAGGAATCTATACACATTTATGAGGGATACGTGATGTCAGAATATCTAATTATTTTCCATGAGGAGTTAAGTGGGAACTTGCACCAAGGCAACTCAGTTGATGATGATTATTTAGATTTTCAAAGGCTTTTGATAAAGTGCTACACAGAAGGCTATTGTACAAAATAAAGAGAGTACATAGACAGAAAACCGTTTAAAAGAAAATGAAAAAGGGATGGTTACAGTGGAACACACTCAAATTGGACTAATATGGTAAGTAAGGTTCCTCCATGTTCAGTTTTAGGTCCTCTTCTAGATCATTAATAAATATGTTAAAAACCTCCCCCGTCTTCCTCTTCTCTTACATGTATGGAAGCAAATTTCACAGCTGTGACCCAAAGCCTCACCCACAGGGTGGGGCTTCACACTACCAGTGTCATATGATGCTCAGCCACACAGCATGTCACTGTCTGTTTGCAGCGGAGCATTAGGAGACACGGTTTGTATGAAGCGCCTCTTTCTCATGTGGCTTTAGCTCATGGTTGGGAAATATGGCAAACTGCATGTGAGAGAACAGGAAGACAGATAGATGTTCCAGAAGCAAGTACAGGCATACCAAACTTAAAGCCACCCCTTTGAGCGCGGATTTGCTATAGCGCTCTTTTTTCACAGTAACTCCCGCTTATCACTTAACCTTGCAATAGCGTAATTTGTGAGCGTCAATTCCCGTTTAGCCCTTTAAATCCCTGCTTAGCACTCTCCGTTTCACCATAGCTCTGTCTGAGTGCTATGGCGATAAAATGCCCCGTTTATAGCGGTTTCACATAAACTGGGTATTGTTGTAAAGTGTAAATTATTTATGATCATTACTAATTAATAAAAAGAATAAAATTAATTGTCAACTTGTTAATTAAATATAAACTTTAAATAAAATAAATCTTGCCCAAAAAGTCAGTTGAAGAAACATTTCCCTATGTTTTCTTATGTATCAATGTCTCTGTCCAAATTAGATCACACAAACAGGTTAGTCTGTGGGTTTCTAAGGTAAGGTGGGGAATTTGGAGCAAATGGATTGTTTCCATAACACGAATTCCATGAATAGCTGTATAAAGAGCTAAATGTCTGTCCCTAAATACATTTAAAATGTTTTTAAAAAGATGGAAAAAGGGTATGGGTAATACTTACACGACGACTGGAAAACCAAAACTTGCGCTCGTGATAGGCAGAAAGGTAGACTGTGTACATCATGCCACAGGTAATCGCCACCAGACAACCAAAGAACAGCTCAGCAATCCGCTGCAAGGCAACAACTGAAAAACAAGAAACAGATATAAAATATATTAGCAGATATAAATCATAGTCTAATCTTTTAGACACTGAAATGGAAAGCAGATTTTTAATCCATTGCATGTAAAAGATGGTAGTTGATGTTTCGGCATAGTCTTTAAAGGATCACAGCAAGTTGCCATATGTGCTCTATATGTGTTTAAAATTGGATATTGTCATTCTAGTTTAGCCCTTGAAGCCGTCCCACAAGAACCTACATAAATAATGAGTCTGGAGACTGTAACGGTAACACAGTGTATTAGGAATTTACACCATGTTTATAAATGAAGTGTGGTGGCACAGTGGTAAGCATCTTGCTTTAAAGATTGTTTTCATTGCAAAGTCATGGGTTCAAATCCCCTGCCTTTTGTTTTCCATTAATTTGTTCAGTCTAGCTAAGACCCTGTAGAAATGTCAGCATAAGTGCAGCTCACATGAGTGCAAAACAATAGATTTGCTAAACTTTGCAAGGGCTGTAAAGGCAGCAATTTTCCCCATAGGCTATATACAGAAGTCTGCAGCCCCTGTGAATCTTCATGATGTTTTTAAGACGTTGTATTATATGATATCTATCCACCAAGCTAGCATACACATTGTGTGTGTCAGTCTGCAACAACAAAAAACGATATATTTTTAGAGCAACACAACATTGTGCCTACTTATAATGCATGCGTGTATGAAATAGTCACTCAGTTCACAAAGGTATTACATATTGACACACAGAACAGTTCTATAACAATTCAACAAGCACGAAACAAATGACATACATCTAACTTGGTCATACGGTGTAATGCACAACCTTTATTACATACCCACAACTAAATATTTCTAAATAACAATAAATATTTGGTACATTTTACTCTTTTAATTTACTTGCCGACAGTGGCTATATATATATATATATATATATATATATATATATATATATATATATATATATATATATATATATATATATATATATATATATATATATATATATATATATATATATATATATATACACACACACACACATACATATATATATATATATATATATACATATATATACACACACACACACACATACACACACAGACATGCATATCTTTAAAAATATGAAATATCTTTAAAAAAGCCCCTCTCTCATCATGCTCCGGTGGCAATCGCACATTTCTAAGCATGATCTCTTGCTCTAACATATAACTTTGCCCATAAAACATTAAGGAGTTGTCAGTAAGTTTCCTCCTTTAAAGCCTTTCTGTCTCTAGATTTTGTTCCTCTAAATAGAAGGTCTCAGAAACATCCCAGAAGAATGGTGGTTAGATTCAATATATATTGTACAATGATTGCTTAAAAGAAAGATAAAAAATAAGTTAATAGGGAATTGTCTCATATTTAGAAAAATGACCCACAATATATAGCGTCTTTTTGGGAGTGCAAAATAACTTACATTTTGGAGACCTCCCTGCTTTTTTGGTGTCTTTGGGGGGAGGCGTTTGTTTAGTTTCCTCTTTCTCAGAGACATTCAGCTTTTTTCTTTGTTTCAGTTCTTCTACTGTGGAATCTAAAGAAGAAAAAAAAAGGGTAAATTAAGCCTAAAATGGGGAAAACACTATTGCTGTTTATGTCAATGTAATCGGATGTTCCTTCTTTCATACACTACTGAATGTGTGATATAAAGACTATAAAGCCTCTATAAGGGAGGCTGTCTTATACATTTTGCCAGTGAAATAGACACAAACAATAGCATATATTTATATACTTGTGTCTATGATCAACTAGGACTAGAATGGCTCATTAAGAGGGTCAGCTGCAGGCATCCAGCACTAAACCTTTTCAGCCTCTACATCAGTGGCTGGTTCTATGATAGTCTCCAACAGTCCAAGATTTCTGGGTCTCTCTTCTTGTGCGTTCAGGTTTACTCAGCTTCAAACACTATAATTCACTAGTGTTCAAGTAGGGAGATGGTGAAATCATGGGCTGCTGGTGGTCTTCATAGTACAGAGTTGCCAACACCATTATAACCATTATATCTAATTTTTCAAGATTAACTCAACACTGGGTCACTACCAGATGACTGGAGAAAGGCAGATGTGATACCTACATTTAAGAAGGGGGCAAGAGCAAACCCGGGAATTATAGACCTATAAGCCTCACTTCTGTAGCGAGAAAGCTTTTAGAAGGGTTAAGAAGGGATAATATACAAGAGTATGTCTATTCAAACAGCATAATAAGTAGATGTACATGGATTTATGAGGGATAGGTCGTGTCAAGCAAACGTAATTAGGAGGTTAGTAACTCAGTGGATGTAGTCTTTTTGGATTTTGCAAAGGCTTTTGATACAGTGCCACATGGGAGACTATTGTGCAAACTAAGGGATACAGGAGTTTGCAGTAAATATCTGCTCATGGATTGAGAGCTGGCTAAAAGACAGGAAGCAAAGGGTTGTTGTAAATGGAACATACTCCGATTGGACTAATGTGGTAACTGGGGTTCCTCACGGTTCAGTATTAGGTCCTCTCATTTTTAACATATTTATTAATGACTTAGAGGTAGGATTGGAGTGTGGTGTCTCCATTTTCGTTGATGATATAAAGTTGTGCAAGGTAATTAAATCAGATAATGATGTGCTTTCCCTTCAAAGGGATTTACATAAAAATTAAGGAATGGGCATCTAAATGGCAGATGAGATTTAATACAAATAAATGTAAAGTTATGTATCCGGGAAGGAAAAAATAACCACGCAATCTATAAAAACGTAATGAAGTAAATTCTAGGGGTATACGATATTGAAAATGATTTGGGAGTGCTTGTGGACAACCACCTACGTAACAGTTCTCAATACCAAGCAGCATCTGCAAAGGCAAATAAAATATTAGAATGTATTAAGAAGGGTATAGAAGCCAGGGAAGCAAATATAATTCTACCACTATACAAATCTCTAGTACGCCCTCATTTGGAATATCGAGTACAATTTGGAGGAGCACTTCATAAAAAGGACATTTTAGAGCTGGAAAAGGTACAGAGGAGGGCAACAAAACTAATAAGGGGAATGGAGGGGCTAAGTTATGAAGTAAAACTAACCAAATTAAACGTATTTTCTCTAGAAAAAAGGTGTCTAAGAGGAGATATGATTACCTTATATAAATACATCCAGGGTCAGTATAAAGATTTGTCAAGGAAGCTTTTTGTGCCAAGAGGTTTTCAACTGACAAGAGGACATCCCTTGAGGTTAGAAGTAAACAGATTCCACCTCAAAGAAAGAAAAGGGTTCTTCACAGTAAGGGTGGTTAATCTGTGGAATTCTCTACCAGAGGAGGTGGTGACAGCGGATTCAATAGATAACTTTAAAAAGTGATTAGATATATTTTTAAATAAAAAAGGGCATTCATGGTTATCCAGGGAGAAATTCGATCGCCAGTATCTGGGGTCAGGAAGGAATTAATTTTTTTCCCCTTTTGAGACAATTGGCAAAGTTTCACTGTTTTTTTTTTGTTTGCCTTCCTCTGGATCAATTAACAACTAATCTGCATATTGCAGATCAGAGGAGATCTTAAAATCTTAAACTTGATGGGCTAAAAGTCTTTTTTCAACCTCAATTACTATGTAACTATGTAACACTTCTAGGCATCAAGAGGAAGTTGAAGTAAGGGAACATGAAACAAGAAAAAGTAAAGAACAGCAGCATCTGCAAAGGCAAGTAAAATATTATCAAGTATAAAGAAGGGTATAGAAGCCAGGGAAGCAAATATAATTCTGCCACTATACAAATCCCGGATCTATCCCATTTCAAATTCTCCATCAGTGGCAACCACAGTTTCGGCAAATGGCTGCTAGATGGCGGGGGGTCAATATTTTTTAGCGCTGCCAATATTTGAGACAATTTGTAACCTTAGAAGGTTACCCGAAATCTTAAACTAACCCTCACCCTATCCCTAACAGTCTACCTAACCCTATGGTATCGGCACTGAAAATCAGCAGCGCCAACTAGCAATTGGTGGCCACCACTGCTGCTGCTGCTGGTGAATTTAAAAAAGGGAAAGGACCCAAACCCGTGCACCCTCTCATTTGGAATATGAAAAAAGGTACAGAGAAGGGCAACAAAACTAATAAGTGGAATGGAGGGGCTAAGTTATGAAGAAAGACTAACGAAATTAAACTTATAAGTAACTATAATAATTTGGAAGCACCACACATTGGCCAAATACAGAAAATTTGCTAACCACTTCCCTACAACTATTTATTCTACATTTTTATATTTAATACTCTAGTTATATCAGTTAAAGCTTCTAAACCTGTTCAGCAGTAACTCATCTAACATGTGGAGTCCACTCATAAAAGTTCTAAAAATAAATGAAAACAAACCAATTCTGGCATAGCACCATACTCACCCTCGGTCTCCATTATGATGAATAAGCCACGCTGCTCTCTACCTGTTGGATGGCAAACTGATCAGTCAGTGAAGTGATACACAGAACATGCTGCCCTTTAAGATGTGGCTATACTGGCAGCTTGGGGTCCAACATGGAGGTGGTCTGTAACCAAGTGGGACACCTACTCGTGGACAGTCCTGCAAATAAAATAGAAAATCTCCTATAGTATTTGTATCGAGTATTACATAGATCAAATTAATTTAAGAAATGGCAAATCTTCATCATTGTTATACCTTATAATTATGTAGATAATCAAAGTCACTGTCTACGGCTGAGGAATATGTTGTCATAGATAGAAAGTAAAAATACACTCACATAAATAATGTAAAAGTATATTGTTGCCTAAGCCAATAGGTCCAGCACCAGCACAATATTCTGCCTCCTATTACATAGGTGCAATGCCACAGAATAAGGCAGCATGCCCGGGCACAACAATATGTAGATATTTGTCAGGACCGGAAATGCTGAAATTGTGTAGTAAACGGATATGTACAGGAACAGATATAATTTGATAGGCTCCTGCATACAGCTGAGCTCTCTCTATGCGCACACTGCAGACTCCTGCATACAGCTGAGCTCTCTCTATGCGCACACACTGCAGGCTCCTGCATACAGCTGAGCTCTCTCTATGCGCGCACACTGCAGGCTCCTGCATACAGCTGAGCTCTCTCTATGCGCGCACACTGCAGGCTCCTGCATACAGCTGAGCTCTCTCTATGCGCACACTGCAGACTCCTGCATACAGCTGAGCTCTCTCTATGCGCACACACTGCAGGCTCCTGCATACAGCTGAGCTCTCTCTATGCGCACACACTGCAGGCTCCTGCATACAGCTGAGCTCTCTCTATGCGCACACACTGCAGGCTCCTGCATACAGCTGAGCTCTCTCTATGCGCACACACTGCAGGCTCCTGCATACAGCGGAGCTCTCTCCATGCGCGCACACTGCAGGCTCCTGCATGCAGCTGAGCTCTCTTTATGCACGCACACTGCAGGCTCCTGCATACAGCTGAGCTCTCTCTATGCGCACACACTGCAAGCTCCTGCATACAGCTGAGCTCTCTCTATGAGCACACACTGCAGGCTCCTGCATACAGCTGAGCTCTCTCTCTATGCGCACACACTGCAGGCTCCTGCATACAGCTGAGCTCTCTCTATGCGCACACACTGCAGGCTCCTGCATACAGCTGGGCTCTCTCTATGCGCACACACTACAGGCTCCTGCATACAGCTGAGCTCTCTCTATGCACACACACTGCAGGCTCCTGCATACAGCTGAGCTCTCTCTATGAGCACACACTGCAGGCTCCTGCATACAGCTGAGCTCTCTCTATGCGCACACTGCAGACTCCTGCATACAACTGAGCTCTCTCTCTCTCTCTCTATGCGCGCACACTGCAGGCTCCTGCATACAGCTGAGCTCTCTCTATGCGCACACACTACAGGCTCCTGCATACAGCTGAGCTCTCTCTATGCGCACACACTACAGGCTCCTGCATACAGCTGAGCTCTCTCTATGCGCACACACTACAGGCTCCTGCATACAGCTGAGCTCTCTCTATGCGCACACACTACAGGCTCCTGCATACAGCTGAGCTCTCTCTATGCGCACACACTACAGGCTCCTGCATACAGCTGAGCTCTCTCTATGCGCACACACTACAGGCTCCTGCATACAGCTGAGCTCTCTCTATGCGCACACACTACAGGCTCCTGCATACAGCTGAGCTCTCTCTATGCGCACACACTACAGGCTCCTGCATACAGCTGAGCTCTCTCTATGAGCACACACTGCAGGCTCCTGCATACAGCTGAGCTCTCTCTATGCGCACACACTGCAGGCTCCTGCATACAGCTGAGCTCTCTCTATGCGCGCACACTGCAGGCTCCTGCATACAGCTGAGCTCTCTCTATGCGCACACACTGCAGGCTCCTGCATACAGCTGAGCTCTCTCTATGCGCGCACACTGCAGGCTCCTGCATACAGCTGAGCTCTCTCTATGCGCACACACTGCAGGCTCCTGCATACAGCTGAGCTCTCTCTCTCTATGCGCACACACTGCAGGCTCCTGCATACAGCTGAGCTCTCTCTATGAGCACACACTGCAGGCTCCTGCATACAGCTGAGCTCTCTCTCTCTATGCGCACACACTACAGGCTCCTGCATACAGCTGAGCTCTCTCTCTCTATGCGCACACACTGCAGGCTCCTGCATACAGCTGAGCTCTCTCTCTATGCGCACACACTGCAGGCTCCTGCATACAGCGGAGCTCTCTCTATGAGCACACACTGCAGGCTCCTGCATACAGCTGAGCTCTCTCTCTCTATGCGCACACACTGCAGGCTCCTGCATACAGCGGAGCTCTCTCTCTATGCGCACACACTGCAGGCTCCTGCATACAGCGGAGCTCTCTCTCTATGCGCACACACTGCAGGCTCCTGCATACAGCTAAGCTCTCTCTATGCGCACACACTGCAGGCGCCTGCATACAGCTGAGCTCTCTCTATGCGCACACACTGCAGGCTCC
The DNA here is from genome assembly GCA_027410445.1 of Discoglossus pictus. Classification (NCBI taxonomy): domain Eukaryota; kingdom Metazoa; phylum Chordata; class Amphibia; order Anura; family Alytidae; genus Discoglossus; species Discoglossus pictus. The sequence goes on from CM050166.1 coordinate 62,173,305, forward strand.
TGCATACAGCTGAGCTCTCTCTATGCGCACACACTGCAGGCTCCTGCATACAGCTGAGCTCTCTCTATGCGCACACACTACAGGCTCCTGCATACAGCTGAGCTCTCTCTATGAGCACACACTGCAGGCTCCTGCATACAGCTGAGCTCTCTCTATGCGCACACTGCAGGCTCCTGCATACAGCTGAGCTCTCTCTATGCGCGCACACACTACAGGCTCCTGCATACAGCTGAGCTCTCTCTATGCGCGCACACACTACAGGCTCCTACATACAGCTGAGCTCTCTCTATGCGCTTCCACACTGCAGGCTCCTGCATACAGCTGAGCTCTCTCCATGCACACACACTGCAGGCTCCTGCATACAGCTGAGCTCTCTCTATGAGCACACACTGCAGGCTCCTGCATACAGCTGAGCTCTCTCTATGCGCACACACTGCAGGCTCCTGTATACAGCTGAGCTCTCTATGCGCGCACACACTACAGGCTCCTACATACAGCTGAGCTCTCTCTATGCGCTTCCACACTGCAGGCTCCTGCATACAGCTGAGCTCTCTCTATGCACACACACTGCAGGCTCCTGCATACAGCTGAGCTCTCTCTATGCACACACACTGCAGGCTCCTGCATACAGCTGAGCTCTCTCTATGCACACACACTGCAGGCTCCTGCATACAGCTGAGCTCTCTCTATGCACACACACTGCAGGCTCCTGCATACAGCTGAGCTCTCTCTATGCACACACACTGCAGGCTCCTGCATACAGCTGAGCTCTCTCTATGCACACACACTGCAGGCTCCTGCATACAGCTGAGCTCTCTCTATGCACACACACTGCAGGCTCCTGCATACAGCTGAGCTCTCTCTATGCACACACACTGCAGGCTCCTGCATACAGCTGAGCTCTCTCTATGAGCACACACTGCAGGCTCCTGCATACAGCTGAGCTCTCTCTATGAGCACACACTGCAGGCTCCTGCATACAACTGAGCTCTCTCTATGCGCGCACACTGCAGGCTCCTGCAAACAGCTGAGCTCTCTCTATGCGCACACACTGCAGGCTCCTGCATACAGCGGAGCTCTCTCTCTATGCGCTCACACTGCAGGCTCCTGCATACAGCTGAGCTCTCTCTATGCGCACACACTGCAGGCTCCTGCATACAGCTGAGCTCTCTCTATGCGCACACACTGCAGGCTCCTGCATACAGCTGAGCTCTCTCTATGCACACACTGCAGGCTCCTGCATACAGCTGAGCTCTCTCTATGAGCGCACACTGCAGGCTCCTGCATACAGCTGAGCTCTCTCTATGCGCGCACACTGCAGGCTCCTGCATACAGCTGAGCTCTCTCTATGCGCGCACACTGCAGGCTCCTGCATACAGCTGAGCTCTCTCTATGCGCACACACTGCAGGCTCCTGCATACAGCTGAGCTCTCTCTATGCGCACACACTGCAGGCTCCTGCATACAGCTGAGCTCTCTCTATGCGCACACACTGCAGGCTCCTGCATACAGCTGAGCTCTCTCTATGCACACACACTGCAGGCTCCTGCATACAGCTGAGCTCTCTCTATGCACACACACTGCAGGCTCCTGCATACAGCTGAGCTCTCTCTATGCGCACACACTGCAGGCTCCTGCATACAGCTGAGCTCTCTCTATGCACACACACTACAGGCTCCTGCATACAGCTGAGCTCTCTCTCTCTATGCGCACACACTGCAGGCTCCTGCATACAGCTGAGCTCTCTCTATGCGCACACACTGCAGGCTCCTGCATACAGCTGAGCTCTCTCTCTCTATGCGCACACACTGCAGGCTCCTGCATACAGCTGAGCTCTCTCTATGCGCACACACTGCAGGCTCCTGCATACAGCTGAGCTCTCTCTATGCACACACTGCAGGCTCCTGCATACAGCTGAGCTCTCTCTATGCACACACTGCAGGCTCCTGCATACAGCGGAGCTCTCTCTCTCTCTCTCTATGCGCACACTGCAGGCTCCTGCATACAGCTGAGCTCTCTCTATGCACACACTGCAGGCTCCTGCATACAGCTGAGCTCTCTCTATGCACACACTGCAGGCTCCTGCATACAGCTGAGCTCTCTCTATGCACACACTGCAGGCTCCTGCATACAGCTGAGCTCTCTCTATGCACACACTGCAGGCTCCTGCATACAGCGGAGCTCTCTCTCTCTCTCTATGCGCACACTGCAGGCTCCTGCATACAGCTGAGCTCTCTCTATGCACACACTGCAGGCTCCTGCATACAGCTGAGCTCTCTCTATGCACACACTGCAGGCTCCTGCATACTGCGGAGCTCTCTCTCTCTCTCTATGCGCACACTGCAGGCTCCTGCATACAGCTGAGCTCTCTCTATGAGCACACACTGCAGGCTCCTGCATACAGCTGAGCTCTCTCTATGAGCACACACTGCAGGCTCCTGCATACAGCTGAGCTCTCTCTATGAGCACACACTGCAGGCTCCTGCATACAGCTGAGCTCTCTCTATGAGCACACACTGCAGGCTCCTGCATACAGCTGAGCTCTCTCTATGAGCACACACTGCAGGCTCCTGCATACAGCTGAGCTCTCTCTATGAGCACACACTGAAGGCTCCTGCATACAGCTGAGCTCTCTCTATGAGCACACACTGCAGGCTCCTGCATACAGCTGAGCTCTCTCTATGAGCACACACTGCAGGCTCCTGCATACAGCTGAGCTCTCTCTATGAGCACACACTGCAGGCTCCTGCATACAGCTGAGCTCTCTCTATGCGCACACTGCAGGCTCCTGCATACAGCTGAGCTCTCTCTCTATGAGCACACACTGCAGGCTCCTGCATACAGCTGAGCTCTCTCTCTATGCGCGCACACTGCAGGCTCCTGCATACAGCTGAGCGCTCTCTCTCTCTCTATGCGCACACGCTGCAGGCTCCTGCATACAGCTGAGCTCTCTCTCTATAAGCACACACTGCAGGCTCCTGCATACAGCTGAGCTCTCTCTCTATGCGCGCACACTGCAGGCTCCTGCATACAGCTGAGTGCTCTCTCTCTATGCGCACACACTGCAGGCTCCTGCATACAGCGGAGCTCTCTCTCTATGCGCACACACTGCAGGCTCCTGCATACAGCTAAGCTCTCTCTATGCGCACACACTGCAGGCGCCTGCATACAGCTGAGCTCTCTCTATGCGCACACACTGCAGGCTCCTGCATACAGCTGAGCTCTCTCTATGCGCACACACTGCAGGCTCCTGCATACAGCTGAGCTCTCTCTATGCGCACACACTGCAGGCTCCTGCATACAGCTGAGCTCTCTCTATGAGCACACACTGCAGGCTCCTGCATACAGCTGAGCTCTCTCTATGCGCACACACTACAGGCTCCTGCATACAGCTGAGCTCTCTCTATGCGCGCACACACTACAGGCTCCTGCATACAGCTGAGCTCTCTCTATGCGCGCACACACTACAGGCTCCTGCATACAGCTGAGCTCTCTCTATGCGCGCACACACTACAGGCTCCTACATACAGCTGAGCTCTCTCTATGCGCTTCCACACTGCAGGCTCCTGCATACAGCTGAGCTCTCTCCATGCACACACACTGCAGGCTCCTGCATACAGCTGAGCTCTCTCTATGAGCACACACTGCAGGCTCCTGCATACAGCTGAGCTCTCTCTATGCGCACACACTGCAGGCTCCTGTATACAGCTGAGCTCTCTATGCGCTTCCACACTGCAGGCTCCTGCATACAGCTGAGCTCTCTCTATGCACACACACTGCAGGCTCCTGCATACAGCTGAGCTCTCTCTATGCACACACACTGCAGGCTCCTGCATACAGCTGAGCTCTCTCTATGCACACACACTGCAGGCTCCTGCATACAGCTGAGCTCTCTCTATGCACACACACTGCAGGCTCCTGCATACAGCTGAGCTCTCTCTATGCACACACACTGCAGGCTCCTGCATACAGCTGAGCTCTCTCTATGCACACACACTGCAGGCTCCTGCATACAGCTGAGCTCTCTCTATGAGCACACACTGAAGGCTCCTGCATACAGCTGAGCTCTCTCTATGAGCACACACTGCAGGCTCCTGCATACAGCTGAGCTCTCTCTATGCGCGCACACTGCAGGCTCCTGCATACAGCTGAGCTCTCTCTATGCGCACACACTGCAGGCTCCTGCATACAGCGGAGCTCTCTCTCTATGCGCGCACACTGCAGGCTCCTGCATACAGCTGAGCTCTCTCTATGCGCACACACTGCAGGCTCCTGCATACAGCTGAGCTCTCTCTATGCGCACACACTGCAGGCTCCTGCATACAGCTGAGCTCTCTCTATGCACACACTGCAGGCTCCTGCATACAGCTGAGCTCTCTCTATGAGCGCACACTGCAGGCTCCTGCATACAGCTGAGCTCTCTCTATGCGCGCACACTGCAGGCTCCTGCATACAGCTGAGCTCTCTCTATGCGCACACGCTGCAGGCTCCTGCATACAGCTGAGCTCTCTTTATGCGCACACACTGCAGGCTCCTGCATACAGCTGAGCTCTCTCTCTATGCACGCACACTGCAGGCTCCTGCATACAGCTGAGCTCTCTCTCTATGAGCACACACTGCAGGCTCCTGCATACAGCTGAGCTCTCTCTCTATGCGCGCACACACTGCAGGCTCCTGCATACAGCTGAGTGCTCTCTCTCTATGCGCACACACTGCAGGCTCCTGCATACAGCTGAGCTCTCTCTCTATGAGCACACACTGCAGGCTCCTGCATACAGCTGAGCTCTGGCTGTCATTCAAGTTCTCAGACAGGAAGTGGAGTTTCCAGCCATCTCAATCAAACACCTATACAATCACACAACTGTTCATTCTCAAATTCAGCATGTAGTGACAATCACAAGGACACATGATCCCAGCCCTGTATATCCACCTATCATAGTGGTTTTCATGTACACGCACTATAATAACAATTATATAACAAATTATTACTAGGTTTTTATTGTCATTTCTTGTAAAAATAATATATGCTTTTTTATATTTGTTTTAGAACTGTCCTGTCTAAATGCTTTTGCATGTCTCTTTAAAACCATTTACGACTGCTCTTCAGTATTTTTCCTTATATTACAAGTCATACTTAGTGCAAGCCTTTGAAAAAAATAACTCATAATATTGCGGCTGTCGGAAAATCAATGGGGAAGCAACCCTTAATTTGCGAGTCAGGCTTGTTCTAAAGCAGGGTGTCCAAGTTAGCCCAGTTTAGGTCCTAATGCCTTTTTAAATGCATTTTGAGGGATTTCGAGGGGTTTAAGGGTCATTTAGGAGCCTGCAACTACAGTTATCTGCCAATAGAGAGTCCTTATAGGTGCCAGATAACAGGGATTTTACTATAAATATATATATATATATATATATATATATATATATATATATATATATATATATATATTAGGACATTGTGCACTATATCTGCGGATCCAGGTGAATAATACTCACTAGCTTCCAGTACTTTGGTACAGCTGGTATCTGTGGGATGTGCACAAAAGCTCCAAGACGTTTAGGTGTTACATTTCCAGTAAATGGTAACCAAGTGTGAGCATTCAGTAGACAAAACTTATAGAGCAGCACCTGGAGCTTAGAACCGAGCACAAAAACCACTAAAAAGCAAAAATATATTGTGCCCAGGCTCCGGGAAGCTTCTAACACTTCCCTTTTGTAACAAAGCCAGCATTTTATGTCATTTCCCACAAACAAATAAATACCACTTCCCATATAGAATGTGTCAGTGGTGCCCACACAATTCATTAGCGGCACCCATGATTCTGACACTAATGAAGTGGCACATATATGTGTAATGAACCGGCCTATTACTCAGAGCTGCACCCAGCTGTAACAGAACAATGGTATTAGGCCTTATAACATTCACACACTAACACACTCTATGATTAAAACAATACGATTGGAATATTGGAATGTATAGCTCGTGTATAATCCAGCCATAGCTTTGCTTAAAGATGTTTGATACAGTGGGCATATGCTTAAGGGAAGCCATGTTGCATATGGTTATGGATTGCAAGAGCGAAGTCTTTGTACGTAGATTTGCATGGCCTTGCCAAGGTTCCCACAATGCAGTGTAATATCTGTACTTCTCGGAATTCTGAGCAGGAAACAGGTTTTTTAACTTGTTTTACACATTCAAATGTCAACAGAAATGTACTAAATTTATATATATATATATTATTGGACAAACACAGAGTTGCATCTCTCTTTATAAAGTCAGAAGCCATACTGATAAAGAGGTACGCCAAAAGCTTGTTACACTAACTAAAATGTGTGTCCAATAAAAACGTTATCGCTATATACTGCAATAAATACACTGATTATGAATTTAGATTACTGGAAATTCATAACTACCCTATGCTTTTATTTTTTTATATTATATATATATATATTATCACTATACACTGCAGTGCAATGCATAGGGAGGCTATTGAGGAATATGTTTAGTATTTCAGTTGTTTCTGACTCTCTGTGACTATATGCATAGGGTTATCTTGGCAAAGATACTGGAGTGGGTTGTATGGACCCTCTAAAATAGACAGCGATGTGTCTGACCTCTCTGCTATGCCCTTGCCATCTTGTATGACGCCACATGGTATAGCTCACAAGCCCCTTCGCCACAACAAGGTATCGATCTAGAAAGAGATTGAGGAATGTGCTGCTAAATGTCCTCTATTCAAACCAATTCACAAATATAGTGCGACATTAAAGATCATGGATCTCGGAGGTGGTCCCCAAAAGCATATGAATATAAGCAGCCGGTCCCCAGTATCTCTGATAATCAGGTCAACAATGTTGAGAACCACTAATATAGAAGGTGTGGCAAATGTGCCAACTTACACAATACCCAGAGCAGGTCCTTCCAGTTTTGTTTTTATGCGGAAAGAAGAATTTGAGTCCGGGTCAGTATCATCCAAGTGATAGCGCACTGACAGCGGCAAGACGGAAATAGAAAAGCCTTAGTCTTACTGTCACTAAGGCCCTGGTGCTAGAGCTCAGGTACATTGGTAAGTGGTACCAAGAACATGTTACTCTACCAAATAAACCTCTGCATCTCAAGAAAGTTGCACAAATTATTTTATAAACTAAGGCACTTAAAGGGACAATTAAGTTTTCTGGATTCTACAAGGAATATAACAAACCGACACATTTACTTTTATGGGCTTTGGTTTATTAAGAAGTGTTTAAAAGTTCTGTTTTTATTGCCTAAAATCAAAAAAATATCACCTGTATGGGTCTGCCCTCTGCAGTGTATGAAGAAACAGATTCTGTAAGGCTGAATGTAGAGTCTAGTGTACTAGCCAATCAGGGACCACGTTTCAGCAGCATGTTTTCTGAGACGTGGCCCCTGATAGCCTAGGAAACTACACTGCACATCCAGCCCTACGTAGTCTGCATCTTCATATGCTGCAGTGGGCAGACCCACACAGGACTTTGTTAATAAAATCCTTAAATATATTACATACCTAGTAAAATCCAGAAACCTTAAATATACCTTTACACCTAAACTTTAAACACTTCAACTGCCTAATTGACAAGTTTATGATATTTAAATATTGCTTATTCTCAACAGACGGCCCCTATGACTGGTCCCGGCCCCTAAGACCCTATTTGCAGGATCCCTGGATAACAAGAGCCTAATACTTTATACATACACTACCATTAGTCACAAGATTGCTTGTGGACTTATCTAAAATTAAAATATGTTATATCTATATCTGTGCAAAACTAGATGAAAATGTAGTGTGTCATATACTACCAGTAGAATGATGTTCTGGATCTTGAAGTTGTTCCCAATGAGCTCTAGAAGATGACCAGCTGGCCCCATCAAAAAAGGAGATCCCCTGCTATAAACCATCGTAACCAATCAGCACACTGCATATCCACCTCTAGTATTAACAAAATGTAGAATAACTTATTGCAATGGATATAAATAACAATATATCTTTACTCCCCTTCTGGATCGCTACCTTGCTGTGGTGAAGGGGCTTGTGTACTTCAATGAAGCTGTGAGCTATATCATGTACGGTTATTCAAGATAGGCAGGTCATAGCAGAGAGATCCGACAAATAGTGGTCCACTGGAGAAGGAACAGGCAACCCACTCCGGAATCTTTGTCAAGAAAACCTTATAGACAAGCGCAACCAGAAACACAGATGTGTCGGATGTGCTGCAGTCCACAGGGTCAGATACGACTGAATGACTAAACACGAACAAATATCCTTCTGCCTTTGTTACCAGACATGTTTGTATTAGGGGGGCTGTTTGCAGCCCTTTATTTGTATTTGCACAAAAACATACTTTGTATTTGCGACAGATCTGAAAAAATGCCATTAATAATATGAGTGTTTTTCATAACATTCTTAAAGAACCAGCAGCCCTTAATAGTCTAGCTGGTCCCCATACAACCCCTGTCTGACCCCAGCCTGCTCTTTTATTCCCACCCACTCTGTCCTGCACTGAGACCCATATTAACACCAGGCTGCAGCTGATCCTCCTCTGCTCCCCCATACAATCCCCACTCCTCTGCTCCCCCATACAATCCCGCTCCTCCCCCATACAATCCCCACTGCCTGCTCCCCCATACAATCCCCACTGCCTGCTCCCCCATACAATCCCCACTGCCTGCTCCCCCATACAATCCCCACTGCCTGCTCCCCCATACAATCCCCACTGCCTGCTCCCCCATACAATCCCCACTGCCTGCTCCCCCATACAATCCCCACTGCCTGCCCCCCCATACAATCCCCACTGCCTGCTCCCCCATACAATCCCCACTGCCTGCTCCCCCATACAATCCCCACTGCCTGCTCCCCCATACAATCCCCACTGCCTGCCCCCCCATACAATCCCCACTCCTCTGCTCCCCCATACAATCCCCACTGCCTGCTCCCCCATACAATCCCCACTGCCTGCCCCCCCATACAATCCCCACTGCCTGCTCCCCCATGCAATCCCACTGCCTGCTTCCCCATGCAATCCCTCTCCTCTGCCTGACCCCCATACAATCCCCTCCTCTGCTCCCCATACAATCCCCTCCTCTGCTCCCCATACAATCCCCTCCTCTGCTCCCCATACAATCCCCTCCTCTGCTCCCCATACAATCCCCTCCTCTGCTCCCCATACAATCCCCTCCTCTGCTCCCCATACAATCCCCTCCTCTGCTCCCCATACAATCCCCTCCTCTGCTCCCCATACAATCCCCTGTCTGACCCCCATACAATCCCCTGTCTGACCCCCATACAATCCTCTCCTCTGCTCCCCATACAATCCCCTGTCTGACCCCCATACAATCCCCTGTCTGACCCCCATACAATCCCCTGTCTGACCCCCATACAATCCCCTGTCTGACCCCCATACAATCCCCCCTGCCTGCTCCCCCATACAATCCCCTGTCTGACCCCCATACAATCCCCTGTCTGACCCCCATACAATCCCCTGTCTGACCCCCATACAATCCCCTGTCTGACCCCCATACAATCCCCCCTGCCTGCTCCCCCATACAATCCCCCCTGCCTGCTCCCCCATACAATCCCCCCTGCCTGCTCCCCCATACAATCCCCTGTCTGACCCCCATACAATCCCCTGTCTGACCCCCCTTACAATCCCCTCCTCTGCTCCCCATACAATCCCCTGTCTGACCCCCATACAATCCCCTGTCTGACCCCCATGCAATCCCCTGTCTGACCCCCCTTACAATCCCCTCCTCTGCTCCCCATACAATCCCCTGTCTGACCCCCCTTACAATCCCCTGTCTGACCCCCCTTACAATCCCCTGTCTGACCCCCCTTACAATCCCCTGTCTGACCCCCCTTACAATCCCCTCCTCTGCTCCCCATACAATCCCCTGTCTGACCCCCATACAATCCCCTCCTCTGACCCCCATACAATCCCCTCCTCTGCTCCCCATACAATCCCCTGTCTGACCCCCATACAATCCCCTGTCTGACCCCCATACAATCCCCTCCTCTGACCCCCCATACAATCCCCTGTCTGACCCCCATACAATCCCCTCCTCTGACCCCATACAATCCCCTGTCTGACCCCAGCCTGCTGATCCACTCCTGCTCTTGTATTCCCACCCACTCTGCCCTGAGACCCATAATAACACCAGGCTGCTGCTGATCCCCGTATTTCCAGCACAGACCGATCATACGGTAAATAATATTACTTACATCAGGAACAGAGCAGCAGCTTCCAGCTGGGGGAAGTAATGGAAGGAGGCTGGAGGCTAGAATAGTCGAGCGCCTATCAGCTGGATCTCCCGTGTCTGTGCAGCCTCAAGTTGCATAAGGGAGTGGTCATGGCCAGGATCAGTGGTGATCACCTGTGTGGGGGACTACACATACAATGCCTAGTGCATGATGCCCTGATTATACAATCACAGGGCCACTGTGGGCTAGCATGCATGTAAGAGATCATGATGTGGGTAATATATGAAGTGTAAGATAAGATATAGAAATAAATATACAAAAGAAGCACAAAATACATTAAGGAATGAGAACATATAACAGGGGAAACAACTTTTCTTTGTGTTCAGATTTGTGTTTGTATTTATTTTAGTGTCTTACCCACATGTCCATCCATAGGATCCGGTGCCCGAGTCCCCCGGCCAAGTCTCTCACATTGAATTATTTTATGTGTGGGGTCTAATTTAAAGTAATACTGTAGATTGAGACTAACCAAGGTTCCCATTGTTTACGAAATATTGTCATGGTGTCTGCTAAGATATGTGGGTACTTTCCCTCTTCCATTATGCAAAATATTGGCAGCAGTTCTGTCGCCAACCGCAAAATGGCGCTGCCGATTTCCCCACTCCTGCTGATACTGCATATAAGGTGCGCCGGACATAGCGATGGCCTCGCTGTTGATTCAGCGCCATCGAGTTGCGCCACATCAGAGGGGGGAAGAATTATAGGCCTTCCCTGAAACCTGAAGGCGCCATCTAGCGGCTACTTGCTGGCACTGCAACTGTCAGTGCCGGCAATTTCTTGCGCATAAAAAACTGGATAGATAGGTGTAAGTCTTTCCTCCATTTGCGTTCTTCCTAATACATTTCCAGGATCATTCCTGTTATGAGTGCGCCGTCAGTTGTAGCAAGGAGCTGCTAGATGGCGCTGCTGAAATTGTGTACAGTTTGTAAGCGCTGCTGAGATCATATACAATTTCCAAGCTTAAACCATTAACCTAACCCTAAAGCTATGATATTAGCAGCAAAATGTTGGCAGCGCCATCTAGAAGATGCTCACTACCACTGCTGCTGCCTGTGCTGGCGCTGTCATAACAGGAAAAGACCCTTTTCTCAAACCCCCCACCTCCATTATCTATTAAATGTAAATATTCATAAATAATTCCCACATTATTGCCAAATTTCACCCTAATACTCCAACCAAGCCTGGAGCCATGGGAATGGAGGAAAACGTGATAAATGATTCTAGATAACAAAAAAGGATGAAGAAAATATTACAATACATTTTTTTTATTATAGTTAGTGTTAATCTGTATTGGCAAATATATCAAGCAAAGAATAACAATGTTCCTAATGTATAACTTGATATACTAAACTGCCCAATCCCTATACATGTAACAATAATTATTACAACTGTATGTTTTTGCAAATACTTATAACAAATAATGGAATGTAAAAAAAATAGTTGTATGAGGAGTATTGTAGGTCACTTATATTACATATATACAGTGTGGGATTGTTTTCTCCTCCTCTGCTCTGATGTTACTGAGAGCAGGGCCCATTGTCCTAAATGGATTCCCATGGTAGTGGGTCTGAGGCAAAAAGATCATGTATTGAGCCTCATTTGCATGTCACTATACCTCCCTGAAGCCTTGCAGGTTTGGCCTGGTCAGTACTTGGATGGGAGACCACCTAGGAATACCAGGAGCTGTATGCTGTGGCCCTCTGGAGAAGGAACTGGCAACCCACTCCAGTATCTCTGCCATGAATACTGAGTGGATCAGCATGGTGTGTTTGGTCACAGAGAGTCGAAAAGGACTAAGGGACGCAGGGTTCCCTGGTAGTCTAGTGGTTACGATTTAGTGCTTTCACTGCTGCAACCTAGGTTCAATTCCAGTCAGCGAACCAAGAAGTCATCTCACCCTGAAGCTAAGCAGGATTGGGCCTGGTCAGTACTTGGATGGGAGACTACCTAGGAATATCAGGAGCTGTATGCTGCAGCCCTCTGAAAAAGGAACTGTCAACCCACTCCAGTATCTCTGCCATGAAAATCAAATGGATCAGCATAAACATGTGAGGTCAAAGAGAGTTGGAAACAACTGAATGATGCAAAAAATATGCCCTATTGCCTGTGTGAGACATGTAAGTGTACTCAGAACGATCTGTTATTTCTTTCCCTGATGGGACCTATCTTATGGTAGCGCAGCACAAGGCAGCAGCAGTGCCGGTGAGCATGCGCTAGATGACGCTGCCGATATTCCGGTGCCATATCATCGAGTCAAGGCTTAGGTAAACTGTTAGGGTTGGGGTGAGGGTTAGGTTTAGGCTAACATTATAAGCTTAGAACTTCTCTCACATATCGTCAATGCTGTCAAATGTTGGCAGCGCCATCTAGCAGTTGGAGGCCTCACTGCAGCGGTGGACCTGTCCCAACACCATAACAGGATATATCCCCCTGATGTGCCACAACAGTACTGTTCAACTGGCAGCCCTTGCGCCACATGTGGCCCCCAGTTTATTTCTGTAGCCCATTGACTGCCAGGGAGAATCTCCTCACACATCTAATAATATTATCAGGACACACAAGACATCATAATACATTCCTAAATGTTTAGTTATTCCATAAAAACTATATGAATAAATTAAAGGGCCATGGAACACACATGTTTTTTCTCAAGCATCTGAAAGAGAATATTTTTGAAATTACAAAAGTTGCTGCTGTGCTTTTTTTGCATGAAAAAATATAAAGTAAAACCTGTTTAAACTTTAACATAAGCTTTGTGCTCTGAAACCTTCATTTGAAAAAATAAAAACACACTTATCTAATACTCTCTTTCTGATGCAAAACAAGGAAAAAAATGTCGTTTCACTTTTCTTTTTTTAATTAGTATTTGAAAACTTTCCTATCAGCTCCCTGGCTGATAAAAATATGGTCATACACCCTAAAGAAGTTGGACATCACAAGGGAATTGGGCAGTGAACCTTATGGGTCTCTGCATTGAAACATTTTGAGTTTTGAAAAAAAAATGAACAGGCTCCATATAAGTCCTCTCTTGTGCCATAAAGTCGGGTTAAATACATAGTTTTTTTAATATTCTTTAATTCATATCATTTTCTTTCCGGGGGTGGAATACAATGTATAAAATATGCTCTTTTGAATGTAAAACAGAAAGTTTTGGACTTCAGTGGTCCTGCAATGAGAAGCTGAGTATTAAACTCACCCAGACACCACTTACAAACAGCAACACAATGATATATAATGTAAATTATATATATATATATATATATATATATATATATATATATATATATATATATATATATATATATATATATATATATATATATATATTAGTGGTTTACCTGTCATAAATGGCGGTATAATATTATGTGTCTCCCTCCCTCCCCTGTGTCTCTTTCCCACCCTCTGATTCCCCTGTGTCTCTTTCCCCCTCACCCTTCCCTTGTGTCTCTTCCCCCTCCTCCCTCCCCTGTGTCTCTTCCCCCCTTCCTCCCCTGTGTCTCCTCTCCCCCTCTCCCTTCTCTTTGTCTCTTCCCCCCTATCTCCCTCCCCTGTGTCTCTTCCCCCTCTCTTTTCCCTGTGTCTCTTTTCCCCTCTCCCTCCCATGTCTCTTTCCCCATCCCCTTCCATGTGTCTCTTTCCCCCTTTTCCCTCCCCTGTGTCTCTTTCCCCCTCCTCCATCCCCTGTGTCTCTTTCCCCCTCTGTCTCTTTCCCCCTATCCCCTGTGTCTCCTCTCCCCCTCTCCCTTCTCTTTGTCTCTTCTCCCCTGTCTCCCTCCCCTGTGTCTCTTACCCCCATCTTTTCCATGTGTCTCTTTTCCCCTCTCCCTCCTGTGTCTCTTTCCCCCTACCCTCCCATGTGTCTCTTTCCCCCTTCTCCCTCCCCTGTGTCTCTTTCCCCTTCCTCCCTCCCCTGTGTCCCTTTCCCCCTCTGTCTCTTTCCCCCCTCCTCCCTCCCCTATGTCTCTTTCCAGCTTTACCCCTCTGACTCTTTCACCCCTCCTCCCTCCCCTATGTCTCTTTCCCCCCTCCTCCTTCTGTCTCTTTCCCCCTCTCTGTCTCTTTCCCCCTCCTCCCTCCCCTATGTCTCTTTCCAGCTTTCCCCTCTGTCTCTTTCACCCCTCCTCCCTCCCCTGTGTCTCTTCCCCCCCTCCTCCTTCTGTCTCTTTCCCCCTCTCTGTCACTTCGCCCCCTCTTTGTCCCTTGCGCACTGTGGCATGTACAGAAATCCGTACACATAGTTTCTGGAGTGTTACACACACTTTAGAAACTATATTAGTGATTTATATTTAGCATTTATATTGAGGATATTTGGTTGTAAAACCCCTGCATGTTGTATATATGAATTACTTATGTAAATATTTAATGGAGCTCATTACTTGTTTATGTTTATTGATTATGGGCTGACTAGATGGGCCATTTTGGTTTGTATCATTTGTCCAATCTTTGTTTGCTTTCACTACAAACATATTAAAGGCATTTGCAATTATATGGGTTATGAATGCATCTGATTGAGGAGAATCAGTAGTGTATGCATGAAAAAATACCAAAAAAAACAAACTTACCTTGATGTTTGCAAATTTATTCAGGTTTCTGAGACTTGATTTTGAGAAGGCATGCCCCATGAATACCTCATCTAAATTAGCATAACATTTATAATTAGTTTTGGCCAATCACAGGCAGCTATAACATTGTTTCAATAATTGGGAAGTCAGTCTGTGCAGCAAAGCATCATGGAATGTGTCATCTTGTTTGCCCCCTGCACAAGGAAACAAGGAGGAGCTCAGAGATTGCTCTGTAGATTTCTGCATTGTTGGCTTGAAGGGTTAAAAATGCAGTGTTTCTATTGGTAGGTACACTGCGCCTATGTAGGCAGCTTTGTGTGTGTGGAAACCAATTTAAAAAAAAAAGCCTGTATGTGTATAGAATGACTCAGTATAATGTGTGTTTCTGATATAAGCAGCATGTGTTAGATTAGAAAAAGGGAAAAACAGGGAACCTAGATATACCATATTTACGCAAATCTAATGCACATCTTTTTTCAAAGAAGATCAGGTCCCAATTTAGGAGTGTGATGGCGCTCTAGATTCATTGGCAAAAAGGAAGGCACAGGACATATCGCGACACCACCATCTCTTGCTTACCGGCTCTCTAGAGTGGGTGACCACTGGAGGAAGTGGCAACCAGAGAGCCCCAGCACAGTGGCACACAGAGCCTGGTACCCAGAGAGCCCCAGCACAGTGGCACACAGAGCCTGGTACCCAGAGAGCCCCAGCACAGTGGCACACAGAGCCTGGTACCCAGAGAGCCCCAGCACTGTGGCACACAGAGCCTGGTACCTAGAGAGCCCCAGCACAGTGGCACACAGAGCCTGGTACCTAGAGAGCCCCAGCACAGTGGCACACAGAGCCTGGCACCCAGAGAGCCCCAGCACAGTGGCACACAGAGCCTGGTACCCAGAGAGCCCCAGCACTGTGGCACACAGAGCCTGGTACCTAGAGAGCCTCAGCACAGTGGCACACAGAGCCTGGTACCTAGAGAGCCCCAGCACAGTGGCACACAGAGCCTGGTACCCAGAGAGCCCCAGCACTGTGGCACACAGAGCCTGGCACCCAGAGAGCTCCAGCACAGTGGCACACAGAGCCCCAGCACAGTGGCACACAGAGCCTGGTACCTAGAGAGCCCCAGCACAGTGGCACACAGAGCCTGGTACCAAGAGAGCCCCAGCACAGTGGCACACAGAGCCTGGTACCTAGAGAGCCCCAGCACAGTGGCACACAGAGCCTGGTACCTAGAGAGCCCCAGCACAGTGGCACACAGAGCCTGGTACCTAGAGAGCCCCAGCACAGTGGCACACAGAGCCTGGTACCCAGAGAGCCCCAGCACTGTGGCACACAGAGCCTGGCACCCAGAGAGCTCCAGCACAGTGGCACACAGAGCCCCAGCACAGTGGCACACAGAGCCTGGTACCTAGAGAGCCCCAGCACAGTGGCACACAGAGCCTGGCACCCAGAGAGCCCCAGCACAATGGCACATAGATCCTGGCACCCAGAGAGCCCCAGCACAGTGGCACACAGAGCCTGGTACCTAAAGAACCCCAGCACAGTGGCACACAGAGCCTGGTACCTAGAGAGCCCTGCACAGTGGCACACAGAGCCTGGCACCCAGAGAGCCCCAGCACAATGGCACATAGATCCTGGCACCCAGAGAGCCCCAGCACAGTGGCACACAGAGCTTGGTACCTAGAGAGCCCCAGCACAGTGGCACACAGAGCCTGGTACCTAGAGAGCCCCAGCACAATGGCACACAGAGCCTGGTACCCAGAGAGCCCCAGCACAATGGCACACAGAGCCTGGCACCCAGAGAGCCCCAGCACCGTGGCACACAGAGCCTGGTACCTAGAGAGCCCCAGCACAGTGGCACACAGAGCCTGGCACCCAGAGAGCCCCAGCACAGTGGCACACAGAGCCTGGCACCCAGAGAGCCCCAGCACAGTGGCACACAGAGCCTGGTACCTAGAGAGCCCCAGCATAGTGGCACACAGAGCCTGGTACCCAGAGAGCCCCAGCACAATGGCACCCAGAGAGCCCCAGCACAATGGCACACAGAGCCTGGCACCCAGAGAGCCCCAGCACAGTGGCACACAGAGCCTGGTACCTAGAGAGCCCCAGCATAGTGGCACACAGAGCCTGGCACCCAGAGAGCCCCAGCACAGTGGCACACAGAGCCTGGCACCCAGAGAGCCCCAGCACAATGGCACATAGATCCTGGCACCCAGAGAGCCCCAGCACAGTGGCACACAGAGCCTGGTACCTAGAGAGCCCCAGCACAGTGGCACATAGATCCTGGCACCCAGAGAGCCCCAGCACAGTGGCACACAGAGCCTGGCACCCAGAGAGCCCCAGCACAATGGCACACAGAGCCTGGTACCTAGAGAGCCCCAGCACAGTGGCACATAGATCCTGGCACCCAGAGAGCCCCAGCACAGTGGCACACAGAGCCTGGCACCCAGAGAGCCCCAGCACAGTGGCACACAGAGCCTGGTACCTAGAGAGCTCATTACATTCGCCACAAAAAAACGTTCTTTTGATTCATGGGTTCCAAATTTGGGGTGCGCTAGATTTGTGTAAATACAGAATCTTTAATACAACTTATAATAAAGAAGTCTGGAGAACGGAGAAGAACATACTTCCTCAAGAGGAAGGCATAGGTCTAGATTTTTGTTTGCTTGTGTTTTTGTGTGTACATCTTTAAACATAAATATTTGTTACAGAAATACATTATTAGGATGACAAAGTAAATCAGCCTTGAACTA
Organism: Discoglossus pictus; assembly: GCA_027410445.1. Taxonomy (NCBI): domain Eukaryota; kingdom Metazoa; phylum Chordata; class Amphibia; order Anura; family Alytidae; genus Discoglossus; species Discoglossus pictus. The sequence continues at coordinate 62,190,887 of CM050166.1, forward strand.
ATTAGCCATTTCCCAGTAAAGTAATGTAACGCAAAACTTTTTAAATATTTTTAATATTCTATTAATTCATGAATTACAGCTCCTAAACTATCAATATATGATCATATATACTTTGTGCCAGGGGGCGCTGTGATCCTGACCTTTATGTTTTTGGTCCTTTTGAGCTCCTGTAGTTTGCAATTGTGTAACTTAAAGGGACAATGTCACCTTCATTTGTTTATATCATAAAGAGCGTGGAAAACTGGCTATACATTGAACTAGCCTTTTTTTCTCTACAGTAAATCATTCCTGGCAAATACAGCATTGTTTTGTGTACTAATGTATGGCTCAATATGCCAATTTGGGTGGATGAAAGGTTCTAACTTAATGACAATCTTGGTAGTCATTGTTTAGGCAACCACAGAGACAGACAAACAGACAGACAAACAGAAGATGGTTTTAATTAGCACATCAAACCAGATATTTAGTATTTAGGAGTCACTCATTTGCCCAAACATTTAACTAAAATAATACTGCATTTCTCAGGAATGATCCACCTTAGAGAAAATGGCTAATACAATATATATCCCATTTTTCATGCTCTTTAAGAATAACCTAAACAAATATTTACATATTTGGTGATAGAATCCCTTTAAATGCCCATTATAGTTCAAGAGAATAGGTACTTGCATGTAAAGTATGTGACAAACTGATAACATCAACTTCCGTGTAAACCATGATGCATTTCTTGGGAATATCAAAAATTCTGAAGACTCTGTTTAGGAGTTGAGGAATCCAATCTGGCTTAATTACATTACTTCCTGGGAGATGTATCGTGAGGGTGTGTTTTTTTTTTTTAATCTGGCAGATTTGTTCTCCTGCTATTTCTAAAACTGATATATTTTTTTTGTGATGAGTAAGGGATAATACTGAGAGATTAAATGACCTCTGTCATGTTCCTACACAATGGTTTAATTTGCTCATTTAGTATATGATTAGCAATAAAATCAGTATTTGAAAAAAAAGCTCACATTTGAACTAGTGTTTCAGAGACAAGCAGAATTGCTTCCTTCCACCCTTAATATGTGTCAAGGTGGTCGGAGAGAATCAGCCACTGTAGTGAAGATGATGGACAAAGACTCCTATCAGTACAGCCTCCTGCGTAGACCCGCTAACCTCAAGGAAAAAAAAAAAATTTGGGTATTTTTTCATGCCAAAAAATGTCTTCATACACTATTAATTCTCCTCTATCAGATGCATTCATAATCCAGAAAACTCAGATATGCCTTTAGATCATTTATAATGCAGGATGCCATTATGCCAGTATGGCCGTAGGCATTGAATGGGCTCCTCTTATGTCATTTAACATTTAAAACCTTCAAGACATCGCCTTAAAATGAATGAAAAAATGAAGCCGACAGCACCTGGTATTCTCTCATCTGGATTTCTGCCCATGGGGCAATTCACTGGGCTGAGAGAGATCACAGGGGGAATCCACTGGGGCTGGGGGCGATCACAGGGGCAATCCACTGGGGGTGGGGGAGGTGATGGGTTAAATCACTGGGGCTGGGGCGGTTACAGGGGCAAATCCCTGGGGCTGGGAAGTATCACCTGGGATGTAGGTAAAACAATCAGTGAACGAAGGGACACAGACCTTGGTATGGTTATTAAAGAGATCTAAAGGAGAGGAGAGCTACCTGCACAATTCCCAGGCCAAAAAGATATAATGTATTATGTATGCTAATTTCAGCTGGGATTTTTCGGGGGGGTGTCAACATTGATAGAATACAGTTTGCAAATGCAAGAAATTCAGCAAACTTTAGGGTAAATGTTTATTTTGCTATTTTTTAATGCAAACATTTTTTCATACAGTACTAATTCTCCTCTATCAGATGCATTCATAATCCAGCTCACTTTAATATGCTTTTAAGTACACATTTGTAAAGACGTAGGTGCACAGTCTTGAAGTGTTATACTTTTCTAGATCCAACTGCCACGGTTTTGATTTGAAATGATATTAAAACACTGCAGCTTTCCTCAGATTAAGAGAAAGAAGTACAATTTTCCAGCCTGGTTGATTTTGTCTCAGGAAATAAATTAACTAACTTAAAAGGACTTCCTTAAAAGACTTTAGTGCAGAAATTAAAAAAAAAAAATATTATTAAAACAATTTAATATCGTGTGTACTCTTGTTCACACCTACTGATTACTATTATCTCCTCCTTGTGCAAGTACAACATGTTCAGGGATGGTCATCCTTCTTTTCTTTTTGTCATGCACTGCAGCGCTACTTGTGAGCAGGCGTGTGAGCGTTTCCAGGCATATTACACTCCACAATAATTTCAATGCTACTTGGTTATGTAAAGGAAGCTACTAAGACATGTATGGTCATACCCTTATATAAGCTCTACCCATTGCAGATATTGCTGTAAAGGTAACCAGAGCACCAGTGATCGCACCACATTCCTCAGTATTTATAATTTGAGGAGGGCGGCAGCTAAAAGCTATCATAATTAGTGCCAATAAAATATTTTAATAATAATTATTACTTGCAATTTTTTTACAATCTAACATTTCTGCAGTAAAGTAGTGCTTTAAAGGACAGCTGTATTGCTTTTACATTATGACTTAATTTGTTCATTTAATAACTAATTATAAAAAAAAAATCAGTACAGTAGACACAGTTATCCGGCACCCATGGGGATTGGTAGATACCGGATAAATGTAGTTTCTGTTTGCTTGAGAGTCACCATTAAAAGAGACCATGATTTGCTGTTAATCGGATGCTCTGCTAAGTATATGTGTCAGTGAGGGCTGTTCTAGCAGCAGCAGCTTTCACTCCTCACTTACACACAGGTACGTTCGGCTGGAGGGTGCAGTGCTGAATCCAGGAAATGTAACCTCAACACTGCACTGGCTCAGTCGCTTTATCCGGGGAATGTAACGCCAACACTGCACTGGCTCAGTCACTCATGCCCGGGGAATGTAACGCCAACACTGCACTGGTCAGTCACTCGTGCCCGGGGGTGTAACACCAACATTGCACTGGCTCAGTCGCTCATGCCCGGGGAATGTAACGCCAACACTGCACTGGCTCAGTCACTCATGCCCAGGGAATGTAACGCCAACACTGCACTGGCTCAGTCACTCATGGCCGGGGAATGTAACGCTAACACTGCACTGGCTCAGTCACTCATGCCCAGGGAATGTAACGCCAACACTGCACTGGCTCAGTCACTCATGCCCAGGGAATGTAATGCCAACACTGCACTGGCTCAGTCACTCATGCCCGGGGAATGTAACGCCAACACTGCACTGGCTCAGTCACTCATGCCCAGGGAATGTAACGCTAACACTGCACTGGCTCAGTCACTCATGCCCGGGGAATGTAACGCCAACACTGCACTGGCTCAGTCACTCATGCCCAGGGAATGTAATGCCAACACTGCACTGGCTCAGTCACTCATGCCCGGGGAATGTAACGCCAACACTGCACTGGCTCAGTCACTCATGCCCGGGGAATGTAACGCTAACACTGCACTGGCTCAGTCACTCATGCCCAGGGAATGTAACGCTAACACTGCACTGGCTCAGTCACTCATGCCCAGGGAATGTAACGCTAACACTGCACTGGCTCAGTCACTCATGCCCGGGGAATGTAACGCCAACACTGCACTGGCTCAGTCACTCCTGCCTCGGGAATGTAACGCCAACACTGCCCTGGCTCAGTCACTCATGCCCTGGGAATGTAACGCGAACACTGCACTGGCTCAGTCACTCATGCCCAGGGAATGTAACGCCAAGACTGCACTGGCTCAGTCACTCATGCCCGGGGAATGTAACGCCAACACTGCACTGGCTCAGTCACTCATGCCCGGGGAATGTAACGCTAACACTGCACTGGCTCAGTCACTCATGCCCGGGGAATGTAACGCTAACACTGCACTGGCTCAGTCACTCATGCCCGGGGAATGTAACGCCAACACTGCACTGGCTCAGTCACTCATGCCCAGGGAATGTAATGCCAACACTGCACTGGCTCAGTCACTCATGCCCGGGGAATGTAACCCCAACACTGCACTGGCTCAGTCACTCATGCCCGGGGAATGTAACGCTAACACTGCACTGGCTCAGTCACTCATGCCCAGGGAATGTAACGCTAACACTGCACTGGCTCAGTCACTCATGCCCGGGGAATGTAACGCTAACACTGCACTGGCTCAGTCACTCATGCCCGGGGAATGTAACGCCAACACTGCACTGGCTCAGTCACTCCTGCCTCGGGAATGTAACGCCAACACTGCCCTGGCTCAGTCACTCATGCCCGGGGAATGTAACGCCAACACTGCACTGGCTCAGTCACTCATGCCCAGGGAATGTAACGCCAAGACTGCACTGGCTCAGTCACTCATGCCCGGGGAATGTAACGCCAACACTGCACTGGCTCAGTCACTCATGCCCGGGGAATGTAACGCTAACACTGCACTGGCTCAGTCACTCATGCCCGGGGAATGTAACGCCAACACTGCACTGGCTCAGTCACTCATGCCCAGGGAATGTAATGCCAACACTGCACTGGCTCAGTCACTCATGCCCGGGGAATGTAACGCCAACACTGCACTGGCTCAGTCACTCATGCCCGGGGAATGTAACGCCAACACTGCACTGGCTCAGTCACTCATGCCCAGGGAATGTAACGCTAACACTGCACTGGCTCAGTCACTCATGCCCAGGGAATGTAACGCCAACACTGCACTGGCTCAGTCACTCCTGCCTCGGGAATGTAACGCCAACACTGCCCTGGCTCAGTCACTCATGCCCGGGGAATGTAACGCCAACACTGCACTGGCTCAGTCACTCATGCCCAGGGAATGTAACGCCAACACTGCACTGGCTCAGTCACTCATGCCCGGGGAATGTAACCCCAACACTGCACTGGCTCAGTCACTCCTGCCTCGGGAATGTAACGCCAACACTGCCCTGGCTCAGTCACTCATGCCCGGGGAATGTAACGCCAACACTGCACTGGCTCAGTCACTCATGCACAGGGAATGTAACGCCAACACTGCACTGGCTCAGTCACTCATGCCCAGGGAATGTAACGCCAACACTGCACTGGCTCAGTCACTCATGCCCAGGGAATGTAACGCCAACACTTCACTGGCTCAGTCACTCATGGCCGGGGAATGTAACGCCAACACTTCACTGGCTCAGTCACTCATGGCCGGGGAATGTAACGCCAACACTTCACTGGCTCAGTCACTCATGGCCGGGGAATGTAACGCCAACACTTCACTGGCTCAGTCACTCATGCCTATCTGCTTCCAGGTAACATTGAATTGCAGAGACATACAGTGGATTTAATCTAGGTGCTTGTAAGCATTTTTGTGGCATGACAAACTGGCACCTGCTATTTGTTGAGCCCTAAAAAAAATACAGTATTCCCCAAAAAAATTCTGGCTGGTTGAGAGTTCTGGTTGCTTGAGTTCTGGTTAACGGAGAGTCTACTGTATTTGAAGGAGAAATCAATATTGCTTTTAAAACTTACATTTGAACTCTAGCGTTTCAGACTTCAGTAGATATGTTTCTCTCCACCTGCTATCAACTGTACAGGCTGTGGGAGAGGATCAACTATGAGATCATCCTAAAAGGAGACTTTACCTTTGTCTTTTCTGCAGTGGCTACTGCAAGCGAACCAAGGCGGGCCAGAAATACATTTAGGAGCTCATCTCCTCTCCCACCTCCTATTAAGGGGCTTAACAGAAGCGCTTTGCTAGTCCCTGAAACTCTGAAGTTAAAATGTTAGTTTTAAAATGTACATTTTATTGTGTGCTTCAAATACTGATTTTATTACTAATGAGTTAAAAAAAAAATCCTACTATATAATCACAGCAGTTTCCCCTTTTATGTCATCCTCTAAAACTCCATCACTATAATATTTTACCAAATACATTTAAAGTGCCATTGAATGCCTTTTTTTTCTTTCTTGTATCTTAAAGAGAGCATTGATAATGTTGAACAGTGTGTTTCTTTTTTTTAAAACAAAGGGCCCGTTCATCACCGATTGCGATGCTATTCAATTGCTCAAGCCTGCAAGTTACTGTCCCAAAGCTGAAACCGTAAATCATGCACTGGGTCGTAGCAGTTCAGGGCGGGAACATGATCAATTCATCAAGCCCGTAACTTCCCATTTTGAATCAGCCAATAGAAAATGAAACTGTCATTATTACGCCAGTAAAACATGGAGGTTACATGTCAATCAATTAGGTTCGGGGGTCCGATATGCGATCAGACTCGCAAAATGAATGCCAATACTGTTCTGGTCTATATGGGTGGCCTGATATGTATTAACTCATTCATACCTGAGATCGATTTAACCCCAAATTGAAAAATAAAAATAATTTTTATTTCCTGCCGATTGCGAGCAATTAATTCTAATGTCTGTCATCGCTTTCCCTGTTATTTACAGAGCAATATTGTTTTTTTTATTTGCATTTACAGTGCTACGAACATGTGTTTAACCCCCTTGCTGGTCCTCTCTAGCTCTCGTTGGATTTTCTCCTTCCTTTGCCGTTTACGGGTGTGAATTTATTTGCGGGCTTGTGGAATTGAGCAATTGAATAGTGATTTGCGAAAGTGAAAGATCAAAGGCTTCGGGAGGTTGTAAGTTACAAGTTTAACCATCGCCATTTTTTTAAGGCCATAACTAGGAAGCCAATCAGAGCTCACAAAAAGACGCCAATTGAATAGCAGATTAGCTTGCAACCTCACTTATGGGCCTCCGGATCTCCCGAAACCTCAATTGAATGGGAGCCATAGTTCCCGGAGCAGAATATACTGTTGTGAATGACTTTTGGGGTTTGTCAGCCAATGTGCTTCTGTATAGCTGTCTGCCAGAGTCATAAGTGTCTGCCAATGAGATCTAGAGTCGTGTACAAAGAGATATTTCCTGGGGCATTTCCAATACATTTTTAACAAGTTTTTCTAAATATTTTTTATTAAAAAAAGATATGTTTATAATATTTAAAACATGCTTTTTTAAAATACATGAAAAAAAATGGCATTCCGTGCCCCTTTAAGGTAATTTGGGTTCCCGGAACTGTCAAAACAAGTACATGAAATGTACAACAGATGGCAGTGTTTGACAGTGTTTAACACGGTAATACGTTAGATTATTACAACATCTATCTGTACCATACACTGTCTATTTATGTATGAAACATGGTGTAAGGAATGAGTTCTACATGTGTATTATGCAGGATACTGTATATACAGGCGACCCTCTATAGCGAGCTCCGTTACCGGGGTCCCCACAAATGCCCCAAAAAAGGGGAATAACGAAAAACATGGCCAGATAGTAAGTTTAGGGGGCGAGGGGTTGGGTGGAATTCTCCCCTGGGGAAAGGCTGCTTTTGGGCCATCCGTGAGGGTCCGCAAAAGTGAAAACACGGAAAGTCAAACCAACGAATGTGTAAGCTATCAGAGCTGAGCCAATATCATTATCGAAAATCCTCTTTTCTACTAAACAAGGCGCCTCATTCAAATGCGATTTGGCCAATTGAATAGGGCTCTATATAAGCACACAGCATATTTTTTTTACAAAAGTTTTTAGTTAGTGAACTTCTACCTAAAAGCAAGATCTTCACTAACTAAAAAGTTTTGTAAAAAACATATGCTCTGTGCTTATATAGAGCCTTATTCAATTGGCCGAATCGTAATTGAATGAGGCCCAAGGCATGTAGAGTAACACATAATGGACGGCTTATATACAGCACTGGTAGCTCCCAGCACATCCTATTAAAATAAAATGATATATATTTTTATACAAATATTTTGTTAATTATCAAGTTCTTTACAAGAGCATATTATTGGTATTTACTTCAGTGGTCCTTTAATTGAGAAATCATGTTGACAGTGTCCCTTAAAGGCATATCTACATTTCGTGGATTATGAGTGTATATGATAGAGGAGAATCAGTAGTGTATGTAAACATGTTTCACGAATACCAAAATAAACATTTACAAACTCACCCTGATATTTGCTAAATCTCTTGAGTTTGCAGGCAGCAGCTTTTGTGTGTTAACATCCCTGAAACGCCCTGTTAAAATTAGCATAACATGTATAATTTGTTTTTGCTAATCGCAGGCAGCTATACGTTTTAATACAATGTAACAATCAATGATGACAGTTTGTGCAGGAAGGAATCATGGTATATGTAGTGCCCCTGTAGAAGGAAGTAGGAGGAGGACACTGATCTGTAGATCTCTGCATTGAGCTGCTGCTGGCTGGAAGGTCAATAAAGGGTTAAAATCCATATTTGAATGCAGTGTTTCTATTGGTAGGTATCAGGTGCCTATGTAGGCAGCATTGGGGGTGTGAAAGCTTTATTTTTTAATTATATGTATATGAATCAATGTTTGTTTCTGATATAAGCAGCATATGTTAGGTTATAAATAGTCCTGAAAGGTTTACTCCATTTCCACGTTTACAGTATGCTCTTTTGAAAAACATAGCAGTGGTAATAGACAAAGTTAAAATATCAAAACAAATAATAATTTATGTGCAGCTATACACAGACCTGGGCTCCACAATTAAGACCTCTTCTATTTTTAGTTTCAAATTCTAGGGGTCCTTTCTGTTTGGTAAGACAGATAAATGAAGTTAGTTCTCTCTGCTATAAGGTTCCTAAACCTATGCATTATTATTATTACTTGTAACTTGACCGTCCATAAATGACGGTATCATAGATTGTTATCTTGAATTGGCAGTGCTCTCTCTCTCTCTGTGCTCTCTCTTTCTGTGCTCTCTCTTTCTCCCTGTGTGATCTTTCTCTGTGTGTTTTCTCTCTCTCCATGTGCACTTTCTCTCTGTGCTCTCTCTCTCACTGTGCGCTGTTGCTCCATGCGCTCTCGTTTTCTGTCCCTGTGTGATTTCACTCTCTCTCTGCCTGTGCGCTCTCTCTACCTGTGCTCTCTCTTTCTGTACACTCTCTCCCTGTGCGCTCTCGCTCTCCCTGTGCTCTCTCTCTGTGCTCTTTCGTTCTGTGCACTCTCTCTCTCTGTGCGCTCTCTCTCTCTGTTCTCTATTTCTTTGCACGCTCTCTCTTTCTCTCTGTGTGCTCTCACTTTTTCTCTCTGTGCACCCTCTCTCTACCTGTGCAGTCTCCGTCTCTATGCGCTCTCGCTCTCTCTCTGTGCCATCTCTCTGCACTCCTCTCTCTGTAAACTCTCTCTCTCTGTGCGCTCTCTCTGTGCGCGTAACGCTCCAGGGGCATGCGCACTTTACAAACTATGTGTACGGAATTCCGTAAATCCTGCAAAGCCAGCCTCGCATGCGCAAACCGCGGCACCAGCAGAGGGGCGGAAAGGGACAGAGAGGTGGAAGGGGGGAAAGAGAAAGAGGGGAAAAAGAGGGGCAAGAGACAGAGGGGGAAAGAGACACATGGGAAAGGGGGAAAGAGACAGAGGGGGGAAGGGAAACAGGGGAGGGAGGAGGGGGGAAAGGGACACAGTGGAGGGAGGAGGGGGAAAGGGACACAGGGGAGGGAGGAGGGGGGAAAGGGACACAGGGGAGGGAAGAGGGGTAAGAGACACAAGGGAGGGAGAGGGGGAAGAGACACAGGGGAGGGAGAGGGGAAAGAAACACAGGGGAGGGAGAGGGGGGGAAAGAAACACATGGGAGGGAGAGGGGGAAAAGAGACACGGAGAGGGGGAAAGAGACAAAGGGAGGGAGAGGGGGAAAGAGACACAGGGGAGGGAGAAGGGGGAAGAGACATAGGGAAGGGAGAGGGGGAGAGACACAAGAGAGGGAGATGGGGAAGAAACAAAGAGGAGGGGAAGGGAGGGAGAGGGGGAAGAGACACAAGGGAGGGAGAGGGGGAGGGAGAGGGGGGAAAGAGTCACAGGGAGGGAGAGGGGAAGCAAAGAGACAGAGGGGGAGGGACAGGGGGGAGGGAAGAGACAGAGGGGGAGGGACAGGGGGGGGAAGAGACACAGGGGAGGTAGAGGGGGGAAAGAGATACAGGGGAAGGCGGGTGGGGGGAAACAATATATATTATCCTGTCATTTATGACGGGCAAACAACTAGTTTTAAATACAAGACTACACTTTTTTTTATGTGATCCTTGTACAGTCTTTTACAGCCTTATTAAATTGCGATTCAGAAAATTTAAAAGGGCTCTATTTAAGCACACAGCATATTTTTTAACAGAAGTTTTTAGTTAGTGAACTTCTATCCAAAAGCAAGGTCTTCACTAACTAAAAACTTCTGTAAAAAACATATGCTATGTGCTATATAGAGCCCTATTCAATTGGCTGGATCGCAAATTAATAAGGCTGAGAATATTTGTCTCATTTAAGATGCTGCTGGAGATTAAGGAACATAGCTAAGAAATATTATTATAATACTGAATCACTTAAATTATTAAAATCAGATGATTAACAAGAAATATTAAGCAACTGATATTTCCTGTCAGCACATCTACCCAATGGACATTGTATGAACTTCATATAACCTTTCCAGTTAGTTAGTGGTCACTTCTTCTTTTTGGCAAAAACTGTGCTATAGAACATCATTTATTTAAACATTTTTTGTTTAGCTAATTATGGCAGTACTTTACTTAAAGTGTAATTGGTCCCAGAAGAAAACAGGACCTAGTATTGGTAAATTATGCAGTTTATATAAATAAAGTGCAATAGTTAATGTGAAAAAAAGTAAATATAATATTAAAGGACCACTGTAGATCAATAAAAAGATGCCTATTTGTCAAATATGTACCAAATTAACAACATTAGCAGCTATGTGAGCCATTCTCATAGAAAATTATGAATGAGCCAATGAGATAACATACAGCTGTATGATCAGCAGGGCTGTAACTCTCTAGTTCCAGACATTTAGCCTATTGGTGAGTCTTTGAACTGCAACATTTTATGCTTTTTTATGCCAAGGAACATTTTGAAGATTGAAATAAGAGAAGTGCCCCTAGGCAGCTGCCTGGTTGGCCTAATGAGAAATCCAGCCATGACGATCAGTGCATTTCTTGTAAGTTCTAAGCAAATTCACTTTTGTAGTATAATAAAATTACTTTGGCTAATAAAATATGTCACTTATCATTTATCAGTAATAAAAAAAATACTGATGGTTTTAAAAAATCAGCTTTTACAGCTATCACATATATAGTTGTGAGCATACGAGCCGTTGCTCACGCTTGCTCCTTGCCAGCAACTGCGACCCTCGCAAAATTTACGTCATAACGTAAACAAAATACGAGACACGTTACGACCCATTACGACCTTGCCAAAAATGGCCGCAACACGCGCACATCAAAACATGAAAAATACCACAAATACACACAACTAATGCATAAAAAGCTCACTTACAGGAAGAGGGAGCATCCAGGACCTCGAAAACTAAAGTTACACCTCAATTTAACTCAAATTAAAAGAGTTTAGACACTAAAAATTTCTCTAAGCGAGAGAAAAAATGGCAGCCGAAAAAACGAAAATGAGGCTACAGCAGTCTAAAGACGCAAAACACTACCAAACACCTACGTATTTGCCAAAAAACACCTACGAGATTAGAAAACAAGGACGCAACCTGCGGGACCCCAAAAACATTACAAACACAACAAATACAAACAACAAACACATAAAAAGGTTACTCACAGCAAGGGGGGCACCCAGGAAGTGAAGTTACACCTCTATTTAACCACAAATTTGGGAGTTTAGAGACCCGAAAATCACCTAAGCGAGAGAAAAAATGGCCGCCGAACAAAACTAAAACAAGGCTAAAGGTCCCTAAGCATGCAAAACACTACCATAAACATGCAAAACACCACCAAACAGCTACGGATATTCAGAAAAACTCGCACGACATAGAAAACGAACGATGCTACATCAGCCACATTATATACACCAAACACTCACTTACAATTTCATTGCCGTCATTTTTTGACGGGCAATTCGCTAGTTAATATATATTAATTAGCCTAGGCTATTTTATAACAGTGTATCAAGAGTAACAAAATCTGATTATGGTTTATTATAATTGAGAAAATAAGAATATTTCCCAGGTCACTTCCTGTTATTGTCTATTCCTCTTCCGTGCTTTTTCCCTTCTTTCGCTTTCACTGTGAATTGTACCCATTTTTTCAGCTTGTACAACTAATTAATTGGAAGGGCTCTTCAGTTAACAATGTGGCCACACCGTGGGCCCTTCAATGTTATTGCTGCAGAGTATTGCAGCAATATAATCATCATTCTACTTTTGCTTTGAAAAAAAAAGGTAAAACCTGTTTAAACAGATAGGAAGTGCCTTTCTGTACAAAGAGCATACTGTAGCATGTACTGTAACTCTCATTTCCATTTAAGTATGTCAGCTGTATTACTGCTCATTGGCTGAGAGGGACATACCCATTGGGCAGTTATACATTTGAATCTATTTTGTTCTGTGCTTGGTCTTTAATTTGAAAAGAGAAAAAACACTGTAAAACTTTATCAAATAAAGGGTAGTAGATAAGGTGAAGAATATTGCTTTATATATAGATAATCATAAACACACTTATCATTTGCAAACTGTTCCCTCCAATGAATATTTTATGGGGTAGAGGGAACTAAGAGAGCACTAATCTCCCCTAAAAATATTATACATCAGTTCCCTCCTACAAGTGAGAGGTCTAATGACCCTCTAGATCAAACTAACCAGGTTTTATTTAAGTCCAGGGCAATTTTTATTAGAAAGAAGTGGCATGGTAGGGAGGAGACAAAGAGGAGGGAGAGGGGGGGAAGACCCGTAAAGTAGAGGGGGGAGTGGGTTGCAATGAGCACCAACGGCGCTCATTGCGAGGCCTGCAAGTTAGAGGGGGGAGAGCCTCGCATTGTGTGGCAAACTGCATTGCCAGGCTTCAAATTTTATTGCCATCATTTTTGACAGGAAAGTCGCCAGTTACTTTATAGTGATGGGGTGGGTGGTTTTGCATGTCCCTGTGGCTCCTGCAATTCTTATTAAAAGTAGAGAAGGATAAACAAACAATCAAACAAGACTTTAATAAACAATATTTCTTGAGATTATGGAAATCTAAGACTTCCCAATTGGAAACAATGCTCTGCAGTCATCCTTTTCAAATACTGGCAGCAAGTACTTTGACTTTTCCATTAAAGCTGTGCAGTAAATAGGCAGCAAAATTAACAGTAGGGCAACCTAAAACAGACCACAAATTAGTGGAATAAACATGATTAAAACATTAAAAAAAATAAAAGTTATGTTGAATAACTATATGAGGAGGAGTATTTATCCAGGGAGTAATCCGAATGCCAGTATTTGGATCAAGAAGGATTATTTTTGTCCTCATGTGACAAATGCCAATGGTTCAATCATTTGCTTGTTTGCCATCTTCTGGATCAGTTAAACTTTTATATTAAATACAAGATCAGAGAAGATCTAAAAAAGGTTGAACTTGATGCACTAAAATATTTTTTCAATCTCAGTTACTATGTTACAGCATTTAAAATCACCAAACCAACTTGCCAGCTAAGAAAAGAGTAGCGCAAACCAATGGACCTCTATATATGTACATTATCTATAGATTATTTGATCTAAAGTGACAATTGTAGGGGGTACTACTAAATTCTTCACCACTCCAAAGCTTTTCATATTTGACAAACCCTTACCAAGTTTGCCAAACTGTTTCACCATTGAATGTCTCAAGAATGGGTTGTTGCAGTTTAATCTTATATCTAAAGCGCCATCCTTTCATCCTTTAGGTTGTAAGTCTGCGAGTTTCAATCCTGCAATGTGCTTTGGGGAAAGCAACATGGATACTGGATTGCAAACTCAAAGACAGGGCCCTCCTTGCTTTGCTATGTGTTGATTTGTTTTTACCTTTGCCTGGAACTTATCTTATGTGCAGCGCTATGGAATATGTCGGCTCATCATAAATAAACCATAATAATAATAATCCTTAAAGTTTCTCTATCCTGCGGACATTTCCAGGGAAATAATATGCTCCATGGACTGAGGTCTCAGTGAAGGGTCATCAGACATTCCCAGACATCCCATTTTTAGGGGAGGTCTGATCACCCTACACTAGACTGAAGGTGATTGCCTTAAAAATTGGAATAACGTGGCCACTACATCAAAACCCTATTTTGTGGGGATAATGAGTCCATTGAATAACATCGATATCCTTCCTATATTATATGCTGGAGCTAGAGGTCTACAATACATAAAAATACATAAAAATGGCATGTGAGTTTTATACATCAAAATTAAGTCAGTTTAATAACTTTAGCCAACACTATCTTTCCCTTGGTCCCTTTGCTATGGCCTAGTGCAGTAGAGCAAAGAGAAAATGTATTATACCTAACAACCTCTTGGCTTCCAGCTCATTTATACAAACAAAACAACTGGCAGAACCAAAACAGGAATGTACAGTGAACATCAGGGGTGTAGGAACCAAAATAATTCTGGGGGGGGGGGGGATATAGCTCACTTGATGTACAGAACACTTAACAGCTTCTATACGCGAACATACACACAATGAGAAATCTGGGGAGATTTAACCCCCTCATCCCCCCCAGTTCCTAGTAACAGTGTTCTCAGAACACAGTACAGACCATCTAGATCATCTAATATTCCACAGCATGTGCAAAACATTCCAGCGTGATATGATTTACTCGTATCTAGCCGTGTGTTATGTGACTCCACATAACCCCAGGCACAGTCTCCAGTTACAATCAATAAATTCTCAATAATACTATTTCTAGGAAGATGTTTAGTTGCACAAAGGTTGTATGATCACTACCTATACCCCAGATCGTGTAGCTAACTTGTGTTTTTGTATAAACAGGTACAGAAGGTACATGCGGCACGTGCTCACCTGATCTGCTGTTTCCAGGAATCTCAGGTAGGGTTATACTTTAAAATATTCCTAGATAACCCCAGATATAAAGTATGTGCTATCGGTTAAAAGAGGCAATAAAGTGATTAGTGACTAAGCAATGGAGTAAATATAGTAAATATAATCATGATTGAAATGAAAAACAGAAAAATATATAGTATTTCAAAATTTTGCTTGTTCAAGTACAGAATTTTTTTACAAGGAGTTTTTTAATAAATAAAGTACTATTGTATGAGTATTACAATGGTCATTTATCAATAAATGTGAAGACGTATGGGAATATAAATCTAGTGTCCCTAAACATGCCTTCATTGTAGGAGGTTCTACAGCAGGGGTAGTCAACCTTTTAATACCTACTGCCCACTTTTGATGGTAAAATATAATTTCTGGTTACATAAATCATATGACCCTAGCTATGTATCGCCCTCTAGATAGTGACCTGATCCTGACTGCTGTCCCTAGGCTCTCTCACCAGCTCTCCAACCAGCCAAGCGTGGTGCTTGGGGCCTCCGGCGTGTGACGTCACTTGTCGGCGTGTGACGCCACCTAGCAATTACCCCGCCATTCACCATAAAAGACTGAATCGCCCGCTATTGGGCAGTAGGAACCAGGTTGACTACCACTGTTCTACAGAGAGATTGTTAGCACCATGTAAGTAATGGGACAGCAGGTAAGGGCTACTGTCTAAATAACCATATCCTAAACACTCCTCTGAGAATCCCTGATTGTTATCTCTTTAATAGACTATCTCATTCCCATTGGTCATTACTACTGTAACTGTACTCAGATATTTTAATGATAGGTGCAGTATGCTCCTGCATCCATAAGAAGTAATCTCATCAAAGTTCCACCTTTGAACATAGAGCCTACATAGGCTAGAGCATTATGCGATTAGCAATTAGCTAGGTAAGAATGTTTTATGCAAAATAATTAAGTACTATTTTAGTCTTTATAATTACTATTATAGTTCAAAGTTCAGTTAATTACAGGAGTCTTGTTTGTAGACAAGCTATATAAGGAACAATACAAAAGATTACTATGCATATAAATGAAGTAAGATGGGTTTGGTTTTAAATATCAAGTGTCAGTGTTTTAATATGGTGCATGTATTTAAAAAAGACACAAAAACTGATATTTTTGATTATGCATTTAACAGATCATGTTATACACATCACAAAAAAATATTTCTGCAAGAAAAACATTGCTGAACATGTTGGCATTGGCTGGCATGGAAAAGTCCCAAGGTCAGTTTATTCAGCGATTGGACTGTGTTAAAATAGAAAACACCATGAAACATTTGCCAGTGCCATTTGGACTCTTTTGGGGGGTCAGGCTTCTCCAGCGGCTATCTGGGGTGTCAGACTGCAGTGTGGCCATGGACATTAACACCTTGGGCACTGCCAATGTAGTAAGTACCAACACAGGGATGTAAGGAGGGGTTTGGGTCTGTTACTGCTGTGCATCCAAAGCCCATTTTGTCAAACATGGTACAACACTACCTCTCTATAGCACAAGAACTGGAGTTCTGTAAATAGCTATTGGGCCTGTCTTGCATTAAAATGGTGAAATGCATAAAATGTCACCTCCCGTTCTGTTCGATATTCCAAACATTCTTCAGTCAGGAGTTTGACATGTTACATGGTTATTAATCACAACATTAGAATATCAATAGTTCAGTTTACCAGAAGACTTCCTCCTCTAACACGGCAACTTTAACATGAGCAACAGTCTATGCATGCAGAAGTAAAGGAACAATATTGTATATGGCCCCCCAAATGTTGCCCTTTAGGAGGGACAGTTTCTTTTTTCAGGAGAAAGCCCCCTGTCCATCCTGGGCTTCAAAATGTTCCTCTTTTGAAGGTAAGGACAAAGCCCTGCTTCAATTTCTGATCATGTCCCACTTTTTCTAGCAGAAATATAGAAACCTGGAGTTTGAGGTCCACAGAACATATGTGTGAATGGAGCGCACTGGAAATATTAAGTGTGTGTATCTCTAAAACTTAGCTTATGCATCCTACAGAGTGAAGGTAAAACCACCTGTATTTGCATTGTTCAGTTGTGTCCAACCCTCCGTGACCTCATGGACCACAACACACCATGCTGATCCACTTCATGGCAGAGATACTGGAGTGGGTTGATAGTTCCTTCTCCAGTAAGCCACAGCATACAGCTCCTGGTTTTCGTAGGTTGTGTCCCATCCAAGTACTGGCCAGGCCCAACTCTGCATGGCTTCAGGGAGGTGTGACCTCTTGGTTCTCTGACTGGATCGAACCCATGTCACAGAGGTGAAAGCCCCAAATCCTAGCCACTGGTCTACCAGGGAATCCACTACTTAATAGTGCATAATTTTTCAAGAATATGTGTCCATCTTTGACCATTTGAAATAATGTGTGGTATGATAAGTGTTGGGTATCCAAAATATGAAGAGAAGTTCCACCTCAACGTAAGAGGCCTGGTAACCTCACAAGCACACTAACTTTCACCCAGAGCTTTATGCAAATAGTACATTACCAATATACTCACCATTGCTTGCACGCAGTGAAGATAGTTGGTTTTGTTTAATAATTAGGCTGAAGCTCCTTCCATCTTTTGCAAACCATAGAAAAGGAAGGAACTTATGCAAGGAGCTCAATTTTGTAAAAAAAACAAAAAACAGCTACTATCAGTACAAGCTTTTAAAAAAAATCTACTTTTTTTATTGACAATAAGCTGAAAAGCTTTTATTTATACTGATCTTCACTATTTAAAAGGTATAAAAGCTGGACCATTGTAGAGGCTCTTTAAGAATCCGTATATAGAAATCTGTACAAAACAATGTCTTTGACCTTATATTTTAAGTCTTGATGTTCAATTAAATGGCTGTGTGTGACAAAATAATCCGGCAAATGCAGGTAAAATACAAAACACAGGGTCAAATGGGACATTGTAAACCAATACAAGGGTGACTTGCAACAATGGTAAGACTAATAGTAGTGTGGCTTGAATGATCTGGAGGGTCTCTCTCTAACTCCTCTTCCATATACATTTACTTGCCTATTATTTTTTTCTCACTTCTTTTTTTTTATTTGATCATTTATTAAGTTATTTAAAATACTTAAAAATATAAAAAATGTATTCCAAGTTTCTAACTAATAAAACAACAAATACAAACACACCTTAAATACTGTCAGGAACTCAATGTTCCTTCTTAGTGTTCAAATTAATGAAACATAAGGGTGTGCCTCTACAAGCAAGGACCTGATGGAAATCAGGGTGTATCTGTTGTTGTATAATTCAGAAAGGTAACATACAGGTAACTGATAGCAAAGTTCCAATGATACAGGTAGCCAAAGAGAAACACTGATATTGTTGTAAACAAACACCATGGGCCCTATTAAATTGTCAAAATCGCGATTACCGAAGCCCGTAATGTAGCCCACAAAAGTTACTGATATTTAATTGGCCTCCTCTAGCTACCCGCAATCTATTTGCAAGCTATAGGCTGAAAATTCCTGCTGTTGTCAAAATTGTACGTAACTCCGTCCTATCTCTGCCTCTGATCTTCCAACCCCGTAAATGTTACAAATGATAAAATCGCAATTTAATTGCAACAGTTCCACATGCTTTCTGTTGCCTTCAAACCTGTAAATGCTGAATGTAGCAAAAAATCCTATGAGTACCAGATAGGACTCTCTAGTGGGTAAAACCCCTGATCGTATCATTGCAAAAAGCAAATAAACACACAATACTGGACTATAAAATACAGGGAAAGCGATGAAAGACATTAGAATTAATTGCAGAATTAAACAGTCTCAAGCTTACAAATCTGCAGCAAAAATATTTTTTTTTTAGGTTTAATTTCTGTGTTATATCAATCTCGGGAATCATGGAGTTAATACATATCAGGCCACCCACATGGACTGCAACAGTATCGTTATTCATTTTTATTGATTTTTAAATCGCTGGATAGCTAAACACTCGTTGATTGATGTTTAAACTCCATGTTTTACTGATGTCATGATGACGGTCCCAATTACTATTAGCTGTTTCTAAATCGTTACTTACGGGCTTGCTTAATTGATCATAATCATGCCCTGAAATGCTACGTACGGTTACATGGTTTACGGATTTGGCTTACAGCCATGTAATTGCGGGTTTGTTGAAATTAAATCGCTCTGTAACTGTTGCAAATTTCTAACCGCAGACTTCTGGCCTGTATGAAGGCAACTGCAGCCTTGGAATTTAATAAGGCCCTGTGTCTGCTAAGATGGTGGCAGTTTGGGCAAACTGTGTATACTTAGTTTGTGCACACTACTCTAAACACATATAGCACATATCAGGCCTTTCTGTTTCTCCTGTACTATGAACTATATTCAGTAAAGTTTGTAAAGGCTGTGAAGGTGCTGCCAAGTTTGTTTTCTATGGAGATGTGAATACAGAGAGGTTCTCTTTTCCATAATAAAAGGGCATAGCAGCCCCTTCGCAATCTCAGAGAACCTTAAAGATACATCTAAGTTCCCAGTGTTTCCCTGTTCTTCTAATCTAACACATGCTGCTTATATCAGTCGCACACATTACATGGAGTCATTCTATACACATACAGATGTATTTCATTTAAAAATAAAAGTTGTTTTTCACACCCCAGAGCTGCTTACATAGGCACAGTGTACCTACCAACAGAAAAACTGCATTTGGGTATGAATTTTAACCCTTTACTAACCTTCAATCCAGCAGCAGTACAATGCAGAGATCTACAGAGCAGTGTCTGACTCCTCAATGCTTCCTTGTGCAGGAGATTACACATTCCATGATGCCTTCCTGACCAAACTGTCATCATTGAATGTATTAGCTGCCTGTTATTGGCCACAATGAATTATGAATTGTATGCAAATTTTAACAGGCATTTCCAGGGGTGTTAAAAAATCAACTGCTTGCAAACTTTCGGGTAAGTATAATAATGTTTATTCTGGTATTTTTTCATGCAAAAAAAAATGTTTTCATGCACTACTGATTCTTCTATATCAGATGAAGTCATAATCCAAGAAATTTAAATATGCCCTTAATTTGAAACTGAAGAAAGAAAGTGGGATACGGTGGGTCTGAATGGACAGGAGGGATTTTCCAGTAACATTTCAAATTGCCTATAATATATTTAAAAGAGCATTTTTAAATACAGCTTGCTGCTTGCCATCACACATATGGGCATGTTATGAGGATGTGGGGAATGAGGGAGGCCAAAAGAGCAGGGAGAAATGTAAAAGTAGTAATGTCATAACTTTATATAATTTTGCAAAGGGGGCTTTCATCATGCAAGATGCAATTTATAATTTGAAATTTTACCACCACAGTGTTCCTTTAAGCGATGAGGGCAAGGAGAGGAACACTTTAAAGGTGAAGTTCCACTTAAACACAAGTTACTCTTACATAAGCACTCTATAGAAGCCCAGGTATACCTATATAAGCTTGCCTTTTGATGTTAGAAAACCTCCGATAGTGTGAGCTGATGAAAGAAATAGCAAACCTGATGTAACTGTTACAGTTTTAGCCACAACTGTAATTTGATTGGCTGTTGAATTGGTCTTGACCTTCTGGACACATTATCCCACAGAACACAATTTTGGCTCCTGCTCAACTCAAACATGGAGCAGTAACTGGCAAACTAGGAAACATATACATATATAGATAAATGTGTGTTCTTAATATAAAAGAAAACTTACATTTTTATGAAACTTGCCTTTTAATGTAAGTTTTTTAAAGCCCTCTCATCTTAATGTGGAAATCATGCACTTTTGATAGAACGTATTAGACTATAATGTCCAAAAGTGCCTCTAAAGGATGGACAGCTGGGATGCTTGGAAGGGACTCTTTGTGCAGCTATTAGATGAGGTATTGCCTCTGTTTGCACAGACCACGCAATCCATCAGCATCCTCAGTGATTCCAACATAAACAGCATTGAAAGAGAAATAGGATCTGCAAACAGGATGGGACACAGAGCGACTATCAATAGCGCTTCAAAGCAGGATTGCCCCAAATCAATTTTAATTGAAATTCCATTCTAGAGCATGCAACTGTGCCAGGTTACCACTTGTAGCCCCCAAACCAGGAAATCAGATCTGTTTGTTGGAAACTGTTGTTGTTATTGAGCTGTGGCAGCAGAGGAACTCAAAGCAACATTTCCACTTGTATAATGATATGCAGTGAGCTCCATGGTGTTGTCAGTAAAATTGTTAAGCACTTTTATTATTATTAATGTATTAAAGGTATATATAAGTTTCAAATGTTTGATAAGAAACAGGCAGTGATTATCAAAAAAATATGTGTTACATAGATAAGTTCAGTGTACTTACAAAGTTATAGGCAGGAAAGTAAAATCCAGCTTTGCACACCCACAGGAAACTTACATAACCAAGTATACACTGGAAAGCAGTCAGGTACAGAGTTTTCAAAGGAAGTACTTGCTGCAGAATGGAATCACATGGGGCCTTATTCAATTGAGATTTGGCTAATTGAATAGGGCACTAAATAAGCACAGAGCATATTTTTTTTACAGAAGTGTTTAGTTAGTGAATACCTTGCTTTTGGATAGAAGTTCACTAACTAAAAACTTCTGTAGAAAAAAATATGCTATGTGCTTATTTTGAGCCCTATTCAATTGACCAAATTGCAATTAAATGAGGCCCATGGTTGGATGGGGTCAGAGCTCACAGCTGAATCAGAGCACAAGGAGAGAGAGAGACTGCATGTCCCAGGCTGCTTTGCGACACAGGAACCCCAGAGTATGATACAAATGTTTCAGCTAACCTCTGCTTTCACCTGATTGTCCAAAACAAATTATGAATGTTATGCTAACCATAGCAGGGATTTTCAGGGGTGTCAACTAACAAAAAATACTACTTAGAAACTGAAGGGATTTAGCAAACATCAGGGTGAGTTTGTAAATGTTTATTTTGGTATTTTTTCATGCAAAAAACAATGTTTGCATACACTACCGATTCTCCTCTGTCAGATGTTTTCATAATCCAGGAAATTTAGATATGCCTTTAATGCCTTTTTATGTGTCATTCAACTTATATTTTAAGTGTTATACTATCATTATCTCCACAACAATGTAATGATCTTAGCAAACCCACTTATCATTAGTGAATACATGTATATACTTTCACACTTCACACTATAAGTGGATACCACTTAAATTTCATAGGTCATATTGATTATGATTATTGTATATAATGCGTTCAATGAGGTTCTATTACTAATGTCGCCAAGATGGCTAAAAAATAATGCTGATTGGCTATGCAAGATACCTGATAGATTCTGACTGGCTAAACAATATAAAACTAACTTTTTCAAAATTAGGGAAAGTGGAGCTATGCTGCAGAATGTAAGATAGCTTTCTGAGACATCAGGTACTTTAATGTTTTGTTGCTCATTTAACTTTTTCCTCTGCATTTAAGAGCATTGGCTGCATCCAAATAAAATGGAGAAAGCTATGCCTCATATACATAAAGTACCATCGCGCTGAGTGAACAATGCATTTTCTATTTCAGTTATTATCCTTTATTGCTCCACGCTGAATGACTACACATGCCATTCTTAGCATTCTTCATTAATTACAAGGTAAACGGTTTACAGTTACACAAGTGACCTCTGTTATCAGATGTGACATCGGCAGTAATGGATGAGCTATTTTTGTACACAGAATTAGTTCATTTTGACATATCTTCTAAATATTATTCTGGTGTACGATTATATTGTGTGACAACAACAAAGTAGAAATGTAATTCTGTTCCTTGTGTGCTTTTTAACAGTATTAATATATATATATATATATATATATATATATATATATACATATATAAAAGTGTATATATATATATAGAGAGAGAGAGAGAGAGACAGAGAGACTTAGAGAAAAACATAGAGAAAATAAATAGTAAATATTTGTAAGCCCATTTGAAAGTCTAAAAATAAATTAAAAACTTATTTCCTGCTCAGGTTTCCCAGAAATACAGTCATTGAACTTCACTCTGGTGGGACTGGGTGTGGACATGCAAATGAGATGTAATGTACCTTACTTTAAAAAAAAAAAAAAAAAATGTATATACATGGCTCGTATATGCTTGCTGTATTTCACAACTTTAACCAAAGTTTAGGATTGGATTGTGCAAAAACCAGAAATCCATTCACAGACAGAACTGTTTTGCGGTTGATGCCTCTCATCAGTGTGAGGTTGGTCCTGATTTGGTGCATTCGATTTTGCAAGACAGGGTTTACCGCAATAATCGTTTCTTTTATGGTGAGCATATATCATGCAAAAGGCGTGGTTCATTCACTTATACTTGATTCTGTTACTGTGCATAACCTTTAACCTTTTCATAATAATTAAGAGAAGTCTTTCTAAAGCCCCCCTTAGATTGTAAGTTTGCGGGTTTTCAATTGTGTTTCCGTGTCTTGGAAACAAACACTATGTGCATTTGATTATAAGCTCAAAAACAGGGCCCTCCATCCTTTACAAGGTGTTAAATTTGTTTTTTGCCATGTACAGCGCTACGGAAAATGTTGGCGCGATATAAATAAAGATAATAATAATAATAATACGGTATCCCCCATGAGATTCAATCGTTTAGCACTTAGCACGTTTTGGAGAGGAAAATGCGCCATATATATAACTGCCATTATTGAGTGGAGTACATCACTTTCATTTTAGTAGTACGGGTTAAGACAATAGTAGTGGGAGCTGAATTACTCTAAATTAGGAAAATAAAGTGTATCATTTTATGAGAATTTGTTATTTGAGCAACTGGAAAAACCCAGTTCTTCATTCAAGATTTCTGGTATTTTCAATTAATCACAACCTTACGTCACCATATAGGAATGAAGAAGTAGCAACAGTGCAATGCCCAGAATCCCCTACAGAGAGGTGTCTTAATCAAAGTAATTTTACTTGAACCTCTAAATCTTAGGGGTATATTTACAAAACAGGTTCCAACAAATTTTGTTGTAATCAGGTCAGTTAAATAAAAATTATTAGGGAAAATCAATGTTCAAAATCTAAAATAGATATAGTTTTGAATTAAAAAAAAAAAACAGTTGCAAAACACCTTTAACAACAGATAACAGAAAACCAGGAATTGTCAATCTGCACAACTGGAATGTGGCATTTACATCTGCCAGTGCTTTCAGTATGACTAAATCGAAGGGATCACTTTTAACTTGTTTTGATAACTTATCCCTACTTTGGTAATTGTATAACCCTTGGCGTTTCGTAGAATACTATTTTTACCAACTTAATATTAATCTCTTCTGACAAGGACACACTGTACCCTTTTTGCTCTGATATCTTCCCATTTCGGCACCTGTTGGCCATTTTGGCACAGTAACATAAATACACTTTACACCTTCACTGAGTTAATAATAGCACAATATTGTGTATTTCATATCACTCTGGCAAGCAAAGATTTAAATATATATATATATATATATATATATATATATATATATATATTTATTTATACAGCCTTATTAAATTGCGATTTGGCCAATTGAATAGGGCTCTATATAAGCACATAGCATATTTATTTGAAAGAAGTTTTTAGTTAGTGAAAACCTTGCTTTTGGATAGATGTTTTCTAACTAAAAACCTCTTTAAAAAAATATGTTATGTGCTTTTATAGAGCCCTATTCAATTGACCAAATTAATAAGGCTGATAATGTCTAAGGGCCTCATTCAATTGCGATTTGGCCAATTGAATAGGGCTCAATATAAGCACATAGCATATTATTTTAAGAAAGTTTTTAGTTAGTGAACTTCTATCCAAAAGCAAGGTCTTCACTAACTAAATACTTCTGTAACAAAACATGCTATGTGCTTATATAGAGCCCTATTCAATTGGCCAAATCACATTTGAATGAGGCCCTAAGCCACATGTAATATTTATGTTCACCTTCAATATAGAAGTGAGATTTTATTTAGATTATGTGTCTCTGAACAAGTTACCAGCTCCGGTTGCTCTTCTGGCACGAGATGACTGTGCAAATATATGTTTCTCATGACTCCTTAAGTGCCTTGCTTAGTTTTGTAAACAAACATTGCCTCACCTCAGTTTAATGATGTCAAAGAAAGTACATAACTTCTCCTTAGCTGCCTCGGCACACCCAGAGTTTGCATAAAGCAGCGGGAAATAATTATCTCATATCCCGGCCTGTGTTTACTCTCTGCTGTTTTTGGCATTCACATTCATGCTCGCAAATAAGAAATGAAAATAAAAGGAAGTAAGGCCGGGCTGGCTGATGATTCACTGTTAGGCCTCAAATGTATTCACAGTCGTAACAATAAAGGTTTGTACAGCACCACAAGGAAGAGCTGTCCTGAAAATCTGGGACATTATGTTGTATCACTGTAGTTTTGTGGGGAAAAATCTAATCTGAAGTATTTAAAACAAACTGACAGCATTAACAACTGTGTAAGTCATGAACATAAAATCAGTTTTAGAAAAATACAATTGCAGGCCCTGTTTGTGTATAGAATGTCCCATCTTATCTGTATTTCCTGAGAGCTTGTGGGACTTATTTAGATTTTATATGTATATGCTAATGACCCGGCGCGCATGTGACGTCACGTCATTAGCATATACCGGGTGCCGGTATATGCTAATGACCCGGCGCGCATGTGACGTCACGTCATTAGCATATATGCTCATGACGTGACGTCACATGCGCGCCGGGTCAAGACACCGTAAGGAGCGTAGGCCGGAACAGAAGCAGGTAAGTGAGGGGAAAGGGAGAGGGGGAGGTATTTAGGGGGGTTTAGAATGAGGAGGGGGGTTTAGAATGAGGAGGGGGGTTGAGGATGAGGAGGGGGGATGGAAAGAGACACGCGGGGGTTAGAGAGACACAGGGGGGGTAAGAGAGACACAGGACTCTAGTATAACGCAAAGGGGCCCTTTTTAGCCTTAAAAAAAGGGCTGAAAAACTTATAGGGGCTTATACTCTGGCTTATTCTTGAGTATATACAGTATATATATAGCTCCGCCACTATACAGTATGTCAGAAAGTGTCATCTACAAAAATATGACTCCATACAGACATGTACACACACTATTACATGGCAGTGCATCATCTGGCAGTCTTCTGCCCATGAAAATGTGCTGTCCTAGGCCAGGTCCTTGTGGGACTAAGTAGAAAAACACCATTATTTAATGAACAGTGGAGGAAGGCGAGGAGGTTTAGTTATTTGGTTGAAGTTGGTTTAGTATCTGACACTGACTCCCTTCCCCTACACATTCTCAGAAGCAAGCTGCTGTCACAATAACTACAGGCCCTGCTCCTGCAGAAATGTTAAAGTCCCTCTCATACATGCAAACTTCACCAAAGGAAGTAGCAGAGGCTTCAACGTTTATATTTCTCTCATTGAAAACTGGCTTTGTGGCAATTTTTCCTGCCTAATTATGCTTGTGGTCTGACTCAATATATATAATTTTCATCATAAAGTGGTCATTCAATCAAAACTTTAGCTTTTAAATGGCCAGTGTACGTTAAATGCATTTTTAGATCACCATTAATTAACATTAAAACTAGGTGTGAAGCAAAGCTTTAGCCAGAAAATCAAATGTAATAACTTAAGTTTACTGTATTAATGGCTATTGCAGTGCCGTTCTTCACCTCTCTCATTGTCCTGAGCACTTCAGGAAAGAAAACAAACATTTTAACCGAGATAATATTAATTAGGCAGGGTGTGTAACCTGGGGCATGCTCTGTGAGATACGAGGCTATGGCTACAATCCCCTACATCTCCAAAGTGAGCATGCTCTGGGTTACCAACCCTACTGTACATTTCTTGTTCAAATCTTGTAGCTTTTTTGTCATGACTAATACACATTTTGTTGAAAAAAGGTGAGGTTATTAAAAAAAAAACAGGGGGAAGAAGCATTTAAAAAAAAAAAAAACAGTTGCATTACGAGTTTAATATCAGGTAAGAGAGCACGAATAATTGTTAATGTGCACAATGGAATATGTCAGTTACATCTGCCAGTGCTGTCAGCAGGGCTACACAGAATATAATTTGTTTGCAAGGACTGGCCCACATGAGGAAGAAAAGCAGTAAAGAAAGCAAAATGGAGCCATGCAGAAGAGAATAACTACATTCAAAACTTGTAAAATACAATGGTTGTGTTTATTTATTTATTGCCTATCATCATGTATATTTATTTAAAAAAAACAATTGGGAAAACAATCCGACCACAGCAGTTCTTTAATGATAATTTTATCTTATATTAATGTATTATCAGAGGAACTTGAATTACACAAGTAAAATATGTCTCAAAAGAAAATATGCGTTTTTCCAAAATAAATATGTTATGGTAGGATCATTACACATAAATGGACTCCATGTTATTGACATGTCACTTCCCAGAATCCTTAGAAGTATCTAAAACTTTAATTGTGTAAGGGGGGTTCTTTCTTTTAGTTCATTTTATGTATCTTGTCTTGGAAAAAAACTGATGGCCATATAGAATATAAATTCAGAGCATCGACAGGGTGGCATTGCCAATGTCTAAATGACACATGATAGAAATTAAGTCCATGGATACTTGTGTTTTCATATACTCATTTATTTCCCATGCCCAGTCAATGGAGCGAGTCATCCTGTGACCTAGTTACTGTGTGGTTTGCTTTTTATTGAATAAACTAAGGATGAGTCAGCTAACAGGTAAGCCATGACAGGACACAACCAACAGGGTGGGATAGCTGGATGTTGCTCAAAGTTGTTCGCAAAGAACAGGAAGCCAGACATGAGCACGCATGTAACCCTGCCATTGTTACACAATTAAGAGAGATTTATTGATTCAATCCCAGAGACACATATGTAATTATATAGTTACATATGAATTGAGGTTGAAAAGGCTTTAGGTCAAGTTCAATCATATCCTTGGATCTTTGTACTGATTCAGAAGAAGGCAAATAAAAAAACAATTTTACGCGTTTCCAACTGCCTCCTTAGGGGAAAAAAACTTTCTGATCCACTAAATGACTTATATCAATAACCTACCTATTCTAATTAAAAAGCCACTTAGTTCTGCACCATTTGGAGCACATCAGAGTAAAGATCTACTAAACGCATGTTGAAATACTTTTTGATTTTTTTTTATTACATGCATTTTTCTCTGACATATCAAACAAATTAGATCTGTTTTTATATGTGTCACTGACATACCCTCTGCCAGACCTGCAGCTACAGCTCAGTGTAGTAAACAAAAGAAAGCAAAAGTTTAACCCTAAGCAAATCCATTGTTTTTGGTACTAAAGGAAAGCTCATTACAAGGGCATACTCATGAAAGACATAAAAGAATGCAGTTTGGTAGAGAAAATAGAACCTGCATGAAAGGATATTTTGCTTTCAAAAAGTATTTTGTCTATTTGGTATTCAAAAGACCATATACAGTAAATGCGACTACATTGGCCCTTTAAATACTCTTATCTGTACAAAAATCCATTTCAGTTGGTCCAGGTCCTACATACTGTACATTTTTTATTCCAAAACCAATCTTATTTTCATATGTAGTTGCATCACAGACTATAGAAAATAATCCCATCCAGTTATGTGACGTGCATTTTCTTGGATATGCAAATCTTCTCTAGTCATATCACACATGGCTGGAATCTGTTGGGGCAAAATGAAAGTCAGTTTTGATTATATATTTCTCTTTCTGCCCACATGCAAATCACCTGGAAGATACATACCAAAGCTTTCTGAAGCAAGAAATGTAAATATAAGATAGATAGATACAGTGCTTTGCAAAAGTATTCAACCTCCCTTTGCATTTTTCGTGTTTTGTTGCCTCACAACCTGGAATTAACATGGATTGTTTGAGGATTTGCATAATTTAATTTACAGAACATGCCCACAACTTTAAAGATTGCAAACAACAAATAGGACAAAATAACAGAAAATGTCACTGTGCATAACTATTCACCCCCTAAAGTCAATACTTTGTAGAGCCACCTTTTGCGGCAATCACAGCTCCAAGTTTCTTTGGATAAGTCTCTATGAGCTTGCAACATCTTACCACGGGGATTTTTGCCCATTCCTATTTGCAAAACTGCTCTAGCTCCTTCAAGTTGGATGGTTTGCGCTTGTGAACTTCAATCTTTAAGTCTGACCACAGATTTTCTATTGGATTGAGTCTGGGCTTTGACTAGGCCATTCCAACACATTTACATGTTTCCCCTTAAACCACTCAAGTGTTGCTTTAGCAGTGTGTTTGGGGTCATTGTCCTGCTGGAAGGTGAACCTCAGTCCTAGCCTCAAATCACGCACAGATTGGTACAGGTTTTGCTCAAGAATATACCTGTATTTAGCCCCATCCATCTTTTCCTCAACTCTGACCAGTTTCCCAGTCCCGGCTGCTGAAACACATCCCCACAGCATGATGCTGCCACCACCATGTTTCACTGTGGGGATGGTGTTCTGTGGTGATGTGATGTGTTGGGTTTGCGCCAGACATAGCGTTCTCTTTGATGGCCGAAAAGTTCAATTTTAGTCTCATCAGACCGGAGCACCTTCCTCCATACATTTTGGGAGTCTCCCACATGCCTTTTAGGAAACTCAAAACGTGCCATTTTGTTTTTTGGTCAAAGTAATGGCTTTCTTCAGGTCACTCTGCCATAAAGCCCAACTCTATGAAGCGTATGGCTTATTGTCGTCCTATGTACAGATACTCCGGTGTCTGCTGTGGAACTCTGCAGCTCATCCAGGGTTACCTTAGGTCTCTTTGCTGCCTCTCTGATTAATTCCCTCTTTGCCCGGTCCGTGAGTTTTTGTCGGGGGCGGCCGTCAATTGGCATGTTTGCTGTTGTGCCATGTTCTTTCCATTTGGTTATGATAGATTTGATGGTGCCCCTGGGGATCATCAAAGATTTGGATATTTGTTTATAACCTAACCCTGACTTGTACTTCTCAACAACATTGTCCCTTACTTGTTTGGTCTTCATGGCAGTGTTTGGTTAGTGGTGCCTATAGGTGTTGCAGCCTCTGGGGCCTTTCCAAAAAGGTGTGTATATGTAATGACAGATCATGTGACACTTAGATTGCACACAGGTGGACATCATTCCACTAATTATGTGACTTCAGAAGGTAATTGGTTGCACCAGAGCTTTTTATAGGCTTCATAACAAAGGGGGTGAATACATACGCACATGCCAATTTTCTGTTTGCTATTTCCAAAAAATAGTTTTATGTATATATTTTTCTAATTTCACTTCACCAACTTAGACTATTGTGTTCTGATCCAACATTTATAATTATAATACTAGATCTAAAGTACAAAAAAAAGATTGTAACGCTGCTCTTACAATGCAACTTTTGTGTCTTGGGTTAATAATGATGTAATAAGTATTTATGCTCATGTGTATTATTATATGTGGAGAATATACAAATCTAAAATAAATGAAATGTATAAAATATCATTCATGTACAACTGCAACTGCCTTTGCCCTCTGTTTTCAGATATCTTCTTAATATATAAGATCACAAATGAATGGTTACCCATTTATTAGCAAGCAAAGATATTTACCTAAAGAGTGGTTAATTTATGCAATAACTCCTGCCCCCCCTAAAAAATATATTTTTTTTTAAATATGACGGTATTGAAATATGTTATATTTCTTATAAATAAAGCAAACTTGGATACAAGAATACTAGAAAATTATTTAGAATACCAATATTAAAATCAGAAAGTTAGGCAGATTCCTTAAACAAAGTGGCATCTGTGAAACTCTGTAAAGTGTTACACACAGTCTCATGAACATTGTGTTACTATTACTCCAATTAAATATTACATAGTACTCATTCCAAGACAGATTTAGCTGCTCAACACATGACTACCATTGTTTTGGTCTGATTTCCTCAGGGACTAAATGTCCTGAAGGATATTTACTGTAAACAGTAGGGTAATAATTAGTAGTATTCATAAGGTCTGTAGCAGCCAAAGTATAAAATATAATTACGGTAGTTGTCCGTGTATATATTTACTATAGACACTGTCTCTATGAAGAGCACTCTGGGAATGAACCTTTAGAAACAATCTGAGGTCAGTTGATGCAGCCAGTGTAAAGACTTAATTCCACTAATAACTAAAATAAGGCTATCTATTCTGGTTCTCACATCTCTTTCTCATTATAAAAAACTATGCATCAAGCAGTGCCCTCACCTGGTGTATCCACCACCACTATAACATCTTGTATCCTCTAATGATAGGGCCCTCATTGCGTCCTGTACCAATATATACAGTATTTTTCCGTGTATAAGACTATACTTTTTTCCTAAATTGTAAACGCCAAAATTGGTGGTCGTCTTATACACGGGGGTTGTCTTATACATGGGGATAACCAGTTGAGAGACCCTGCGCTTGCCGTAGCGCTTGCTGTAGCTTAACTTACAGTTCCTCGTCTCTGCAAACAAGCTTCCCTCAATCACTAGCCTGTCAACTCCTAGGGATGTGGCGCTATTGCGCTGGATGAACTGAACAGTCTGTGTGTCAAGCCTAACATTAATATTTTGAGCACTAACGCTCAATATGTCTGAAAATAAAAAACAATGGTCATATTCTTCTAAATACAAGTTAAAAGTCATCAAATATGCCAAAGAATATGGAAATAAGGCTTCAGTTTGGACCTCCTCGCACTGAGTGCTCTATTTCATGTTACTGTACTAAATACACAGGTACTTTGAACATTTAAAAAAGTGACCTCTGTTTCATGTTTAAAATATTGATTTCTTCATTTTTGGGTTTGAAAAAGTAGGGGTTGTCTTATACACGGAAAAATACTGTATGTAACAAATGTGCCGGATTGTCTTATTTTTACTGTCTTCAAATGCATGTTAAATTTTTTTATACATCTAGATCTAATTAATTTGCTGGCTCTCTGCAAATAAAATGTAATAATATTAATAGTAGAGACAACATAGGAATCAGTACAGAGCAATATATGCCTTTCCATATAAACAATCTGAGCAATAAGTATATTTATTCTTTTGAATCATGTTTAAGCTGTGAATTCAGATCAATATCAGGTTGCTTTATTCCATTGTTCATATGCTCATTCTATTATAGAAACTGGACATGATGAG
Organism: Discoglossus pictus; assembly: GCA_027410445.1. Taxonomy (NCBI): domain Eukaryota; kingdom Metazoa; phylum Chordata; class Amphibia; order Anura; family Alytidae; genus Discoglossus; species Discoglossus pictus. The sequence goes on from CM050166.1 coordinate 62,222,870, forward strand.
AATGATCCTCCTGTAGGAATAAAAAATATATTTTTTAAATTGGATGCAATTCAATTGGGGTGGAGCCAGTGTAAGGTTAAGGCAGGAATATGGATGGGTTATGTTGCCCCGATGCTTCATAATAGGCTGTGCTAAACCATTCTTAGCTCTGGGCACTTCAGCAACAAATTGAGAAGCAGGGGACAAATGACCTTGAGTTGGACCTTCACTCAATACTGACTAATATTACATGAGAAGACAGAACTGGTTGTGCTTATACACAAAATCATATGACGCTATACAGTAAACATTAAAACAATTCTGTTCAGACACCAATGAAAAGAACAGGTGTTTTAAATGAGAACTAAAGTTCAATATATTTATTATTCTCTGTTGACCTATAACTGACAATGGGTAAAATGTTTTTATAAGCTAAAAAATATAAAACCTAATCTTTAATTTATCACCTGGTAGAAAGAAAATACAGGTGGTGCCCAGGTTATAGATGACCTGACTTACAGGTGACCCTGACTTAAGAACGGGCTCCCAAGGCTTTTTGTGAGTTTTTTTATGTTCTGTTTGTTTGAATTAAAAGAAAGAGCACAATAGTTTCTGGAACTTATTATTATAGTACAGTGGTATTATTATTATTACACTGTATTATTATTACCACATATGAGCCAGTATAGTATTGGGATCTTGCTTGTCTGGCTAGGGCAGCGCTATACCCTCTCCCACTGGCCTGTCACAGCCTCTGTTGTGTTAAGGTGGATTACTGCAGATAGCAGCATATACTGTATATGAGCAATGATATAGAAAGAGTGTTATACAGACTGGGGAACTGGTGGTAGGATATCTGAATGGGTCACCAGGGAGGGATGGGGGACCTGCGGGGGTGGGGGGTGGTAGGAGATTGTAAATGGGGCACCTGGGGGGGGGGGGTAGGAGATCAGAATGGGGAGGTTTGGGGGGGCACTTTCTTATAAGACATCCCTATCTGTGTGCTTATCTGTCTTGTCAACTAGAGGGGGCCTAATACATTGCTGCTGGCCCACTTCACATGCTCAACACACACTGAGAGGTAGATGGGAGCAATAAGAGAAGCCAACATAGCAGCCGCCTAGAAGCAAACAGAAGTATTTTTTAAAATTATTATAATTCATAACGTTATCTAATTGGGCTAACATTATGCTATAAACAATTAGATTTTTACTTTTAAAGGTCCATGACTTGTTTCACCGCTACAGGGTTCCTTTAATGATGCTTGAGGAAATCTTGGTTCTGCATAATCCCTAATAGAAAATATTATCATAGTCAAAAGGTTTCTGCATGTACTAGGTAATACTAATCTATTTCTACTTATAGGTTTCTCTCAATGGGAATTTGTTGACATGTTATTAAGAAATCATATCAATGCATTTCATATTTTGCATTTATGAGTGACTGTGACATATAAGGTATTTTTAAATGCATAGTTAATTAGGCAGAAGTACACAGCTTATGAAATGGTTTAATTAATGTTCTGTGTGATAACTAATCCTTCTGGAAGTCAGACTGAAACTATTTTAAGTACTTTATTACACAGATACTTCTGTAGACTTAAATAGTTTCCTTACCAGATAATGGCACCTATGAAATTGTCTTGGTGTTCCTGATTGTTTATGTCTCATGGAAATATCCACCAATCAACACATGGGGATTTTTATAAGGCAAAATATCCAGCAGTCAAAACGTGGGGATGTCTATTTATATATGCACCATCTGCGGACCACTAGTGATCTGTGACTTTCATTCAGATGGTCCATAAAGCAACGGATTAAAAAAGAATAATTAAACACTATTAATTATATAAATAAAATCACATGTGCACAGAAGTAGCAAGAAGTTTCTAGATCCTAGATTTTATGGTTTATTAAGTTCACGTTATAGGACTCTCAAGGGTATGGAAGTATTTCACAAAGATAATCAGCAATTTTAAAGTGGTTCTTTGAAACAATACATGGTACATAGGACCCTAGATATCCTTGATACAATTAATCGTGTACACAGTGTAGAGGAGGGATCTGCAACTCACTGTGCTAGACCCTATTGTGGCTCAGTATAGATCATTACATAAATGTTTTGTCATACCCAACAGAGCAGGACACGTAGAGCCTGAAAACTAACCACCTTTTGAACTCTAGTGGGTTTTTTAACCATATTTAGCTGTGAACTCAGATCAGTGTCAATTTGCTTTGCTTCTTTAAAGTCAAATAGTGGGAATCACATGAAAATCACATCTCACAATTGTGCATGTTAGTTCAATAAACCCATGTGATTGGCTGAGAAATTACATTGGCCTTATAAATATATATGCATGTTATATTACACAAAAGCAGAGATAAGTTTCTTGGCTGACATCATCTGCTATGGACCATGACATATAGTCTTAAAAATCATACAATTATACTATTATTTTGTATATTGCAAGAACAATGTTTTGTAACTGGAAAATTATTTAAAATATTTTTTTTTCAATTATTTCAAATGTTTTACTGTTCATCTGCCAAATGCTTGCTGCATTCAGCAAGGATCAGTGGCCAAATAAAATCGCTAAAGCTGGGTTTAGTGCAAAGCGGAGAATTACAGCTAAAAGAAACTAATCAGCGCTAAAAGGGGTAGGGTTAGGTGGGGTATAACTTTATGCTATTTTTCTTTTTTTTGTAAAGTGTTTCTATAAAACAGTAGGTAGTAGAAGTGACGGCTCTGTCTTTTTGGAGACCCCAGGCAGTGAAGTGGAGGAGCCCTGCGGGTGTGTGCTCAAGTTATGTACGCACCCATTTTGTTTTTTTCTGTGCAGGTATATAGCTTGCTTGCTGTGTGAGCAAATCACACACATATCCCCATAACAGACATTTTAACAACATAGCTTCTCATACACACGCTGAGCTATTACTTGCTTATTAAGTGACCAGCTTGTGAACTATTTTTTACCCTTTTCTATGTTAAAAATGAGGCGCCCTTCACATGGCGGCGCTCCTAGGCAGCTGCCTAATTAACCTAATAGGTAATTCAACAATGGGTAGTAGCAACAAAACCATACGATAAAGAGGTATCATATTGGTTAGAAATGTAAAGTCAATTGGGATTGTTTATCTGATAATTGAAGCAAATTTTGATTGATCGTCAGATAATTATGCTCTTGGTCAGACTCAAATTTTTCAAACATACAAATGTTTTTTTGCTTTAAATATTACAATTGGATAACTAAAACCTGCACAAACTTTGTTGAAAAGAAATCCCACTGGGTGATTACTAAACATTTCAAGTGATCTCAATTTTCCCCATAGGAAACAGTGCATATTAAACACAGGAATGCCCCTCTCAGTACTTAAAATGCAAATTCCACCCACTATTTGGCTGGTTTTGATGTTAGGCAGCCTGACATATTTTTACATGTTCATTTTTTTTTATTAAGTTAAAGTCTGGTTGTGTTATCTCTTCCTAAAGAGCAATAAAAATATATTTTGTGTCTAAGAAACAGCCTTACAGCCACTCCCAGTGTTATCAGCATTCACATCTCTAGGAGTGATTCATAAGCCTCCACTGTGTGTTAACCGAGCTCTTGTAGTTGTATTTCCATTCAGTTTGCAGTAAATGGGTTAGCACATGATGCAATGTGATGACTCACCTCTGTGGTCATTTGCACATTTTATAGTATATCTACTAGCACCCAGACTTCAGTTGTTCTCCGGATGTGCTACTTGGCTACTAACCAACAGGAACAAAACCCACTGTTAACACTTCACAACACAATAAAATACTTATCATCAGGAAGCCAACTAACTGCTATTCACACAGAGGGCTAAATATAAAAGCATTAATATTGAATTATTTTAAGACTGATTCATAAAAGCATTTGCAAGAGTGGACAATACATGCATTCCCGTCAGATAATAGAATGATTTCACCGTCTTAAAGGACATTTTTATTTTTTATGCCCTACCAAGATGAGCTAGATATTTTAAGTATGTACTGATCAGTAATACAATTCTTATTTAATAATTTATAATAGCAATTTACGATGTCACAAAGATTACAATATCAACCTCCTGCTGAGTGTTTGTCGCCAATCGGATAAAGTCATTAAAGGGTTACTTTAGTATTCTTATAAGGAGTTCTCTAAAGAACAGTTAGGCAGGGCTTGATACGAAAAATATCTTTATTAAACTGTTTACCATTTATTAATCATGTCCTCAAGCATTATGAGCTCCTTTTTTTATCTGCCCCATAAATTTATCAACAGTACCAATATGGAAGTCACCAAGATGGGGATGCTCTCCAATCAATAATACTGTACTTGTAGTATGATAGTGAGAAATGACTAGAAAGTGTATTTGTGTACATTGCTAGCAGTCCATGTTACACTACTGAGTGCTATTAACGTGTGTTTTACAGAGTGGTCTGAAAAGTTTTTCAATGATGTACTTCCCCCTAGATGGCCCCCACTCCAGAGCCAATACATCATTTAGAGGGTGAAGAGATCTGGAGCTTATACAGCCTGGGGCATAATTTTAAAAATGGATTCATTTTTTAAACGAACAGTAAAGTTTCATGAAAAGTAAAGATATTAAACTATCAACAAAGGTCAACATATTTAGGACTATGGTATTCCCAGTAGTAACATGGGGATGTGAGAGCTGGACCATAAAGAAGTCTAAGCGCCATAGAATTGATGCCTTTGAATTGTGGTGTTAAAGAAAACTGCTTTGAGTCCCCTGGGCTGCAAGAAGATCAAATCAATCAGTACTACAGGAAATCAAGTTAAACTGTTCACTGGAAGGTATAATCATGAGACTGAAGCTCAAATATTTTGGCCATATCATGAAAAGATAGGGTTCTTGTTGGGCAAGATTGAAAACACAAGAAGGGGATGGTAGAAGTGGATATAGATAGATGAGGTAATTGAAGCAATGAACATGAGCTTGATGGAGCTCTCAATGAGCAGTGAGTTGGAAATAGCTAAATGACTAAATAACAACAACAAATATTTAAAAAAAGGTTATTTTCTTATCAATCCCTACCTTACTATTTTTTAGGGAGCCCTTTATAAGGTCACTAAAGTGGTCTGTCTGAGAGACAGATCTAATGAGTTTTAAGAACAATCTGATATGACAAGAGAATAAACAATCATTGATAGGCTACCCCACACAAGGGAAGCCTCGAAAGCAACAAAATTCCAGCCAGTGGATATTATTTTGTTGGTGGTATACTTTGTGTCTGAAAATTTAGCAAAGTAAGGTAAAAATATAAACAAATACATCTTTTACTTTCTTATGAACTATTACAAGCAATTATTAATTACTGTAGATGGACATTGCCTTGATTGAGCTGCCTGATGCTTTCTGAGCAGGGAGTGGCCTTATAGACTAATTACATTTAATCCAGCTGAGAGCACTGGCACATATAATTGCCACATTACAACTGAAGAAGCTGTAAGTATTCTCTGCATTCAACATCACTGAACGCTGTTGTAGCAAATTAACTAAAAGCATTGCAGGATAACTACAAATTGAAAAGGAAGTTGAAAAATATATATCATTTTAGGGTGCCTTTAAATGACTAGATGCAAATTTAAATGACTAAGTGTAAATTGCTTGTGTTGTTGTTTTTCAATCTCTATTGTAAACAGAGAGCTACAGCGATAAAGTGAGTAATCCTAATGGAAGGAAACCAGTTACGATTTCCCTTACTCTGATTACTACTATGATGGACTGTAAGGATTCATTACCCTGCTTTTTGTTTGGTAACTTCCTTATTTACGGTCTGTACTTCCTGTTATTTGCTTTTGTTATATTACACTGGCTTAACCTGAATATCTTAAAGGGCAAGTTCCACATAAACACATGTTTCCTTTGTCGGAAGGAGCACGCATTATAGATATATGTTGTCTGTTATCTCCATGCTTGAGGAGATAGGGAGCATGTTTTTTAGTAATTTTTATTCTGTGCCATTTTTATTAGAATCTCTATTGAATCAATAGGCCAAAAGCACATCATATACTACAACTGAAATTCAATCCTATGGTAGATGTTGTTGTTCGTCGACTCTCCGTGACCCTATGGACCAAAGCATACCAGGCACATCTATCGTTAGGTCTCTGGTCAATGATACTTATTTGGGTTGCTAGTTCCTACTCCAGTTGACAGCAATTTGTCTGATCTCTCTGCTATGACCGTCCCATCTTGGGTGACCTACATTGTATAGCTCACAGCTTCACTGAAGTGCACAAGCCCCTTCACCACAACAAGATCGTGAACCTGAAGGGAAAATAATATAATACTGATTAACCTCATGTGAAAATTACTCTTGTGATCAACAAATTACTTACCGTATATGTATGCCCCAAATAACCTTTATATCCTAAATCATTTTTAAAAAAGGACAGAACCCAGCACAGAACATTGAATGATTAGCATAAATGCTGCAGGTTTTGCCATAACACACTGAACATTTTGCTAAAATTTCTGATGAGACTATCATATATATATATATATATATTTTTTTTTATTATTTATTATTTATTATTATCTTTATTTATATCGCGCCAACATATTCCGTAGCGCTGTACAGGGGTTTAGTACATGTCAAAAAAACAAACTTAACACCTTATAAAGAATGGAGGGCCCTGTTTTTGAGCATATAATCAAATGTACATAGTGCTTGTTTCCAAGACACGGACACACAATTGAAAACTCACAAACTTACAATCTAATACTGTATGTATGTATATATATAAATAAACTCAAAAAGAGGATAATGGTAAGCCTCCAAAAGAAACTTGAGATCATCTCAAGGATTGAAGATGGTAAAACTGCATCAGCGATAGGGTGTACATTAATTAATCAACAGTATGCACCATTCACACCAAGAAGGAGGCTATAAAGGCAGCCGTGGGGCAGTATAGGACTATGACTGTAAAACTCATAAAATATACACATAAACCATTGTTGGTGCGTTTGGAATCCATATTGTTGGCATGGATTGAAGAAAACAATCAGACGTAGGTCCCAGTTTATGGAGGCATCATGAAGCAGAAGGCCATGGTGATTATACAGCACTTCAATAAGACACTGGTGAGGCCTTGGAGTTTTTAGCAAGTAGTTTTGTATAACCTTTGCAAAAACAGAAATAGAGGAGCTCAATCATAGGACAAGCTAGCATTAATAGGTTAGTTCTATGGACATGATAATCCACTCTGAGAGCAACCTCTGTTAGCCACTTGTGCCCTTCACAGGGAGAAATATCCTGTAGTATATCAGGTGAAACAGGAAATCCCAGACTTACATTTCAGCCTTAGGTGAGCCTTGTCAGCTAAACTCCCTAAGGCACAGCAAGCAATGAGTCCACGTCTGGAGCCCCTATCACTCTAAGCCTTAAGGGTCGTTTGCATAAGCAACAACAAAAATAGAGGAGCGCAAGAGCAGATCAGTCTGTAACTTGCCCATCATAAATGACAGTATTAAAGGTTTTGTTCAATTGTCGGTGCTGTCTCTCTCTGTGTTGTCTCTCTATGCCCTCTGTCTCTCTCTGTGAGCCCTATCCTTTGTCTCTATGTGCGCCATCTCTCTCTCTCTCTCTCTGCACCCTCTCTCTTTCTGCACCCTCTGTGTGTGTGCGCTCTTTCTCTCTCTGTGGCCTCGGTCTCTCTCTGTGTTGCCTCTCCCTCTCTCTGTGAGCCCTATGCGTGCGCCCTCTCTCTCTGTGAGCCCTGTATCTATGTGCGCCGTCTCTCTCTTTCTGCGCCCTCTCTGTGTGTGTGTGCGCTTTTTCTCTGTGTGGCCTCTGTCTCTCTCTGTATCCTCTCTCTGCACTCTATGGGCCTCATTCAATTGCGATGTCGGCAATTGATTAGGGCCCTAAAGAAGCACATAGCATATTTTTATTAAAGAAGTTTTTAGCTAGTGAAAACCTTTCTTTTGGATAGATGCTTGCTAACAAAAAACTTCTTTAAAAAATATATGTTATGTGTTTATTTAGGGCCCAATTCAATTGGGCAAATTGCAATTGAATGAGGGCCTATGTATGTCTTCCTCCCACCTCTCTCTTCCTGCCTCCATCTCTCTCTACAGTCTACACATTACACCATGTAAGTAACGCCTGCGCAGTACTCACATACTGTAAACTACTATAGTGGATCGGTAACTTTTAGGATCAATAATCTACCCCTTCCACTTAAAAAATTAATAACAACTAATTGCAATTATAGTACAGTACACTTATTTTAAGTGTTCCCTTGAGTTCTGCAGTATCTTAGGCCTCCTTTTAGAGTCCCTTAAAGTCAGATTCTACTGTTTTTAAAGTAAAACTACAAGGCGACTGTGCATCAATAAACATATTTGCTGTAAACTGTGCAGTATTTATTCCGTGCAGTACAATGTTATAATATGTAATTTACATAAATATGGTACAATATATTAGCATCCCCAGAACATAACCCATTATTTCTTATTGATAGTTAAAGGTGTATGAAATGTCCCCGTTTGAAGCTCCTTTCTAATCTAACACCTATCACTTATATCAGAAACATAAATTACATAGATTCAGTCTATACACATACAGATTTCTTTTATTTAAAAAAAATGGTTTCCACACCCCAATAGCTACCTACATAGGCACCCGGTACTTACAAATAGAAACACTGCATTTGGGTACAGTTTTTATCCCTATACTAACCTTCAAGCCAGCAGCAGCAAAATTCAAAGATCCACATATCAATGTCTAAACTCCTCCTTGCTCCCTTGTATAGGGTTAAAAAGACTACATATCCCAGGATGCTTTGCTACACAAACTGATTTCCCTGCCATTGAAACAAGCTGCAACTAATTATACATTTTATGCTAATTTAGTTATGTTTTTCAAGATGCATTCCTTCTCAAATTCAAGTCCCTGAAAACTGAAGAAACTCAGAAAGTCAGTGTGTGTTTAATAATGTATATTTTCAGATGTTTCCATGCAAAACAAATATTTTCATACACTACTGATCAAATGCATTCATAATGCATGAAACTTAAATGGAACATTTAAGGGACATGGAACATAATTCTGTTTTTCATGAATGTAATAAAGCATGCTGTAAAACTTACCAAAAGGCATACGTCTGTATATTTCATTGGCAGACAACTATGATTCAGATCCTCCATATCAGTTAAACATTCAAATCAGTTTTTACTGTTCTGAGAGCTTCATTTAAAAAAAGAAAACAAATAGTGGTATTATCAAGTGCCCTCTTTAAGGCCCATATGCACAACTTCATGGGCCTCATTCAATTGCGATATGGCCAATTGAAAAGGGCTCTATATAAGCACACAGCATAATTTTTTTACAGAAGTTTTTAGTTAGTGAAGACCTTCCTTTTGGATAGAAATTCACTAACTAAAAACTTACGTAAAAAATATATGCTATGTGCTTATTTAGAGCTCTATTCAATTGGCCAAATCACATTTGAATGAGGCCCCATGTGTATAAGGATCTAAGACAATGCAACCCCAATGTAAATGGAGGGTCAAGTGTATAGATAAGGATTTCCGTTGAAGATTATTTACCTTACTATACGAATAATTGTTTTCTATTTGCACGAGAGATAACACTATTAAATGAGTCTGTAAACACCATGTTATTGATATGATAATGAGAACCCGTTAAGCTTATCTGCCATTTTTGCACCTTCCACGTAAAAAAGGTAGGTCTCTTAATTGTTTTAGATAAAGATATGTGCAAGCCTTATTAGTCAAATTAAGGTGTGCTATGGAAACAAAAGACGATTACAGATAAGACATTTTTGTCTCACCCTGTCTATCTTTATCCTGTCTTAGATAAAAATTGATGTTTGGCCTTCGTTTATCAGGATAACATCATGTCTATGCCAATTGTATTTGATTTCCTTTACTTTTTTAGATCATGCCAATCCCATGAAACTACTATAAAATCATAATTAATTCTAATATGGTCTCTTTGCTATCACAAGGCCACCCACAATGTTTGGTTTATTTTATGCATGTCCCTGAAAAATTATATTTTGAGAAGTACAAAGCTCAAATAATGAGCAATAAATGACTATTTTTAGTAAATGTGTTTATTCATTCTTGTAATGAGTGTATTAATGTTATGCCCACAAAAACTAGCTTGCTTAATCGCCAGTGACACAGTATTTCCTAACCATGTTATATTATATGTTGCAGTAAGGAACAAGAGGTCACACCACCCTGAAGCCACGCAGGACAGGCCTGGTCAGTATTTGGATGGGAGACCACCTTGGAATACCAGGTGCTGTATGTTGTGGCCCACTGGAGAAGGAACTGGCAACCCAGTCCAGCATCTCTGCCATGAAAACCAAGTGGATCAGCGTGACCATGGACATAAGGATGTGTCTGGTGTGTTGTGGTCCATGAGGTCACAGAGAGTCGGAAATGACTGAACAACACAACAACTTCACTAAGGCTATGGCCTATACGATTCTGATTAGAGTTGCATGGAAAAGCAGCTGATTTAAAGGGATATGGAAGGTTTCAGAATTTTACTAGGTATGTGATATACTTGCATATCTATTTCATTGTATGTACTTATTTTATTAAAAAGTGCTTATACACTCCTTTTTTACTGATTAAAATCAAACACAATACCTGCCCTCTACAGCTGATGAAGACACAGATTCTGTAATATTGGCTGTGCAGTGTCTAATAACAGCCAGCGACAAAGTCTCAGCAACATGATGCTGAAACATGGTCACTGATTGGCTAGTATGAGACACTGCACAGACAATATTACAGAATCTGTGTCTTTATGAGCTGTAGAGGGCAGACACAAGATGATATTATGTGCATGATTTTAATCGGTAAAACAAAGCTTACAAGCACTACTTAATAAAATAAAGCACATAAAAGTAAAAAGATACACAAGTATATTATATACCTAGTAAAATCCCAAAACGTTCCATATCATCTTAACAATATGCATTTTGTCAACAACCACATTCTCAGCAAATTACCCATAACCACTTCTCTAACGCTCCTCACAAAAGAATAAAAGTTGATAAGGGCTGTCAGAAACCACTCGTCACAGATTAAACATTATCCAACATGGAGAGCAGTCACCGTGGGTTGTTTGTCATGTATAAATGTGATAAGAGTATTTAGTTCACTTGCTTTCATGGAACTGTTATGGGTGGGAAGTGACTTTCCTGGAAATGGCATTAGGAGTTCAAACAGCTCTATTACACTGTCCTAAAATACACGCACCGAGTATGTAATAGTTATTCAGTGGCAGCTTAAATAACCATTATCTCTATGACATAATAAGGGACTCGGTTATATAAAAGTCACAACATTTTCAAGAAACTGGTGGCCCTTTCTGAGCTTTTCTAAACCAGATATGTAGGAGTTTCCGAGCTTTATTCTGTCTGTCACTAAATGCTACACATAATGACAAATATATCCAAAAATTGAACATTTTATTTTGGCAAATGAAAAGAGTGAGCATGTGTAGACCCCACAAAGTCGTCTAGTCAACCTGGAGTATGTCTAAAAAGATCTCATGCACTCTAATTCACTTTATCTAATTAAATTGATAAACTATCCTAATAGGGTGGGGTAGTAAAGAAGAAGTGTCCAGTGGGCTAAATACTAAGGGCCTCATTCAATTGTGATTTGGCCAATTGAATAGGGCTCTATATAAGCACAGAGCATATTTTTTTTACAGAAGTTTTTAGTTAGTGAACTTCTATCCAAACGCAAGATCTTCACTAACTAAAAACTTCTGTAAAATTTATGCTCTGTGCTTATATATAGAGCACTATTCAATTGGCCAAATCGCAATTGAATGAGGCCCTAAGGGCCCAATTCAATTGCCCAATTCGTAAATTTAAACACACTTAAAATCACTCTCAATATTGCTACATATTGGACAGATATTACTTATTGGCACTAATGAATTCTTAAGACAATAAAATGCATATAAGCATGTATGAGTTCAAACATTTGCAAGTAGCTAATTGAATATGGCCCTAATAGCCAGAGACTTTTAATGGTTAAAGGCTTATAACCATTCAAATTCATACCAAACATGGCATACTTTTCTTCTTCATCACTCACCTACGTAATAGTTAATCAATAAGTAAAGTACAAAAGAGAAGAGGTCCTTTATAGATAACATGTTTAAAATATCAAGTTTTCAAGCTCAATTATCTAACACTTTCAGTCAACGTTTTTAACCAATTAAATGTGTATATTGTACAAGCTCATATGCAATGGCAGATGTACTATTGGTGCAGCAAGTGTATAGCACCATAGCCCACAACATGATAGGGGTCTCCTGCTACTAGCAAGGACCTGGAGTACATAGAGGCTCCTGAATTATTATGGGATGGGCTATTGGTGTAGGAGCCAAGGAAAATATGCGGGGGGATACCACATAACCGCGTCTCTACACCTAAACAAAGAAATTGAAAAATCTGGGGGGATTGGTCCCCCCCCCCCCCATTTCCTACACCCATGGGCCTCATTCTATTATCGGCCGTAAATCGGCCGTAAGGCTGCGATTCCTTGCGAGGGTTCAGTTAACTCGCGATTCAATTATACGGCCCCGCAAGGATCTCCTTTTACGGCCGGCCGCATATCTTGAAACCGGCCGTAAGCTCTGAAATCTAAAAACTCAAAAATATATTCAAGCCTGCACTGTACAGCTCTGTAAATGCTAGGGATCATATTGGGGGACATGAGGATTAAAAGTAACCCCCTCTCAAGCTTGCACATCAGCCCAAACCCGAGTTCAAATTAACTGTTTATTTTCCGGCTGCGGTGTGGGCGTGTCTGAGGTGCTCCAAGCACTCTGGACTTTTTACATGGATATTTTACGTATATTAAAAACAAATTATTTTACGGATTTGAGTATAGGGTAATTATGTGCTATTTTTGCTAACACCGAATATCACTTTATAGTCTTCTCAAAGTGCAGGATGGCTTTATTTGAGCTATTTTATGTGCTTAATTGGTGCTAGCGGGACCTGTTTGCTGCAAGTAAGCTGCGGCTCGTTTTTAGCCTTGCAGACAGGGTTCTCGGAGCAATAGAATAGCAACCAGGCTTTTCTTACGGCCGATTTCCTTGCGGCCGTTTTAGATCAAAAGCTTTCCTCCGGCGCGATCGGCCGCAAGAGATAGCAAGGCCCCGGCCGCAAGCCTGCCGGAGTCCCCGGCCGGAGGGGAATAGAATAGCCGGAAAGCTTGCGGCCGGTCCTTGCGGCCCCGCAGCGGCTGCGGCCGATAATAGAATGAGGCCCATGGAATGGGCACTTTTTTTTTATAGAGAGGTGATTGGATAATACTTTGGTGTGATCTGACCATATACAAATATTTTTGGCTTTTTGGGGGTCTATAGAGAAATTGTAAGGGGGCCTCCAAATTATGCTTATACTGATAAAAGTCCTTGTTGTGCAGATACGTCACACTGTTATCCACACTGTACTAATTTCTGGACCACTTTGCTGTGGAAACATTTCTCAACATTTTTTTTCTCAAAAAAATTGTAAAATCATATGGGCAATTTTTTTCACCCCATGTAACCTATCCATAAAAAAACTATACATATAAACACAAATAAATCCTTGGCTATATCTATAGCAGTCAAGTTAGTTAAAGGAGGAATGATTAAATTAGCCGGATTATTATCTCTTATACCTCTCACTCTTGTTGAAAGGGATAACAATAGCTAATGTCTAGGCTTGTCTGAGGAGGAGGAGTAGGAGGAGTAGGAGGAGTAATCCTTAGCTCACTGTTGCTTTCTGTTGTAAAATGAATTGAACCAGCAAAGGGTAAAGTTCAAGAATTAGAAAATGTGAAAGGAGATTGCCATGTTCAAAACCAAGTCCAATATATATGTGATGATGGACTTCAGGCTGGCTTTAGCTAGCCATAGCTTTTAAAAAGAAGATAGCTTGTGAAGGTCAAGAGGTCTCAGCCAATTCCACAAATATACCACAGCAAGCAGTCTGTCCTAATGAAGGGGGTTGGGAAGGTCAGGGTGTAGACCATTCCATATAACAGACTATATTATGTAGTCCGGCTGGTAGTAGTCAAGAGTTCCCAGTGAATTACAGAGAGGAAGCATGATCTAAGGGAAGAAGGAAGGCTGTGAAGGTCATGAAGATTGTAAATTATTATTATTGTTTATTTGTAACGCGCCAACCTATTCCATAACGCTCTACATGGATTGTGTTCAAGGCAAAACAAAATGGAGGGCCCTGTCTTTGAGCTTAGAATTCAGTGTCAATGCATTATAAGACAAAGGGGCTTCCATGTTTATTTTAGATCATTATTATTACTATTTATTTCCAACATATTCCGTATTGCTATACGTAGGTTACGATCAAGGCAAAACAATAGCAGTATTAATACATTGCAAAGGACGGAGGGCCTTGTATTTGAGTTTATAATCCAGTGCCCATAGTGCTTTACCCAAAGCACCATGCAAAATTATGAGTTCAAACATTTGCAAGTAGCTAATTGAATATGGCCCTAATAGCCAGAGACTTTTAATGGTTAAAGGCTTATAACCATTCAAATTCATACCAAACATGGCATACTTTTCTTCTTTATCACTCACCTATGTAATAGTTAATCAATAATAAGTAAAGTACTAAAGAGAAGAGGTCCTTTATAGATATCATGTTTAAAATATCAAGTTTTCAAGCTCAATTATCTAACACTTTCAGTCAACGATTTTAATAACCAATTGCAATTAAATGTATGTATATATGTGCTTTTCAGTTCTTGCTGTGCCAATGGCATGTATATTGTACAAGCTCATATGCAATGGCAGATGTACTATTGGTGCAGCAAGTGTACAGCACCGTAGCCCACAACATGATAGGGGTCTCCTGCTACTAGCAATGACCTGGAGTAAATAGAGGCTCCTGAATTATTATGGGATGGGCTATTGGTGTAGGAGCCAAGGAAAATATGCGGGGGATACCACATAACCGCGTCTCTACACCTAAACAAAGAAATTGAAAAATCTGGGGGGATTGGTCCCCCCCCCCATTTCCTACACCCATGGAATGGGCACATTTTTTTTTATAGAGAGGTGATTGGATAATACTAGGTGTGATCTGACCATATACAAATATTTTTGGCTTTTTGGGGGTGTGTAGAGAAATTGTAAGGGGGCCTCCAAATTATGCTTATACTGATAAAAGTCTTTGTTGTGCAGATACGTCACACTGTTATCCACATTGTACTAATTTCTGGACAACTTTGCTGTGGAAACATTTATCAACATTTTTTTTCTCAAGAAAATTGTAAAATCATACGGGCAAATTTTTTCACCCCATGTAACCTATCCATAAAAAAACTATACATATAAACACAAATAAATCCTTGGCTATATCTAAAGCAGTCAAGTTAGTTAAAGGAGGAATGATTAAATTAGCCGGATTATTATCTCTTATACCTCTCACTCTTGTTGAAAGGGATAACAATAGCTAATGTCTAGGCTTGTCTGAGGAGGAGGAGTAGGAGGAGGGATGAGTAATCCTTAGCTCAGTGTTGCTTTCTGTTGTAAAATGAAATCAACCAGCAAAGGGTAAAGTTCAAGAATTAGAAAATGTGAAAGGAGATTGCCATGTTCAAAACCAAGTCCAATATATATGTGATGATGGACTTCAGGCTGGCTTTAGCTAGCCATAGTTTTTAGAAAGAAGATAGCTTGTGAAGGTCAAGAGGTCTCAGCCAATTCCACATATATACCACAGCAAGCAGTCTGTCCTAATGAAGGGGGTTGGGAAGGTCAGGGTGTAGACCATTCCATATAACAGACTATATTATGTAGTCCGGCTGGTAGTAGTCAAGAGTTCCCAGTGAATTACAGAGAGGAAGCATGATCTAAGGAAAAAAGGAAGGCTGTGAAGGTCATGAAGATTGTAAATTATTATTATTGTTTATTTGTAACGCGCCAACCTATTCCATAACGCTCTACATGGATTGTGTTCAAGGCAAAACAAAATGGAGGGCCCTGTCTTTGAGCTTAGAATTCAGTGTCAATGCATTATAAGACAAAGGGGTTTCCATGTTTATTTTAGATCATTATTATTACTATTTATTTCCAACATATTCTGTATTGCTATACGTAGGTTACGATCAAGGCAAAACAATAGCAGTATTAATACATTGCAAAGGATGGAGGGCCTTGTATTTGAGTTTATAATCCAGTGCCCCTAGTGCTTTACCCAAAGCACCATGCAAAATTATGGCATTTTTAATACAATAAAAAAATGACTGACTAATTTATGTGACATTAAACAATCTTGAATAATATATGTGAGCTAAAGACCCTAATGAACTATGACCTTACTTGTGAGGTCACTTGAATTTGCCATACAGAAAGAGTTCATTCTAAACAGCTAGACTTAGCAGACTTGGATATTTTAGGAGGACGGGGCATATTAATATTTCAGAAAAATTAAGATTTTTGTAAGAATATTTTGTGGAAACCAACAACTTACCCGTGGGGTAGTTCCTGCTAGGATCTGAAACCAGTTGACATCTAATAGAAACGTATGGAGAGCAAAACAATCCTCAAGAAAGGCAATGCACCCACTAACAATGAATCATAAGACTTAGTAACTGGTTTCAATTTAAAAGGCCACTATGATTATCTAGTTTTCATTACTTTCAATTAGTAACGATTATAATAAACAACTTTCCACTGTAAAAGTGGATATGTATTATGATTAAAAACTTGCTTACACCAAAAATCTCTGGTTTTCCCAATGTTTTTAGGCTGGAACGCCTTTAATCTGGTTCAAACTCTGGCAGAAAGTGGAGCATCTCCCTTGGCTCTGCCAGTGAAGCTGTTCAGTAAATAGGCAGCTGCACACTTTCTCATATTTTGAAAAACATTGGAAGAGCTCCAATCTAAAGATTTCAATTAAAATGTAATCATAATATATGAGAAAACTGTTAATACTGATCTTTACTACTTAAAAATCATGAAAGCTGAAACATTAAAGTGGTCCTGTAATGGCATTGCCGTTACTTGGGAGAACAAGAATATCCTTGCTTTCTAATGACCTGGGGCCTCATTCAATTGCAACTTGGTCAATTGAATAGGGCTCTAAATAAGCACATAACATATTTTTTTTAAAGAAGTTTTTAGTTAGTAAACATCTATTCAAAAGCAAAGATATCACTAGCTAAAAACTTCTTTAAAAAAAATATGTTATGTGCTTATTTAGAGCCCTATTCAATTGGCCAAATCACAATTGAATGAGGCCCCTGCTATTTGTACTTGATGTTCTAGGAAATTTCCATGCAATATTCAAGTAATGATTCTCCAGTGCTTAAGAAAAATACCCCCACACTAACATAATGTGTTCACTTTGAACATTAACATTAACCCCTTTGTTACCCTACATAAATTGAAACTGAAGAGAATATTCAAAAACAAACAAAAAAAAGGACTGTAACTGGTGGTACACATTTTCATGAAGACGCATAAGAGCAATTTATCAAGTTCTTACAAAAATACACTTTATAACATTCTATAGCGTCACAGAGAAAGGATATAAAAAGTAAACAATGCATCACTTGTTTGAAGCAAGTGGATTAGTATAATTAGCTGCTGCTATAGAGCTGGTTTCCAAGGAAAACAGAAACTATAGTTACAGACGCACATAATCATTTCTCACAAGCACCATGGTCATTGACACCGAGCAAGGGACTCGCAGAACTGGAAATGTCCATCACTTCTATAGTTAAGTAACTATCATGATCTGCTTCTTCAAGGGTTAATAGGAACTTAGTTCAAACCTACCCCAGCAGAATTGTGTGGTTCTTGTTCTTTCTGGCACAAAAGGTGGCTTCTGAAGAGGTAGCACATACAATGTAGACCACAATTTCCAGTTAAAGGGCCACTATAATGGTCTGGCTTTCATACCTTTTAAATAACAATTTATTTTAGTGTATTGTGAAAATACATACAGTACACTGTTTTTCCCAGCATCTGTAGGATGAAGTCCTTCTCATCTTGAACAAATTGTGGATAACGTGCAGTAGACTTCCATTTAGCTGCTTGGTTGCTGCCCAACTATAGTGGCAGAGTGTAAGGAAATATGTCCAACACTCTGCCACAGTTTGACACAAAAGGGAGGAAGTCAAATTTAAAGACAAAGAGGAATCCATCTATTTTCAATGTAATTTTCTTATAAAGGATCATTTTTTAAATCAGAATACATTGAAAAGTTGCTTACATTGTTATTAAGTTATTAATGAAAGGGCTGTGAAGGATTAGCGATTGATTGGGTACCACACTGGGTGTCAGCAGGTGTAAAACAAAACCAATTTAATAAAAGTGATTTAACCTACACAATCATTGTGAATCCAACCTTTATTATTAATATTATTATCATTTATTCATAATATTTTACTTCTTGGGGCTCCCCTAATTATTTGCATACCAAGGTGAGATAAAGCTGTGTCCTGTCCTAGAAGGCTGCAGAGAGAGAGTCAATGGCCTAGCATGTTTCCATCAAAGGGATGTCTAAATTTCCTGGATTATGAATCAGAAGTGTATGAAAAAAAATTTGCATGAAAAAATACCAAAATAAACATTTAAAGACTTACCTTGAAGTTAGCAAAATCTATTGTAATTTCTGACAGTTTAAAATTAAGGTTAACACCCCCTCCTGTTTTCGCCAATCCGGTTAGATGAAAGACTTGAGACATAGCACTATGTTAGTTGCTATGTCAACAGCCCACAGCTTATACAGGAAGCAGGGATGAGACATATACCAGCAGTGACTGGGAGGCTGACAACACTGCTCTACTATTGGCTGTGGTGCAAAACAGCATGGGATATGTAGCAAAGGAGCCTGGGAAATGTAGTGTATCACAGACATGCGACAGGAAGCTGCAAGGAGATTGGCCGAGCTATCAAATGCAGGTCAATAGTGGGTTAATATTGCTTCCTGGATGCTTCATGCTGATTGGGTGGGGACCAGGAAGTTGTGTAGACCCCCCCCTGGGGGTGTCAACATAATCATTAGAAGGATTTTTAGATATTAATGATTTTATGAGATATACTGCATACACATACGTTGCTTCTTGCCTACAGAGTGCGGAAATGTATTAATCCTGCTCACTTAGATATCCCTTTAAGGAGCACTTCAACCACACTACAATCAATCGACTGTTTCTAGGGTTGGTGGAATTGACACAGCATACACTCCTTGTATCAAAGCTCTTCTATGTAACATCAGAAAAAAAGTATCATATATGGCCTCTAACCCACCTGCAACTCCACCATCATTTCCATCTTAGACAATAAACAATACTGCTGAGGAGAACAATTTAATATATTCTGAACAAACTGACACCAAGCCACTGCCATGCTATTGAGATTCCCCTGAGAGGAAAGGCATGCTTACAGAGCTAGGGGCAACAATGTCCTACTATGACAATGGACCTGTTGGTACTGGAACTCTGCTTTACTAAATCCATCACCCTCAAGGTAATCTGACATGCCTACCTGGAATCCCAGCACATTTCCATGGAAAGAAAGCAGAAAGTACAGCCACCTAATGTAGCTCTTCCCCACAAGTACTGCTGGAAACTTATTTGAGTAATGCACGGGTGCACATTCTGCATCTTACCCTCAGGTAGCACAGAACTGCATAATCTAGTAATGTAATATGTAATGTAATGTACATAATGTACGTAATGTAGTGTAACCCACCAGCCACATCAAGAGTCCACTAAAGTCACTAACTCTCCATTATGCTCGGAATACTTCTTCTTACTGGGGTAAATGTAATTGAAACAAATGAATATAATACCCGTGATCACTGCTTGTTATTTTTGGCTTTATTTTAATGCATGTAATTGTGGATCTTCCTCGTGGTGATGTGATGATTAACGGTTCAGGTTCATATATGTGTAAGGGCTGCTCAGTGTACCAGTCAAGTTATGAGGAGCTGAATTTCAACACAAGTGCCATGACCTATATCCCATATTTCAAATGCCTGGCTGCCGCTTGCCAGGACAGTGCTACAGCTGCACGGTTACAGTTACTATTTTGTTATGTGGTCTGAAATAGCCTTTATAGGACAAGCCACAGCTCCAAAGGGCGACTGTGTGTTTAATTTCAACTCCTGGAAAATGTCTTTGATTCTCGGAGATCTCCATAAAATATACAGTACTACCAACATAAACCACTGTACTTCCAAGAAGGCCTGGAATACATTAGTAAGGTAATTTAAGGATTCTTTATAAATCCCTTTTTTTGTAATTTTAAAGGTAGCATATGGAAGCTATAGAATGTGGTTGTGAAATACCCTTTTTAACCAGTTCCAGTCGTGTTTGCCATTAAAATGTCCATAAAAATGTAATTTTTGGCAAGGATTATGATACAGAATATGTGCATATTATCTTTTATTGGCCAAAGAGTTACAGTATTTAGCTATACTTGCAGTGAAACATACATTTAATGCCATTCCACCTACCTAAAAAAGCTGACTTAAAGGACGGAAATGCAATGAAAAAATATATGATAAAAAATTTGAGTCTCGCTAAAAGCGTAATTTGGCCAGGAAACCATCATCACGCTAGTTTGAAATTAGAAACAAAAATATTTTGATGCCTTTACGTCACCCATGACACTTTGGTCAGGAGGGAGTTTACATTTCTGGAGCAGCAAGGCTTGCATCACTCTTCCACTGATATGTACCGGTAAATCACAAACAACCTTAGGCTCCAGCTATCAGGAAGTGGTGAAGCCAGACAAGAAATAATCTTCTGTACATAAACATAGTGTTCAATAGTTCAGATGCTGTTAGTTAAATAGTTCACAAACATGTGCAATTTTCCCTCAACATTAGTGGACATTTAACAAATCATCATGACAGTGTTATGTTTATCCAGTTGTTCCTGAATCCTTTACAGTTCTTTACCCTTTAAGAATGTTTCACTTACTTATTACCCATTCCATCAATTAGTACTCTAGCACTTTACTCCTAAATAATCCGCTCTGCAATGTCAAATCAGGAACTCTGGTTCTTATATTCTGCTTTTTATAATATAGATTTTCTGCTTGATCTCTACTGCCAATGGGTATGTACAAGGTGTCCTTCTGGATCATTACCTTGTCGTGGTGAAGGGGCTTGTGTATCTCAATGAAGCTGTCAGCTATACCATGTAGGGTCACCCAAGATGGGCAAGTCATAGCAGAGAGGTTAAACAGTTCACAGTCCACTGGAGAAGGAACTGGCAACCCACTCCACTATCTTTGCCAAGAAGACCATATGGATAAGCACAACCAAATACACAGACAGATGTGCCTGGCATGCTGCATCCATATGGTCGCCAAGGGTCGAACACGACTGAAGGGCTGAACAACAACAACAAATGTACAAAGTGTTGTCTCTTCCTATCATGTGTTAATTGTACCCCTGGCTCTACAAGATATCCTAGCATTTACAAATACAAAATGAATATAACAATGAAACATCATTTAGATTTAGATTTTTTTTCTTTGTCTAGAAGAAATGGTGCAATGATCTCTACCTGATGTCTTCAGTCTGCAACATGTAATTACTTCATTTCAAAGTATATTTCTTAAAATCTGAAATTACCCTTAGCTGTTTATAAGTATTTAAAAGCATGTCATACTTGTTAAGATTTCCTGTGGCCTTCTAACAACAAAAAATCCTCAAATTACTATTCTTCCTTGCATTCAGAAATAATCTCTAATGATATATTTACTTAAAGGGATATGTAAGTGAGCTGGATTATGAATGCATCTAATAGAGGATAATTAGTAGTGTATGAAAAAAATGTTTTGCATGAAAATATTCTAAAATAAACATTAATTAGCTTGCCTTGAAGTTAGCAAAATTTAGTATGTTTTTTAGCATTTGCATTTGATTGTGTACGCCCCTAGAAAATCCCACCTGAATTAGCATAACATTAAAATTCAGAATCAGGCTCATACATTGTATCATTCTTCACCTCAGTGGCTTCTGGTGTACTCAGCACAAGAACTGCAACAGTTACTTCCTGTGCTCTGTACCATAAAGGTCAAAATATGTACCCTGCTGTATTTCCTATGTAAGCGTCCTTTGGGTGTGAACAGCTGGATTTGACTTTTGTGCAAATAACTTTGTGAGTAAACTGAGCTTTTCTATATAACACGTTTTCATACACTACTAATTCTCCTCTATCAGATGCATTCATAATCCAGCTCACGTATATATCCCTTTAACAGTGTGGAGACAGTTAATTGATATATATGTAATATGAACTTCATCCTTCTTTACACTAAAAGATGACATCATATAACAAACAGTCTGGCCATGGTCTCAGGAACTAGTGATGACCCTTCTTAGTCAGCAGATCATTTTCTTATCCTGTAAACAGCCAGGAGATTGTATTTCAAAGGTCTTTTTGTTGCCCTGACTTGGAAAAAAATGCTTTTCATGTAAACGTAGTAGCTCTTCTGTCCTATGGACTCCTCCGCAGCACGTTTAGTCGTTCAAGGCCTGCAGACATCATGGCCCCAGGGTTACATAAATTGTAATATGAAGATAAAGAATCCAGCATTTTCTCACTACTGGTCTTAACAGATAAGATAACTTTTGTGTCATTTGCAGGTTCTATATACTTCCAAATCAATCCGTGTTAAAACACAAAGGTTGAGCCATGTGTAGATGTAAGATAGGCAACAATCACTTCATGAAGCATCTTCAAAAGCAAATCTATGCTATAACATCATCTTACCACCTTCATTTATTTTTTTCAAATGTTACATTCAGAGATAGAGCATATGAAAAAAATGACATTTCCAACCATTTATGACAAGGTAAATAAATGGCTATTTTGCTATCCCTTAGTGCAAGATTAGTTTTCCTACTGATAGTATTAAAATAACTCTCAGTTAAATTAATTTGTGTTGTGTTCTTCAACTTCGCATCACCTTGTTTCCCCTAAAATGCAGACTGAATAGAGCAATAAATATCAATTATCACCCATTTTAAGTCAAATATATCCAATAATGTAAATATCTGAATCTTTCATCTTTTCTTTATTATTATAACTTATTTACAAAGTGCCAACATGTTTCATAGTGTTTAGTACATTGGGATAAAATGATGGGATGCAGACAAACTTGACAAAAGTTTATATACTGATACAGAAGGAGTAGAGGGTCCTGCTCTCTTAAGCACTTACATATAAATTGTCTCTTTGGCCCTAACCGGTCATAAAGCAGGGCTGCCCAGAAGGCCACAATATGGCTTTACAGTGGCACCCCATAACAATGTGTGTTTCTGTCTCAGACATAAACCACTTTTAAAAGAGATCCTAATAGAAGGTTGTACCTGGTATGCTTAATTTATTACATTATTTATTATATGCTACTAGTCATTTGCCTGTCATAAATGACGGGATAATATTTTTATTTCCCCCCCCCCCCCCACCCACCTTCCCCTGTATTCCTTTCCCGCCTCTCCCTCTCTGTGTCTCTTCCCTCCACCTTTCCCTCCCTTGGTCTCTTTCTGCCCCTCTCCTGTGTCTCTCCCCCCTCTCCTGTGTCTCCTCCCTCACTCTCTCCCCTGTAGCTCTCCCCCCTCCATGTATCTCTTTCCCCATGTCTCTCCCCCCTTGTGTGTCTCCCTCCGTGTCTCTCCCCCTCCTCCCCTGTGTTGCTTCCCCCACTCTCTCCCCTGTATCTCTTCCCCCCTCCCGTGTCTTTTTCCCCCATATCTCTCCCCCCCTGTCCCGTGTGTCTTCCCCCTGTATCTCTGCCCCATCCCATGAGTCTCTTTACCCCCCTCCCCTGCGTCTTTCCACCTCCCCTGTGTCCCTTCTCCTCCCCCCTCCTCCTAAAGTTGCGTCTCACGCCGTGCGATGCGCGTACATCAACATACTCATCATATTATAGAATTCTATAGCAAGGGTCTATTCTTTCAGTTTGGCTGTTTTTACAAGTGGGGGATGAATGTACCAGTCCTAAGTGTAGCTAGGACCAGATGACCATATGGACAAATAGGAAGCTGCTGACCCTGTTGTGTACACTAGAAGAGTTTGCTGATAGCATACCTCCCCCTCACCAACTCTTTAGGGGGTACATTTATTCAGTACTGCAACAACAAATGATCAGATGCTGTTTCCAGCTCAAAAGCATCGCTACTTACATGGCTGAGCAATTCTGAACACTTTACGTCACATTTGTATTGGATCTTCCACTGTAACAAGTTAATCTCATATTGCCATTTTATACTAATATGCTCTGGCCCGTGCGAGCAATTATAAATGACATGTAGCATAAGGAAAGCCTAATCGGACTAATTATATGAAGTTATGAATTTATTCAATTTTCCTCTCTGCCATGTTCGCCTTTCCCACACAGCAGAAGGCAGTATCGTATGACCACATGGAGCAATAGGAAGCAGCTAGCAGTACTGTGTGCTTTACAATATGCAACATGGAGATTGACAGAAGTTTTATAGCTTTGGAGTAGAGAGGGGGCAATCCAGAAATAAAAAATAGTAATGATAATGATAATAAAAGGCTTAAAGCAAATTATATTATTAATATATATATATATATATATATATATATATATATATATATATATATATATATATATATAAAAGTATCGTCAGTAACCGTGAAACAGTACTGTATGTGGTTAAGTGACCTGGTTTGTTAAAAATCCATCCGTTGCTATGGCTAAAACTGTGAAATACAGTAAGCATATGCTTAAAAGGAGCCATGTTTAAATAAGTGATGGTGCATTATGTGGCCTCATTTGCATGTCCCGCCCAGTTTTCCGAGACTGCAGTGCATATACTGTATTTCTGAGAAATTTGAGCCGGAAATACGTTTCCATCAACTTATTTTTAGACATTCAAATAGAATCACTAATGTACTATTCCTTATTTGTACTTCTGTACTTTGTACAGTGGAGGGCTTCTATCACTCTTAGCCCACCATATGTGAAACAATTGCTGTATATATATATATATATATATATATATATATATATATATATATATATTTCTAAAAGCATTTACTCTTTTAGTAAAAGGTGTATAATTTATATATGTGCGTCTTTTAACTATAAAAGGTTGAAGATCCATGTGATAAATTATTCCAACATGTTTATGCAAAATATGAGAGAAGTGACAAAAAAGATGTTATGTTGATGCAAGTACTTTTTAGAACTCGGTGTTCTTGAAGAAATCCTTCGGGTTATGACCTCTGTAAAGACCAGTGAAGCTGATTCATTCAGTAGACGGTGGTCTAGCCCTTATTTGTGTACATGTTTGATTCGCTCTGTGGTATCACCATCTGCAATCAACATGTTTTCTCCAGAGCTAATATAGCAGGCAGTTGTTTTTCAGGAAATAGTGAGGGCGTCTTTCACGCTGGCAGGAAGAATGAGCCAGCAGCATGTTACAAATGTTTGGATAAACACATTCTGTATGGACAGTGCAATGTGCTAATCTGTGTCTTACTCCATCAAAGGGAAGAACGGCAAGCCGGGCAACATTCCACAGGATAAAAAATACAGGTTTCAGCAGTGTTTGTGTTCTCCTATTACAGATAGTTCAACAAGCTACCCTAGACAAAAACACAGAAGTAAACTAACAAATATGGGGACAGGCGATGACTTAAAAAATCACAAATCTAATCACAAATAGTGTATTTTGTTTGTGTGGGTTTTGTGTCATGTTATGGAGGGTATTTACTATACATCAGAAGTGGTTGAGTTGAGGAGAGGATCGCTGTGATCTCAATTTTTCCTCACAGTAAATACTGAGGTGCACATTCAATTAAAATGCTTAGTAAATTCCCACAATATGTTCCTAAAAATATTTTGTATTTGTCTGTGGACAGGTATGAAATATGTCACTGTGGGTAGTTCTCATATTGAGCATCTATAACTTTGTTTTTGTCTCTATGCAAATGATCCTAGGCGTTTGGTCTCCCTAAGGCTCATAGGAGACTCCTTGTTCACTGTTCCTTAGAGAGTGCAGTTAATCCTCACTGTTGAGGCTGGGTAGGATTGCCTGGTATTTAGGGGCTGCATCTCTCTTTTGAGTGATATACTATGGGATATTTCTCCTGGTGAAGGGCACAAGTGAGCTAAAATAGACTGCTCTTTGAGTGGGCCACCATGACCATAGAACAAGCGTGATTAGGTTATTTTGTTCTCAGAGCGAGCCCCCCTGACGTTGTCCTTGTTTTGGGCTGTGGATGGACAGACTGAAATACTCTCCACTCCACAGAAATACAAACCTCTGTGTTTACATGAAGAAAACAACCAGAGATAATCTAGAGAAAGAAAAGTGTCATATATGGACAACTGGGGGCTGGGAGGGCAGCCTGATTTCTTTCTTAAACAAGAGATAGCTGACAGGCCTGCTATATATATATATATTACAGATTTGCTCTGTAAATGGTGCTTCCTCTACAACTAAATATCCTAGGTAGTGACATGCAGATGAGGCTCAAAACATACCATCTTTGTATACAGCCTTTATGACATAGACTTATTTTGGAGTACAGACAAAAGACAGATCACAGACAGCTGTTTCATCAATTACTGGGACTCAGGTTGGTCCTACCAGCAGTGGAATATATACTTTTTCCTTATCTGTCTGTGTTATTTCTACTTGAGAAGTATCATATTGCTCAAACTGTACTTTTTCTCGCTAGTGATATGAGAGCTCTCAAGTTATTGTTTCAACCTGGATATATCTTCGAACACTTTAGTGGCTTGTTTGCGAAGCTCTCCCCTCCTCTACTTTATGGTCCTCGCAATGAGCGCCTTTGGTGCTCATTGCGGGTCTCGCAATAAGCGGCTTCATCGCTCATTGCAGGCCACATCATGCAATGTGCGCATGCGCAAGCCCATAACTTTGTGACTCGCGGACCACCCTGTGTCTCTTTCCCCCTCTCCATTCCCTGCGTCTCTTTCACTTCTCTCCCTCCCCTGTGTTTTTTCCCCCTCTCCCTCCCCTGTGTCACTCTCCTCCCTCTCCCTTCCCTGTGTCTCTTTCACCTCTCTCCCTCCCCTGTGTCTAATTCCCCCACTCCCTTCCCTGTGTTTTTTTACCCCCTCTCCCTCCCCTCTGTCTCCTTTCCCCCTCTCCCTCTCCTTTGCCTCTTCCCTTCTCTCCCTACCGACGTCTCTTTCCCCCCTCTCCCTCATTTCTCTCATTTGCGGACTTGGCTGCGTTAAACCTGTAACTTTTTTCCAAGCCCGCAAGACTTGAAGCTTAAATCGATGTTGCTCCAAGACTTGCAGGCTTAAAAAAAAAGTTATGTTTTTAACGCAGCCATTTTTTTTAAGGCCGTAACTCGGCAGCTATTGGGAGGCTTTCAACCTCACTTATGGACTTCCTGCCTCAGGAGGAGGCAGGGAGCCCATAAGTAAGTTTGGTAGCTCATTTTCTATACAACGGCTTCCGAGTTACGGGTTTGGCGCTCATTGCAGACCTCTGCAAGCCAGTAACATTCAGGCTTCATGATGAGAGCAATGAGTGCCTTCAGAGTGCCCCCAAACTAAGAACTTCTGTAAAAAATATGTTCTGTGCTTATACAGAGCCCCTTTCAATTGTCCGAATTGCAATTTAATAAGGCTGCAAATCTGTAACAATATGCAATGACACTGACAAACTGGTCAAGAATGCATATCATTTTAAATTATTTGCGACTGATACATGGCTGTTTTTTTTCTCCTATATAACTGATGCTGGGGTACACATGAAATCACCCCTGGTTGAATAATGTCCAAAATGTAATCCCAAACTGTGCAGGAGATTGATGTTAGTCACCTGCTGCCTGAAAAAAATAATCCGCCTAATGACTAACACAGAGTTTATGGGTTGTCACTAATAAATCACTGCGTTGTCCCAATCTCACATTCTCTTTTCCAGGAAAACATTGCTAAGCAGATGCAGCCTTCAGAAAAAATACATCTTAAAAACAAGATAATACAGACATTATTTGCATGCTAGACTATTAAATAAACATTTGCATGCTATATCTTAGATATATACTGTTTTAAAAAATTACACTTATAGGCACTGTTTTTGATATATATATATATATATATATTTATATATATATATATATATACAGTAAACTCCCTATTATCCGGCACCTATGGGGACTCCCTATTACCGGATAACTGTAGTTGCCGGTTAATCGGGAGTCCCTGAATTTAAGGGTCTAAATGACCCTTATACCCCCAAAAACCCTCAAAATGCATTTAAAAAGTTATTAGCACTCAAACTGGTCCATTTAGGTCCCAAAAAAATGATTAGAGAAAAAGTTAGCATTTTTTTTCAGTCTTGAACTGCCGGATAGTGCCGGTTATGCCGGTTTCGCGTGAGTTTTTTGAAAATGGGGAATTGATGTCGGTGCCGGTTGCTTGAGAGTGTCGGTTGGTTAGGTGTCGGATAACCGTGAGTTTACGGTATATATATATATATATATATATATATATATATCAAAAAAGTACATTTGTCTGTACATTTACATGCCTAAAACTACTTTAATAGACTTATTTCCTGCTCAGAATGTCAACAAATACAGTTTTTACACAACGCTCTGGGAAACTGGGTGGGGCATGCAATTAAGCCCACAATGCATTTTCACTCATTAATCCACTACCATTTTAAACATGTTTCCTCTATAGTATATGCCTGGCACATAGGTTTTGAGAACAACACAAGGTAGATTTGCACATTGGAAGGTTTATCTCAATCTTTTGCCCACCATAAGTGAAATTAATAAATATAAATAGTGGAGTAGCCCAAATATCGCTCCCACTTAGTTAACCATAGGCTGGCTATAAGTTGATTGGGCAGGTCTTCCTATTTTCTTTTATTAACTTTTTGATTCATTATAACGAACATTTTAAAACTATAGGGAATAACATGTCAAATGAATGCTATGTTTCTTTCTTCTCTCCTTTGCGACATCTTACTATCCAACAAGTTTATTTTCTCCACCTTCTCCCCATTTCCATTACCAATGTAGATGGATGGCTCATCACACTCTACCATTTTCAGTGAAAACCAAACTGCTTACCCATAAGCTAACATACAATTTGGGTCAAATAATCTGAAACATATAATAAGACAACATATACGGTAGTTAAAATGAATAAGACTATTTCCCTGATGTATAGTACAGAGAATTTCCCTCAACCTATTTATCAAAAAGAATAAATATGTGAGATAAGGAAGTGGTAGTTTCAAAGAAGAAACGAAAGTTACAAGAAACTATCATTGAAGAAAGGTTACTGGCTTCCTGTATAATGTCTAGATGTGTAATATTAGATATTTTTCTCATTTTGATACTAATTGCCGTTGGGCAGTTTGCCTTGATGATGTCATAGGAAACAGGTCTTTAATGTTATAATGTTCCATTATTGCAATCGAGAATTAAGAATGGACAAAATGAACAATAGGCAAATATTACCTCTATCTGTTAAAAATCCCAGGTATCATTTCTGCTTTGCAAGTCCGATAAAAAAAGTATATTATCTGTTATGAAAGTGCGCAGATATATGCACAGTTACAGCGCAACTTATTGCGGTGGTTTCAGTGACCAAGGGCTGTATTCAATTGCGATTTGGCCAATTGAATAGGGCTTTAAATAAGCACACAACATATTTTTTTAAAGAATTTTTTAGTTAGTAAACACCTTGCTTTTGAATAGAAGTTCACTAACTAAAAACTTCTTTAAAATGTTTTTGCTGTGTACTAGAGCCCTATTCAATTAGCCAAATCGCAATTGAATGAGGCCCCAAGTTTGTGATTATGTCCAACTGGAAAACAAAGATAAGCACAGAGATAAGGGATGTCTGATTATATGCCAAAGTGGCATATCATTGTATAAAAAGATATGTTAAAGGTTACAGTGTACTTGTGTGTCTTGGTAGTGGTCAAAACAGTAACCCCCAAGGTTATCATACAGCCCCCCACACACCCTTATCAAGAGAATATGCTGCTTCCAGGGATACACATCTGTAAAATAGTTATACAAATAATTTCAAAGGTCAAATAATACTATAAAAATGCAACATTTGAGAACAATAGCTGATATTATACTTTATTAACCCTTTACCAACTAAAACACCACGTGGATCAGAACGGAACAGGACCTTTATAAAATATATTGATGCTAAACTCATTGGGATGTACTGAATACACTTGAAAACAAGGGCCACTTAATTTAGTTCCATGTGGATCACGTCGCAGTAATGATCCCTAAAAGCATGTTGAAATATGTTTTTTAATTTTTTAAATAGGTTCATTTTTCACTGAGTAATCAACTAAATTAAATCTGTGTTTACCTGGGTCACTGACTGCCCCCACTGTGTAGTGAGCAAAAGAAAATTAATTAGGATGAGATTAATCCTCACCGCACCTATCTGTGCAGAGTATGGGATGCTGGAATCACCTAAACAAGTCAGGTATGGGTTACGTTTTCAGTGCATTCCTGTGTGAAGGGGGAAGCTGCTATCAATCACTGTCCTCACCATGCATGGCTCGGCTATCAGTTTTTACTCCTGTAAGTCAGTAGGCAGGAAAAACTGTGGGCCAGAATAGGCATATGCCCTTGATTTTATGCTTTCTTCTGCACTTGATTCCGGTTATTTGGATGATGTATAATGAATGCTAACGGGACACAGCAGAGATTCCAAATATGGTATAGTCTAAACATATAAGTAATAAATACATTATGAATTGAACCTTAAAAACGGCATTAATAATTAGATATTGGTCACACATGTAGGAGAGGAGGTCTTTGAATCCTTTTATCTAAACTGTGCTAAGATGTCTACACTATTCATACATTTTCCAGTGCCAGCTAAAAAACACCTTGCTATCAATTATTTTTTTTAAAACAAATTATTTGATATTTTGTGTAATAGTGTTTATTACAATGGTAGTCAATAGGCGGGCTTGGGTCCGTATCAGGACCTCTAACACCCTTTCTTCCTGAACTTCACTGCGTTATTATGTTAATTCTATATTTCAACTGAAGCTTTTGAACGCATAAATAAGCTATCAGTTAAATGTTGTTGATCTTTCCTGTTTTTTGCCTGCCACATGCTGGTGGACAGCTGCACAAGCCACTCTTTTAGTATGTGGAACCTGTTATCTACTACTACCCTAACCCTAATCATAATCCTAACCCTAACCGTAAGAACCCACCCTAAAGCCTTGTAGGGTTTGGCCTGGTCAGTACTTGGATGGGAGACCACCTAGGAATACCAGAAGCTGTATGCTGTGGCCCACTGGCGAAGGAGCTGGCGACCCACTCCAGTGTCTCTGTTATTAATACCAAGTGGATCAGCATGGTGTTTTACGGTCCATGAGGTCACAGAGAGTCGGACACGACTGATCAACACAAAACACACACAACCTTAAGAACACAGTGCACTGCAGAGCTGGCTCACTCTACAGCATGGCAGGCATATTAAAATCATTGTATTTGTAAATATATGGATTCCGGCCCTCAACTTCCTTTTCATAGTGACTTTCGGACCTTGGTAAATTTTGTAAAACAAATAAATATTTAACTACCCCATGTCTATTCTCTAGGGTTCCCTGGTGGTCCAGTGGTTAGGATTCTGCACTTTCATCCCCTGTGACCAGAGTTCAATTCTAGACAGGGAACCAAGAGGTCACACCACCCTGAAGCCATGCAGGTTTGGGCCTGGTCAGTATTTGGATAGGTGACCAACTAGGAATACCAGGAGTTGTATACTGTGACCCACTGAAGAAGGAACTGGCAATGAAAACCAAGTGGATCAGCATGACCATTGACATAAAGATGTGCCTGATGTTTTATGGAGGTCTTAGAGAGTCGGAAATGACTGAACAACGCAAAAAAAAAAAGTCTATTCTTTGCAGTGAAAATGCTGAAAATGTGGTTATCAACTATAATAATTCTGGTAAGTGTGTAACACTCCATGGGAATGTTCACACTTATCACTACTTCCTAAGTACATACAGAGCTGCACGCATGCAGAGGAATGCACAGGGGAGGAAGACACAGGGGAGAGGGGGGGAGGAAGACACAGGGGAGAGGGGGGAGGAAGTCACAGGGGAGAGGGGGAGGAAGACACAGGGGAGAGGAGAGGTGGGGGGAAGAGACACAGGAGAGGGAGAAAGAGACACAGGGGAGAGAGAGAAAGAGACAGGGGAAGGGGGAAGAGACACAGAGAAGGTGGGGAGAGACACAAGGGAGGGAGATCAAAATAAAAAATGATAACGGCAATTTACTAGACACATATTATACGCCGAAGTCGCTCATTGCAGCCAGCGGCCCCCTCACATATGCAAGCTGGCGAAAAAAAATATGACCTCAGAAAAATACGAATTTAACGGCTGACCCGCGAAAAAAATAATAACACATTCACACACAGCACAAGGGGAGAGCCTGGAAGCCTGAGAGTGAGGTTGAAAGCAAATTTGAGCCTTATTTGACGTGTTCTGTCACTCGAAGAATGGCTAAGCGAGAAAAAGAATTGCGGACAAAAAACGTAAAAAAATCTGAAACTGGATGAAAACGAGGCTGAGCAAAGCCAGGCACGCGGGGCTTAGAAAATACATGACGGCAGTGCCCCCCCCACACAAACATAGAGGAGAAACACACAGGTAAGGGACATGCTGGAAAGAGACACATGGCATTCCCAAGCACAAAACTTGCAGGTTAATGAATCCTACAATGAGCGGCAAGTACAGTAGGCGGGAGGAAAGGCTCGCAATGAGCGATGAAGGCGCTCATCACGGGGCTTGCAATGAGCGCCGAAGGTGCTCAGAGAAGCAAAAGCCTCACATTGTGTGGCAAACAGCATTGCCTGGCTTACAATTTTATGCCCTTTATTTTTTGACGGCCAATTCACTAGTTTATATATAAAAGTGAACAGATGTATATTCTCTAGACTAGACTGTTTGCTGTGGGGCAATCAAGGTTTTTAGATCATTAACTTGTCGCTAAAAAGCGATCACATCAGAAGACAAGCGCTTTTTGTACGCAGCGACAATGAGCCATGCTTCCATGGAGTGTAAACGTAGAAATATAAATGACTTGAGTTATATGTGAGCATGTCCTCAGACCTTTGATAGATGACCCCGGCCCTACTTCCTGATCAGAGTCTGCAGAGCCCATGCTGTATAATGGAGCTGTTATGTCTCTGCTAAGCTGTGCAAGTAATTAGCTAAGTATCCTGCTGCAAGACTGATGCAATCGAGGTTTTGCAATACCATATGTGTAAGGGACATCTGAGTGCAACTGTTGGCTATTTCCTGTTTCTTTTCAAACTGTATAAACTGAAATAAGAGATGTTGAAAAAAACTCTTATTTTGCCTCAGATTACACTATTTTCATGTATTTTGTTTGCCTTTTTTGGGGGGAAATATTTGCCAGATAATAATAGGACCTCTTAAATTTACCATATGTCTGTGTTTCTGGTTGGGCTGGTCCATATGGTTTTCTTGGCAAAGATACTGGTGTGGGTTGTCAGTTCCTTCTCCAGTGGACCTCTCTGCTATGACCTGCCCATCTTGGGTGACCCTACATGGTATAATTCACAGGTTCACAAGCCCTACAACAAGGTAGCGATCCAGAAGGGGACAATTTTTGATATGGTAATTAATTAATTTAATGTATATATGCACAGCATCCTAAGATTAGCTACATGCGCTATGCATAATTACAAGTGTTCAACAGTTAAATCATAAAATTATTAGTTATGACTACTGTATATCAATGGAGAAGGAACTGGTAGCCCACTCCAGTATGTTTGCCAAGATAACTTTATGGATGTGCCTGATGTGCTGCGGTCCATAGGGTCACAGAAAATAGGAGATGACTGAACAACTAAACAACAACAACCGTATATACTTCTTGTATGTATGAATCAGTAATTCCTCAGCTAAGGGATAGTTCCAACGATTCATTGAAAAAAAGCAGGTACAAATATAAATGAATGTAAAATATTCCAGGCACCCTTTGTGTAGCAGTTTGCACTATAGTACAGTATATTGTTGGGTTCTCTGGTGGTCCAGTGGTTAAGATTTGGTGCTTTCACTGCCCCAACCTGTATTCGATTCCACTCAGGGAACCAAGCGGTCATACCACCCTGACACCGAGCAGTGTTGGGCCTGGTCAATACTTGGATGGGAGACCACCAAGGAATACCAGGAGCTGTATGCTGTGGCCCACTGGAGAAGGAACTGACAAAGCACTTTAGTATCTCTGCCATGTGGATCAGCAGTCGGGTCTATGAGGTCACGGGCGAGTAAGCGATGCACACAAACAATAGTTTGTTGTGAAACATGTGGCTGTTGCTACTATTGAAAGGTCAAAAACAAGGACAGTGGTTAAAAACAACCTTTTCTGACAGTTTCCCTGCAGGGTAAAGTTCACTTTCCAAATCTTCATTGCATTTATTTTCTGTTAGTTTCGCTATTTTCCTCAATTTTATTTTTTGGATATAATGTGGGATAATTTAATCAGAGATATAAATAAAAATGAATAAAATTAAACATTAAGTCCCAGATTTCTCACCGGCCAGTGTGATACTTCTGTATAATCTTGCTATTACATGGCCATTCTTTTCAACAGCATAATGGGCACGGAGGGGCAGATGGAATTGGGGCAGATCTCATGCCCACATATGAAATGTTACTATAGCATTATTACTCTCATTTTGCAGACCTGTCACCTTCCTGTTCTCTTTCCTCCCACTTGAGGACATGTTCCTTTTTCTGATCAGTCAGATGTTTTCTCTAATACTGACCATTACAAATAAAGGTTAATAATAAATAATGATACCTACTGAGCTTTTCACTGCTTACCTTTACTATTAGTTTTATTATTATACTGTATTTGTGTGTGTTGTCCAGTCGTATCCGGCTCTCCGTGACCTCATGGACCATAACAACATGCTGATACCACTTGGTATTCATGGCAGAGATACTGGAGTGGGTTGCCAGTTCCTTCTCCAGTGGGCCACAGCATACAGCTCCTGGTATTCCTAGGTGGTCACCCATCCAAATACTGACCTGATCCAACCCTGCTTGGTTTCAGGGTGGTGTAACCTCTTGGTTCCAGTCAAACAACCCAGGTAGCAGCAAGGAAAGCACTGAATCCTAACCACTGGACCACCAGGGAACCCATTGTAATTATGGTGCCAGCAAATTCCATACATATTCCCACAGGAGAGGCAGAGGGTCTGCTCTTGCAAAGCACACAATCTAATCTTCCACACCTACTACAATTAACGAAAATCACCCAATCCTCTGACGTTGCCAATCACCATTTGGTTAAGGAGCCCTATAATATATTGTTATATTCTGACCTACCTAAAACTACCATGCTGCCTTGCTCACCTGCTTTTGTTATTGTTCTGTTCTTCAGTCATGTCCGACTTTCAGTGACTGTATGGACGCAGCATATCAGGTACATCTGTCTGTGTTTCTGGTTGTGGGATCTTTCCTAATTTCTGTCCTCCACTACCTTAACCATAACAACATGGAGGATAGATAGAAAGGTCCACAGAGACTGATGTTTTTCACCAGTCATTTGATTAGAACAGAGATTTAATTTAAAGAAACAGATGAATATATATATATTATATAGTGTATTATTCAGACACAATGTCTGTGATCTGAAACACACAAATATCTCACAGTATTGGCAGTTGTGTAGCTGGTGATCGCTACCATGTCGTGGTGAAGGGGCTTGTGTACCTCAATGAAACTGTGAGCTATACCATGTAGGGTCACCCAAGATGGAAAGGTCATAGTAGAGAGATTAGACAAATCACAGTCCACTGGAGAAGGAACTGGCAACCCACTCCGGTATCTTTTCCATGAAAACCATATGGATGAGCACAACCAGGTCCTATACTCTTATGGTAGCGCAGCACAAGTCTGCAGCAGTGGCGGTGAGCATCTGCTAGATGGCGCTGCCGATATTCCGGTGCCATTTCATAGAGTCATGGGTTAGGTAAACTGTTAGGGTTGGGGTTAGGGTGAGGGTTATTTCAAGGGTTAGGCTAACATTATAAGCTTCGAACTTCTCTCACATATCGGCAGCTCTGCAAAATATTGGCAGCGCCATCTAGCGGTTGGAGGCCGCACTGCAGCGCTGGACCTGTCCCGACACCATAACAGGATAGATCCTGATTTACTTTAGAGAACAACTGCTTGTGCAATGGCCGTGTTTGCTTCTATTTAAAATAAAATCAGCTTCCTGTTTCGGTAACATTAACATTTAATATATTATTGTGGGAATCTATCAAATTAAAATGTGTTACTGACTTTGACTTTATTTTGGAAATAATTTAGAATTTTATTTTAAAAAATAACTGTCTATGGAGTATACAAACCAAATTACCCATTTGTGTGCACTATGTTATTATTGTGATGCCAATACTGCAATAAGTAAATAGTCTTACTAATCGAAGCCTTATGTCCCTCTGACCTCATGTTAAGGATAAAATCCTTTTATTATTTGTCTTTTTTTTATTCATTTGATTTGTTAAAAAACAAAACCCCCATCCCTCATGACTTCTCATGGCCCAGCAAGACACACACAGCTCCCCCTCCCCATGTGCTGCTCCCAACCCCGCCCTCATGTTGTGACTGACGCTTTGTATCTGTGAATCAAGCCCTGGCCCCGCCCCTTCCTAATGTACCCATACACTCACATACTGACAGACACACCAAAACAAGGCACACGTCACCAACGTACGAGACATTTAAAAAAGAAAGGGGCGCGGCTAATTTCAGATCAAGACAAAGAGGGGGAGATAACGATGGTCTAATCCACTTATTTTTTTCATAACTGAAAAAATACCACACGCTGGGCGCATTCAGTAACTATATAATATATGTCATATTTATTTAAGGGACATAGTGGGAAATTACAATGAAAGTTGTGGTGAAATACAAAGAAGCAGTCAGGAGGTAACCCCCACACTTGGAAAGTGGTACGGCCCAAGCAGAGAACTACGTCACCCATTGTTTACAAACCTAGTGCTGTTGGTTGGAGCCGGTCTGTGTGAATCCAGCACTGGCTGCAGCACACGGTGACCGCACACGGGCTGCTGATCTGTCTGACAAATCTGCTTTGCACAATGCCCTGCCGCAAGGAGAGCTTCTTACTGCTGGAGCAGTCGGTCACCGTGGGGTCCCAGGAGGTGGACAGTCTGGTGGCTCGGATAGGGGAAGCCCTGCAGCTGAATGCACAGCGTGGCCCGACCTCATGCAGCAGGGCCTACGCTTCCATCAAGCCGCCGCCTCCTGTCATCACCAGGACAACCGCTGCATGCTCCTGTGTGCGAGGCAGAACCACGCCATACCCAGTGTGCACACCACGAGGCGCCGGGCGCTTCCACCACCAGAGCCTGTTCTCGGGACCCAGGAGCCAGGGCTGCGGGGGCAATAAGCAATTGTGCGGCAGGGGCTGGATCAGGAGCAGCTGCAGAAAACACGGCGGCCAACAAGGAGGAGATGATGAGGATGGAGGGGAAGACCCCCATCAGCTGCTGCAGGAACTGCTACTGTCTGGGAACCTCATCAAGGAGGCGGTCAGGAGGCTGCACCTGACCGGGGAGAGCCCCTCCACACCCCAGTGCAAAGAGGAAGCCACCACCGTGCAATGACCCATAGGAGCCCCATGCATATTCCCATTGGGGAACGAGAGCAATATCTAAAGGAGATGTCACATTAGAAGGATCAATTCCCACCATGTTGTTGATGTTTTGTTTCAGCAATAAGCTAAAGGAAATGAGATGCCAAGAGGGGATTGAGATGCCAAGTTCTGTTGCCCACTCCTCCCTCATGGTGTTGCCATCTTGTGGTGGTTGAAGTGCTGAGATGACAGCCCAAGCCAAAATAATCATATGGCCACCATGAGGTCTGTGGGGCTATGTCAACAAGCCCTAAATTAATTTTCTGTGGTGAAAAAACTGTTCCTCACACTATGGGGTTTGGTGCTGGTTGGTTATTTACTGGTGAGGTAGATGCTTGAGTGCCCTGTTTCCATATTCTAAGACGAATTGAGCCTAACAGCTTCTTACATTGTTTATTTTAAACATCAGCCTAAATAGATTAAGGATACCTTGTATATCTATAGACACACTCATATGTGATGGATCTGTGTGTGTGATTGCCTTTTGCTGTAGTCACCAAATGGACTATCCTGCAGGACTGCTATGATATTGGACTAGGCGTCAAATAACACACAAAAGGGCCAGGATCTGTTTGTCTGGAGGCCACTGGGCACTTCCATTTGGTGTGTCCTAATGCAAAACATGTTATTGATGGTGTAATTGGGTCATTCCAGCAGGATCTGCTTTGTTGGAAGGCCACTGGGCACTTCCCTCAGATGTATCTTAATGCATACCATATTATTGAAGCCATTGGGTCGTGCCAGAACTTCTAGCTCTGATATGGCACTATAAGGTTTGCAGTGGATTCAATTGCCCTCCAGATACTCCTCATAGGAACCTACCCCATATATAATGCAGTGGACGCCACCCCTGGCTTGTGACTTGACATTTCAGGCCACCCCAATTGGTATTTGGAGGTGCCATTTGGGTCATACCAGAACTT
The DNA here is from genome assembly GCA_027410445.1 of Discoglossus pictus. Classification (NCBI taxonomy): domain Eukaryota; kingdom Metazoa; phylum Chordata; class Amphibia; order Anura; family Alytidae; genus Discoglossus; species Discoglossus pictus. The sequence continues at coordinate 62,261,529 of CM050166.1, forward strand.
CCAGCACTAATATGTCACTGTGGTCACTAGTAGGTTTCCAGTGGATAATATGACCTTCAGATACTCTTATTAGGAACGGACACCACCCTTGATCCTGGCGTGTGACTTGCCATGTCAACCCTCCCCATTTGGAGGTGCCACCAAGAATGAACCAGGCCATGAAACCTCAGGGACATGAAATCATGAATTACCTAGTAGGACTATCCCATAAGATCAAAACTTTTTTGTTGGGTGCAATTCCGAAATGTATCTGGTGGTACAATGTGAACAGTGTCTAATTGATGGCAGGAAATTAACCTTTTTTTTATGCTGAGTTTACAGGATACTTGAAATCTTTCACACATCTAACTCTAATGTGTTTATTTTTTATATTTTGAGGTGTCAATAATTGTCTGGTGCTACTAGCTATGGCATGGTGCAGCACTTTTTTTTTGTCAAATTTTTTTAAAGACTATTTTCAACCATGAAATGCATTTACCTATATAACAATTTACATAGCTACCTTTTGTGGGAATGCATCTACATGCCACATACACACTCATTGTCTAGATAGACTGACTGCAGAGGATTCTGGGTATGCATGATAATTACTAGCCTATGAGGTGTTATTTGTTGGCTTAAGTAAATGGTATCTTTTTTTTTTTTTTTACAGTTTTTTTTTGTGAAAGGAAACATTCTTGGATTTAGTTTTTGCTCTTCTGGCAGAAATTTGTAGGCTTTCCTGAATCACTGTCATTCCTGTCAGATCTGTTGCACAGCCCAGATTAGCCTATAACAAGCCGGAAAAAATATGGCTGTTAGTCTTCATTTCCCTCCTTCGTTTTTTTTTTTAATTTTTATTTAAAAAATATACAATTTAGTTCCGATTTTGCAAGTGCAAGAAAATGAGTTATTTTTCAGTACACTACTATGGGCTTAATATTTGGGATATTTATTGTTATAAAGCAGCTCTGTTTAAATTTAATTTCTATGAAAAAATGGAGCTGGGAAAATATCTAGTACTTTTTACACTGAGGTTGAAAAAAAAAAAAAAATAGACCATATCATTTTTGTGGCTGCATCTAGAGAATGTGTTGATGGCAACTCAGCTAGCATGTTTATATAGAAAAATTGGTTTAAATTGGTGCTTATATGGCGTTTGATCATGGTTCACAAAGAAGCAGTATCCTCATACGTTAAAGGAAGTTGAAACTAAAGGGATGATTCATTTTTTTTTTTTTTAATTCTTTAGCTTCTTGTTTGGCAAGATAATTTATTAAATGTTGTAAATGCTCGCGTTTATTAATTTCATATAATAAACTTCTTCTTTAAGTAATGGAACTACTTGCCAAACAATTTTGTTAACCGGTTACTATTTAGCAAGTTGCAAAATAATTCACAGCACAAAATGGCTGCCAATATATGCTTTGGGGAATTGCTATTTCTTATGGTCTTGAGTTAGAAAGGCCACACACTGTTACTCAAGCAGAGAGTCTTTATTAGTATTAGGGGATGGCTATTTTATTTTATTTTTTTTACATGGGAATACTGGGTACTCATCTGATAGTGTAATAGTTGGTTTCATTTGACCTGAGGAAAAAAGATGGCACTATTGCAATACAGAAAGATAAATGAATTATGCTAGATCAGTCTGAGTACATCCAAAGGATTGGATATGTCTGCCAAATAATATCCTGTTTTTTGTTACTTTTTTTTGTTTCCAATACTGTGAATATGAACAGAGGGATATTTTTGCTTGGCAGTACAGCAGGAATACATTTTTATATCTTTTTTTTTTTTTTTCTTTCCTTAACTTGGTGATTCTTCCACTTCTTCTGTTTGAGTGTTGGGAAAATTAAATCTACATCTGATATTTTTTTTTAAAGTATATATTGAGTCCATTTTCTGCCATTAAACAGCAGAAAAAAAATGTATTTGTTTTTATAAGCTCTGTACACTTTCAGATCTTGTTTACTTAAGCTAACAAAAGAGAAAAAAAAAAAAACTTGAACCAATGGTTGAATTTTGACTGTTGGAAAGTGTACCCTTCGTAACGAAGTGTTAATGACTGTTCCTGATATTTCAGGATTTATAAATAAAATGTATACAATAAAGATGGTTTCTAAAATATGGCTTGCTTTCATTCATTCATTCATTGGCTTCACAGTTATTGGTTGTACATTTTGGGTTGTAATATTTATTTATAATCTACCGTAGCTAAATTCATTGCTTTTCATTGAGAAACGCAATGGATTGGTAATTCTAGCCTAATTTTCTAGAAATAAAAACGAACCACCAACAAATGACACTAAATCGCATATGCAATGTTATTGTGAACTTCAGTTAAGCAATGTTTCATTCATCTAATTTGCTAAATTTTTCTTAATATAAATCCTACATAGAAGATGCTGATAACAGTTCTTTCTTTGCAAAATTGTGCAGTGCAATACCTACATTATTCATTTTAAAAAACATTTACTCTGATCAGTGAATTCCATGAAACTTATAAAACATAGTCCTGATCTGATTATCTTCCCAGAATAGGGATATAGACTGGTTTGTTGTAAAGAAACAAAACACTGCATTCTTTAGGTGGGAATTCCAACCCCTCTAATAAAGGCTGTGTGTAATGTGACTATGTGCCAGCCTGATGCTAACATCTGGGATTCTTGGCTGGTGGGGGTTGTGAACAGAAGACAAACAGTGACCATGTCTTTCTGACTTAGCAGAAAAATTCCAATCACGGGGAAATATTTATGTTTTATTTTAACGTCTACCACATTTTAATAAAAGGTCCTGGATGATATAATTATTATATTCCTAGTTACATCTCTGTACTCCGTAGTAATTGGACAAATAAACAAAAAGAAAACTGCCTTTGCATGCAACATTTCAAGATTTTTAGCTATTAATATTTATTCCTGGAATATGGCAGATCCAACACAATTAAGCAATATAAATAGGATTCTTTAAAAAAAGTGTATAATATGGGTGCAATCATTTTCCTAGTAACAGTCCTCCATTGATAAAACCTAAAACTTAACGAACACCACAGATGCAGATTTATCTGTAGCTCAGGCCCACTCATGGTTTATCCAGTGGATGTTATGTGTCTGTGTTATGTCACCAGTGACAGTGTTTTCACTGGTAATGTCAAACAGCCAAGTGAACTACACAGGAGTGTACAAACTATAAGTAGTGTAATATCTTAATTGTGGTAATGTATTAATACAAGATACATAGTTAATGTGAGTAACCGATACACAAACGTTTAAATGTGGTGTTGTGCCTATTGTCTCAAATTTTATTTGAACCAAAATGTAGTATTATTGATATCGTAATTTAGTTTCAATGGACTAGATTACTGAGAAATAACTATTTTTTGTATTTGTTTTGCAGTCTTATTTCATGGCTCCAGTTTCTTAAAAATAATCCTGCAATATTATGTGATTAGGAGATGAAAACAGGAAAACAATTCCCTTTTTGTTTTGATTTTTGTTTATTTTTTTAATCTTTTTTTTTTTTTTTTTATTGTCCTGGGGGTGCAGAACCCTTTTAAGTGTAGAATTCAGGACTGAATCCAGATCCTCTGTGAGCTGTGGACCCCCCAGTTATATATACATAAAAACCGTCTCAAGCAGGTGTATGTATTCAGGCTCTTTATACAACTTTTCCAGGAGTTGCTTCTCAAACATTCTTTGAATATTCCAAGAATCACAAACCCACTTCACTCTGGAACATGGAAACACATCTTACTTTAAACTATAATGTTTAATTTAATACAATTACAATAGGCAAAGGCTGATTTAATGCTATATATTTAAAGGGCCAGGTTAAGCATCCAGTAAATATTATGTTGTGTATTGCTTGAGGTAGATACTTATTAACTCTAAAGGGGTCATTTGTATTGTCGGTCAGGCCTGTCATTAAAACTCTGTTTATCAGTAATCCCATCTAATTGCCTGCAGCAGCCCACAACCATTTTGAGTTTGTCCTGAGGCGGATCAAAGTTTCTGAAAATATATATATGGTATATCTTTTTTTATTTCCTGCCTGTTTTAATCCATTTTTATTCTCATGTTCAAAAACAATAATGATCTGTGATATCACATATTAATATAGGGGGTTCCATTTTCCCATAAACATGTATAAGCTTGTGTTTATTTCTTGCTGAAGCTGCCTCATGCTGTTTGTTGACACTCCCTTTCCTTTGCATTGTTTACAAACATGGCCGCCTGCTTCAGCCACTCCACAATTACCTCACTTATTTACATTGTATTGTGACTGGCTGAACCAGTCTGTGGTGATGACATCTATAACTAGAAGAAAAGCCCTGAATTCAAAGTCCACTGGCCACAAATGACGCTGCATTATGGGGGTGTGCAGTGTCCGACGCACAGGATGGCAGCCATGTTTATACTATGTGAATTTGCACAGGGTGCTATTAAAAAAAAAAAAAAAAGCCAAAAAAAGTTAGTAAAAAATCCTGTTTCTAATTGTTACTTTATGTTCTAATCAAAAAAAATCTCCAGAGCTGCACATTTATCACATATCTGATAATGTAAAGTTAATAACATTTTTTCCCAAAAATACATATTTTAACATAGCAGGTTATGTAATTGGAAATTTATGTGTTATTCTTTTTATTGTCTTTTTGAACTAATTTATCAACTAATGAAAAGCTAATTAACCTCAAAGCCTCCTCTCCCTTTAAGAGTGATTAGTTTTCCATTCTTTCTTACTGACCCTTATGTGTTCCACATTTTAACAGAAGGATATAAACAATAATTGAATAATTTCATACAATAGTATTCAAATATGAAAGGCTGTGGGTATATGTTATATTCTGAAACCTTTTATCCATTACCAAATGTAGTTCCTGAAAATATACTGAAAATATGGGACTATTGTGGTCCTTGAATCTGTATCATTGAGTGTAAAAGAGTAATACAAGAAATGCTTCTCTTAGTTTTCAGTCTTGCATGGTGCTTTGGGATGTTTGTAAGATTTTTTAAACTCCAAGACAGGGCCCGGATCTTTCCCTCTTTGCCTTCGCATTTCTTGGACAGCGCTGATAGCTGCAGTTACAGGAGCCATCCGGCAGGGGGCGCTGTAAATTTTCGGGCTCAGTCATGTTTGAGGTAAGGCAAATAACTATTTCCCCCTCCGACGTGGCGCAAGTTGACGGTCATGAGTCGACAGCGAGGCCATCGCTATGTTTGGCGCGGGCACTCGGCCCCCAGGGCCTCGGGTGCTCCTCTCACAGCTGAAGGCCTCTTCTGTCGGCGTGCCTTATACGATATATGTAGAAGTATCCGAAAATCGGCGGCAGGATTGCAGCTGTCAGATTTTGCGAAAGGTGAAGAGGGAAATGACCCTGGGCCCTCCATTTTTTGCCATGTATAATATTTTCTTTTCTGTTGTGCTGTATACCGCTATAGAATATGTTGGTGCTTTACAAATAAAAGATAATAATATCAGTATTAGACTAAAACAGGAATAGTAGTTTGATATACTTAACATAAAGGGTAATTAATGTGGGGTGAGATGGTGTTCCTCTGTAAATCCTGGACTTTATATAAAAACATACAGAGAAGTTAGCAGTTGGGATAGGATCCAGACAATGAAATACAATGAATTATTTACATTCCAGGTGTTCCTTTCCCTGAAGGTACATTCACAGGTATTTACATGTTACACCATTGTCTCGTTACTTTGTGATTGCAAGGAGTTTAGCTGTTGGCCTCCAGACACTGAAGCAGGTTGATTACCACGGGCAAGCAGCCTTGTAGGTCAGGGTCTACCATGTGCAACCTATTTCACTTTAATGGCCTCATATGCGGCCCATGAGTACTCATTGCGAGCCTCTCTCCCCTCTAACTTGTAGGCCTCGCCTTTGTGCGCTTTCAGGCGCTCATTGCAAGGCTGTTGGTTGTTTGTGTGCTATGAGCAGCGTTGGCGGGTTTTTTTTGTATGCTAATGAAATAATAATAAATACTTTACCTATTTTGAAGTAATATATGCAGAAAGAATTGTGTTGAAGAGCTGGCAATCTGTTTTCATGTTGCCGCAGCATACAATGTGTGTTTTCACTGCTGTGGAGCTGCTGTATGTCAGCAATGTGTGCAGTGTGTAGTGTAAATAGTGTGCGTGCGCGAGGAAAATCCGTTAGGGTAGCTATGTACTTCCGCATTGTGTAAGTTAGTGTTGTAAAATGGCGCCTAATGTGTGTGGTACGCAGCTGATTTTGCGTCCTTGTTCTTGGACCTCGTCCGGCTTTTTTGGAAAATCTGTATGTGTTTCATGGTGTTTTGCTTGTTTAGGGTCCTGTATCCTCGTTTTCTTCGGCGGCCATTTTTTTCTCTCGCTTAGGGGATTATCGGGTGTCTAAACTCTTGTATTTCGACTTAAATTGAGGTGTAACTTCACTTTCCTAGGTACTGGGTGCCCCCCCTTTTCTGTGGGTAAGCTTTTTATGTGTTTGTTGTGTGTATTTATTGTGTTTTTAATATTTTCATGTGTGCGTGTTTGTATTCGCTAAGGTCGTATTTTTGCGAGCTCGTAATGTTTATTTTTCTAAGCCAGCGGCTCGTAGTTGTGGATGGTAAGTCCGTAAATTTTGGGGTCATCGTGGGAGCCCCCACCTCCGCAAATGCAGCCCCTCGCTTCACGAGGGTCCTCATTTGCTGGCCTAAAGTCTGCAGTTGCTGGCAAGGAGCGCCTGCAGTGTTGGCAACGACCCGCATGCTCACAACTATATATGTGATATATATGTGATAAATAGACTAGTAAGTTATATCCACTATCTAACTCACGGTTCTCTTTTCTTAGCATAATGATTATTGTTCTGTAAGCAAGAAATGACAGTTTATCTAATCGCTCTTTCATGTCTAGTAATGTGTTTATGAATCATACCTCAAACACAGTTGTTTGTTTGAGTAAGGTGCAGTACTGAGAAAACAGAAGAATGAAGTAATTACAGGTGCTAGACTTGCCTTATCACATTGTCTTGTGTTTACTATTCAAGATAAACCGTAAAGCCAGGAAGGTCATCCAATGCAATATAAACAAGTACAATCTTTCATGTAGCATAACAACAAACTTTTGCACCATAAACAGTATAAAGCAATCAATATATGAAGCAGCTGAGTGATTGGCTCTGCTCATGTGTAGAAACATTGTTAGTAGAAACTGAAGCCACCAGGTTTCCATGGGCCTCATTCAATTGCGATTTAGCCAATTGAATAGGGCTCTAAATAAGCACATAGCATACTTTTTTTTAAAGAAATGTTCAGTTAGTTAAGACCTTGCTTTTGGATAGAAGTTCACTAACTAAAAACTTCTTTAAAATAAATATGCTATGTGCTTATTTAGAGCCCTATTCAATTGGCCAAATCACAATTGAATGAGGCCCCATGTATTTAGCTATTTAGCTGGATATAAAGACAAGGGTTTATGTGTATTTCCATTTGACTGAACTGAGAAACTTTTTGTGGCTTTGCTTGGCATGCCGCTTGGCTACAGCTTGACAAAAGGACTATTTAATCCAAAATGTTGCAGCTTTTGATCATGCACCAAAAAAAAGGATTCACTGATCATCACATTGGAAATGCTACCAACTATTTGCTTTCCATATCAATCTTAGGTCCTAGGGATATGCGCTCATTTTGAAAACTTTCAACACATGGCGTGCTATATTTCAAAGCTTTTTGCAGTCTAGAGAAGGGGAAAACCACCATTAATATGTAATATAAAAAAAAATTGTAATGAATAAAACATGATATTTTACATGCATGTTACACAATTAATGGGGAAAAAAAGTTAAAACATCCTCAATGACTTACGAGGTTCAGGGAAAGTCAATAATTGTTCATATTCCCCTGGACTCCATTAAAAAGACAAGCTTCATATTAACTGTGCCTAGCCAATGTTGCAATGTGACAACTGTGCCTGGCCAGTGTGGCAATCACGTGGACCTATTCCCAGAAACGTCATGGCACTGCCATTCTTTTTGCAAGATAATTAAAAATAATGAGCTGGCCTTTTTTATTTTGGGTGCCATGAAGTGCTATATATGTGTGGCACTAATAATCATACTATACCACATAGAAAAAGGGTGTATATTATATATACAAATTTGAGGTGTGAACTCAAATGGATTGGAATGTGACGTTTCATATCAGATAACCACCTGATCTTCTTGTAGTCAAGAATCACAGCAGAAATGGAGTACCCATCATAAGCGATCAAAGGGTGGCCAAAGCAGTGCAGAGGGGCAGTGGTTAACAGATGTGCCTGGCATGGTATGATCCATATGGCTAAGGAGAGTAGGACACAACAGAATGACTAAACAATAACACCAATAACAATATGTAAAGGGTTTGAAAGCAAGGAGTGATGTATTATAAATATAAGAATGCTGTGATGGTACAAAGGTAGGGGCTGGAGGTCCTGTTTAGTACCCAGGTCCACCCTTTGACTACCCCTTCAGTAGGTATTAGTGAGACACACTAACACCATGGTTTATGTTTATCTTACATTAAAGGGCTCACATACACACTTTTCAGTTAAACCTATTTTTTAGTTCACCGTTAATTAATATTAAAAATACCTCATAAATGGCTAATGATGTACCACACCTCACCTCTCTTATTGCCCTGAGCACTTATGAAAGGTTTCGACAGTGATAACATAGATTGGATTGTCTTAGTAAGGCTTGAAGAATGTTCAACAGCATTGATAACCTCAGTAGTTTTTCCAATGACCTGGAGCCAGACATCTTGGAGAGTGAAATGAGATGGGCCCTAGGAATCCTTGCTGATAACAAGGCTGCAGGAGGTGATGGAATTCCAGCTGAACTATTCAGTATCCTACAAGATGATGCTGCGAGCGTTGCTTGTATTATGCCAAAGAATTTGGAAAACTTAACAGTGGCCTAATGTGTTTTTAAGTTATATATTTTTGCCTAAAGCTTTGAGTTTCTGCTGTTTGCATGCATATTTTTAACTTAAAATAGATTTAACATGAAAATTGCTTGACCTAAGCAAGGCCCAGTTGGTATGTGCACATAAGAATTGATACTCAATCCCCCATTAAATATAAAGATTAGACACAGACCACTTCTTGGGAGATAACTGGCCACAGTGTTTATTGGTAAACACAAAATGACGTAATAACATAACAATAAATAAATAAACATAACCATGAGGGGAGGTGCCTGGACAGAGACAGTACACCCTACGCCCTGAAGCCTCATCCAGGGCCTACCACGTTGGAACATCAGTACCATTGTAGGGTAGCATCTCACCCATTTTAGCACTGTCCCGACTCCCCTCATCACCCGCCGCTGTGACAACATAAACCAACTTTTGATAACATATAATATATACTTCAATAATACACCACAATAACAAGTGCTTCAGGCAATAAACAAATTAATCCACAACTTGTCATATATATATATATATATATATTTTAAGTACAACATATACATCACTTTAAACAATAATACTTTAGGGATTGGTGGGTGGGCATCTGCTCTCATGGCTAGCTGGGGGCATACTTGGGGTATAGGGTTGATAGCATAATTATCAGCATAGGTATGATATGAATGTTAAATTAATATTAGGAGGATATGTGGGCTATGTGTAGAATTTATATTGGAATTTACATGTAAAAATATTTATTAGATATGAACACTAACCACCTACAGTACTCTATTATTAACTCCTGCTCTCTCTGTCTATCTCAAAATATCAATCCTCCGCTCCTTGGGTCTTGCGTGTTAGCTCTTGTGCGGACAACCCAGGAAACACTGACCAATATAAATTCCATTTTGCTATTCTTACTAATGTTCTTTAATATGAGTGGCGATGCTACGGGTGAAGCTCTGTTTATGGGAGCTTACTCCCTAATTCATACTTGTAGCTGCTTACGTGTACACATAAAAGCCCTGCGAGTGCATGTAATACCAAATCCGTAAAGTCATGTGAATGTAACTTTTACGTCAATTATCCTACCATTAAAATGTAATAATTTCATTAGAATTCCTCCAAAAAACACTGCAAGGCTGAAGAAGCCGTGTGGGTGTTTCTACAGGTGGAATGTAATCTGTCCCAGCAACATTAGCAAATTTGCAAGCTATGAGCATAAAGAATTTTAGAGAAAACCTTAAATTTTGCAGATTCAGCTTGTGTCGGAGCACTTCCATGTTGACAGCAAAGCTTTGGAATATAACACTAACCCAATACTAATGGTATATAAATGATAACCAAAGCAAATTCTATATATCTAAATGATCTAACCGATTTGACCAACATATTCTCTACTTGGGTTGTACAGAAATGAGATGATTTTGAAACCAATTTTTTTTCATTTCTAAGGTTTTTTTTGCCAATTATACTCAGATAACTGTTGAGTGAGTGTAAAAAGAGGAAAAAAAATAGAAAAGGAGGAGGTGTGAACCTCCTAGTTTCTCAGTGGCTGCAGACACAATCATCCATGTCATTATTGAAATGTAGTCTTACTTCCACATTCCATCTCCAGGGAACGACACCCAGGCCTTGAGTCTCCCCTCCTCCTCATTAGTGTAATTGAACAAGTGAATCAAGTAATTTATTATAATACAATACTGTAGTTGGTAAAAGAGAGAGGAATAGACAAGGGCCACTATAAATTAGCAGAGTGCTCCCTGAGTGCTCCCTGAAGTATAGGATCTAATATCATAGAACTATTTACAATAAAATATAACTTTTAATAGTCCTCATTAAAAATATCCATGTACACATGGCAGCCAAAACAAGGCTTGCCCAAAAATATATAAAAAAGTATGAAATCTATGATACAAATATATACACATATATCAAACAGAAGCAGTCAGAGACAAATAGTAGGTACATAAAGTAGTGGCCATACTATGGCAGTATGTACGTGTTTCGAATCCTCATAGATCTAACACGTATGACCACAACCTACTAGTGGCATACAACCCTACAATAGGATCACAGACACATGTTAAATATCCCTACAGTATATAGTGGAGTTCCCTATATAAAGCATACAGGCTATCTTGGAGCACCCACTATTGGGTAAACTGACTACACTATATTATTCTACTGTCTGTGATCCATGCAAAAATATTAACTGCTTCTGTATGTGTTGGGGCTTCCTAATCAGTAGTTGGCCCCAATCAGAATTCTGGGGAACCGTACTGGATGTAACACACACAAAATCATTCTCAGTACTAATTCCGTTTATTGCCACGTCATAGCATAGGTTATATACTTGCAAAAGAAGGCGGATATTAGAGGTAATTTACAGTTCATGTTAGTCAGTTGCAAGGACAGATAATCAGGTGTTTTTCTGTTTCTTAGAATAACTAGAAATGTTTTATGTTTTAGTAAGGTCGCAAGACATCTCAAGGATAGGAATGTGATATTATGGTTAGGCTATATCTCGTGAATATGTCAGCAAAATATGTTAACCCCTTCATCAGCAGAATATGTTAACCCCTTCAGTATGCACAACCATAAAAGCATATGAAATTTACTGAATTGCTCAGTGTTCAGATCCCATACAGGACACCAGTAGACCACCAGTCTTACAATACAAATAAGACTAACAGAGATAGCAATAGAGGATAATGGATATGCTGAGTAGTAATTAACAGATTAATAGTATATACATATTTATGATCCACATAGATCCATCAGATGAGACCATATCCTACTGCCTGAGATAGATCCCTGCAATGAAATCCCAGACACAATAGATATAGGTTCCTATTGTATATAGTGGAGTTCAGTACATACAGTGCACACACTATCTTGCAGGACCCACTACTTATCCTCTACATCCTAGGCAAGAAAAAAGTGATCTGCCTACACTATACAATGTGATCCTATCATGCCAGGGTATCCACAGCTACTCTACATATAGATCATGAAACCATTCAAACTTAGCTGAGCAACATTTCCACTTATGGAGTTTCTCTGGATATAAACCCTATGGAGCATTTTAAGGGATGTTTCAAGCGTTCTATAGTTGAGGGAACCCCTCAAAGGACTAGACCAGAATTCAAACCACAAATCTTGCTACCAGTTTAGGGATAGATCCTCTTCCCAGTTAATCATGTATCTAAATATATTAAAAGTCGCAGAAATTGTTCCCAGAGTACCCTGAGTCAATGGAGCCTTATCACACACACAAGTGAACCCGTTCTCTCCAGGCATTTCCGCTTTTACATATGGTACTGGATATAAAATGCCTAATTTGAACTGAAATATTCTTGTTGGGGAGACCAAAACCATCCCTTAATTGACCATAAGATAGTATAGTATTGTCTTTACACAAGGGACCAATCTGTCTAAATCTTTATACTTCCTCCATAATAAAAGATCCTTCAACAACACCCATTGAGAATTGCTGGTGGGGCATTATTGGAGTTAAGACAGAAATTTCAGGGGTTAGCCAATATCTATGATTTGCCCAGATCCAATAGGCATTTACATTTCTTGATAGCAATTCTGTTGACAACCTGCTTCTGGGTCTACTTTCTAGGGCCTCATTCAAATGTGATTTGGCCAATTGAATAGGGCTCTATATAAGCACATAGCATATTTGTTTTACAGAAGTGTTTAGTTAGTGAACTTCTATCCAAAAGCAAGATCTTCACTAACTAAACACTTCTGTAAAAAAAAATATGGTATGTGCTTATATAGAGCCCTATTCATTTCGACAAATCGCATTTGAATGAGGCCCCAAGTGGACTCCAGAAACCTTCCATCTCCCTTTAACTATAGATGTTACAATGTAAGAAAATGACCCAAACAAAATAGTAGGTTGTAAGCTCCTTCCTATAGCATCATTCCAAGAAAATACATAAAACTTTGCTGGCTCGTGCCACTTGCTGTTAGCAAGATACTATATTATAATGAAGGCCATAAATTAGAATCAATAAGGGAAATGAGAAAGTATTTCCATTAAATGCACCACTACATCCCGCTGATGGTCTCAGCTGAGCCAAGTGCACAAAAGCAAAATGCCGTTGGCAAAACATGCTCACTAAACCGTGCCACTTAGTTCATTATCAAGCAATTTCCCATTGCATCTAATGGCAGCAAGTACAGAGAAATAACATGAGCTAAATGTGCTTGTGCTTTAAGGTTATATTGAGGACATTCTCTCCACTGATTGCTATGCACTGAATAATTAATCTTAATGGTATGTTTTTATTTTCTTTCCTTTGTGCAATGTTTACTTTTTTGGGAAGGGAGAATGGCCCCTAGTGCCATCCTCATATAAATATAATAACAACTGGTTATTGTTAATTTGATTTGCGTGGAAGTGTTAGATAATTGAGCTGGCAAGTCATGGACTTTAAGCATAACTTATCTCAAAATACCCCTCCTTATAACTACCTTTATCTAAGATGATTAAAATAAAGTGGTGGATAAAGAAGGAAGAACATGCCTATTCAATATAAATATGTATAATGACACAGATTGAATGTCTCTGTTAACATACTATTTATCAATTTGGGCATGCTCTTCCTCATTACCTCCCCACTATTACAAACATGGAGGACTTTTCGGGTAATTTATGCATTAAATTCCTTACTTTCAAGCTCAATATCAAATACTTCCTTTCACAATTTTAATAACAACAAATTGCAATCACATATATAGTTGTGAGCATGCGAGTTGTTGCTAATGCTTGCGGGCTCGCGTAGCGAGCCGCGGCCCTCGCATAGCGAGGGCAGCGGGCGAGGGCCTCAGTTTTCGGCGCTCCATGCCAGCAACTACGACCCTCGCAAACTTTACGTCGCAACGCAAACAACACGACACACCAACTACGACCCTCACAAACTTTACCTCGCAACGCAAACAACATACGAGACACTTTAACACACATTACGACCTCGCAAAACTCGGACGCAACTCGTGAACATTACAAAATTCAAAACACTATAAATACACACAGCACATACATAAAAAGCTTACCTACAGCAAGAGGGAGCATCCAGGACCTCAAAAAAGCAACTTACACCTTCATTTCACTCAAAATAAAAGAGTTTAGACAATAAAAAAATCACTAAGCAAGAGAAAAAATGGCCGCCAAACAAAACGAAAACGAGGTTACAAACGCAAACACCATACGACACACGTTACCACACATTACGACATTGCAAAAATCGTCCGCAACCCGCGAACATAAAAAAATGTAAAACACAATAAATACACACAACACATACATAAAAAGCTTACCTACAGCAAGAGGGAGCATCCAGGACCTCAAAAAAGCAACTTACACCTTTATTTAACTCAAAATAAAAGAGTTTAGACACTAAAAAATTCTTGAAGCGACAGAAAAAATGGCCGCCGAACAAAACGAAAACGAGGCTACAGCGCTCTAAACGCGCAAAACACCACAAAACACCTACAGATATTCCGCTAAGACGCATACCACACATTACCCGCCATTTTACGACAATGCTCAAGTACACGACTATGCTAACGGTTTCGTCTTGCGCACGCACAGTATTACACTGCACACATTTATCACGCTTACACAGCAGCTCCACACCACTAATGCTGCAGCAACATCAAAACAGATTGCCAGCTCTTCAACACAATGCTTCAAAATAGGTAAAGTATATTCATTTATTAATGTATTATATATTTCAGTAGTACACACCAAACAGCATTAGCTACCTTACAATTTCATTGCCGTCATTTTTTGACGGGCAATTCGCTAGTAATTTTTATTTATAGGTGTGCTGTTAATTTCTGCAGAAACTGAGACCTTTGCTGTATTTCTTAAATTTATAATATTTTTTCTATATAAAATACTCTCATAGATTCAATGGAGTTTTTCTGTGGGCAGAAAAAAAACTGGTGATAAACTGAATTTGTGAGTTTTTAATCTTGTAGGGTGCTTTGTGAAAATCGCTATGTACATTAGATTGTAAGCTTAAAGACAGGCCCTCCATTCTGTTGGCATGATATAAAGATAGGAAAATAATAATAATACATCTATCAGCCCTAACGTGATCTAAACGTGTGGCGGTTCCTAAGAGGACTCTCACTAATGGAATGTGAAAGCATCAGGAAACCAGATATATTGCTGCTTTGTGCACTGAGGTAATTAATGGTTTTATAGCAGGAATTATTTGTTCAAGAATGTACCTTGGCTCCTTACTGATAGTAAATATTTACAGTTTAGGGAACCAGTGTAACTGGCGAGTTAATCATTAAACCCACCTTACTATTCCAGAAATGACCTTACCTGAACTTATTTGAGGTCAAACTTAAATTTGCCAAAATAATCTGTCTCCACTTTCTTGTTGTTTTGTTAGTTTTGAGACATTAAAGAGCAAAAACAAATTGCTGAATAACAATGTTGGAGGGAGGCAGAGAGGGAGAGAGGCAGAGAGAGAATCAGGGAGGGAGGTAGAGAGGGAAGGAGGCAGAGAGAGAATGAGGGAGGGAGGCAGAGAGAGAATGAGGGAGGAAGGTAGAGAGGGAAGGAGGCAGACAAAGAGGCAGTGAGAGAGAGGGGGAGGTAGGGAGGCAGAGAGAGAGGAGGGAGGGGGAGACATGTAGAGAGAGAGAGAGGGAGAAGAGGCAGAGAGAGAGGGAGGGATTTAGAAGAGGAGAGGGAGGGAAGAAGAAAGAGGGATGGTGGCAGAGAGGAGGGAGGGAGGCAGAGAGACCAAGGGAGGCGGTAAGAGAGGGAGGGAGGCAGAGAGAGAGAGAGAGAGAGAGGGAGGCAGATAAAGAGAGGAAGGAAGAGGGAGGGAGGCAGAGAGAGGGAGTGAGAGAGAGAGGAGAGAGAGAGGGGGGAGGTAGAGAGACAGAGAACATACAGAGTGCAGAGAGAGGACATGGAGGAGAGATAGAGGGCACACAGAGAGAGAGATAGGACAGAGAGAGAGAGCACACACAAAGAAAGGGCACACACTGAGGGTAGTGAGAGAGAGGGCAAACAGAGAGAGAAAGACAGAACACATTTATTTTATCTTTTTTTGGCCTTTGTGCTAGAGCATTCCATTTTTGTGTCTATCACACGTCCTGGGGGAGGAGGGGGGGGTATTATGTGCTACTTTTTATTATCTACCTTTATTGGTTGATTCAGATAAAAAAAATTATCATTTGAAATCTTCTCCACACTCACAAGTAAACTTGCAAATCATGCTCTGTACCCGCCCCCTCATACCTTGAAAGGAAGTATTACTGTCATGGCAGCTTCCATACTCCAGCACAATCTGCTAAAAGGAAGATTTTGTTTAAAAACTGTTTTATATCCATGACTTGTACAGCTGCTAATGTTACTTTGTTTTATACGTGGTCATTTAAAACTAAATCCCCTGGTCCCTTTTTTAAATCTTATTTCAGTCTGACAGCAACATCCCTCCTTACTTCTCTGAATCATTCCTGGATATTTACACCGAGATCGGGAGAATCAGAGAACATTTTTGTAATATTTGTCCAAACTGTTACATCATTAATGACGAAGCAAGGCCAGTGGCAAATAATTTATCTTTTTTTAAAAAAAATAAGTTGTGCTCTCAAGCTGGGTTATATATATAGACATTATTTTTTTCTAGAATATTGGCATTTGGCATATTAAGTTATTACTATTTCCAGGCTCCAGGAGAACATAGCAAGCTTTTTTTAAGTGATCTTTTCATCCCAAGGAATTCTGACAAAGTAAAAGGTCAGGCCTTAAGGCTGTAGATGATAAATGGGAATTTCACCTTCAGTAAAGGGAGAAGCTTTTACAGTATGGGCAGCGAACTGTGGAATTTACTGCCAAGCGTTGTGGTGATACCTTTAAAACCAGTCCTTATAAACAAACAAATAAGTAAACAAACATTAGCAATGCCGTTATTAAACATTTTCAACATTTAATGCTGGATATAATATTTTGGGGTTGCCTGGTTAGGATTCAATGTTTTCACCACTGCAACCTGGGTTTGATTCCAGTCAGGGAACCTGATGCCATGCAGGGTTGAGCCTAATCAGTACTTGAATGTGAGACCACCAAGGAATACCATGAGTTGTATGCTGTGGCCCACTGGAGAAGGAACTGGCAACCCACTCAAGTATCTAGATTTGTTTAATAAGTTAGGAAATGTGCTAACAGCCAATATGGTTGCATGACATAGAGAAGGCTTGTTGTTTCTAAGTTCCCAATCAACAGAGCCAAGCAACATGCTCAGGAATTCCTGTATTCCCAAACAATGTCACTACCAGGGACAAGTTTGTAGAGTATTTCTACTGAATCTCCAAGTGGTGGCAGCGTGGAGCAGTTCAGCCTGCTGGGGATGTGCATCAGGGAAGAGGTGAGAAAGAGCAAGGGCTGAATGAGAGCAGAGCCCAGGGGGATGGGTTTTGTGAGGTGGGTACTGAGAAGGGTTGAGTGTTGTGTGGGAATGGATACTGAGAGGGGTTGGGTGCTGTGTAAGGATGGATTCTGAGAGTGGTGGGTGCACTATGGAGGTGGACGTTGAGAGGGACTGGGTGCTATGTAGAGATATTATATGTATTTATAGGTAAGAGAAGGGGCGCATCAATGTAAAGGGGTCTTGGGGAGAAGTGCTATTATGGGAAATGGTCTTAGGGAGGGGCACAAACTGGGGGGGGGGCAATGCAAATTGTTTTTACAACACCTTGTGGGAGGGGGCTTAGAAATGTTTTTTGAACCAGGGTCCTCCATTCTCTAGCTCCACCACTGTATGCACAGTTAGGTACATATGGGAATCATACAACTTAGAGATAAAAGACACTCTATATTCTCAGTAATTGACTCCCTTCTGAGATATTTGTAACAAAAACAGTATAAAATGGCAATATTTTTTATTTATACATTAAAATAAACAAAACACGTCGATTAAAATCATAAAAATATCATCGTCTTCCACATTTGACTAATTTTTTATACAAATCCAACAGTTAAATATTTTATATAATGACAAAATTATTGTAAGAATAACTCATACAGTCATAGGAATCAGAGTTGATTAGTTACATTGCCACACTATGTTTGCATATAATATATTATTATAATAAAATTAATATCTGTTTTGATAAAGAAAGAAATAATCTGATTTTAAAGCTACCAACCAGAAAAATGGGCAAAAAATATTTAAAGTGACTTGTGCAAAATTGTCATATATCACAGTTGTAATTCCAAAGAGTAACTATTACAAAAATATATTGAAAAAAAATAAAAAAAAGATTAATTTGAGGTGACCCTTGCAGGGTATATCCCATAACACAATTTATTGTAATTCTGAAAAGTGACTTGTGCAAATATAAATTAAAGAATGCCAAATACTGAAAAAAATCAAGTGACCTAAATTCATATAGAATTTAAAGTGAAATGTGCATAATACATTAATATATGAAGTATATTCATCTAATTGATATAGATTGTCAGTCCCAAGCTATCTGTTGTGACAGAGCATGGGACCCACCACTTGCCCCTTACAAAAATAAAAAAATCCAAAATAAATTACTCTAATCTCCTAACACCAAAACGACTAAATGCCCTTCTTAAATGTCATGGCTTTGGGGGCCTGCCACTTACCCCTTAAGCTAAAACAAAAATAACTATGCTATTTAAACTTATTCAACTGACCCTATTTTATTATATACAAATGCTTGTATGTCATCAGATAAGTGCACCAATACAGTTAACTCTGGACATCCTGTCAATAATAATAGTCAAATGTTAATAATCTCCCATATATAAATTGGAGTTGGAGGAGTAAAAGATTACTGCGGCTTTCTTGTCTTGTCCTCGCTCCTCAATGATGTCATCTGTGGAAGACGGCTTTTCTACGGTGGATGAATCGTGCGTTTCGTGTCTGCTTCTTCACGGGCCAGACCTAGATGGGAATAATGCTAAGGCTTTATCATTTATATGTATTTAGGACCATTATGATTCAGCCATTAGGGGCATTATGATCCTAGATAAAGGAACTTAGATATAAGGGAGATGTCTTCCTGTACTTTTTGCTTAAAATCCTTAACACTTCCTCTCAATAGTTTTTATAACTATAATATAAAAATGTTATGTTTGTTGGACACTTTAACTGTTCTGAGTATATGCAAATCAGTATTTGGTAGATTAGGAAGGTCTGTACCAATAAAAGTAACAACAACAACAACACATTCTATTTTATATTTATAGACATTTGTTGGGTAGTGGCAGCTGCCATTTTTCTTTTTTTGAGAGGTGACCTTGAATGAAGAGAAATGTATCAACCCTTAATGTCAATACTGTTAAGTAAAGGAAAACTATTCAATCTATAGAGCTTCTCCCTGTTTGATAATTAGTTCAGTCATGTAGCTCAAACAAAGCAATGGCTGCCATCTTAAAGGACCAATATAATGGTCATTCAATAAGGTTTTATTTGTTTATTTAATATCTGACTAGCAATAAAATCAGCATTTGAATAAAAAAAGGTCTCTTAGAAAACTTACATTAGATATTTACAGCCTTATTAAATTGCGATTCGGTAAATTGTAAAGGGCTCTATTTAAGCACATAGCATATTTTTAGTTAGTGAAGACCTTGCTTTTGGATGGAAGTTCACTAACTAAAAACTTCTGTAAAAAAATATGCTGTGTGCTTAAATAGAGCCCTTTTAAATTTACCGAATCGCAATTTAATAAGGCTGTGTTTTAGACTTCAGCAGATATGTTTCTCTCCACCCCCTGCCAGGTGTCAATGGTGAGGGAGAGGATCTGCCTAATATGTCTTTACTAGAGACTTGGCCATCAAAAATGACGGCAATAAAATTTGAAGCCTGGCAAAGCTGTTTGCCACACAATACGATGTTCTCCCCCCTCTAACTTGCGGGCTTCGCCGCTCATTGCAGGCCTCTACCAACCTGTAACTTTTGTGCCCTGCAATAAGCGCCGAGGCCCTGTCTACTTTACGGGTCCCGCTGTGTCTTTCTCCCCCCTCCTCTGTGCTCCTGTTTGCATTTACGGGTGTGAAAAAATTTGCGGGGTAGGGAAATTGTTAATTTTCCCCAAGCCCAAAATGTGTTTACGATTTACGGGCTTGAAAAAAAGTTATGTCTTAACACCGCCATGTTTTTTCTCGCTTAGCCGTTTTCAGACCTGCCTCTCGCCCTGTGCTTTGTGTGAGCTTGTAAGTACATTTTCTAATGAATTGACGTGTTTTGGCAGTCTTCTGACGGCTTCCGAGTTACAGGCTTAAAAAAATGACAGCCGTTAAATTTGTAATTTTTTTTAAGCCTGTAACCCGTCAGCCGTTTTGAGCCTCTCCCCCCTCAAGCCAGTCACATATGAGCCCTGGAATGAGCACCTTCGGCCCTCCGTGCTCATTGCATGACCGTCAAGCCAGTCACGTACGAGCCTAGCGATGAGCTCCTTTGGTGCTCATTGTGAGCCCCGCAATGGGCCCCTACGGCGCTCATTGCAGCCCCGTCAAGCCAGTCACGTACGGGCCTCGCGATGAGCACCTTTGGCGCTCATTGCAGCCCCCATCAAACCTGTAACTGTTGGGCCTCGCGATGAGCGCCTTTGGCGCTCATCACAAGGCCCGCAATGAACTCCTCTGTGCAAGCCCGTAACTTTTAACATTGTGTGACAACAACTCTCAATTATGACAACTATTATAGTTAATCTGCCTGTTTCCTTGCCATGGCTATTGCAGGTAAACCTACACTGGTCATAAAAGCAATGGAGGACAACCAAGTGGCAGATATTTTTGCAACCGCTGGACATCTAACATGGTGTGGAGAAAAACACATCTGCTGAACACTACCACATCAAGTCAAAATTAAAGTTTTAAAAGCTACTGAATTTATTTTAATATTGATTTCATTACTAATCAGTTACTTAATAAACAAATTAAAACATTTAGAGCCTGATTCAATTGATCTATCGCAAGTTACTGTGGCCCGTAAGTGAGGCCACAAGTTAATTTGCTATTCAATTGGCGTTTTCTTTTGCGGGCTCAGAACGGGTTACAGGTTACGGCCTTGAAAACTCTGCGATGGTTAAACCCGTAACTTACAGCCTCCCAAAGCTTTTGATCTTTCAATTCCGCAAGAGTTACGATGGCTAAAATCGCAAATCGCTGTTCAATTGCTCCAATTCCACAATCCCGCAAATGGTTTCAAACCCATAAACAGCAAATGAAGGAGAAAATCCTACAAGTGCTAGAGAGGACCCGTAAGGGGGTTAACCCCTGTCCGCAGCACTGTAAATGCAAATAAAAAATCAATACTGCACTGTAAATAACGGGGAAAGTGATGATAGACATTAGAATTAATTGCACAACAGTCTCAAGCTTGCAAATCAGCACTAAATAAAATTTATTTGTATGTTTCATTTTGGGGTTAAATCGATCTCGGGAATCAATGACTTTATACATATCAGGCCACCCATATGGACAAGAACAGTATTGGAATCATTTTTCATAATTTGGGATTTTGAGGGTTTTCGAGTCTGATCGCATATCGGACCAGAACATAATTAATTGACATGTAACCTCCATGTTTTACTGACGTAATGATGGCAGTCTTATTTTCCATTGGCTGTTTCAAAATGGGAGGTTACGGTCTTGCTTAATTGATCATATTCCTGCCCTGAACTGCTACGAACCAGTGCATTGTTTACAGAGTCGGCTTTGGGCCCGTAACTTGCAGGTTCCTTCAATTGAATAGCTCCGGAATCAGAGATGTACGGGAGCCCGCAGCACGCCCGCAGACAAACGGCCTGGATCCAGCGAGCTTGCAATTGAATCGGCTCATGGTTTGTCCAATACATTGGTCCTTTAAAGAACAAATTGCATTTATTAGTTAAAAATAAAGTTTATTTATTGATCTTTTTCTTCAAAGGCACATAGTATAAATATGTCTTGAGTGACCAGCCTTGTTCACTTCTTTCTTGAGCTGTGGCTTTGTACAGAATTCACATGGTAATGAAATATTGCCCACTGACAGACGTGAGGTCTGCGCTGTGGGGAGGGGAGAAAACGACAGCTGTATTACTATGGATGGGTTTAAACACTCTGCTGTCTCTGGGCAGAGATATATCATAAATATCACAGCATACTACAGTGCCTTGCAAAAGTATTCACCCCCTTGACTTTTTACCTATTGTGTTACATTACAGCCTTAAGATCAATGTTTTGTTAATCTGAATTTTATGTGATGGATCAGAACACAATAGTCTAAGTTGGTGAAGTGAAATGAGAAAAATATATACATAATTTTTTTTTTAGAAATAGAAAACAGAAAATTGGCATGTGCGTATGTATTCACCCCCTTTGTTATGAAGCCCATAAAAAGCTCTGGTGCAACCAATTACCTTCAGAAGTCACATAATTAGTGAAATGTTGTCCACCTGTGTGCAAGCCAAGTGTCACATTAACCTTCATTACATAAACACACATTTTTTGAAAGGCCCCAGAGGCTGCAACACCCAAGCAAGAGGCACCACTAGCCAAACACTGCCATAAAGCCCAAGGAAGTCTCCAAACAAGTAAGGGACAATGTTGTTGATAAGTAAAAGTCAGGGTTAGGTTATAAAAAAATATCCAAATCTTTGATGATCCCCAGCAGCACCATTAAATCTATCATAACCAAATGGAAAGAACATGGCACAACAGCAAACCTGCCAAGAGACGACCGCCCTCCAAAACTCACAGACCGGGCAATGAGGGTATTAATCAGAGAGGCAGCATAGAGACCTAAGGTAACCCTGGAGGAACTGCAGAGTTACACGCAGACTGGAGTATCATAGGACGACAATAAGCTGTACGCTCCATAGAGTTGGACTTTATGGCAGAGTGGCCAGAAGAAAGCCATTACTTTCAGCAAAAAACAAAATGGCACATTTTAAGTTTGCGAAAAGGCATGTGGGAGACTCCCAAAATATATGGAGGAAGGTGCTCTGGTCTGATGAGACTAAAATTGAAATTTTCGACTATCAAAGCAAATGCTATGTCTGGCGCAAACCCAACACATCACCCAAAGAACACCATCCCAACAGTGAAACATGGTGGTGGCAGCATCATGCTGTGGGGATGTTTTTCAGCAGCCAGGACGGGGATACTGGTCAGAGTTGAGGGAAAGATGGATGGTGCTAAATACAGGGATATTCTTGAGCAAAATCTGTAACACTCTGTGCTCGATTTGAGGCTAGGATGGAGGTTCACCTTCCAGCAGGACAATGACCCCAAACACACTGCTAAAGCAACACTTGAGTGGTTTAAGGAGAAACATGTAAATGTGTTGGATTGACCTAGTCAAAGCCCAGACCTCAACCCAACAGAAAATCTGTGGTCAGACTTAATGATTGCTGTTCACAAGCGCAAACCATCTGACTTGAAGGAGCTGGAGCAGTTTTTCAAGGAGGAATAGTCAAAAATCCCAGTTGTAAGATGTGGCAAGCTCATAGAGACTTATCCAAAGCAACTTGGAGCTGTGATTGCCACAAAAGGTGGCTCTACAAAGTATTGACTTTAGGGGGGAGAATAGTTATGCATAGTGACTTTTTCTGTTATTTTGTCCTATTTGTTGTTTGCTTCACAATAATAATAAAAAAACATCTTCAAAGTTGTGGCCATGTTCTGTAAATTAAATGATGCAAATCCTCAAACAATCCATGTTAATTCCAGGTTGTGAGGCAACAAAACAGGAAAAATGCCAAGGGGGTGAATCCTTTTGCAAAGCACTGTATACACATTGCACTAGTCATATAAAAGAGGAGCTTCTTATTCAAAGAAAAAAAATCTTTTTTTTCATTTACAGTAGTAAAGTCCCACTAGTCATATTAGTTTGCCCATTATATTGAAGGGATTCTTGGTTATATAAAACACATTTTTACCATTATTATAAATTAAAAATTATTATTAATTGTATGGGTTCAAAGAGATCAAAAATTTGTGTTTTTCCTAAAATTATGTATTTTTTGGCTTTCACTTTCATTGAAAACAGTGTTTCTCAAGAGCTGACCCTGAAACTGGTTACGACCTTTGGGAACTTATCTGCAGGTCGTCTGAGAGGAATGAGGAGTGGGTTGAAGACTATTCATAAATGGGATGCAAAACATTACTAATGTGAAGAAATTGACCTCTTAAAGGGACAGTTAATTCAGCACAACTTGGAGCACACCCCTGTAACATACTCATAAAAACATGTTGAAATACTTTTAGAATTTTTTAAATAGGTGCATTTTTTTACATAAACAGTCCTACAAGAAGTGTTTGTTTACTTGAGCTCTGGCAAGTCCCACAGGCAGACTGGCAGCAACTGCTCCGTGGTCAGAGCAGAAACAGAGAGTGATTTAACCCTTCTCAAATACATCTGTGCAGAGAAATGAATGCTTCAAACTGCTAAATATGTGTTTTTTGGGTTACCCAGTAGTTGAATGCATTCCTGAACCCAAGGAAAAGCCAAAAAATCTATGTGTGCATCATTTTCTACTGTACGGCATATGTTGTTAATCATGGGGCAGTCAGGAGTCTGTTTGTAAACAGACCCAAGACCTTACATTTTCAGGCTGTTATTAGTGTAATTTAAAAAAAGTAATAGATCATTTTAACAAAGAATGTTGTGCTCCTTCACACCAAGAAGAGCACTAACTATCCCTTTAAATGTGTCACTGATACTGTAGTAAATAGTTTATTGAAAAACAAAAATATTTAGGGACATGGAACACATTGTTTTTTTAAAGCAATTAGAAAAGCACATAACACGAGTTGTTTCTGGCATGAAAAATATGAAATAAAACTTGTTTAAACTTCATTGACACAATAGTAAATGCAGAGAGCATACTTTAGTCTGTTGATCTCATCTATTGGAAGAGGAAAATCCCCAAAGAGCAGTTACAGATCTGAATACATTTTTGTGCCCTGAGACTTGAAAAGGGAAAACACACTTTTATTATCAAATTATCAATTATCCTGTTTCTAACGCAGAAAAAAATGAGTTCCATGTCCATCTAATAATGATTTGCATCTCAAAGGTAGTGCCCTGCTCCACAATGTTCAGAAACACTGCTATATACAAGAGTAGGACCCTCACCTCCTCCTGTACCCACCTATGTACATGTTATCCATGTGTTGTACCCCTAGTGCTATGGAATCTGTTAGTGTTCTACAAATATAATAATTATAATACTTTAAACAACCTCTGTGTGTACTTTTTATCACTCAAACACACTCCCTCTCTCTTCCCCTTTATTTACCCCCCTCTTTACCAGTAATTCAGTTGTTTTCTGTCTTTCTCCTGCTCTCCTTTCTTTCTTGTTTTTTTCCTGTTCTTCCTGCTCATTTTATTTTCTCTCTTCTTGTTATTTTGCTCTTCCTTATTTTTCTATTTTTTCTTCCCTTTCTCTGTCCTTTCTCTCTTCTTTTACTTTTTACATTCATACTTTATTCTCTATCACCTCTTCTATTAGTTTAGTCTCTCTTACTGTCATTGTTCTTTCTTTTCTTTCTCTCCTCTCTCTTTCATCTCTTACTATTCTGTTCTCACACTATTTCCTTCTCTCTTCCTCTGTCCTCCCCTTTCTTGTCTCCATTCTTACTTTTTCATTCTATTTTTCTCATGCTTTCTCTCCTCTCTCACTTGTTCTGTCTCATTCCTCTCCTCTTTTTCATTCTCTTCTCACCTTCTCTCTTTCTTACTTCATTTAATTTTCTCTCTATCCCCTTATCACTTGCATCCTGATTTTCTTTTGATACTTTCCAACGAGCTTCTTTTACCAATCTGTCTCTCACATTCTTTTTCCTTCATTTCTCTCCTTCTCCTGCTCTATCCTTCTCTTCTATCTTTCCTTTTTTTGTTACCTGCATTCAACTATTCTCTTGTTTATTTTCTTTCTTTCCCTCTCTCAAGTTATATTTGTCTTTTGCACTCCCTGTCTCTTGAAGTATCCAGGTCCTCGATTCACTTCTCTACCACTTCTCCTCCTTTAAATGGATCTAGTACAGACCTGGGCATTTTACGGCCCACATGCCACGTCCGGACCTTTGGCTGTCACTGTCCGGCCCGCTACAGTGGTCTACAGTGGGATTCAAATTTGTGTCCTGGACAAAAAAACACTGCCAATTGTAAAAGAGGGCAATTTGTGAGCAGCGGTGTTGTGACTAACTGGGATGGATAGCATTCTGTAGATACTACACCCGGCACTGAGAAAATAAAATAAAGCTATAAAATTAATATTGAGCAGAATTAAGTTCAGCCTATGGTTTGGCCCTCCACAACATTCTGAATATCTCATGTGGCCCCCTGTACTAGATTCCCCTTTGGGAAATGAATTGCTTACCCCTGCTAGTATTGAATCTTTATTAAAACAGGTAAAATACAAATTATTGGTCTTAGTAGTGCTCAGTTGCAACCCAATAAATGACAGAATGATTTATTCAATGCAAGTCATCCCTTTTTTGTTACCTGCGTATTTTTTGTCTTTTGCACTCCCTGTCTCTCTCCTGTACTATAGGGATCCAAGTCTATGCCCCAAAAATGGATGCTGAAAAGGCTGAAGTTGTATAAGTCTACAGGGATATTCAACACCTCATACTCTCATCATAGGATATTGGAATGCTAAAAATACACCTGGAATAACTGGCTAATTTGGCCTTGGTGTACAGAATGAAGCAGGTCAGATATTAGTAGTATTTTGTCAGGATAATTCTCTGGTCATAGTACACGCCCTCTTCCAACAGCCTCCGAGATGACTCTTCACATGGACATCACCAGATGGACAACATAGAAATCAGATTGCCTATATCGGGGGCGTCCAAACTCGGTCCTGGAGGGCCGTACCCAGGACTGGATTTGAATATATCCTTTCTGTGCACAGTTGAGTCAATCAGGATGACTGAAGAAGTGATTGATTCACCTGTGCACAGCAGGGATATCATCAAATCCATGCATGTGTGTGGCCTCCAGGGTCAAATTTGGACAGCCCTGGCCTATATAGATTGTGGCCAAAGATGAAGGACCTCTATACAGTCAGCAAAAATGAGACTTTTAGCTGACAGATCATGAGTTTCTTATCGCAAAGTTTAGAATTAAACAGAGTGAAAGAAGGAAATCATCAGACCAAGCAAAGACAGAAATAAATAATATCCCTTATGAATATCCAGTGGAGGTAAATAATAGATTTCAGGGACTAGAAATGGTAAAAAGAATGCCTGAAGTACCTGGACAGAATTTTTTTGACATTGTCCAGAAAGCAATGAAAGTAGCCCAGGAAAGAAGGAAAGCAAGATCTTTGAAAAGGTCAGGCAACATCCCAGCCCCCCCCCCCCCCCCCCCCCAAAAAAAGGCAGTGCCAAATAGTGGTCCAAATATTGAACAATTCCACTCATTTCACATGCTAGCAAGGCAATGCTTAAGATCCTGCAAGCTTGGCTCCAACAATATATGGATCAAGAACCAGGTGTGTAAACTAGGTTTCACAGAGGCACAGGAGATCAAATTGCTGACGGATAATAGAGAAAGCAAAAACATTTACCCCTGCTTCATAGACTATTCTAAAGCCTTTGACTGTGTGGATCACAACAAAATGTGACAATTACTTAAAAAGATGGGGATACCAGACAATCTCATCCACCTCCTGAGGAATCTGTATATGGACCACAAAGCCATGGTCATAACCGAACATGGAACAACTGAATGATTCAAGATCAGGAAAGGAGTGCGACAAGGTTGTATAGTGTCACCTTATTAATTCAACTTATTCACTGAATAGATCATGTGCAAGGCCAGAATCAACACATCAACAATCTCAAACATGCAGATAATACTACTTTGATGAATGAAAACTGAGGAGGAGCTAAAGGGCTTATTGATGAAGATGAAAGAAGAAAGTGCAAAAGCTGGTCTGCTGCTCAATTTTAAAAATACAATGATCATGGGAAACATCAATCTCAGTTCCTGGCATTTAGTTGTGGAAGAAGTGGAGGCAATGACCGATTTTATTCTCCTGGCCTAAAAGATCTCTGCAGATGGTGACTGCAGCCATGAAATACATTTGGTTCTGAGAAGAAAAGCTATGACAAGCGTATTAAAAAGTAAAGATATTATACTATCATCAAAGGTCATCTCTCCAGTAGCATATGTTTGTGAGAGCTGGACCATAACGAAGCCTGAGCATCATAGAATTGACACCTTTGAATTGTGGTGTTGGAAAAAACTGTTTAGAATCCCTTGGACTGCAAGAAGATCCAATAAATCAATACTACAGGAAACCAAGACAACAGCTCACTGGAAGGTATGATCATAAGGCTAAAGCTAAAATATTTTGACCATATCATAAGAAGACAGGATTCCCTACAGAAAATTCTGATGTTGGAAAAGATGACAGAGGCTGAGGTGGATAGATGAGGTAATTGAAGCAATGAACATGAACTTGATGGAGCTCAGAGGAGCAGTTGCTGACAGATGTGCCTGGTGTGCTGCGTTCCATAGGATGACGGAGAGACATAACTGAACAACTAAACAACAACAACAAAAATATAAACACAAACGTTAGATGTTGTATCTTCTATATTCGTTTATTCTTTATAGCAGGATTATATTTGGTTTCTTGCTGTTGTCTGTTACATTTTCAGGTGGATGTGTTCATGTAAACTAATGAGCATTCAAATATTACTTTGGAGAGGACTGGCAGTTTTAACTGCTATATTCTCATTGACACAGACACTTTCTGTGCATTCAAAGTCTCCTATCACCAAACTGGTTCTGAAAATGGCAGGTCCCAGAGCAGCATAATTTAATATAAAAAGTAATAAATTAGAATCTGTATCATTTTTTTATATGTAAAAACATGTTGCCTTTTTCCAGGCATAGTTCTTTAAAAGAGGAAATTTTAAAAAAATAGGACCACAGAGATCCTGTAAATAAGTATATGCTTCATTCATTATTTTTATTTATAGTAACTGACCCTGATAATACCCCCACTGTGAAAAATAATTCATAAGACAGACAGCCAGGTAGGATGATCTTGAATACTAATCTCTACCTACAAACAATATCCTTCAAGGTCAATTATCTAATACTAATTTAGACTTTTTTTTAATAACAAGCAATATTCTTAAACGAATAGCTTAAAGCGCCAGTTACCTCGCTACTACGGTTTTGCTGCAGTTGGCAGAGCAACTTATATGTAATCTGAAAATGTTGGTTTTGTTTGTCAATGTTATTTGTATTATGGAAAAACTGTTTACAATATTTTTTATTTATTTACCTAATTGATTCCTCCCCCCAGGACGTACTCCTTTGCAAAAGGGTTGTAAGTGTGTGTATGGTCTGGATAGAGAGGACTCTGTGTATAAGGATCTGCATATTACTGCTTGTGTCTTGTATAGCTCTGTGCATGCTCTATATAGAGAACTCTGTGTATAAGGATCTGCATATTACTGCTTGTGACTTGTATAGCTCGGTGCATGCTTTACATGGAGGACTCTGTGTATAAGGATCTGCATATTACTGCTTGTGACTTGTGTAGCTCTGTGCATGGTCTGGATAGATGGGTCTCTGCGTATAAAGATCTGTATATTACTGCTTATGACTTGTATAGCTCTGTGCATGTTTTATATAGAGGACTCTGTGTATAAGGATCTGCATATTACTGATTTTGACGTGTATAGGTGTGTGCATGGTTTGGATAGAGGGGTCTCTGCGTATAAGGATCTGTATATTACTGCTTGTGACTTGTATAGCTCTGTGCATGCTTTATTTAGAGGACTCTGTGTATAAGGATCTGCATGTTACTGCTTGTGATGTGTATAGCTGTGTGCATGGTCTGGTTAGAGGGGTTTCTGCGTATAAAGATCTGCATATTACTGCTCGTGACTTGTATAGCTCTGTGCATGCTTTATATAGAGGACTCTGTGTATAAGGATCTGCATATTACTGCTTGTGACTTGTATAGCTGTGTGCATGCTTTATGTAGAGGAGTGTGTATAAAGGATCTGCATATTACTGCTAGTGACTTGTATAGCTCTGTGAACTCTGTGCATATGGATCTTCATTATGGTTTGTGGCTGTTTTTTTTCTGAATATGACATGGTAAGAATATTACTGTAATATATACAATACATATTTATAATAAGGTTATATCACCAATCTACTACCCTGAATTACAGTATTAAATAAACTATAACAAAAATAAATCATAAAATATAAAATATATAAAATAGTGACAGCATGTTAGGAAGTGGAGAACTTTCTCATCACTAATATATTCTTCCAATTCCATTAAACTGCATCGTTGTTCTCTGTGTTGTTTAATTTGCTGGATTCCAATACCATATAAATAGTTTGGAAATTATACTGTATGCTTCATTATATGAACTGTACTTATGTTTTCCAAATGAGCTTTTGTTGATATTATGTTATATTTCGAAAAACTTAATAAACCACAAGCTAAAAAAGAAATAAAGAGCTTTATTGTGACTTCTCATAGACTTGTATGTTACACACACCCCTACAAACTGATTGGTTGAAGAAATTAAGGAGACGGAACACCATGCCCTCTGACCTCTGAATAAGGCAGTAGGCAGAAAGAAAAAAATGTAACTAGATAAATCCACTAACATTAAAATGTGTTGTTATCTCAGTAAAAAATGGACATGTTTTAAAAAATGCAAACAGTATTTCAACATAATTTTAGGATATCTTTACAGTGATGTGGTCCAAATTGTGCTTAATTAACTGCCCCTTTATATCAATAAAACCAAATGCTTTTCTTCTCGCTGATGTCAAGGATGTCACAAAGTTTCACAATAACTCATTTACTATGTAACTTGTGCTATTTAGTAGTAAAAACATATTTTTCTTTTTTCCACATTGTTTTTTGCATTACGGGAGACCATCCTAGGCTTTAGAAAAGTGATGAGCAACATCCAGGCCACATCCTATATCTTATAATTACATTACAAAGGCCCCCTCGCTATTTATTCATATTTCCTTTATTAATTCCTCTCTCTTATACAGTCAATCCTAAACATTTTTGTGTAACCATCAAAATGATTAATGTACAGTGCAACAATTTTGAATTACTATGGCTAATTTAGGTCACACTATGGCTATGGCATTTACACTCAATAATTCGACCATAAATATCTTCTCTGATAACAGGCTTAACATACAGGCAAATCGCTCCTCCTCTTTTACCATTGCCCCTATGTTTCCTAAATAAATGATAACCATGTAAACAGTCCAGTCATGAGAATCGTATTTCCCATATAACTATTAATAATTCTAGCTCGTCCATTTTCTCTGGCCAGCTTATTGCATTAGCAAGCATACACTTTAGGTTGCTATGACTCTGCAGCTTTATTGACTACACTAACCCTCCCACGCCCTCCTCCCCATGACAAGTTCATTCATCCATTATACCCTCTACAATTTCTCCCCATTACTTCTCTCTAGTTCCTATCTCACCTACTATTTTAAAATCATCTGCAATCAAATATGGCGCTATTTTTTATTCTATATGTGGAGATATACATCAAACACAATATTAATTACGTACAGAAGTGGCCTATGTATAAAACATACACAGCAACAATGTTTTCTCTGAAAACACCAGTCTCCACCATATAAAGCTTTCATTGAGTGTTTCTAGGAAGAGGCTCACACCGTAATGCACAAAGCCCAATGATGTCTATATATCATGCATATACAATTGGTGAGAAATGCCTTTATTTTACTAGCTCCCACACAGGCTTCATGTTGTTTTGCCTCCAATACACCAGAAAGATGCAGTATAATAAAATGTAGCGCCATGAATGAAAGCTCTCCATTGAAACCCATAACCATCAGTGTCAGTTAAGGTAGCTGGGTAAGTATCTCCGGCACGTGTGTTCTAGCTAAGCAGCTACAGGAGAAATCCTAACTGTAAGGAGTTTATGACGTTACATTGCTTTGCTGCTATTAGCTAAGAGGCCTGAAGTAGGTGAACAAGGACACCACACATAGGATTCAGATGGATGACATACAGCCTTATTAAATTGCAATTTGGCAAATTCTAAAGGGCTCTATATAAGCACAGAGCATATTTGTTTTACAGAAGTTTTTAGTTCGTGATCTTCTATCCAAAAGCAAGGTCTCCACTAACTTCTCCAAGAGCTTCTGTAAAAAAATATGCTATGTGCTTATATAGAGCCTTTTAGAATTTGCAATTTAATAAGGCTGATAGTGTAATTAATAAAACATACCTTGGTCACAAGGTTGCCACTTTCAAAAGATATGGTAAAAAGGAGATCTGTGTCTCCTTCTAACGCAGTTCTTTCTAAATGCATATTTTAAACAAAAGTGCTCAATCAGAGATGCAAAATCAGAGAACGAACTAACCTTAGTAGGTTAGTTCTGTGGACATAATAACTCACTCTGAGAGCAACCAATTTTAGCTCACTTGTGGAGAAATATCCTATCTGGTCCCACTCACTAGAGTGGTCCAGCCCCGAAATACAAGGCAATTCTACCCTGAACAGGAGAAACAGCAAACCCCAGACGTAAGTTTCGGACCTCGTCAGTGAGGTGTAGCTGATAACCTGATAACATGATAACCCACTCTGAGAGCAACCTTGTGCTGGGTTATCATGTCCACAGAACTAGCCTAATAAGGTTAGTTCGTTCTCTGATTGAGCTCCTCTATTTTTTTTTAATCACCCTTAGGGATTAGTCTCCCTAAGGGTGATAGGGGAATCCAGACATGGACCCCTTACTCCCTGTGCCTTAGGGAGTTATCAGCTACACCTCACTGACGAGGCCCATAAAGGCAGAAAAGTACATCTGGGGTTTGCTGTTTCTCCTGTTCAGGGTAGAATTGCCTGGTATGTCAGGGCTGGACCACTCTAGTGAGTGGGACCAGACTGATATACTCCAGGATATTTCTCCCTGTGAAGAGCACAAGTGGCTAAAAGAGGTTTCTTTCAGAGTGGGTTATAATGTTCATAGAAATAGCCTATTAAGGTTAGTTTGTTCTCTGATTGAGCTCCTCTATTTTGTTTTTTTGTAAATACATATTTTTAATGGAAAACAATCAAGTTATTGAAGTAATCAAAGCTCAATTCTTGACATGTGATAGCGGGATCATCTTGCTGTTATATCTCATTGTATTGTCCAAAGCTCATGATCACAAATAAATCAAAGGCTTTCTTATTATTTTGCTTCTAACACTGGCTAGACTATGAGCCTCATTCAATTTGAAGTCTGCATCTTTCGGTGCTATTCAATTGAACAAGCCCGCAAGTTACAGGCCGAAAGCCAAACCCTTAAACCATGCACTCGTACATAGCATTTCAGGGCGGGAACAGGATCCATTAAGCAAGGCACTACCCATTTCGAAACAGCCAACAGAAAATGAGACCATCATCATTACGTCAGTGTAAGATGGAGGTTACATGTCAATCAATTAGCGTTTGGAGGTCTGATGTGCGATCAGTCTTGCAAAACCGCAAAACACAAAATAATAAAAATGAATGCCGATTCTGTTCTAGTCCATGTGGGTGGCCTGATATGTATTAACTCATTGACTCCTGAGATCGATATAACCCCGAAATTAAACATAAAATAAAAATATTTTTGATTGTCGATTTGCAAGCTTGAGACTGTTGTGCAATTAATTCTAATGTCTTTCATAGCTTTCCTCGTCATTTACAGTGCAGTATTGACTTTTTAATTTGCTTTTACAGTGCTACAAATATGTTTTTAACCCCCTTGCGGGTCCTCTCTAGCACTTGTAGTATTTTCTTCTACATTTGCCTTTTACAGGTGTAAAAACATTTGTGGGCTTGGGGAATTGTAGTGATTTCTCTGCCCACTGTCAAAATCATTTGGAATCTTTTGTCCCCCAACACTTCATTTAGATATTTTACTAAACATCCTACTGTAGCATTTAATCCAATATCCTTGTTTTCTAAGGATTCTACTTTATAGCCTACTCTACATGTATAGGAGAAATGCAAACACTATTTGTCACAAACCCCAGGAAACATGCTTGGACTTTTGGGTCTGGCCACTAGTCCCTTACTTATACCACTTGCTGATTTGTTATGTTGTGTGATGTTTCCCCCCAATATCTGGTTGTATGGCCTGGACCCCTAAGGCCCCTTTTCACCATTTAACCCTAGAGGGATCTGGGTCCATATTTCATTTTCAGGGCTTTTATTTTGTGTGTAGAGTGTTTTTTGGGGTGCAACTTTTGCATTAAGCTGATCAAAATATTTCCCTACATGTGTTGGACCCCAACCCCTCATCCCCAGACATTCTGACTCCAGCACTCACAGTATCTTATCAACTTCTATTGCCTAGATCCAGACCGGAGGTAGCTGATAGCGGAGACTGTACACTGCTTGACACGTAGCTTGTGCAGGGTCCTTGGGGCTAGACCTAGCCCATGTGGGGGTAATTCAAAGGGGCAGAATGTCTGCAAAGTGTGTTTGTCTAAGGATGCGGTCCACTGCTGATTGGGGCAAAACCTGTATAAAATGATAAAGTTTATGCTCTGCTTGGAACACATATACACAGTGTATGTCATTTAGAGGGAAGGTCTTTATTACTTTTTAAATCAGAAATTAATTTCTGCAACTTGTCCTGGAAACCAGTAACTTGGCCTAAAAATCTGCAACTTGTCCTAAAATCAGTTTAAGCTGTCCTGTGTGCGGGGATACAGAACCTATCCAACCTGCGGGTAGGTTTGGTCTCTTAGGCTTTTCAAGCCCAACAAGGAGCGGGTTGTGACACAATCTAGTAGCTAAAAACTCTTATTTTGGTAGATTGACTTAAAAAATGTCTGTCTTTATTTTCTGGTTGACCTAACTTATGGCTTCAACCTGCACCTTCATCCTCTTAGGGAGCTCTGGTTTGGGGGAAAATTCATCCTGAACTGGTATACCCATCCCACTGAGAGACATGAGATCTGCCATGTCATCAAGCTTCAATTTAATTGAAGTTTTATCACTTTACCTCCAAAACTGGAGCTTATTTGGAGTGAGATGGTGATAGTTTGTTTTAAATACATTCCCTTTTAATATAATTATATTATTTAATATAACTTTGTGAAATAATTACATCTGATATTTGATTGGTAGTTATTATCAAGCAGACATGTGTTTCACAAGAGAACCAAGTGATATGGCGTAATGCGCTGTGTCCAGTTACTGGTCTGTGATCTCCACCAATGCAGCATACCATGTCTTGCCACCATTTTATCTGATTCTCTTAGTTCATTTGATTTTGCGGAAAACAAAACAAAACAGTGTAATATGACAATTGTAAACCTGTAAATAATAACATGGTAGCAATTAAACCACAGACAACCGTCCATATAAAACCACAATCTTGCCACAAGCGGTAGTTTTCCTTTATTAACATACAGTTATTAGCTCATAGTTTTTCATTACATTAAGGGTTTAACGTCTGTATAAGCTAAGGCTAAGCAATGCTAATCCTTAAAAAAACTAAGAGCATGATCTGATGTCTGGCGTTAGCACTGCTGAGTGAACATGTTCCTAAATCTGACTGGCAGGCCAGTAAAGGACTAAATGCACGGATTTGAGATTCCTGGTAAATCTTTTAAACGCTCCCAGTTTTAGTAAAGCGGCTGACGTACGGTCAGCTCTTTGTTCCAATGACATTTTTATTTCCAGAATGAAAATACATTAGATTTTGCTGAAATGCACATATTGCATTGTATTTTATTATAATCCAGTCATAAATCAATACTAATTCTAAATCTAAAGATGTTATTAGCTAGTTTTATGTAAATGAGAGAGATGTCTAAGTACACAGGAAAGATTCAAAGGTAGGTGACAACTAAATTAAAAAAAATACTTTTGCAACTGAATACTATTAAAATAATTTAGTAAGTAAAATATTGAAGAAGTAATTTTATTGCCATGAATCAACTTAATTAGTTATCCACCCTGCCTCTGCATTTTATTTAATATACATTTGTGTTACAAACTCCTTGGAGGGTTGCAGGGCTAGCACATGCTCATCATGATTTATTCAAATGACTGTGAGGTTGTGCAACTATGTTCTCCCAGTTATTGCAGTTATGAATATTGCATATTTAAATAAATATAGTTGCTGTTGGTTGTTATTAAAAAATGGAAGTTGTGAGCTTGGTAGGTAGATATTTTAAGTATAGCATACCTGGAAAGATCCTTCTGCTGTGCTAGTAACTTTAATTAATTAACTCTCATAGGCCCTCATTCAATTGCAATTTGGCCAATTGAATAGGGCTCTAAATACGCACATAACATATTTTTTTTAAAGAAGTTTTTAGTTAGTAAACATCTATCCAAAAGCAAGGTTTTCACTAACTAAAAACTTCTTTAAAAAAATATGCTATGTGCTTATTTAGAACCCTATTCAATTGACCAAATCGCAATTGAATGAGGCCCATAGTGTGGGGTGATACGTAGAAAAGACATGTCCAGTTAATTAAATCAGTGTAATCACAGAGTTGTATACCTGATAAAGTGTCTGTCATTGTTTTTACTTACACCGACTAGACGTGTCTTCTGCTTATCACTGGGAGACTTAGGGCCTCATTCTATTACCGGCCGTAAATCGGCCTTAAGGCTGCGATTCCTTGCGGGGGTTCTGTTAACTCGCGATTCTATTATACGGCCCTGCAAGGATCTCCCCTTACGGCCGGCCGCATATCTTGAAACCGGCCGTAAGCTCTGAAATCTAAAAACGCAAAAATAAATTCAAGCCTGCACTGTACAGCTCTGTAAATGCTAGGGATCATATTGGGGGACATGAGGATTAAAAGGAACCCACTCTCAATCTTGCACATCAGCCCAAACCCAAGTTCAAATTAACTGTTTATTTTCCGGCTGCGGCGTGGGCGTGTCTGAGGTGCTCCAAGCACTCTGGACTTTTTACATGTATATTTTACGTATATAAAAAAAAAATTATTTAACGGATTTGAGTATAGGGGAATTATGTGCTATTTTTTCTAACCCCTAAAATCACTTTATAGTCTTCTCAAAGTGCAGGATGGCTTTATTTGAACTATTTTATGTGCTTAATTGGTGCTAGCGGGACCTGTTTGCTGCAAGTAAGCTGCGGCTCGTTTTTAGCCTTGCAGACAGGGTTCCCGGAGCAATAGAATCGCAACCAGGCTTTTCTTACGGCCGATTTCCTTGCGGACGTTTTAGATCAAAGGCTTTCCTCCGGCACGATCGTCCGCAAGAGATAGCAAGGCACCGGCCGCAAGCCTGCCGGAGTCCCCGGCCAGAGGGGAATAGAATAGCCGGAAAGCTTGCGGCCGGTCCTTGCGGCCCCGCAGTGGCTGCGGCCGATAATAGAATGAGGCCCTGTATGAATAAGCTTGAATAAAGTTAGAGAGGGAGGATGTCTTCATGGAAATTATGCTTAAAATACCTAACTCTAAACTAAATTATCTAACACTTCCATATGCCACAATCCTAGAAATGCTGTAACAGTGGAGGTAGAATGTAACAAATCAAGTGATAGTGCTACCATGTAACTCCTTAATCATTTGAACAACTTACATTATTAATGACTTTTATTGCCACAATCACACAGTTTCTACACCAATTAAATGAATAACATTGCTTAAAATGTAAAAAAAAAAATATATATATATATTGACAATACACCATCATTTATATTGTACGCTCTTACGAGAGCAGAGCCCTCCACACCTTCTGTACCAGTATGTAACGTTTGTCACATTTTTGTTATGTACAAATGATGTGGTGGCCGAGATGTCAGTGTATAGCTTATAATCTGCCAGTACCCTAACCCCTAAGACTAAAACCTAACCCTACCCCCTAACACGTAACCCTAACACATAAAAATAACACCTAACCTTAACCCCTATCATCTAACCATAACACCTAACCCTAACACCGAACCCTGACACCTAACCTTAACCCTTACCTTAACATCTACCATAACACCTAACCCCTACTCCTAATGCCTAACACCTAACCCTAAGAAATTCACTGAAAAACAGCCATTCCACTTTTTATTATACATTTAATAGAGCATTACCAAAGTTGTATTTTGCTTGAAAAAAATATTAAGCAAAACCTGTTTAAATTCCTTGAAACTAACAGGAAAAGCACAGAGTATGCCTAAGTCTGTAGATTTCATTGGCAGACAAGTATGAGCCATACAGCTAAATTACTGCTCATTGGCTGACAAGGACAAGCTCCCTGATTGTATAAGCTGTTGAATCACATGTGTTTCTGCTTTGAGAGCATCATTTGAAAGAAGAAAACACAGTGGTACATTATCAAACCGTCTTACAGATGCAATGCAGAAAAAAATGTTTCGGTTTCCCTTTAAATGCCTGCTCTGTAGATAGTGTTATGGGTAGCAGACATTTGCAGAATAAATCCTTCATCAGACCAGCCTCCTTGTGAGTCAGCGCATTCTTCCAGGTCGTCTGGATATACTTTTAAGACCAGAGCAGCTGGCTTCTCATAAATAACCTCACAGCACTGCACTTAATCACACACAGGTATGTGGTATCCATACATTATATTGGTGATATCTCCGGCTCGTCACTGCTAGTGTGCATTACGTACCTGTGAAAATATATTTGGACATCTGCAAGTGAAACTACAAAGGCCTAGATGTATCAGATAGTAAGCTGGAAAATATGACTAAATTATATGTTATTACACATGTCCATATATGTAATTAGGATTTAGATCCCTTAGGTATAATTACGTTTTTATCCTCTCAAAGGACCACTGTGGTTTAGAAAAAACTTCATGTGTCTGTGAAGTATGTAACCAACTAAACATTATCTGTGTAAGCCATGAACAGAAAAAATATGTTTAGAAAAAAAAAAAAATGATCACTCTGCTAGTACATGGAAGCTGACATGACTAAATACAGTATAGAGGCTAGTTCAATAATATATACAAAAAGTTTGTGAGTTTTCACCTTGGTAGGTGCTTTCGGGAAAGCCCTAAGTACGTTTGATTTGAAGCTCAAAGACAGGGCCCTCCATTCTATTGCAATGTGTTAATATTGTTTCTGCCTTTATTATTATTATTATTATTATTATCTTTTATTTGTATCGCGCCAACATATTCCGTAGCGCTGTACAGAGGATAAGAACAGGGGAAATACACGTTTAACAAAATTCAAAAGTTGAAGGGCCCTGTTTTGAGCTTAGAATCTTAGCAGAAAGTGCTTTATCCCAAAGCACCCTACAAGACTGGAAACTTGCTACTTACAATCTAAAGGGAATTAAAGGGCAGAGAACTGGAGAAGAGTAACAAATAAGGAATAGCAAGGGTCAGGAAGCAAGTGAAAGATAGAAAGAGTTTTATTTTAGAGGGAGAGGGGAGGGATCTGAGGTGAAAGACTAGTATGTTGGCTGACCCCTAGTGTTGAGATGATACTGTATATCTGCAAGTAGGAAGTCAGGTGTTTTCTATGGCTCTATAAATTTAATCTGAGTTGGGGCGGGTGGGCAATATTCTGAGTATCTCACAGATGTAGTAGGCCTTAAACCAGAGTGAATTTGCACTGAAAGAAAGAGAGAGAGAATGGATTGGGGTCAGACAGTACAGGAAGATAGGGGAGTTAGGAAGGAATGGGAGAGAGACCTTAGAATGAAGGTATTTGAGGAGGGGGGAGGAGATTTGAGGTAATTATGCCAGCCATAAATGGGGGAAGGATGGGGGGAAGGTGGGGACGGCAAAGCAGGGTATAGGAAACAGTTAAAAATTGAAAACAAAAGTCAGAAATATTTCTATCTGCCAAGATAAAATAACATGCATACAGTAGTGATATTAATAAACATATTGCCTTGTACCTAACCCCTGTATAGCGTTACAGGGAAATGTTGGTGCATTACAAATATATATAATATTATACCTGAGAGGTATGAGAGGGTGAGTACAGAAGATGACTTCATACTTCTGAGCATGTGCAGATAACAAGGGGACAATGTCAAATACTTATACTGTATATCTGATGTGCAATGAGGCACAAAATGATCCTCATTCAACTGTCCCCCACTCCTGAATAGATGAAAGAATCATATCCCCAAAGCCCAAGACAGCAAAAAACATTGACAACATCCCTCAGTCACTATAATTTGCTAAAATTAAGATTTTTTCAAAATTATTCTTGTTTGTGTGTATATGTACACTCCTCACATTTTTGTAAATATTTCATTATATCTTTTCATGTGACAAAACTGAAGAAATAACACTCTGCTACAATGTAAAGTAGTAAGTGTACAGCCTGTATGACTGTGTAAATTTGCTGTCCCCTCAAAATAACTCAACACACAGCCATTAATGTCTAAACAATTGGCAACAAAAGTGAGTACACCCCTAAGTGGAAATGTCCAAATTGGGCCCAAAGTGTCAATATTTTGTGTGGCCACCATTATTTCCCAGCACTGCCTGGACTGGCCAGACCTAAATATGTGAGGGGTGTACTTACTTTTGTGAGATACTGTATATATATATATATATATATATATATATATATATATATATATATATATATATATATATATATATATATATAAACAATATAAAAAAAGAAAAGCTCTCGGTTGGTAAGTCTTCTAACCCCTACACAATTCATCCTACGCTGTGGTTTAAAGCTGTATAATACAGCAGGCATATGCTTAAAAGGAGCCATGTTTAATATGGTATTGGATTACAGAGTGAAACCTTTGTGGGCTCATTTGCATGTCCCTGCCCAGGTTCCCAGATTACAGTGCAATAACTGTAGTTCTCACAATTCTGATCAGGAAATAAGGGTTTTAACTTGCACTATTGTTTAAGTAAGTACTATGTAAACATTATTTTACTATTTTAACACATAAAGGCTTCTGTTTTGTATCAATTTAGGGTGAAGAGGCCTTGAGAAAAGACAGTGAGGCACATTATCAGAAATGTCTAATTTTTAAATGTTAAAGAGAGGGTCGTATGGGTTAGTGTGGGGGATAGCCTGGTCTATAAGATTTTGGGAGTAGGGTTGTGGGATAATGGTTGGGAATGAGGAAAAAGTTAAACTAAACATAAAAAAGTTTATACAAACCAGTTAAATTATTAAAGTAACCTGTCCTTTTATGTGTAGGCACTTCCAATGAATGGAAGGCTAATCTCCAAGTGTATACTCCAGGTACCAAGGTGCAGTGGTGAATAGATATACTTTTAGAGTGGTGATGCTGTCCCAAACCCTTGTTCACAAAGATCAGCAGGTAAAGCTCTCACCTTTTCTAACCTCAGTCTATAAGGTATATTATAGACTTCCCAACACTTGTTGGCTTGTAGGTTGGTACTTCTTCCCTCCATGAACGTCTTATCTCTTCCAATAGAGTGTGGGTTATTAGGGTAATGTATCTGTGTACTTTTCAGAGCATGGGGAATATTACAACACTATCAATACATAGTGGTGCCCGAATATGAATCTATTGGTCGGGTTCAATATATCCCCTTTGGAGTAATATGTGTCTTTATTCAAAATACTATATCAAACATGGTCAATGTTATAAATATTAAATTTTTTCAATGTTTGTAACAAAAACATTTTTTTGAAACATAATAAAATATGTTCAATAGTGAAAAATAAAGAATAAAAATTGCAAATTATACAGTAACTCTAGTATTATAATAACAGATAGTAAAAATACTTGTCAGACGCGTTTCAACACTTTTATCCTATGGCTTTTTCAATGATTGGAAATACCTCAATAATGTGAAATTAAAATGCAGTGTGTATAGCTCAGTGCTTGTCTATATGAGGTAATAATCATAACATCATAACATTATTAGCAGCTGTGGATACATTTTTTTTTGTAAAAATCAACATTTTTCAAGATTTCGAGAATCCCATTACATTTGTTACATTACATACTAAGAGCTGGATGATGGGGTGTGTTGATCAGGGGAGAAAGGAGTGGGAAAGGAGGTATTAGAGAGCATGTGTCAAGCTAATTGGATAAGATTTAAATTTGCAGCACACCCCTTCCCCCTCACTGGCTCAGAAACAGACTCCTTGCTTCAGGAAATCCAGAAATATAAACACCCCTTTCTCACACACATTTCCATGTACTCCCCCAGGGCCCAGTAGAAATGAGATGTATGACATTTTCTATGTATTTATGCCCTTAATATTTTTTTTCATTGTGCAGTGGTCCTTTAACTATGAATCCTATGGTCCTGATATCAGTCTTAGGGACGTTGCATCAAAGAAGTGTCTGTAATTTCAACAGAGATTGCACATAGTGCCAGAAGGAAGACTGAAGACATATACTAAAGTTAGAATTACATTTGTTTATTATTTATTTGTGCTTATTCATACAATGTGTTAAACTCATTTGGAATGGGGCACTCTAATTTAAAGAGACACAGTGGGAGTTAATAACACTAATTACTTCCTGGGGTCTACATGTGCCCAGATTCTGCAGCTCAACACTTTTAAACTGAAAACAATGTATGCAGACCCCCAGGGAATATTTAACAGTTATTAAGAATAATAACATTGTAGAAATAGATAATAGCAAATACAGTAAGGGTGGTTTTTCTGTGGAATTCGCTACCAAATTAGGTGGTAAAAGCGGATTCAATAGATAACTTAAAAAATGGGTTGTATATATTTTTGAGTAAAAACGGCATTCAGTGTTATCCTGGATAATTAGAGAGGGCGTATTGATTCAGAGAGGAATCCGATCTCCATTATCTGGGGTCAGGAAGCAATTTTATTTTATTTTTCCCCTTTTGAGACAACTGTCAAAGTTTCAATGTTTTTTTTTCTGTTTGCTTCCTCTGGATCAAATAACAACGAATTGCAGATCAGAGGAGATCTAAAAAGGTTGAACTTGATGGACTAAAGTATTTTTTCAACCTCAATTACTATGAGCCTCATTCAATTAGAAGGCCGCATTTCATGGTATGTAGCCCTATGTCTGCGTCCCTGCTGCGGGCTCGCAGTCTGCTACAATTCCGGTGCTATTCAATTGAACAAGCCTGTAAGTTACGGGCCGAAAGCCGAAACCATAAATTATGCACTCATACTTAGCATTTCAGGACGGGAACATGATCATTTAAGTAAAGCTGTAACTACCGATTTCAATACAGCCAATAGAAAATTAGGCCGTCAACATGGAGGTTACATGTCAATCAATTCGCGTTTGGAGGTCCAATATGCAATCGGACTCGCAAAACAGCAAAATACAAAATAATAAAAATTAATGCCGATACTGTTCTACATGTGGGTGGCCTTATATATATTAACTCATTGATTCCCGAGATCGATATAACCCCAAATTAAAACGATTTGCGAGCTTGAGACTGTTGTGCAATTAATTCTAATGTCTTTCATCTCTTTCCCCATATTTTAAAGTACAGTATTGACTTTATTTGCATTTACAGTGCTGTGGACATGTCTTTAACCCCTTCTGGTACCCATAGGATTTCCTTCTACATTTGCCATTTACGGGTGTGAAAAAATTTGCGGGCTTGTGGAATTGTAGCAATTAAATAGAAAATATGCGATGTTAGCAATCGTAACTCTTGCGGAAAGGAAAGATCAAAGGCTTACAAGCCCGTAACCCATAGACCGTTTGCGGTTTGCAAAAAGACGTCAATTGAATAGCAATGTAGCTTACGGGCTCCATTACCGGTGTCTGTAACTTACAATTGCTCGGTTGAATGAGGCTCTTAGTAACTATCAGCCACTTTAAATCCCGAGCCCAGTATGTGCAACGTGAGACCCTCAACGGCTGCGGGCTTGAAATTTACGGAGCTATTAAATTAGAGCAGGGCCCGAGCTACGGGACAGAGAGGCAAACCCGTAAACCATCTGTCGAACGTTGGATGCGTGGCCGTGAACGTAATCAATTAGTCAAACCGGTGGTTACGGGTTGAGATGGAGCCGTTGGCAACAGAGATTGTCAGAATTACTTCACTGAAAACTGGATGCAGGATTTCAAAGTCCTACTGGTTTCAATTACGGGTTACGATCGCACTCACATTCCAGAAATAATGCAATATTGGTAAAGCCGTAAATATGATATTCTAGTGCATGCTATGTCCATTATATGTATTAACACATTGATTGCCGGGATCGATATAACATGGAAATTAAACATGAAATAA
Source organism: Discoglossus pictus (assembly GCA_027410445.1). NCBI lineage: Eukaryota > Metazoa > Chordata > Amphibia > Anura > Alytidae > Discoglossus > Discoglossus pictus. Next base: position 62,305,644 of record CM050166.1, read on the forward strand.
AATATTTTATATTGCCGATTTGCGAGCTTGAGAATGTTGTGCTATTAATTCTAATACCTAACATCACTTTCCCTTTTATTATAAGTACAGTAGTGTGTGTATATTTGCATTTACAGTGCTACGGATTGGACTTTAAGGCCCTTTGCGGGTCCTCTCTAGCACACGTAGGCTTCTTGGCTCCATTTGCGGGTTACGGTCTTGAATGACAGTGATTTCAATGCAATTTAATAGAGCGATTGGAACGTAACAGTTACAGGCTTGAAAGAACAAAGGATTTGCTGGCTTGCAAGTCAAATTCTCACGTCCTGTAGGGTTTTCTCGCCCCTACCCCGCAAGTCTTCGGCGGGCTGCTTTACGAAGCCAATTTAATAGAAGTAATTCTTGGGGGCTAAGTTACAGGCTACGGTTTTCAAAGTAGAGAGAATTTAATGTGGCTGTATGTAACTTGACTGTGGAGTAGAAACAAAATTGACAAGTAATAATTACAAATCAATCAATACTACAGGAAATCAGGCAAAACTGTTCACTGGAAGATTTGATCATAAGGCTAAAGCGCAAATACTTTGGCCATATCATGAGAAGACAGAACATAGCTTGAGGGAGATAAGAGGGGCAGTGTCTGACAGATATAAGACAATGCCATTGTTAAACTAATTGTTACTGTTTTAAATTACACCATATTTGTAAACTCTGTTGGGTCCCCTCACACTGTGGTTTCCTACAATAAGGGTGTATTTTGGGGGTAGATAAGGGGCAGCAGAATAAACTGATCTAGATAATCTCACAGGGAACAGCCTGAGCAGTCTGGATTACTGCAGTGAGTGGGAGAGGAGTCACACAGCCACGAGTCTGATGTAAACATGCCCAGGAGCCAACAAACAGAATTGTGCGCTGGGCCAGAATAGTTCACTGTGTGCTCCAAATATCAGGTTGTCCCGTCACAGAGTAAAAATAACTTGTTTTGGTTTGTGAAGTGCTGGAAGTGGGAAAACACAGAATAGATCCAGCTTCCAAGGTCTGGGGTAAATATTATTGTAACACCACTATACTACAGTAGTTTAAGTACTAGCATTATTGTTATAATAATAAATAGAGCCATTAAAGCACTATGGTATATATATATATATATATATATATATATATATATACTGTATATATATATATATATATATATATATATATATATATATATATATATATATATATATAAATAGTGCCTTGGAAAAGTATTCACCCCCCTAGACTTTTTACCTATTTTCTTACATTACAGCCTTAAGTTTTGATAATCTGAATTTTATGTGATGGATCAGAACACAATAGTCTAAGTTGGTGAAGTTAAATGAGAAAAAGATATACATAAAACTATTTTTTAGAAATAGAAAACAGAAAATTGTCATGTGCATATGTATTCACCCCCTTTGTTATGAAGCCCATAAAAAGCTCTGGTGCAACCAATTACCTTCAGAAGTCACATAATTAGTGAAATGTTGTCCACCTGTGTGCAAGCTAAGCGTCACATGATCTGTCATTACATATACAGATCTTTTTTGAAAGGCCCCAGAGGCTGCAACACCTAAGCAAGAGGCACCACTAACCAAACACTGCCATGAAGACCAAGGAACTCTCCAAACAAGTAAGGGACAATGTTGTTGGGAACTACAAGTCAGGGTTAGGTTATAAAAATATATCCAGATTTTGATGATCCCCAGGAGCACCATCAAATCTATCATAACCAAATGGAAAGAATATGGCACAACAGCAAACCTGCCAAGAAACGGCCGCCCACCAAAACTCACGGACCGGGCAAGGAGGGCATTAATCAGAGAGGCAGCACAGAGACCTAAGGTAAACCTGGAGGAGCTGCAGAGTTCCACAGCAGAGACTGGAGTATCTGTACATAGGACGACAACAAGCCGTACGCTCCATAGAGCTGGGGTTTATGGCCAGAAGAAAGCCATTACTTTCAGCAAAAAACAAAATGGCATGTTTTGAGTTTGTGAAAAGGCACGTGGGAGACTCCCAAAATGTATGTATGCTCTGGTCTGATGAGACTCAAATTTAACTTTTCATCCATCAGAGAAAACGCTATGTCTGGCGCAAATCCAACACATCACATCACCCAAAGAACACCATCCCCACAGTGAAACATGGTGGTGGCAGCATCATGCTGTGGGGATGTTTTTCAGCAGCCGGGACTGGGAAACTGGTCAGAGTTGAAGGACAGATGGATGGTGCTAAATACAGGGATATTCTTGAGCAAAACCTGTACCACTCTGCGTGATTTGAGGCTAGGACGGAGGTTCACCTTCCAGTAGGACAATGACCCCAAACACACTGCTAAAGCAACACTTGAGTGGTTTAAGGGGAAACATGTAAATGTGATGGAATGGCCTAGTCAAAGCCCAGACCTCAATCCAATAGAAAATCTGTGATCAGACTTAAAGATTGCTGTTCACAAGCGCAAACCATCCAACTTGAAGGTGCTGGAGCAGTTTTGCAAGGAGGAATGGGCAAAAATCCCAGTGGTAAGATGTGGCAAGCTCATAGAGACTTAGCCAAAAAGACTTGGAGCTGTGATTGCCACAAGAGGTGAATCTACAAAGTATTGACTTTAGGGGGGGTGAATAGTTATGCACATTGACTTTTTCTGTTATTTTGTCCTATTTGTTGTTTGCTTCACACTAATAAAAAAAAAAAAAAACATTGTCAAAGTTGTGGGCTTGTTCTGTAAATAAATGATGCAAATCCTCAAAAAATCCATGTTAATTCCAGGTTGTGAGGCAACAAGGATACAGGAAGATTTGTCTAGGAGCCTGGAAGGAAGCTCTTCATAGAGATGCATTATACTGTGAAAAAATAATGAAAAGCCAGTAGTACAGATTTTAGGAACAAAGGATAGCAGACTCCTGGGAAATTTCCACCCCAGTACATATATATTTGCATGTCCCTGTCCATGTTCCCAGAATGCAGTGCAATAACTGTATTTCTTGGAATTCTGAGCAGGAAATACATTTTTAACTTATTTTATAAATTGATATGGGAACACAAATATATACTGTGCTACTGTACGGTGGAGGGCTTCAATAGCTCTTCTGCCCACCATAAACTAAATGATTGTTGTGGTAAACTACCTCCCCAGAAAATCTACTACACAAGCTAGGAACCAGCCCCACGCTGATGAGAGGTAGCAACCTTGAAGTAGTGCTGTCTGTGGGTAGGTTTCCTGGCTTGTGTATAATCCATCCTCAGCTTTGCTTAAAGCTTTGTAATACAGCAGACATATGCTTAAAATGAGCCATGTTTAATCGAAAATACCATTTCAAAGAGTGAAGCCTTTGTGGGCACATTTGCATGTCCCTGCCCAGGTTCCCAGAATGCAGAGTAATAACTGTATTTCTCGGAATTCTGAGTAGGAAAAAGTTTTTTTTACTTATTTTAGATGTTCAAATGTGAACAGAAATGTACTATTTATTTTCTCTCTCTCTATATATATAGATATATGTCTCCAATATTTGCAGTGTTGCTCGCTATCTCTAACTTTTTAGAAGCTTTTCATTTTGGATTAAACATTACAGTCCATGTCATGGTTATCGAGTCCTCTGCAAGGTCACAAATAGCACGTGTACAAACTACTACAAGGAGTGTGATCACTGCTATTACAAAACAGAGCAAGTCACCGAAAACAAGTGTAATAAAAATAATAAATAGTTTTTTACTGAAACGTAAAGGAGATTTCAGGACAGATTATTCCTTGGAATGCACGTCCTAATGTTTATACGTTGCAGTCTTGTTTTGGTGTAATGTCTGTATGTTTGGGGATGTTTGCTTCTCTTGTGCGTAGGTTTTTGTAGAAAAACATTTAAAGTTGTATAGTCAATAGCTTGGTGAGGTCTGTACGCACTGCACATTACCCAGAATGCTTTACCTTAGAAGCACAGTGTACATTTATTTATCTGAGAGCTACATATATACAACTATTGTTGTTTTCGTTTTTTTCTATGTTTCTTTTTTTTTTATAAATATGCTTAATAATGAGAAAATCAACAAACTCTTTAAGTACTTTTATACATAACTATTGATTTTTACGCTCTTCAGTTTCCTTTATTGAGCCATTTCCTTAATTTGCTCTTTCGAGGTGTCCTTGTAAACTAATAAGCTTTTCAGTAGTTCTACTGAAAGCTCTGGCATTTTTAGCTGCCATTGCATTGTAGAAGACAGCAGCTTCTTCAGAGACCCATTAATGGTATATTGAAGTTTCCTTGATTATGAAGGCATCTGATACAAGAGAATCAGTAGTGTATGCAAAAAATTTTTTGCATGACCCCCCCCCCCCCCCCCTTCCCAAAAAAAAATAAACAACTCTAGAGTTTGAAAATGTCTTCAGCTTTTATGGCAGTTGAAGATTAGTATGGGGTTAAAAACCATACTTGAATGCAGTGTTTCTATTGGCTTGTACCAGGTGCTTATGTAGGCACCTGTAGGGGTGTGGAAACCAATTTGTTTAAATAAAATAAATCTTTGTGTGTACAGAATGACTCAATGTAATGTGTGTTTCTGATATAAGCAGCAAGTGTTAGATTAGAGAAAGTTAAAATCATGGAAACTTCCCTATATATTAGCAGGAATCAAAATGGTAAATTCCAATTCAGCAGATAAAGCTATCAAGTAGTTTTTCAAGCAAGTATGAAATCTATCCTGTTATATGTACGCACAGGAAGCCTCCTGGTGCCAGGCACACTTGCGTCCCGATGTACTAGTTCACCACTAACCCCCTTACCCTAACCCTAAGCCCATAAACCTCACTTCGTAACCATAACCCTAAGCCCCTAACCCCCTAAACCTCACTTCCTAACCCTAAGCCCCTAACCCTCACTTCCTTACCCTAAGCCCCTAACCATAAGACCCTAACCCCCTACACCACTTACCGGGCCTAACCCTCTAACCCTAAACTGAAAACTCCTAACCACTTACCAGTCACTTGGACACAGCTAGATCGGGTTTAGGGGCGGCCCGCTTCCCGTGCGTACACATAACAGGATAGGTCCCAAGTATTTTTAAAATATATATTTATTGCCATGTGCCACCTACAAACAAGTATTTTAAATGTTCCATATTATGGCCAAAATGGGAATATGGTACAAGAGAACGAAATAAAAAAAAAATGAACACAAGATTCTGTGAGTTGCTGAAAAACACTGAGCAATGAGTGTAAATATCTCAGTTTAGAAGCTATTACTCTGTGTGTTTGTTACAAGTGAGTGTACATTTTCTATGAAAATTAGATAGAGAAGGACCGGTTATTTTAAGAAATATAGTAAAAGAGAGACCTCTAGTGGTAGAATTTAAGAAATGTTGATCAGCTCCTTCAAAATGAACTCATCCCCTTCTGGGTCGCTACCATGTGCTGAAGGGGCTTCAATGAAGCTTTGAGCTATACCATGTAGGGCCCCCTAAGCTGGGCAGGTTATAGCAGAGAGGTCAGACACAGTGTAATCCACTGTAGAAGGAACTGGTAACCCACTCCAGTATCTTTGCCAAGAGAACAAGATGTGCCTGGCGTGCTTTGGAACATAGGGACACAGAGAGTTAGACACAACTGAATGGGTAAACAACAAATTAGCTCATAGTAACGGAAATATACCTAATATAGGAGTGATGGGTATAGAGCTATACTTGTGCTCACGTGTTTCATATGGGCTTCATCAGGATATGCCTGAAGAAAGTGGCTAACTGAGGTTGTGAGATTCCAAGAAGTGTATTTAGGTTTTTGGAGAGGAGGTGCTGTATCCTGTAAACTATTATGGGTTCCTCAGGAGGATATTGGGATTCTGCTGCTGGGTTGTGGTCTAGGGCCATTTTGAACCCTTGTGTCAGTTTATTTGGAGACCCAAAGTAGATCCTTTGACGAATTATTTACTGAAACAATGCAATAAGGGGACACATTCCATAAGTCATGGGTAACCATAGTACAAATATGGCAGAACCTGGAAAACTAGGCAGAATTAAAATAATTATATATTATAAAATAGTAAACATGAATTCAAAATACAGTTGTCTTCCGCATAAAGTATAAAAATACCACACAACTGCTTTTCTACACATAAACACACACATTGAAAAATCTGGGGGTGGATTTGTCTGACCCCAGTTCCTACACCCATGGGGAAGAATAACTAAAATCTGAAACACTAATCTTCAAATGTAAGATTTAAAAGCTTCATTAATATTAATATTAATAGTAAGGGTAGGACCGTCATGTTGACCTACACTTGGGCGGAGGAATTAATGTCCCAAGCTATACCATGGTCTGTTTTTATTCCTTGAACACTGGAGCAGAGATATAGTTACAGAGCACTAGCATATCCTAAGGAATGGGCAATAATCACAAAATCAGAATAGATACGGACAATGTGAGACCTGTCCTCATAATAACCATAGCTCATAATACACATTCCACAAATACTTATACTGACTTTGTGCCTAATGAACATCAATATATCTATTTAATAAGTTACAGGGTTAATGGAAACCTTGGTCATGGTTTCATATGAATAGTTCTAATGCTTCCAGCATGACTCATCATTAGCAGATCTTAGATGGGTCTTAAAGCAGCCAACACAACAGCTTAAAATCGCCAAAAGTCTTGTAAAGAAATCAATTTTGCTGTTGTTCAGTCATGTCAGACTCTCCGTGACTCTATGGCCTGCTGAATGCTAAGCACATCTGTCAACTACTGCACCTCAGAGTTCCCTAATGCTCCTTGCTTCAATGACCTCATCTATCCATCTCTAACTCTACCACCCCCTTCTTTGTGTGCCTTCAATCTTTCCCAGTCTACTCTGGGAAATCTCATGATAATGCCCAAATATTTGAGCTTTAGCTTCATGATCAAAATAACACATCCTAGATCTGAATGAATTAAATATTCTTATGAAATACTTTGTTCTTTACATACTTTGTTCTTTACATAGTTGAATGTGCTGACAACAAAATCACATAAAAAAAAAAAATGGAAATCACATTTTTCAACCCATGGAGGTCTGGATTTGGAGTCACCCCCATTATGAAAATGGAAAAACACACTACAGGCTGATCCAACTTTGATGTAATGTCCTTAAAACAAGTCAACATGAGGCTCAGTAGTGTGTGTGGCCTCCACGTGCCTGTATGACCTCCCTACAACGCCTGGGCATGCTCCTGATGTGGTGGCGGATGGTCTCCTGAGGGATCTCCTCCAAGACCTGGACTAAAGCATCTGCCAACTCCTGGACAGTCTGTGGTGCAACGTGACGTTGGTGGATGGAGCGAGACATGATGTCCCAGATGTGCTCAATTGGATTCAAGTCTGGGGAACGGGCGGGCCAGTCCATAGCATCAATGCCTTTGTCTTGCAGGAACTGCTGATACACTCCAGCCACATGAGGTCTAGCATTGTCTTGCATTAGGAGGAACCCAGGGCCAACCACACTAGCATATGGTCTCACAAGGGGTCTGAGGATCTCATCTCGGTACCTATTGGCAGTCAGGCTATCTCTGGCGAGCACATGGAGGGCTCTGTGGCCCCCCAAAGAAATGCCACCCCACACCATTACTGATCCACTGCCAAACCAGTCATGCTGGATGATGTTGCAGGCAGCAGAACGTTCTCCACAGCGTCTCCAGACCCTGTCACGTCTGTCACATGTGCTCAGTGTGAACCTGCTTTCATCTGTGAAGAGCACAGGGTGCCAGTGGCAAATTTGCCAATCTTGGTGTTCTCTGGCAAATGCCAAACATACTGCACAGTGTTGGGCTGTAAGCACAACCCCCTCCGGTGGATGTCGGGCCCTCATACCACCCTCATGGAGTCTGTTTCTGACCATTTGAGCAGACACATGCACATTTGTGACCTGCTGGAGGTCATTTTGCAGGGCTCTGGCAGTGCTCTTCCTGTTCCTCCTTGCACAAAGGCAGAGGTAGCGGTCCTGATGCTGGATTGTTGCCCTCATACGGCCTCCTCCACATCTCCTGATGTACGGGCCTGTCTCCTGGTAGCGCCTCCATGCTCTGGACACTATGCTGACAGACACATCAAAACCTTCTTGCCACAGCTCGCATTGATGTGCTATCCTGGATGAGCTGCACTACCGGAGCCATTTGTGTGGGTTGTAGACTCTGTCTCATGCAACCACTAGAGTGAAAGCACCACCAGCATTAAAAAGTGACCAAAACATCAGCCAGAAAGCATAGGAACTGAGAAGTGGTCTGTGGTCACCACCTGCAGAATCACTCCTTTATTGGGGGTGTCTTGCTAATTGCCCATAATTTCCACCTGTTGTCTATCCTATTTGCACAACAGCATGTGCAATTGATTGTCACTCAGTGTTGCTTCCTAAGTGGACAGTTTGATTTTACAGAAGTGTGATTGACTTGGAGTTACATTGTGTTGTTTAAGTGTTCCCTTTATTTTTTTGAGCAGTGTATATTATTGGTGGGGCTAAAACATATGTATTGGAGAAATGGGTTAGAAATGCCAGAGGGTGTGTGTTGTGGAAGAACAAATGCAGATGTCAGGGAGTAATTAGGCACAGATTCCTTCAATGACAATGCTTATCTTTCAGAGTGTGATCAGCAAAGATTACCAATTATTACAGCACAGGCTTGGTGGGCAGATTACAAAGTTAATATTTAGTTGATAAATTAATATAGTTTAAAGTTCTGCCACATTTACCACCTACACAGTGTGCCTTAACTGCAACAATTTAGACTTATAATTGCAGTTTGATTTAATCTTGATGTTTTGAGCCATTTAGATTCCACAGCTGAGACTCGTGTCAATGGCACACACAGGAGAGGTATTTTTTTCTGAAGAAGCTTATTGTCTCCACAAATATGGAGACAAAAAGCTGCCTTCAAAATATATATAATCCTCTCTGTGAGCTTTAAAATAAAATAAATTAGGTGGAGAGAGAGAAATGTTTATGTGGAACCCCATATATAATGGAGCATTATTATCACAGTTGTGAGCATGCGAGCCGTTGCTCACGCTTGCCACAGTTGCTGTGGCGCCAAAAAAGTACGAGACACGTTACGACCAATTACGACCTCGCAAAAATTGTCCGCAACCCACAGACATGAAAAAATGAAAAACAACACATACCTAAAAAGCTTACCTACAGTAAGAGGGAGCATCCAGGACCTTTAAAAAAATGAAGTTACACCTCAATTTAACTCAAAACGAAAGAGTTTAGACACTAAAAAATTCTCTAAGCGAGAGAAAAAATGGCCACCAACAAAACGAAAACGAAGCTACAGGACTCTAAACACGGAAAACACCACCAGAAACACGCAAAACACCACGAAACACCTACGGATATTCCGCCACAGACGCATACCACACATTAGCCGCCATTTTAGAACAACAATTTATACAATGCGGAAGTACACAGCTACGCTAACGGTTTGGTCTCGCTCACGCACACTATTACACTACACACATTCATCCCGCTTACACAGCAGCTCCACACCACTAATGCTGCAGCAACATCAAAACAGATTGCCAGCTCTTCAACACAATGCTTCCTGCATATATTACTGCAAAATAGGTAAAGTATATTACTTTATTAATCTATTATTTATTTTATTATATACAACAAACAGCATTAGCTCACTTACAATTTCATTGGCGTAATTTTGTGACGGGCAATTCGCTAGTCACATATATAGTTGTGAGCATGTGGGTCGTTGCTAACGCTGCGGGCTCGCGAAGCGAGGGCCGCAGATACTGGCATGGAGCGCCGAAGGTGTGTTTTAAAGAGCACATGAAAATAAGCAATATATTTTTAGAAAATAAGAAATACAATCTATAATTTATTACTTGTATAGGGAATCCTGCTGCTGAGGGTCCTGCCATTATAGTTTCCAGTGATCTACTACTTGAGGTGGGAGGAGACTGATGCAGAGAGGAAGTTCTATCTGCACAATGGGAAAGTGGCAATAACTTTCATTAAAGAAAGACTAAGGTTGATCACAGTGATCCTTTAAGAGGCAGAAACCATGCAACTCCTCTGCAAAAATCTTCTAAGACAGATCACCTATGACAAATAACATTTATGACAAGACAGAGACTTTCAACACTAAAAGGTACCGCCACTTAGGATTCTTATGGCTAGAAAAAACACTCCATTTTTTTTTTTTTTTTACCATCACACATCAAACTATGAATTCTTATTCTTATATTACTCTCTTTCTGGAAGATACCATCACGGGATGGTAATAAAGCCCTTACTATAAAGGCTCTTTCAAGCTTGATATATTAAAATGTTATGACGTTAACCATCAGTACAGTAAGTATCTCGGCCATTATGCCCACCCTTTCCCTACTATGCCTTGACACCCAACTTTAGAGAGTGAGAGTCACAACTAATTCAAGACTCATATTCACAAGAGGAATTTAACGATAATTCTATGGAAGGTGTCAGGAGAACCAGGTTCTAGAAAACAGAGAAAGAAAAATTTACAATTACAGGTATTTTAATAAATAAATAAAAATAATTGCACACTCACAACAAAGAGGATGTAAAATGGCACCACTTGTACACAAAGCATGTCCACCATACAGTCCAAGTAAATCTGACCCCCTGCCAAGAATCATTGCTAACCAGGTTCTCATGAACTGGAGCCATCAGACAACTGGATCATGAGAGGTGATGGGATCAAGTATGCCAACAATCTATTGGGTCTCCCCATGCCACTCAAGTCTCCCCTTCTCCTGCAGTCAGTCTACGAGAGTGAAAGAGAAAGGATGAGAATGAAGAAGACCGACTCCAGTAGAAAGGGAGACTTGAAAGACATGGGAGAGAATAGTTTGCTGGACCAGTCAGCCTAGATATATTATTCTCTCTCTGTTTTCTGGAACCTGCATTCCCGATATCATCCAAATAACTTCCACTAGTATGTGAGGATCAAGTGGACTGGATCTTTGTGAAGGAAGCAGCTAAGAACCAGTTATGTAAAGTGACTTCTGCTTCAAGGTCCAATCATCCATGCTTTTTGATGGTACTTAGAATATGATCCACCAGTGCCAGCCAAGTATCTACCGATATTCCAGAAATTAAACAAAATTCGGAATTGTATATAATAAAATAATGAATGAACACTCAGAAAATGAAGAAAACATAACTTTTATTATGAAATATATCTTTACAAAATAATGGCATTGAGATCTACACATACAAATAATTTTTAGGCAGTGTGACAGTTGTACAATACAATTTTTATCTATGCCTTATAAACTATAGATGTCTGTTTTTAGCAACATGCAAGTTTGAGAGTTTTTATTTTATTTTATATACATTACACACTATTCCATTGCTGCTCACAAAGCACAGTAATATCATTTGCATAGTAGAGCACAGTAGTTTTCTGAAGTTCACAAATAAAGAACAAGTATAAAAAAAAAAAGCACAGCAATACTTTGTGAACAGTTCTCCATTTTAAACTGCATTATTTTGCTTGCGTAAAAGTAACATTTATTTATTTTCTTTAAATGAAATACTTTATTATAAGAATATTTTTAAATTTCAAAAAAACTAAGCATGAAGGATTTCCAGTGATAATTAAATACAAGAAATATCCTTACTTTTCCACTCAAAATATACACATAAGCCAACATATTGATAAAACAAATCTAAATTAAAGTTTCTAATAACTGATTGTAATTATATTACACATTAATCAGTCACATTAAAAGCAGCAAATAGATTATTTCCAGTTAAATGGAAAGCATAAAACTGCCTCATCATAAATTCATTTTTCCTCAATTTGGGTTACCTTATAGTTTCCTTTAAAGCAAAAAATTAAGTTGTGTCAATGTGCATCCTGTAGCAATGTTATATTTCTAGGGGCCTACACCTGCCCTGTTTAATTGTGCAAATGGTTTTGGGGTATGTATAAAAATGAAATCCAGAAGACAACGTTCAGTATGGGAGAGTAAGACTGTAGATATAGCCCTTTGTCACTGAATCCTGAGACCAACAATTTAAGACCATATACAATGGAACCAACCATTCTGTGCACCAAAGGAGTTTCAATAAATTTCAAAATTTCCCTGACACTAAAGGGTGCGAAAGGTTAGCACTAAATCATATCCGATAGCACCGGTCTTAAGAAACACTTTTAAATCTGATTTTTTTTTTTTATGCGATTTACTAATTAATGAAACCTGCTTTCAATTAGGCCGTGTAGAACTGCTCCTCCTCAGGGAGCATAATAATATTATTGAGATACTGTAATAAAACAACAATTCAAATCGGTTATTTTTTTTTTTTTTTTATGTTGTTATTAGATCCCCTGAGGATTCAATATTTGCAAATGGGATGGAACAATATACTTGAGAAATTGAAAATTAAATTTGGTGTATTTTTTATCTAGTAAATATATAATCAAAAAGGTGTTTAATGACAGTTTACTATTAAAATATACTTTTATTGAAATCAAGCCAAAATGCATACATAGCTTGTATCCTGAATTTCTGAATGTGATTAAGAGCCATGATTTATGACAGATTCAGAAAAATAGTACAAAAAATTTTTTTAAAAAAAAATCAGTAACTATATATTTTGATTTGCAAGTAGTATAGACAATGACCTGAAGTTCTATTAGAAAACCAAAAAAAAAATGTATCTGTAAACATTGTATTCACATTTTTTTGCTTTCCTTTTCAACTCATGTGTAAGGCTGTATAAGAACCACCCAACACGAAAACAGTAACTACCCTGTTCATAAGAATCATGTTAAAGTTGTGACCATACAAAATTATCAAAACACTGTTTTAGTTTAAGGCTTTATATATATATATATATATATATATATATATATATATATATATATATATATATATATATATATATATTTTTTTTTTTTTTTTAATAAGCATACGGACTGAATGAAAAATTGCCAGTTGATTACAGAGCAGTTGGTAAAAGAGCATCTGTGGTGTTAAATTCTTCTCAGCCCAATATCATCTCCAATGCACAAGTCCTTATAAGGAGACCTAAGAGGATTAGTTTTCTGACACCAAAGTCAATCAGACCTAAAACAGCAAATTCTTTAAATTCAAAAATAAATCAAAATACATTTTCACTTTTTTTTTTTTTTTTTTATACAAAGACTGGCTCCACATTATTACTCAGGTTTGCTTCTGTCCATTTTTATGCCTCTTCAATTATGTTGTGGTAGTAAAAACTAAAAGCACATAAAATGTGATCATTTGACGACAGCCTAAAATAAGAGGATGCTTAATAATTATTTTCAGACAAGGACTCAAATCTTAGGCTGGAGCAAATACAAGTAGTTTTATACAAAAAAGGCAAATTAATGCTGGTTTCTAGGGTGATGGCAACCACCCCGGGAAATATGCGCCAGGGCCTTTTTGTGAACATTGCCTGGAAGTTTGCGTATTACAAGCGGCAAAATTCGACTCAAGAGTACAGGTTGGGAAACCAGTTCTACCCACAAAATGGTCACAGCATTCAGGATTTTCTGTTACCAAATCAAGAACGACAGACATAACTTCCGACAGAATGTAAGATGACAAAGAAAAATCATTGCGTACACACACACATATCTCATGCAACAGATCAGTCTAATGGTGGATGTTACTCTACAACTGGACCATGCATTATAACACAGACTTATAACGTAATAATATGCACATGTATGACCAAAGTCAATATCATCATCAGCAATGTAAACTCGCTGATCATCTGCTTTAAAGATATCGGACCATACCATAAAAAAAAAAAATAATCTAGTAAAATATTACATATGCGCAACTCCATTTAGATAAAATGTCAACACTATCTCTTGGGCAGTTTTCTGTAGCTTCCGGTGAATTACGTTATTTTGCCAGCATAAGATTTTATTTCAGACATAGACATCTTTAAAATATTAGCACAATAAGCCAGGCTGAACTGCAGACTTTAGAATCTAAAGGCTTTGCACTTCAAATTGAAGCTACAATCCTGCAGACAAACAAACAATGTGAGCATTTTAGCCATTGACATAGGGTTGAGATTTCTCTAGAAATTATTATACACAGTGTCTTATTAAATTTATGCCAAAGTGAGGTCCGAGTCCTTGTATGTTTCTTGAACAGTTATTTATGAACTTATTTCGTATTTATAAACAAATAAAAAGACATACAAAAAGGAAAAAATAGAAGGCAAGTAGTATTATCTATAATAAGCATTGGTGTAAAACAAGAAAGAGACATAATTTAATCTTTGAAGAGCGTACAAAGTAGGCATTTGGCCACTTCTAGATTGGTGCAGATATTTGGCCACAACTTGATGTTTACACAATGCAGTTGTAAACATTATCAAAAATATTATTTGAGGAGTTCCAAAAGAAGGTTCTTCAAAGTTACATCCATTTGTCCTCTACATTGTTTTCAGGTGGATACAGTGGCCCCCAGATTCCGTGGATCCCCATCTTATACGACTTGACAGATTGAAGAAACTTGTATAGGAGCAGGGGATCCCTGTTTGGCATATCCAAGAAGAATCAAAAGTAAAAAAATATCTGGATTAAAAAATAAAAAACAGAAACATTAATACAAAATATAGCTGCATATGACTAGTCATTTTGGAAGAGAAACAGGATTCTTAATGGACATTAAATTTCAATTAAACTAAAATAATAATATATTTTTGCAATTTAAATATAAAAATGATATATATGCAAGAAATTGGGAATATACATAAAGCACATCTATGTTAATATGGCATTGCGGTATATGGAGGTACAATCTTACATTAAAAGTTATGGATACAGAAGACAAAAACAATGTGGAAGACAATTAGGCATCTTTACAAATCTCAACTGTATTTTACTATGGACTTGAAATATTTGGGTGGGTTTTCTAATAAATCCACTAAATGTAAACATTTAGATTGAAGAAATCTTCGACAGAAACAGACCACCAAAGAGCAATAGCAAGAATATAACGTTTTTTTCCTTCTGAAAGACAACTATTGTTGCGCATGCACACACCAAGCTGACTTCTTGCCATTTCCAACTATCCTCCCCCACTGCTTTAAAATAATATTTAGTCATTTTTTAGTGAATCATTTAAATATTGAAAATGGGAAGGAATCAGAATCTCTTGCCAGCAACAAGTACATGCAGGCATAGGATAAGGTGTTGCTGCTGCTTCTTATATACGTGTGCATCTGCCTATGTAGTTTGGAAGACAGAATAAAGGAATGGAGCATGTGGGATATCATGACCAACACATTCTATAGTAACTCAATGGCAGAGCTACTGCCGATGCAGCAACTGCAATGCACTGGGGCCCACAAAAGGATACAGGCCCTCTGAATGGGGTGCGTAGTTAAGGAAAAGGGGCAGATATTTTTATAGAAAGGTGATCTGACCACCTACACCTATGTGGCTTGTTATTTACCTCCAATAGTCACCTATCTTGTAAAGGGAGGTTGCAATAGGGACCCAAAATTATTTTGCATGGGGGCCCTCAATTCACTAGCTCTACCACTACTGTAACTACATCTAAAATGAATTACCAACATTTGGGCAATTAAATGTTAACATTAAAATTTGCTAATATATTAGGGTTGGGCACAATTAAATGTGATTAATGCAAGTAAAAATGCTATAATATCTGGGATGTGGTTTTGCATGTACCTGATGCTCCTGTAATCCATGTTAGTAGCAGAAAAGTTGGAAAAAAATATTATCTACATAGATATATTTAAGAGACACACGCTAGCAATGGACTTTCTTACCTTCTCTGTTCACACTAGCTTGCTTAGATGCAGACCCATTCTTTTGGCTGGTTTAGCAGTGTCCGTGCTTGGTCATTCACTTGTAGAAGTCCTTCTTCTGGGGTATACTAGAGTGTAAAAAGAAACATGGTCAGCAAGATGCACACATCAAGACGTGCAGCACTTGGGGAAATACAAAGATGGTAGAATTTAAAAACTGAAAGGTAATAAATACTTTATCAATCGAATGATATTAAAAAAAAATTGAATAAAAAATATATATTTAAATGGGACATCAGTCTGCTGCATAGAAAACAATGAATTTAATAATGAAATGCAATGATCTCTCATTAATAAAAAGTTGGTGGATCTGAGTGATTGACAGAGCTCAAAATGGCTTGAATGGCCAAACGTCATTGTTATGTTAATGTGGGAAATATTTTTTAATAACATTCAACTGATAAAGTATTTGCCATTTTAAAGTTTTAAACTTATGCCTTATTTGGAACCTCCACTCATTGGTGGGAGTTTAACAGAAAACCTAAATAAATAGGATTTTAAGTGATACTACAGGAAAAGTAGCTACAATTTATCTTCACTTACATATATTATAGAAGCGTCCCTGCATGCCTGGGATTAGGATAATACTATACAGAGGATTCATTAGGTTAAGCTTTTTTGGAGACCGAAAGGGCAAACTATATATTAGCGTTCTCTTGGGTTGCTATGTATATAATTGATGCAGTGTGTATAATGTCAGTTAAAACTTTTATTTATGTCTTCAATCAATATATATCTGTAATGTTTAAGCCAGAATAATAAAAAAATGTGCAAAATTAAACTAAAATTGTCTAGACATGCTGCTAGCTCCGGCTGTCTGCTTCTCTATTCAAGATTTTTTTTTTCCCCACAAAGATCATTAAGGCGTAGTGTGTCTTTAAATAACAGATTTGTCAGAACCCTTCTGGAAAAGTAATAATCTGCCAAACTACACTAAGTGTATACCTCTAGGCCTCATAGATTAATATTTTTATCAGATATCTAAAAATCAGCATGGTTGTACTTTATTTATTTTTAATACACATTATTATTATTATCCTTTATTTGTAAAGCGTCAACATATTCTGTAGCTCTACACAGGGGTTAAGTGCAAGGCAATAAAAAATATTAACACATTACAAAAGAATGGAGGTCTTGTTACCAAAACACCTAACAAGAAAACTTGCAATCTTACAGAGGCCTGAAATAAGATACGCTTTCGGACCTTTTCTATTATTTCCAGTTGAAGTCTTGAAAATAAAGGATTGTAAAGATTAAACTTGTAGTAAATTCCTAAGTACATAGTGTACAGCTAGCTTTATGCAATCCTTATTGGTCGACAATCACAGCCAACAAAGCAATAGTGATGCTCAACTTCTGCTCCTGTCTAGTCTCCCAGCACAATTATACATCCAAAATAGTATACTTATCACTGGGAAAGTTATTACGAGAAATAAAAAAAACAGCTGTGAAATTTTCGAATATAACAAAATATATATTTCCGAGTATTATGTACAGTACAACTAATCACTTGGATGTGCAGTAACACATGTTCATTGAATGTCTTACCTGATAGCCTTGAAAGAAGTTGAGAATGTCTTTGACTCCTGAATTATACGCCAGTCCCTGCATGCGCATAACGGCGGCCCCATTGTGAAGAGGCATATTGTTGGCATTGGCTGTTGGGTAGAACCCCAGACTGCTAGGAGAACCAGGTGGGCTGTACAAAAAATGAGAAAAGGCAAGTTATTTGGATGGCACCATACTCAACCCAACTTTAAGAAACTGATTTTGAAGTCCCTTTAACATGGTTGTTCACTGAAATTGAAACAGCAGCCCAGCACTGATGAAATTAATTACGCTACGACAGATATAATTGGTTGAAAAGACCATTGTTGGTCATAACGCAATCCTTATTTGTGCTTAATATTGGGTAAACACTTCCAATATCTGGCCATGTATTTGGCCCTGACAGAAGGGTCATGTGTTGATTACTATTGATCAGCTCAATTGGTGTCTATTTACTAAAACTGGTATCCACAATCTAAGAAAAACAAATAGGTTGGAATAGTGTCCATCCTCTAGTGTGAAAGTGTTAACCATTTGTAAATAAAAAAAAGGACCATGACAAAATAAAGAAAGAGAAAAAAAAAACTTCAGGAAACAAAAAGTCATACATCTAGTTTTTTTTTTTTTTATTCAAGAAATATTGATGCCTCTGCAGGATTTTAGAGGAATCCATGATACAGTGGATCAGGGAGTTTACATTTCTGGAGAGCTATTGTTGCAGTGAATGATGCAGGGGTTCTGCTTCTATCCCTGTGAGAGGGAATGAACAAGATTATCAAATTATCTTTACAAAGTCTCTCTCTGGTTTCTCATTCCCCACCTTCTCTCCACCAAAACACACACCTTCTTAATTCTGCTCTGAGGAAGTGATGCAACAAAATGGATTCCTGTACTCATTAAAAGCTCATGGCTTACACAGTGGCTAATATTGTTAGTTTGGTAAGTACTTAACACACAAGTATTTGACACAGCCTTAATGCTGAATACATTTTCTTAACATGTTCTCTAGATAATCCTCTAAACATAATGAAGACACACAAACTTTACATATAATATACTAAAACAATGGGTAGACAACATCCAGGGGAGTGTTATTCTTGGACTAAGCATCTGCAACAACACAAGTGCATTATCCATAAGCAGCAAGGCAGGGATTAGTAAAGATTAATATAATGATATTATGCAACCAAAAAAGTTATAGAACAAACCTGTGAAGACATGACCATGGCAAGCGAGCGGTCTAATTATCAGGGAGTACAAATCAAAAGCGCAAATAAAGATTTTGAATACCAGTAAAAAAAAGAAGTCTACGAGGATTTAGTCATTTTGGATTTTGCTCTGGGTGAGGTCCTATAACCAGCTTCATGGCTACATACCAAGGCTGGAGTCTTTGATGATTAGTATAGAAGGCATAATAAACAAACAATGTTATCTGGAATAAGATTTATTCTGTCATGTTTTGAATTACGAGTAGTTAATTTTAACTAAGAAAATCTGTGATTATATTGTAGCTTCTATAGTCGGTAATAAGGTAATTGAAATACCCTTCACCATATAGACTATATAAAAATAAATATCAATTAAGAGTAAATATCTCAAGCAGGCTGCTCAAGTTTCCCTTAGAATGACTCTGAACATTGTCTCCATGGCTGCTATGGATTCTGGGTAGAGATATACAAATGAAGCTCAAAATTGTATAACCACCATGTATACCCTAATCCAAGGCTAGGTTACTGAAGGCTGCCCAAGAACAATGTGCATACCCCCAAGTAGATCACGTTAAGTGCGTTACAGACACAATTTGCACATCACTACCCAGAATCCTTAGTGGCAAAAGAGACCGAATAATTACGTGAGAAATAAAGTCTCCTGGCCTGTGTAGATGCTCTCCGGATATGCGTTTAATCTACTAATAAAAATGTCTTTAAAGGGATGTACTAGGTATACAAAATACCTGTGTATCCATTATTTCAGTTATGTACTTTATAAGCACTTAATAAAATAAACTACCTGCTTGGGTCTGCCTTCTGCAGCTCATGAAAACACAGACTCCCTAGCACTGACAGTACAGTGTCTCATACCATCCATTCAGTGATCATCTCTGGGCACATACTGATAGGTTAGGACACTAAACTACTTATCCAGCCCAACAGTGGGCAGACCCAAAAAAGGGACTATTTGCTTGATTTTAGGCAGTAAAAACAGATTTTATAAACACTTAATCAAAGTACATGAAAGTAAATATATAATATACATGTGTATCTATCTGGTAAAATCCAGAAACCGTCCATATCCCTTTGAAAACAACCATTCATTTATAAATGTATTATATGAAATCATATGCAGGTCCTGGCCATCTCCATTATGGTCTTATAAGATTCCCCACAACCTGCGAGCTTATCTTTCTTGTCAATGAATTAAGAACCTTGAAGATGTAGATCAAACCAAACTCTGTTGTAGGTGTCACAACTTAAAAAGGCCATTGCACTGTAATTGGGGGGGGATGTGTTCTGTCAAACACAAAATAGAAAAATTGTGTTTTCTCTAAAAATGTTTTCATGTTCATGGCTTACACCGCTGCTAATAATATGATTTTGAATGAGCGTCTTTTTTTCCCCCCTCTCTTTTATTCAAATGACCCTTAGGGCTTAGTCTTCCTAAGGGCGATAGGGGGCACCAGATGTGGACCCCCTTACTCGCGGTGCCTTAGGGAGTCAGCTACACCCCACTGACGAGGCCCAACTAAGATCGAAATTTACGTCTGGTGTTTGCGGTTCTCCTGTTCAGGGTAAAATTGCCTTGTATTTCGGGACTGGTCTCACTCCAGACTGATCCAAACTGATACACCCCAAGATATTTCTCCATGTGAAGGGCACAAGTGGCTAAAAGAGGCTGCTCTCAGAGTGTTATGTCCATAGAGCTAACCTATTAAGATGAGTTCAGTCTCTGAGCGACTTTTTCTGTTGTTGTAGTGTGTAAGTTTTGCTTAACTACAGTGGCCATTTAAATTTGCTGAAAATAAATGAAAATGCAGCTCTTAAAATTTACATTTGAACTTTAGATGTACACGGGGTGGGAGAGGATCTGCCCAAGAGCCTGTTCTAAATTGAGTTTTCAGACATGTCTAGGTCCCTGCAGGATAGGAGATAGATAAGGATTCCTATTAGGGCAGCCTCTTGGCAGATCCTCACCCACCAAACAGACACTGGAGGGTGGAAAGAAGCATATCCACTGAAATCTTCAAACAAAAAAGTCCAAATGTACCATTTTAAAGCATTATTTAATGAGCTGTAAACATTTCAAATACACTGCAACGTCTTTAGATACTGATGATCATACATAAGCTTTAGTTTTTATATAAAATACACTTATACAATTAACATATATTTGTACTGGTCCAGTAAAGCAATGTGCACATAAATCAGTGGTGGGGCCTCTGCTGGCGCTGCAGTTGCAAAGCACCAACGACCACAAAAGGATAAGGGCCCCCTGTGAAAGATGATTCTTAAATTTATTAGGGGAGAGGGGCACATAATTATCCTTATAGAAAGGTGATCTAATCACCCTATGGTTGATCTCATCACCTACATATATAGTTTTGGCTTTTTACTGGCCTCTCTTATATACCGAAGTTGCAACCCCCAAATAATAATAATAATAAATTATAATTGTCTATACGCTCTTCTTGCACACAGATACCTGAAAGTCTGATGACAAGAGCTCACAGATCCGGGTGCAGCAATGTTTTTTATAGGAGGAATTTCTTGCTTAACAAGTTTGTCAGAAGAATAAATGTTCCCTAATGGGAGGCATTTTACCTTTACAAGGAAATAGTTTATTTATGTGTGTGACCAGCAGTCGGAAACCTCGGCACTCTTTATTTTAGCATAAAAGTGGCACATAAACCGCACTCATGTCACTACCCAGAATCTTTTGCAGCAGCTTCCACAGCAAGTCTATGTGGACACAGATCTCTGCAAAGAGACAAGACTAGTAGAAGCATTTTATTATGCTAATACTGCTATAATCACCTATAGTATATATTAAATAGTACATTTTTGGTCACATTTGAACACCTAAAAAAACAAATTAAGACTTCTTCCCTGCTCAGAATTCCAAGAAATACAGTTATTGCACTGCATTGCCCACCATAAAATTAAATGATTGTGTGCATGCGTGTGTGTGCGCATGCGTGTGTGTGTGCGCGTGTGTGTATGTATATGTTTGTTTAACCAATATAAGAACTTGGAGGCTTCAGAAGAAAGTGTCCAAAGCTCCAAATTTGAAGCTGGGTCTGAATTCTAAGTACCCGACTAAAATTAGTGTTCCCTTTTTTACTGCTTTATGTTTATATTTGTACCAAACCCAGCTCCAAATGTCTAACAGACTTCAAAAACATCCAGCAGCCAACATAATAAGCCGAGCACTCTCACCCACATAGGGGACATTCCTCATTCTTGTTACGAGGCCACAAAATAAAGGCAGAAAAATACCCTGACCTTGCACGCTGGTATTTTTACTCCAGGGCAATCATTTGGCAGGTCAAAGATTTCAGTTCATTACAGAAGCCTTTACTGCAAAGATTTAGTGCAGCTCGCTCAGCCATTAACTGCTTATTGCTGTTCCATGCCCTTGAATTAAATACACACATTGAGATTAAGGGATGTCTCCTCCCTCCAGACAGGACTCCAGCTACTGATTTACACACAGGCTCCTAGGCTAACAAACTGATAGCAGAAAAACTGCACGGCACATATCCACAGGCAGCCCTCTTGCACAAGAACAAGACCTCTTTTTGCTGCACTTCTCTTTAAGTACTAAGGGATGTATATTTCATATATTTAAAGTATCCTAAAAAATTGAACTGGCATAGCATAAAATATCCAGGTTGAATAGTATGCACTTAAAAAGGGTCAGTCTATTGGTAAAACAAGTCATAATCATTTAAAACTATAAGTTGAATCTAGCATAAAGAATATGTCATATTAGTCCAATAGTATAAAGCAATGCATTATAACTTTTTTACATTTTCCTCTGCGCGCCTCTATGAGGCCTCCATGTTGGTAATTATCTTTCCTCGTAAGAGTGTGCCGCTGTGGAGGTGGGCTGGCAGCAGGTGTGAATCTCCATATTGCATCAGTTAATGGAAACCACAGAGCTGGCAGATTCCTATTGTCGTCACTTTGAGGACCATAAGAAGCTGCATGATGTGTTGTGGTGGTAAGGTTTTGTCATAGAGGCCCACAAGGGCCTGGATTTGAGGATACCCCTGCTGTGCACAGGTGAGTCAATCACTTCTTCAGTCATCCTGATTGACTCAATTGAAGGAAATCATTAAATATAGGCCTGTGTGGGCTTTCCAGGACCGAACTTGCCCACCATTGCTTTAGAAGATGCAATATGGAGATTCACTGGGGATCTACAGAATGCTTACTGCCCACATAAGAGTTATAGGCTGAGGTATGTATGTGAGGTGGAAGAGAGGTTAACAGCGCCTAGTGGTAAGCAGAGAGAAATCATACAACATTTTTTATAACTAGGCTAAAAGGTCTATCGTTATCCTTGAAGCAACTTATACATTTAAAAGGACCATGACTTTTACCACTACTGTATCCCTTTAAGAGTGGGAGCCATATTTTTCTTATTTATTGGGGCATATACAGAAACTTGATACCTTAGAGCACCTTTGTTACTTTATTATAGCTTTTATAACAAATATATAATTTAGAAGTTCATTTGTGTATACAAAAAGTGATCTGAAGTCGAGAAAACGTACTTTATTCTGACTGAACCTTAGTGCGTACCACTTTAACTATGTTGATTAAATGTATTTACAATGCCTATAAAATGGTATGGAGTACAATGCTGAGAATGGCACTGGAACCAAGAGGCTTTCTAACCGTCATGAGACGGGAAAGGCCTATTTTAAATACAATTCTGATACCATAGGCCAATATGTATGGAAATGACACAAAGCTCTTTCATAATATGTGAGATTCCTCAATCTTTATTTATAAAGGTAATGTCCTCCTAATGAGTACTCACCTTGGGTAGTAGGCCGTGTAGTTCATAAACAGCTGAGTGCCAGCTGGGTAATACGCTGCAGATGGCTGCAAGCCTCGAGGGTTCAGGAGCAGGGAGGGCTGATACAGAGCGGCAGCTTCAGAGGGCAGAACAGCTGTTGGAGTTGGGAATGTGTAGGAGGGAGGCGATAAACCTATGCCGAAAACAAAACCATCACTGTAAGTTTATGACACATTCATAAATATTCATAGCAAGGAAAATGGCATCAACTCCCTTCTCTAAAAAACAACACACACACAACTTATGTACTTCATAGTGATTAATGGACATGAATCGTAACTCCTCGCTACACAACCGGTGGCCTAACGGCTTCCTATGTCATCTACCAAAATGTGGAAATGTCATTTGACAGGGCTTGTTGTTTGGCAAGTCAGTTATGGATTTAGACTACAAGACTGGAAATATAGACTGAGTGCATTGTAAAATCAGGAATAGCTCTTCCACATCCATGTACAAATTAAAAATGTCACTCTAACACTATTCCCCTTCTGGATCTCTACCTGGTTGTGCTGAAGTGACGGACTTGTGCACCTCAATGAAGCTGTGAGCTAAACCATGTAAAGTCATCCAAGATGGGCAGGTCATAGCAGAGACGCCAGGCATATCACAGCCCACAGGAGAAAGAACTGGCAACACACTCCAGTACATTTGCCAAGATAACCATATGGATAAGCGCGACCAAAGTCATAACTATAGATGTGCTATGGTCCACAGGGTCACAGAGAGTCAGACATGACTAACGACTAACACTGTTCTCCAAATATTATCTTGCCCTAGTTGTTTTATATTCCCCCTAAATCCACATTTTCCCTGGTATGCAACAAAAAGATTAAAAGCATTAGTGTGGCCCATTTGATACCTTGGGGATACATATACAGACCTTTAAGCAAAATGTTTTGCCATCACTTATGTCTTATCACCATACAGAGACTGGCAAGACATCCCAACCTTTCAAGGCTAATACAGCGAGTATTGAAGTATTCAGCTTGTCGTTCTAGTTCCTATGGATTCTGTTCCCTCTCCTTTTAGTTCTATCTATGTGGATTTGTTTTTTTTATAAAAAAGTGACACAAAGAAAAATCCCCTTTAACGAAGAAATTAAAAATGCATAAAATAAAAATAACTAAATTCTGTATAATTAAAAATTCTAAGTGGTTGTACCTTAACATTTATATAAAAAGCTAGCGTTCAAGTAATTGAAAGAGGTAACTATCTCATCAACCACAATTAAGATTAACAATGTGGGGTAATAAAGAAAAAATGTCTACATGACTGGTCTACTTTTAGTAATTACATTTAATTGTTCCTTTGTTAAATGTCTGCCACTATTAGTGTTGTCATCTGGGTGTGGTATTTTTTGCTATTACTCCCACTGTTAAAATAATTCTGATGTAATGGCCTTTGTTAAGATCACATATAAAATTAACTGAAAGATCCACCCTCTACCTGCTACATTAATTTTAATGCACATCCAGATAGATTTTTTTTTTTTTTTTAATTATAACCAGTTTTCTTTAGTCCAAGTTGTAATTTTCATTTCTTCAATAACTGGGGACATTTTTGTGTCACTTTAATGATCATGTGATGGTGCTTTTGTTGCTCCCCATGAACTGTGATTTTATTTTTAAATTATAAGACCTTAAAGGTCCTCTGTGATGATATTTTGTCTAGAAGTTACTTTATATCAAGTAATTAAGCTTGATAATAGAAAAAAAATGATTTTAGAAAGCACATAAATAAATCTGTATTTTTAATTTATACATGCAATTATTTTTTTACAGCAAATATCCATTTTCTTTTCTCAGTTTATTGTCATCATGATCAATGAGCTTTTTCATTAATTCAACGGAATCCACTGGCAGTTTTATATGGCACATTCCCATTGTGCAGCTTGCGGTCTATTTAATCTCCTCCCAATTCGCACATTTGTTCATTAGAAACCAAAAATGGTACATTCCACAGCACCAGAACTGCATATAAAAAGTAGTAATTTTAGGGGCTGTATTTTTTAATTTAAGTCTAAGAACATTTAGTCTATTTTTAAGTGTTAAACGAGGGCAATTTAAATACAAAAATTTCAGTGGTCCCTTAAACTTTGAGTAAAAATAATCATTTACCAAAGATCACAATAGATAATAAATAGAACAAAGTGTGCTTTTTTTTAATTTTTATTATGATTAAAATTTGTTGGTTCGCCTGCATTGTTTTGTCACTCAAATATGTTGTAAAAAATTTAATATTTAACATATTTAGTATTTTCATGTTTAGTAGATTTTGTGTGCACTGTAGCTGCAGAGCATAAACATGTATTTGCAGAGCCTCTGGCATACTAGATACAAATCTCCAGTCCTTACCCACGCAGAGAAATCTGGTCAATCTGGTTTCTTTTATTGATTCACTAACTGAAAAGGTTATGGCCGTCACCTAAAAACCTTAAAGGGATTCTTCAACACTCAAAAACATGTATACTAACAGGAAGAGCTCTGCATGCCAATACGGGGAGTCACCGATTAGGAAAAAAAATCATTACAGATTTTCTCAGCCACCGTCTGCCCTACCTGTGAGGCTACAGGGATTGCCACTTTATGAGCATGTTTTATCATTCAGTGACAAAGTGTTGCATCAGTTGTGACTTGGCTCTATGCTGCTTTAGACGTCAAGAAAGGATATAGAGCCTTACTAACTTTGAAAAGAGAATTTTTCCAAGATCACAGAATAACTTCTTAAAAGTATCCCCTATCCCACCCTTTTTGTGTTTGTCTGGCTTTGTTTTTTTTTTTTACTGAGAGACAATATTTAACGGACTTGTATAAAGAACAGAAGAAAGAAAATAGATATGAAAATATATTACTACACATAATATTTATAATTTCTTGATTGATCGCTGCTAAAGTTATGGAAAAAGGAACAAGATAATGTCTATATTGATGTATATTTATAACAGATGTTGATTATTTGTCTATTATTACAATACAAAATATCTAAAAAAATAAAATAAAAAAATTATTTGAATAAATGTTAAATGGGCAGCGTTCCGTTTTGATAAGGCGGCTACAATTTTAGTTAACCAAATGGTTTTAAATTTTAAATGAGAGATGCTCCTTCATCCTTCTATGGTATGTACAACAACTGCAGACTGGAATAGCCATAAATGTCCAGTAGCACAGTTGAAAAATAATTGAAGCATCCGATTATGCCCCATTTATTATACAACCATCCGATGAGCTTTAGAGATGCAGCGGTCTTTTTAAAGTATTAATTAATATAGCCTTTGGAATTTATATAAAATCATCAGTTGAAAGTTTTTAATTCTAAATTAAATATTTGTCCAGAAAAAAAAAAAAAAGGTATCCATGTATATGGCAATACTATTTTTGCTCATGTATGTAAACAGCCAAACAACTCATCTAAATGCCCTTTAGGGATCTGCTTCTATATAATTATAGAAGATATATATTATATATTAATTATTCCTAATTTTGAAAAAAAGAAATGTCTCCACATGAACTTCTTGTTCAAAGCATCTCACAAACTACTACTACCATGGTGAATGGAAATTCAATCACATAACCATGTTAGAAATAGGATATCATCAATGAATTGGTTAAAACTTGCCAGAATGATGAACCAGTTATTATTATTATTATTATTATTATTATTAGCGCTTTTATAGATGGCCCTTGCTCGTTTAGATGGACACATGTAAGGAAGTTAGGTTTATAGTCTTAACACTGAAATATATATTTTTGTATATTACAGGTGCTTTATACAGCTTGTAGGTGCAGTCCCACCAAGTCATTTTCCTAACATCAGCATCTCAATCTTACATGTATAATATGATAATAATGAGTTTACCAAGCACTATTGTGCAGATTTTTGTAACTTTGAAAAAAATAAAATAATTGAACATTACAAATTTAAAGGCAGTTTGTGCAAAAGCTTGACTAAAACAGAAAAAATGGTTTGTATTATATAAAAAAAAAAAGTAAGCTTTCAATTATAAAAGCCTGAAAGTATTGCAAAAAATAAGGGTTTACTTGACATTTGCATTTTTTTCAGAGACTAACATTTTTTTGCTGCAGACAACTGAACAAAAAAAAAAAATCACATTGAAAAAAGGACCACTATGTCAACAGTATGTAGCAGTTTTACCTGGGCTTAGATAATTAATGAAATTCATATTATTCATAAAAGAGTGGAAATCGTAAAATGGAAAAAAAGTTCTGCTACTTCAGTGGGACTGCACCTCTTAGTTATTATAGGAAAGAGTAAGAATTTCATTTAACTAAGGAAAAGAAATCAACATCTTTGCTTCCAGAAGTTATTAGCATCTTCCAGTAACAAAAGTTTAAAAAAAATAAATAAATAAGATCCAACGGATATCCCATACACATCCCGAAATATTGCTCACAAAAAGAAAATAGTTTTATGATTTTAAAATTTAAAAACAAAAAAGTACAGGATATTTAATAACCCACAGATCATCCACAATAAAGAACCAAACCCAATAGGGATAGCAGTACCAGCACCTACCAGCTCAGAACGAAGAGGAAGCAGCAAGACCCATAGCCCAAACTTACATGGTAACTTACATGGCGGTGGGGACAAGCCATTGCGATTTAAAGTTCCCCCCATTAAGACAAAGTTCATTTCCTCAGCAGAGCACTGAAACACCTCCACATATCTGTCCTTCATGGTCTTCTTGTGGCACTTCTGAGCAGCTAGAAAAGCTCTCTCTGCAGATTTCATCTGGATGAAGGAATCCCCGGATGGGCGTCCCTGTAGACAGAGGGAAAAAAAAATGGTTCAGCCTAGGTGATATAGCATAGACACAAAAATTGTGACCATAGTTTATAATACATTGGTTCTCCAAGCCACAGATGGTGGGAGAACAAGCCATTTTCATTGTAAGTTTCATCACAATGATCATTATTTTTGTAATTGTGATAAACTGAAAAGTAGATTAGATTGTTGTTTTAACTTACTTACAGTGGCCAATTATTTTTTAACTATACAACAAATTTACAATATTAGCATAAACACATTTAATAGAAAAATCTGAATACTAGAATACAGTATGGAAGATTCCATCTTATCTGGGGGGTTTTCAGTTCCTGATAGCTGAAACATGAAGGAATATGAGGTTTCTATCTATTATCTATCAGTGGGAGAGAAGGATGGGGGAAAAGTGAATATGGGAAGGTGAAGAGGATTTTTTAGGCATTGGCCCCTTCCATCATACCTGACCTGAAGCAGACAGCTTGCATCAATAAATACAAGCCCTTCATAAAAATTGCTCTCAATCACATAGCCTTCAAAATCATTAGTCTTGCAGAGATATCAAAATGTATTTATTTTGCTCATTAAGAGTTAGTTTTATGGCTTTATTTCCTCTGCCGACTTACTCCCTTAGACTCATCATAATGTTTTTCATTATACAGCTGACCTTTAAGTAAATCTGAGAGTTACATCATTCCGAAGGACTAGTAAGAATAATGTAGTATGATACAGTCAATAACAATAAAGGGTTTTGTTTTGTTTCTGGCTTTCCTGGATGCTTAAGGCAATTGGTTAGTGCAAGAAATTATTATTATAACAAACAAACAAAAAAAAAACACAACACACACATAGAAAGGAGATATTGTTGCTCTTAAGACACCACAAAAACAGAAATGTTTTGATAATGAAATGTATATAGACAGCTGGAAAAAAAAAATTTAGTCGGTGTAGTGTAATCTCCCATGAGTAGTAATCTCACCCCACCTGAAAGTCTAGGTTGCGTCAACATTTTATCACATTTCACAGTTGTACGTAACGTCAAATGATTAATTGGTCAAGATAATTTAAATCCTTTCTTCTGTGCCAATCACTTACTTGATGGTTAAGCACCATGTGGACTCCATGTGTCCGGATATCACTTGAGAACTCTCCTAAGAACTCCAAGATGTCTTCAATGCTAGCAGCATAAGGAAGGCCCCGGAGGCGTATACAGTCTCTAACGTTCACTTGTGGAATGAATTGCTGAGGTAGGACTGGAATTATTGGAGGGTTTGGGAGTGGGATGAGTGGAGCAGAGGAGTATCTGTTTAGGACCTAAGAACAGCACCGTTACTATAAAATTAATTTATAATTGATGTATCTGCTTACATAAATGCATCTTTATATAAGCAAACAATATGAGTTCAGTTATTCAAGAAACATACATTAATATATATTTATCCATTAAAGGACAACTACAACAGTTTCTACAAAAAGTTTGGATTTTCTGAAAAAGTATTTCTTTGTGTGTAGAAGACTCCATATTACCTGTGTTTAATCACTTCCTGCTAGATGAAACACACAACTCTCATGCTTTAACTATAAAGTAGAGGGAGAGGTGGGGAGGAAGGTTTCAAGAGAATTGAGGGACATTTGTTAGATAATTGGATCTCTCTGAATTTAACACCAAAACTAAGGCCATACTTGGGCAGGGAATATATCATACAGCTAGTCAGACTTAGTGTTTTTAAATTAATTTAATTTTTAGTCTGCAGAGAGCCTATTTTTGCTCTTATGCTGTGTACAGGAATCCCTTATTAGACAATATGCGGCTTTGCTAGCTTACGTCCCATAACAAAACTAATTAAAATGTAATTTACATCAGAGATTTCTCTTAACATAAAAATGTTTTGGAGTGAATAACACTTCTGTATTGGCGCTTCCTGTATATAACAATGTATTATATCCTTGAGAGTTCCAACACAAATACTCTTCCTCAGGGGTTGTCTCCTGATTAAGCAAAAAAAAAATGGGTGCAACATTTGGATATTTCAATTGTCACAATTCTAAGAAAATTCAATGAATAAAGTGCTTGTCACAAGCTATAGCTTTAAATTATAGCCTATTCGGAAGCTTTGCGGAGCCATGTTAAGTCAAGGGTTGACAAATGTAGTAGCCAGCCAAGTTAGTTATGAGTCAGATAAAGTATTTTTAGGAACCAGGTTATGCATTATATATATATATATATATATATATATATATATATATATAGATATATATATATATATATATATAAATATATATAAATATATATATATATATATATATATATATATATATATATATATATATATATATATGTTAATAAGCTTTTACTTAAGAACAATATGGAAAAAAAAATTTGGTGCCAAGACTCCCTGGTTCCTAGAATTTGTAAAGCCGGGCTTCAAGTTACGAATTGTGAGGAAAGAGGGTGGTCAGAAATGATCTCAAAAACACGGCATCAAGATCAGATTAAATTGCACTAAACCAGTAGGAAGCTGGCACATGGCTATTGTAATAATATTTCCCAGTGTAACCAACTCAAAATTGGCTTTCAAAAGATTTGACTACCGTCTCCCTTGCAGCATTTTGTAACATTCAGCAAATATAGTTATCTCAAGGGTCTAATTAAGTAAAAAAACAAAACAGCACACTCACTGACCTGTTGCACCTCTGCTGCGGTACTCCTGAATAGTTCGATGTATCTCTTGCCCAGCAAGTCCTTGTGCTTCTTTAGTGCGTTCTGTGCATATTCCTCACAGGCAAAGAGCACAAAGGCATCTCCCGTTGGCCGGCCATCAGGGTAAGTAACAAAAAGGATCCCTTCCTTCCCTCCAGTGACTGGGCAGTGCTGCCCAAAAAACACCAGAACTTCTTCCGCAGTAGCCGTAAAAGGCAACCCTCGCATACGCACTATCACCTGGTTCTCCTTGGACAGAAACTGAGCCACTTCATTGGATGTTCCTAAAAGGTATTCGACAAAATACATATTAGTCTAGTAAACATATTGAGGATGTGACCACTGTAGAGATATAATGAACAGTAAGAAAATGCAGATGGATGTGAAGAATACCATATAAAAACATTTAACCCAAACATGATAATTGCAACAGATGTACTAAAATGTGAAGTGTTAATCCGGAGTTATTTCATGGGACATATATGCCACAATTTGGTACGAAATCTCAAACATGTCACACTTTGGAACATACAAGTATAGATTTGTGTGAATTTGTTTGCTCAACCTCGATCTGCCCATTTATGCAAAGTTGAGAGGATGTCTAAAAAATAAAGATGATACAGTGATCAGTTTGCTTTGCCAGTCGAGAATTCAAAAGTCTGGTTATAATTAAAGCACAAACTGAACTTCCAAGCACTTCCTCCCACTGTATCATTTAACAAGTCAGGACAAAAATGAGGGCCACGCCGTGTCTTCTAAAGTAAATGCAGCGTTGTTAAATGCAGGATATTATAAGTGGATGTCACATGTTCCATTAAATTAGGGGTCCACAGACTTAAGTGACATTCTTCCGGTAGCTATACCAAGAAGATCCACCACTGTACCAGCATGGTGTCAACTGTCCATTACAACCACATATAAATTTGTGATACAACATATGTGTGTCTCTACAATACCTACACAGCCAATAGGGATGCTGGTACAGTGACATTTATATCTCCATGTAGGCTGATGAGATCTGTCACTTTGAGATCTACCATAAGATGGTCAAATATGTGCAGAATTTCATTTTTAAATAATGAATAGGCTGTATCAAACTATCAGCAGTTTCTATCCCACTAAAGAATATATCGAAAATGGCACCATTTTTTATTAGAACACAATTAAAGATATAATCACCTCCAGCGATTTTCAAGAAGTCCTCCCCAGTTGCTTTATACACCTATAAAGAGAAGGCAAATTTTTTTTTTTATATTTTGCAACTTCAAAACTGGTGCACACCCAGAAATTATACCAGTAATGATCCTCCTAGGACCTACCTCGATGTACCGGTTCCCCATATGGTGCTTGTGCCTCTGCAAAGCCAGGTCTCTGTGTTCCTCACTAATAAACCTCACCAGCGCTTCACCATTCCTTCGTCCCTGAGAGTTGAGACAGAGCGCAGCTCCCCCCCTACATATGAAAAATAGGGAATAGATATGGATGACGCATTATTTGTACAAATCAAAATCAATGGGAAAAAAAAAAAAAAAGGAGATTCTCTATTAAATGGGTAGTTTAACTAAACACATATTAAAGTTCACTGAACCGGTCAAACAAGACTTCTGTTTCCTTCAGCAGCTCAGATCACCTAACATACAGAACATTAATGTTATGGTCACAGTTTAGAACGGCAACTGTAGTTTGATTTGGTAAAGTGTTAAAAAATAAATAAATACAGCATTCTAAATGGGCTTTAACAGATTTCTTCCAAGCAAAGCTTTTACACCGTTTTCTCTTTCAGTCAGTGTTTTCTTTTTTACTACCCAATTTTCATCTCTCCACCTTTTTTCTGCATAGCTCAGAATCTTCCCCTTTTCAAGATCCTGTCTGTATATCCCAGTTTACTCACCCATCTGTATTGGGGTGCACTATAAAATCACACACACAATTATTATTGACAACTTGAGGCCTCCATTTTACTTTTTCTGGGTAGAAAAATCAAGCCCCATTCCTACAGGATATCCTTCCAGTCAGTCTCTCTCATTCCCCATTACCCCTCCACCCCCTCTTTTTTGCACAGCGATTTTGCATTTTTTCCCCATTCATCCGTCAAAGTTAATAAGAAAACTGTTGTCCAAACTTTGTCATGTGTTTAAAAGAGCACACCTTATACGTTACAAAAAGTTTTTCCATGGTGGATAATACTGAATTGAAGAAAAGCAACACTAAAAGCTAATAAAGAATAACGTGTTTGATCTACCTTTATCTTACCATTGAGTTAAGAGGAAATGTAAACAAGGACTCAGGAAAACACAACTTACAGGATCAAACACACAATACGATGATATTCAGACATTCATATGGCTCACTGCCCATCTGTTTCCTTTAACATATCAGGTCAGATGACGATTAAAAACAAGCAAACAAAAATGCAAGCTATACATTTTTGTGTACTGTGGTCCTTTAAGCCTTTCCAATCAAAATTTTTTTGTACATTCCTTATATCTTGTTGTTCAATCGTTTAGTCATGTCCGACTCTCCTTGATCCTATGGACCGCAGTAAACCAGGCACATCTTATGTCTCGTCCATAAAGTTTTATTGGCAAAGATATTGGAGTGGGTGTTCCTTCTCCAGTGGACCGCGATTTGTCTGGTCTCTGCTATGACCTGCCCATCTTGGATGACCCTACATGGTTTCGCTCACAGCTTCATTGAGGTAGACAAGCCGCCTTCACCACGACAAGGTAGTGATTCAGAAGGGGCCCTATAATTTACAGACATGTTCTTCTCAAACCACAACATAACACTCACTTCGCAATATTTAGACCTTTGAAGAATCGTGCAATGTCTTGATCCGATGATTGCCAGGGCAAACCTCTCGCTCTGATTATTGTGTTATCATCAATTATTTCCAGTTTGCTGCTGAAGGACACATATATTAATAGGAGTAATTAATTAAAACAAACATATTCAGATTTATCTGCGCATAAAGGGAAATAAATGATAAAAAAACAAACATTAAAACGTTTCATTTAGGTCTATGCAGAAGTTTAGCATAAAAATTCAAGCTTAACACCCACTGCCAAGGCATGTTGTTGAAATTGGTTTTCAAATGCAAAAAATAACCAGTTTTTGCATCAATTTAATCAAAATAGATAAAAAGGAGATGACTATTTTTAAACTCAATACCAACATTTTAGGTCTACCCTTTTCCATTATTCTCACAAATAAAGATGAAAAAACAAAGCACCACCATGGTCCTATGGGACCTGAAAATAGTCATTATTTCTTTTTTTAAAAAATACAGCATCTTTATTCTTTAGGTTTACCTCATATGAAATAGATACTGCCATTACTTACCAGGTTCCAGATTCAAACTTGTAGTTCACTCTTTCCGGATCTAAAAATCTGTGATCTAAGAACGTAAAAATTAAACAAATGTAGTTTTCTTCCACAAAATATGTGTTTTTTTTTCAGCTAGAGAACAGAAACTAGTAGGATCAGACAGAGAAATCAGAAAGCAGGCTGCAAGGAAATGGATATAGCTTAGGATGTGGGAGTTAAAGCAAGCAAGGTCAGGTCTGTAACTATAGACAGATTTTATGAAAAACACTAAAAATATAGGTAACAGATCTCATGAGTATCACTAGCACATGCAGAAAAACAAAGTAAGACTATATAGTATCATATTATTTAGTTTCGTCATTTTAGACCTTAAACTTTATTATTCTAACTTAAAAAAAAGCATATACTGTATTCTTGTATCAGATCAAACTTAAGGACCAAATATAATGCACCAACAGCATAAGTTTGACTTTTTAATTATGGAACGATCATTAATAAAAATTAATCTTCAAGGATTGACAAATAGCAATATTTAGTATAACAGCTACTTGCAAAGTTCAGACTGCTACTGCTGGTATCCACCTAGTATACAGTCAGCAGTGCGAAATGTCTTTGTCTAGCAGGAAGCTGCTAAATTTTCAGACACAATGATTTAGATTGGCTTTAGTCTTGTTTTGTTGAATGTTTCCATTGGCTATTAGCTTTTTCTTTTGGGACACCCTATCAATGATGGTTTATTCTTGTATCGTATCAGATTGTTTTTAAAATCCTTTAGATATGGGTCTAAGTCAACCTCCCCCATCCCTTCCTATGATGGTGGAGGCCGATACTGTAATATTCAAGGTAAGTTTACTATTGAATATCGCTTTTATAAATTCTACAGGAATTTTATTAATAATAAATGCATAATTTAAAAAAACTAGTTACACTTGCTGGAAAATTACTTAAATTATGCAAATCCCTGGGAGAGTCAAAAGATGTGGATAATTTGAGTAATGCAACATTTACAAAAGCAGTGAAGATACACCCAAAGGCTAGGACAAGAACCAGTTCCTTATCAGTGACTCTAGAGTATTAAGTAGAAGTAGAAACATTGTATGCATGATCTGCTGGGGACAGACCTTTGCAGGGATTGTTTGGAAGGTTTGAATGAAAACAGAGCTTTTAAACACTAGTTAATTAAAAGGCTTTTAGATATGCAAACAAACACTTAGGAAGTTTATTTTAATATTATCAATAGGGAATCTCTTTAAATAACAGCAGAGTTGTATGGTGAAGGGGTTTATAGTAAGTAACTAAAAAAGTAAGGGAGGAAGTAAAGTACTAGTTTTATAAAAACAGTTGCACCATGGCCAAAAGGCAGTTTGCTACACACACACACAAAATAAATAAATAAATAAATGGAAAGGTTATCAGAGTCTTAAAATGCTATTGTAATATGGTGGAAAAAGGGAAAATATTACATTAGGGGACCACTGAATTAGTACATCTGATACTTCTCACAATCTGATCGTTAATTACTATGAAGCGGATTTAAAAAAATAAAATAAAGACAAACAAACATGGTAAATATATATATATATATTTTTTACTCACTGTATGGCTCCGATAATAATGTCACAATGATGTCACCCATGTCTTCAACTTCTGAAGCTCCACACGTATACTGTGAATTTTGTTTTTCGAAACCCAAAACTTAAGTTTCTGTTAAGGAGAATGGGATTGTTGCAGACGGACAGGAAACATTGGTATATAAAAGAGTTGTTGGGTTATCCCTACGTACCAAGGAATGAATAAGGCCCATCTTTGTATGTGTATGCATGGAAGAGTTGAGAGATTAACTAAACCAGTAAAAGAGGATTAGTGATGATATACCAAAGATTTAAGCTCATGTTTTGTTGCTTGTTTTAAAAAAAAAAACAAAAAAAAAAACTTAATTTATTTGTGAATTATGTAATAAAACAAACATTAGCAGTCATATAAACCACAGGCATAAAAACCAAAATATTACAATATCTGCTCCCCCACACCCGACTTGAATGATTGGGGGCAGGTGTGTATGTATGTATGTATGTATGTATGTATGTATGTATGTATGTATGTATGTATGTATGTATGTATGTATATATATATATATATATATATATATAAATAAATAAATAAATAGTAAATTTGTTCACATTTGAATGTCTAAAACAAGTAAAAAAAAAAAAAAAAAAAAAAAAACTTGTTTCATGCCCAGAATTCCAAGAAATACAGTTATGACACTGCATTCTGGATTATACATAAGACATGAATCTCACCCAGGTACAAATATTTTAAGGTTACTGCCTATCATCAGCGTGGGGCGGGATCCCATCTTGTGTTGTGGACCTTATGCATATGTAGTTCACCACAACAATCATTTAATATATGGTGGGCAAAAGAGAGATAGAAGCCCTCCACCGTACAGTAAATAGTACATCTGTGTTCACATTTGAACGTCTAAAACAAGTTTAGAAACTTGTTCCCTGCTCAGAATTCTGAGAAATACAGTAATTACACGGCATTCATTGGCAGGGACATGCAAACGTGCCCACAAAGGCTACGCTCCTGCACACTTCCACACTTTATGCTCCTTTAAGCTGCAAATCAGCAGGGACGGTAATATTATTATCTACTCTGAAAGTATAGGAGGAGACTTATTAATTAATTAATTGGTTGGTTCTGGTGAGCTTTTAGCATTCTGCACCTTTCAACTCCCTGCACTTAGTAGAGGACAGTCTCAAGTTTACGTGCAAGCCCCGATTACCCTGCGTTATGCGTAAATGAATTAAAAATAAAACGCTGGTATAACTGCAATTGTAATTTTATCAGCCATCATAATGTCATTAAATATCCACAATGGTATCAGTTTGTAAAGCAGGCACTAGAATCATTTTGATGTTTACAATGCTGTTTATTAGTAAATGTGAGGCTGGGTGAGGAGCACATAAAACATGTCGGTATCAGCCCGATGTTCGTGCAACACAAGTACCTACAAGTCAGACTGAGCAGGGTTACAAGAAACACCCCACATCAGTCTTCCAGGACATGTTCTGTGTACCCGGTAGTGGGAACACTCTCGCCCAATATCAAGACAATTTGATAATTACTCATTCGTGCACAGTGCAAAGATACTGGAGTGGGTTGCCAGTTAGTAATTCAATCTTAAACATCAGAGTATAGTGAAATATGGTGTTCTTGGTGCAAATGATAACAAATAATTTGCTCTAAAATCATTAGATGTTTCACAACAGAGTATAATCAATCAATCAATCATTTTCACACCGTTTGTGCACCACCCAACTTCCTAAAAGCCTAAACCAGGCAATGAAATGACATTTCTCTTCAGGCAAAGGTGGCTTTTAATTTCGTTTGAGTGATTCAAACTGAAATAGACAGTCAGCGTAGCTGCTTCTACTCACAAGGCATCCAAAAAAACGTACAAAACTCGCTCAGCAGGATTGGGACAGAGATCAGAGCTTTCATGCTGCTTACTGGTCTATTTTTTGCAAATGTAACTCTTTCTATGCCAGGAGTTACAGTGCATATACAGAAGTACCTTGGTTCTCAACCTCCTTGGAACTTAACATTTTAGAAAAACTCAACCTGTCTGGATGAGCAAAAAAAAATTGGTACTCTTCTCGCTTAAACCAATTTACAGTACTCCTTCGGGTACTCAACCTGCCGTCCAGAACGGATTAAGTTTGAGAACCAAGGTATCACTGTATGACTGATGCATGCACTGCAGTGTGACAAAGACCAGTCATTCCATGGCCCCGAATTCTCTGGAACTCCTTGCCTCGCTCTATCAGACTATCCCTCCTGCCTCAAAACATCACTAAAAACACATCTGTTTAAAGAAGATTATCACCTTTCTTCCTAACGTACACAACACTTCTCTCACCCTCCTGCACCACACACAAAACCTTTGTGTCTCATTATATATCATTACTTCATCTTACTCCGCTATGGCTTTCTCCAGTGCTACACCTTGCCTATGGAATTCCTCTGCCTTGCACACACACTTGACCACTTCAAAATGGTCACTGAAAAAAATCATCTATTCTAACATGCTTACAACCATGCTACCTGAAGTCCACATCACAGGCTCTCATAGAAGGCACAAAACGTGCGTCCTTCTAACAGATCCTGCCACCACTTCCATCCCTTTAGTGCCTACATATTGGTAAAGAAGAGGACGGTGTTCTCATGAAAGCTTACAATAGGTTTGTGTATTCTTGTGTCTGCCTTTCCTACCACTACATTTAGCACCAAGTAATATGGGGGTGCTCTTACCAGTATCTGTAGGGATAAAAAAAAAAAAGACAGCACTAGGGAAAATTGGGTGTTTTGTAAATAAATTATATTAAATTGAGTTGTAGCCCGGATCATCTTATTGCCATCGTGTTTATAGTCTCAAGGGTGAAGAAACTGTGGTTCTCCGTATTTCAATAACTGCCATGATTGGTTTCCTCACCACATGTAAGCATAGTTTGATTTATCCCCACATCTTTATCATAAAATGTTGGACCTGCAGTGCTGTCCTACCCTGGGGTAGAAAATATAGGTCTCTTTTTCTTTATGGGCATATCTAGAACTTTTCCCAAAAAGTTTTTTTTTATATATAAAATACAATACAAATGTTTCCAAACTTCGAACATATCACCGGGCTGAATGATGACTAGTACACACCATACAGATTTTGAACATTTTAAACTCTGCTCTTCCAAATTCACGCTTTTTTAGAATTAACCCAGAAGTACTCTGACAATTTAGAATAGGCTTGTTTAAAACAATCCTAGAGAGATAAAACCATGCTACATTTTAAAGATATTGCTGGGTCACACAAAGATAAATCAAAAATGATTAAGCTAGTGATTGATCTACATGTCCTCAAGACAGAATTGTAAGAATACCAGAGGCTGAAGACTTATTGGACAAGCCTGCTTTAGAACATGACCCATTGACATTAAATGTCATTGTAGTTATCCAACTTTAAAACTTTTAAGTAGTACAGTCCAGTATAAGGAACTTCTCTCATGCAGGATCACTTATTTAATGATCTAAAAAATAGAGCCTGAAAATAGTTAAAATAGTTGGATTTCCACATGATATTTAGACTGAAGCTGCTTTACCCTGTGGACACGATTATAAGCAGCTGTAGGTAACGGGCTGGAAAAGAATGGCGTAACATGAGCCAAAAAAATTACATTACAGTGGCTCTTTTAAGAAAGCTCAATCCAATGAGCCCCTAAGTCTTAGAAGAAACTCTGTTTTGGCTTAAAATTATAGTTTTTTTCTTTTTTTAGATTGATTCTATTTATAAGCTGCAAGCCAACAGCATTAAGCCT
This sequence comes from Discoglossus pictus, assembly GCA_027410445.1. Taxonomy (NCBI): domain Eukaryota; kingdom Metazoa; phylum Chordata; class Amphibia; order Anura; family Alytidae; genus Discoglossus; species Discoglossus pictus. Next base: position 62,345,282 of record CM050166.1, read on the forward strand.
CAGCCAGATGCACAAAAACAAAAAACAAAAAATCCTCGGAAAATAGATGCTGCCATAGAGAATGCCAGTAAAAATAGACTTTTATATAAAATATCATTAAAAGGGATATGAAAATGTCATGGATTAACACATTTCAGCACTCTAAGTGCAAAAAGCAGCCTTTTTTTTATATTTTATTATTATTTCAAAAAACATACATAAAGTACAAAGCCATATAAAAACCACACACATGTACAAAAATTCTAGACATATCCATTAATTCGTGAATTTACAACTTTAATGAAATATTAGAGAGACCGATTTTCTTTATATCTTTGAATCTACTCCTTTTGTATATCTTTCATATATAAATCCCAAACCTGACATTTTGGTATATCATTTTTAGGAGATGCATACATATAATTATTTCCATTTTCAAGTTCTCCATTTCTGCTCATAGTGTATACCACAGCTTCCCAATATGGGAGATAACTGTTTCCAGTTTTTAATTACATACAATGTTGCTACAAATAAGCAATGTGAAATTAATAATTTCCTATGTAGAAGTATACAGTATTATCTTCAAATATAAAAAAAAATACTATTTTGGGGTCTGCAATTAATTCTATTTTTGTCATTTTAGTCAGTTGTAAAATACATGTATTCCAAAAAATATTAATATTTTTACAATCCTACCATATATGTAAGGGAGTTCCTTATTACATCCTCTCCAACCCAAGTCAGATCTTTTATCATCCAATTTCTTTAGTCCTACCGGAATCCAATACCACCTCTGGACTAATTTGAAAAATAATGCTCTATATGATACACATTGGGAAGATGTTTTAACAGTTTTGAAGCCTCCCAACCACTTATCTTCTGGCCAGTTAACACCTAATTCTCATTCCGAATGAATAATTCTATCGTTTTACTAGTAGATTTAATGCTTCTTGGCATCTAGCTACTTTATGCTCTAAATTATGCTTATTAATTAGATGTTCAAATATATGTAATTCTTGATCATAGTTTAAATGGTATCCTAAATTAGATAACTTGCAATTTATTATGAAGAAATCTAACCATGAGAGTTTGTTTTTTTTATTGATAATTTCTCTATAGCAGCTCCTGTGGAATTCTAGAACCTTTACAATAGAAATCCCTAACAAACTTCATACCACTTATTTTTAAGAAAAGGGAAATAGCTTAATTCATTGTTATATATTAATATTTCTATAGGAGCAACCAAGGAGGGAAAATTAACCAAATTTTAATGTTTCTCGATTTAAATACCAAAACTTAAGTAATGAATATATTCCATCAGGTAAGAATTTTATTTATTTATTTTTTATTACGACAAGGGAAGCCACATATATAGTTCTCTAGGGATCTTTACAACCATATCTTCTATATTCACCCATTTGGATCTATATTTTATACTATTCCAACCTATTAGATGTGAAAGAATAATGGAGGCATTTAAATCTTTAATTGAGGTCATTGAAACTCCCCCATTCTCAAATTTTCTTTGTAATATCTAATTTATTTCTTGGCATTTTTTTTAAATTATAAAATATATTTATTTATTAATTTTTTGAAAATATTATAATATATACTTTGGCAATACTCGCGGAATGTACCTTAACACGTAGTGTCTTTGGTACTATAACCATATTTTTACACAACCTGGATACGTTAATTGGTTTCCATTCTAAGTATTTTTCTAATTTGCATATATGTTGTAATCTCCAAATTATTCTTTATTAAATTTTTTAAGCTGTAAGAAAGTCGAAATGCCCAGGTGGGTAATTTATTTGCATTTCCAATTAAATTGATATAACTGTTGTAATCTTTCTACTTAATCCCATGTAATTGTATATATTACTTCTGATTCATATGTATTAACTTTAAAGTATGACATTTTATTATACATTTCCAAAAAATTTTGAAGTTTTAATAAGGATTTCTCTGGATTTGTTAATGTAAGGACAATGTCATCAGCGAATAATGCTAATTTGTATTCCTCTTTACCTATTTCTATTCCTTCGGCCAATGGATCAATTATTAGTATGAAAATCAACAGTGATAGCAGGCACCCTTTTTTTTTTCATTTCCAATGGAGAATTTTTCAGTTTCATATCCTAAGTCGCTAATACTTGCTGTAGTATTTTTATATAATGCATTAATGGTTTTAGTTCCAAATTCTCCCATCCAAATTTCTCCAACACTACATCTATAAAATCCCAACTCACTCTGGATACCGAAAAGGCATTTGACAATGACAGGGTGAGCATGGGAAGATCTCTTCTATTTGCCCATGAAACTCTATTCATTTCCTAATATTATCTGGGCCTTGCCTTTCATTTATGAATCCAGATTGATCCCCATTAATTAGTTTGGGAATTATCTTGCATAATCTATTTGCCAATACCTTGGAATAAAACTTTATATGAACACTTATTAATGATATAGGTCTAGAATTTTTTATTTGGTTTGTATGCAGCAAATCTCATAAAACATTTTATTTGTATTAATATCTAAAAATCCCTCTAATGATTATGTTGACACCTCCAGGTGGTGTCTACATAGGCATCTGTGCCCCCCCCCGCCCCAATCAGCATGCAGCATCATACCTGCTGTTGCTTGCTCGGCCAATTTCCTTGCAGCTTCCTGTCAGCAGCAATACAATGCATATATCAGTGATACACTACATAGCCCAGGCTGCTTTTCAGCACAAACAGGAACCCAGAGTTGATTCAAAAGTTTCAGCTAACCCGATTGGACAAAACAAATAATTTTAAAATGTAATGCTAATTTATCCTGTGTTTAAAGGGTGTTAACCCTAGTGTTCAACTGTCAGAAATTACAAGATATTTTGCAGACTTCAATGTAAGGGTTTAAATGTTTATTTTGGGATTTTTTCCATGCAAAAAAAATATGTTTGCATACACTACTAATTCTCCTTTATCAGATGCACTCATAATCCAGCAAATTTACATATCCCTTTAAGAAAGGGAAAAAAATATATATTTGATTTCCTAAGAAAAAAAATGCAAACTGTTTTCTTAAAATATCTCGTAAAATCTAGATCTTGATTATGATCCAGAGAGACATTTACAATACAAGTAATCAATAACTACATATAAAATGATGATATGGGTATACAAAGCTTGCATTCGCCTGTGGCACTTCTGATAATTGAACAGCATTCCAGCAGAAGTGTCAAGGATAAACACAGTAAAGGAATTTATTTGGGATAAGCACAAAGGTCATCATAAGGGTTAATTAAACTAAGCTTTTTAGGGCAGCCTAGATAGATTTGATGACCGACAGCAACCAACCATACATCCTTTTGCTTTTTATTTTATTTTTTTAAAATAAAAATCTACAAACAATGTATTTATTAATTAAATGATTGCTGTAATATGCAATTTTCCTTAATGGTGATGGTCATTGGTATTTGGTTTACCTTTTGTTTGTCCCTCATGTTGAACACATGGCCCATATTGTGAAATTGGTGTCAATCACCATTTTAGGCAATATATGTATTCGCAAAATAGAGAAGCTCAATCAGAGAACGAACTAACTTTAATAGGTCAGCTCTAGGGACAAGATAACCCACTCTGAGAGCAACCTCTTGTAGCTCACTTGTGCCCTTCACAGGGAGAAATCCTGTAGCATATCAGTCTGGTCCCACTCACTAGAGTGACCAGGTCCGAAATACCAGGCAATTCTACCCTGAATAGGGGAAGCCGCAAACCCCAGACGTACAGGTCGGCCTCATCAGTGAGGTGTAGCTGAACTCCCTAAGGCACAGTGAGCAAAGGGTCCACGTCTGGAGTACCCCATCACCCTTAGGGAGACTAATCCCCAAGTAATACACAAGTAAGTAGAGCGTTTGGATTAGCACTTTATTGTCTTCCTGTTCTTTGGATTTGTTTAATTTATATAAAATATATAAATAAATATTTGCTGAAATTCTCAGAATACAAAATACAAAAATTGCCCAAAATTAAAATGTAAAGGCTTCCAAAATGATCAACACAGAAATACAACAACAACTATAAGCTGAAATTCAAGGAGCCATGAATCAGAAGTAAAGTTCAGATCAAGTTTCCAAGAGGAAATCATCCATAATATATGCAACTGAAATCACACTAAACAAATAAGGAACAAATACATCCCGGATGTCTGAACTCAGAGAAACATTACATGGAATTTGAATGAACAATACATTACTGGAAAAATACATTCATATAACTTCTCATTAACCCTTCCATGACACAAACGGTACGATCAATGTGAACTTAAGTCTACCGTTCATACTGTAATTGTACCAATGCATCATTAGAAATACTGTCCTTTTGTTAGCTTGTTGCGGCTGCTTATTAAAACACATACATACATACATACATACATACTCTTCCCTATCGTATGGTGCTTTACACACTTTTCTACACTATAGACCAAAATACATTTTTTAATATTAACTTTTAAAATCAAAGGGTCATTTACCTCATTGTAAGAGCTCTTCATGATGTGAAAGAGCACAGGATTGTTAAAATAATCTATTTTTTTTAATTACACTAATAACCGCAAAAAAAAAAAAGTTTTAACCATTTACATCACAAAGTCTCTCTCGTCTACTGCATGAGTAAAACAGACAGTGAAGCCACGGTGAAGACAGTGATTTATAGCAGTTTCTCCCTGCACTCAGGAATGCACTGAGCAGTTTATCCATAACGGACCTGTTTAGGTGATTCCAACATTCCAAGCTCTACACAGATGGATTTGGTAGGAGTCAACTACTTCCCCCCCCCCCCCTTTTGCGCACACTACAAAGCTGTAACTAAGTCTGGCAGTGGGCAATCAGTGACAGATGTAAACACAGCTTTGATTTGACATCACAGTGAAAAATGCATGTATTTCAGAAATTCAAAAAGTATTTCAACATGCTTTTAGGAGATCTTTACTGTGATGTGGTCCAAATTGTGCTGAATTAGGTGGCCCTTTAATGACAGCACCTTTTGGAATACAATGGTCCTTTAAAAAGACATAAGCCAATAACAAGAAGCTTGTACTTATTCAGCAGTTCCACAGCCAGTTGATTGTGTGAGCTGGAAAGTTGCACCCACAGCCCAGGATCATACAGGTGTATTTATTCCAGGATGTGCATTTCTTTTGGGTAAACTATTTCCTGGCTGCAGATTGTGTGCTTTGTATCCTGTCCAGAATGCTCAGAGCAGCCCTACAGGCATTTGTTGCACTGTATAAACCACAAATACAAACCAGACCCTGCTAACCCTGCACTACAGCCAAATGCAGAATGAGGGTTAGAATGGGATTGGTAGGAGAAAAAACAATGGCTGGTTTCATATGCTACAATGAGGGATCTCTGCAATTTTCAGATATTCTCCTGAGCACGTGTATGGAGTGATAAAACTGTTGGTGCAACAATGAGGGGTCACAAGCCAAAACATGGGGGTGAGAGATCCAATAGTATAACAATGCTTGCACGGATACAAAACAAGCAAAAAGAGAAATGGCATCAAGTTATTAAACAAATAGTGGATACTCCAATTTAAACAAACAATCTTGCCCAACTACATGGTATGTCCTGGTGCCCACTCCCGGTGCAGTCTCAACTTTGCTCACTTAGTGGAGAAACTTCCTGTAGCATCAGCAAAACCCAAAACGGGTTTAATTATTTAATTAAGTAAATTTTAGGAGAAAATATTTTTTTACCCTCTTATAGTTTACAACACAAAACAATTTAAAAACATACTGCTACATACAAAAATATATATAATTTTATATTAGGACAGACGTCAGCAGGGGCAATTTATCAAACCTAAATGTGCAGACAAATTGAGCTGCTGTTGGGCTGCTAATCCCTGTAAATATTCTTCCCCAGAGCTGATCTTGGAACTCTCATAAAACAGTTTTTAATTTATCATCACCCGATAATACATTGCACCAAAGCAGAAAATTCAAAGCCGCTCTGCAGAGTGTCGTGATCAGCTGTGATGGAGCATACATGAGAAAGTTTACAAAGCAAACTTTAATTATACTGTTAAATCAATAAATAAAATAACAAACAAACATTTTTCATAAGCATACTAACCTAAAGTAAACAAATTCTGGGAGCTGGGCTGAGATTTTTAGTCGCCATGGTGACCTGGCGACCAATATTTGTGGAGTCCTGTCTAGGCACTTTGAGGAGAGCAACCTGGACGTGCCCTTATAAAGGCCAATGTAAGTACAATGGAATTGGCTGCGAGAACATAGTTTACCAATTGTTGTTCGTTCAATAAGGATGTATTTTTGTAATTTAACAAGAAAGTCATTTGTAAATAAAAGGGCTGGGATAGAAATGTAAACCTAAACAATTGATCAAATCTTTTGCTTCACACTGATATGAACATAATTATAAAAAAAAAAAAAAAAAAAAAAATCGGAAAACGGACACTCAAACAATGTTTATAACTAACATTTTTGGAACCTGCCACTTAGAGTCATACATTAAGAAAAAGTAGGCTTAAAAAGGAGGGTTCATGAGAACGGCACTTATAATGAGTGGTCCCTTAGATAGTGAACCCCAATTGACCCAGTGCCACTTTAAAACAAAAAGGATAAAAAAAGTAACTAGACATATATGGGGGATAAATTTGCACCCTCACCCCTATGGAGTCTAATTAAATATAGATAAGTTATTATATTCAACTGCAAATAAAGACATTGTGCATTAATTTGAACCCCTCTATTTTCACTAGACCATATGAGAAATTACTAGCTATAGTTAAATGGTTAAGAGAGTTGCAGGCCATAACTACTTATAATTCTAGTCCATCAAGACTTAGGTCAAAAAGAAGCCCTATCTAGGTAGCCTCACAACTACTTAGATTCCCACTCTAACACTAGCTTTGTAGGCCTTTTTGGTGGTGCTCAGTATATAAACTGCCTAACTATTGTTTCTGTTGTGAACTAGTTAGAAAAGCCACTTTACAATATAACTAAGAAACAACCCCTCAATCTATCCAAAAGCAAGGTCTTCACTAACTAAAAATCTCTGTAAAGAAAATATGCTCTGTGCTTATATAGAGCCCTATTCAATTGTCCGAATCGCAATTTAATAAGGGCGATAGATTATTAATCCTAGATGGAATGCCGCATGACACAATCAATGATTATTGCCCATAAGTGGCAAATTCCATGCATAACTAGTCTGGCTTTTTTTTTATTTTAGAGTAAACCACTGAAAGTGACTTATGTGATCTGGCATTCCATCTAGGATTAATAATCTATCTGTAGGTTGAGAGGTTGTCTCTTCCATATAGTTATATATTAAGTGTCTAACAAGTCACACAATCCATGATTATTGACCATAATTGGCAATTTCATACTTACAGTCTGGCTTTATTGATTTCAGTGTAAACTACTGGAACTGAAAAGACTGGTGTGGTCTCTAAACTTAAAGGGATATGTAAATTTCCTGGATTATAAATGCATCTGATAAAAGGAGAATTAATAGTATATTAAAAAAAAAAAAAAAACGTTTGCACAAAAAAATATCAAAACAAACATTTAAACTCTTACCTTGAAAAATCTATTGTAATTTCTGAGAGTTTAAATGAAGGTTAGCACCCCCTCCAATTAGTTTTGCCCAAACCGGTTAGATGAAAGATTTGTGACATAGCACTATGTTAGTTGCTATGGCAACACCACACAGCATAGTCAGGAAGCATGGATGAGTCATAGGCCAGCAGTGACCGGGAGGTTAACATCACAGCCCTCCTATTGGCTGAGCAAGCATGAAGCATTAATATTGCTCCCTGGATGCTGCATGCTGATTGGGTGGGGATCAGGAAGTTGTGTAGACACCCCCTAGGGGTATCAACATAAGGATTTCAGGGATTTTTGGATATTTATAAAAATAAAATGTTTTAGGAGATGTGCTGTATACACATAGGCTGCTTATTGCCTATAGAGTGCAGAAATGTATTAATCCAGCCATCGTAGATATCCCTTTAAGATTTTCTTTAAAAAATAGTTACTGTATATACTCGAGTATAAGCCGACCCGAGTATAAGCCAAGGCACCAATTTTACCACAAAATACTGGGTAAAATGAGTGACTCTAGTATAAGCCGAGGGTGGGAAATGTGCTGCCCCCTGTGTCCCCCTCACTTCCCCCCTCCCTTATGACCATCCTCGTCACCCCTCATCCTCGTCCCCCCTCCTCCTCATTCTAACCCCCCCCCCCAAATACCTCCCCCTCACCTGCTTCTGCTCCAGCCTCCGCTCCTTCTTGACCCGGCGCGCATGCTCATGTGAGGCCAGAGCAGAAGCAGGTAAGTGAGGGGAGAGGGGGGTTGAGGATGAGGAGGGGGGAGGGGGGTTAGAGAGACACGGGGGGAGAGTGACTCAAGTACAAGCCGAGGGGGCCCTTTTTAGCCTTAAAAAAAGGGCTGAAAAACTCTGCTTATACTCTAGTATATACACGTTATTTGACATTGTTATTTTATTATGCATTTCAGACATTTGAATTCAAAAGATAAACACCACATGTATTTAAGTATTATAATGCATCAGCTTTCTAGTCATAGCAATGGTCCATCATAACAGGACACCCGGTTATTATGAGGAGCTGAGACAAGTGCATACAATACATGGTGACTTGCATGGGATTTGTTTTTCCTTCTCATTGCAAAACTATAAAAAAGAAAAACCTTTCTACCCGTTCATGCCTTGACTGTGTGCTATACGCACCTTGCAAATTAGTGAAAGGAACAAGGATACAAGTCAGGATAGGTCAACATATGACAAGAATCAACAGAGGAGTGGCAAGGTATGACTCCTGTTACAGGCTGCAAAAATCAGCACTGCTGCCAAGGAGCCCGGACACGTGAGCAGGCCGCACAGCCAAGCTACTGAATGCAACAAGTTAAAAATTTAAGAATTTATGTTAAGAACTTTTTGCTATTTATCATCTTAAGAGCATATAGCAGTTCAATAGTCCTTTAACTATATCAAGTGTCTATATTAAGTTTTGTTCATTCCAGACTTAAAGGGACATCGAACAAAATTATTTTTTATGCATTTAAAAAAAAAAGTCTGCTTTAAACATTAGCATAGTTACGTTTTACATGAACAATATTAGTTTCAATGATCTTTCAATAGATTTTACTTAACAGGAAGTGCGCAGAGCATACCCACATCAATAGATTTCATTAGCAGACCATTATGAGTCATACAGCTACATGTCTGATGGTTGGCCGACAGGGGCAAGCTCCAGATTGCATTTTGTCTGGTTTGTGAGCATCATTTGAAAATAAAAAACATGCAGTGGTATATAATCCAATACCACCTTTCAACAAAAAATATTTGAAATGTCCCTTTAAAAACATATCATCTGGAAAATATTAGGCTTGAGAAAGTGAAAATTGCATAAAAGCTCAGCAATACATTTTTTTGTATTTTTGGAAACAACTGATCATTTTTCAGCATAGATATGTTAACAGATGATCTACTAATTTGACTTCTCTCCTAAGGCTGATTAGGCATTAAAGTTTATAGCGGCTAACATGCCTAATATAATTTTTTTAAATTTTGTGTAAATTAATATTACAAAATAAAGATAAAATTTAAATTTAAATAAAACTATGACCTGAAATTCTATAGTGCTTGACACTAAATATAATAAATAATTTTATAAACAATAAGAGTAAAAAAAAAAAAAAAAACAGCTGGACCGTTTAATTTGTGGGCTTACTCATGGGCTTGCCCATGAGAGTTTTTTTTCTGGATTTTATTCTTATATTCTTTAAAAAAATTTTTTTTTATCTAAAATTAAATTTACAAAAAGCATAGAAAAAAGAAGAACAAGTGACATTGCAGATGTTTGTCAGTTACTAAGATCATCAAAATCCCAGCTATGAACCAGAAGCCATCACATAATATATTTCACAAACAAAATTACAAAGAGCAGGGGAAATAATTTATAATTGCATGTAGAGTGTAACAATGTAACGGCAAATGACAATGTTCGAAAACGGAAAAGCATTCCTGCTCCCAATACAAAGGAAATAAACGGACCTCCTGTGAATATAAGATCCTGGTCGGCATAATTACAGTGCTGGGTCATTATACTCCAACGGCAAAAAAAGAGAGAACTCTGCCAATCTGGCAACCAGTAGTGTTGTATATCAATCTGATGACAGCCGGAACGCCCTTAGCATTAAAACACAATAATTTACCTGGAGGCAGCCAGATATAGATTTTACTCGATGGGCATCTTCAGGACTCCCGTTTATGTGCACATTACCTGCGCATGCATCGTTCACGGCTCCTGCCGCGTATCCGCATTGTACGCTGGGGACGGAGGAGAGGAGGGAGGGGAGAAAGACAAAGGAGAGACTCACCGGAGGGAGGAAAAAAGGAATGGGAGAGAAACACGGGACAGGGGGGGGGGGGGGGGGGGGGGTTCCAGAAGGAAAAAAAAAAAAAAAAAAAAAAAGAGGGGAGGGAGGAAAGGAATGGGGAGAGACACGGGATGGGACGGTGGGGTGGGGGAGGAAGAGAGACAATAAATATCCCATTTTTGACGGGCAAGTTACTAGTAGTAATATTTATATTAAAAATGTAAATAAAGCATAAAAAACACTGAGATTTGTTTTTCTGTTACTTCTAGCTGTTTCTCTTCAAATTGTCTCTTTCCAGTTCACCATTCAACAAAATAACTATCCCAGAAAAATATAGTGAATAAAATATGTACATCCAATTATTCAAAGTGTTACACAAAGAATGAGTCAATTATTCCCGGTCTTGTTTACCATTCTCCAATCTTATTTAAAACCAATAAACCCACATTTTTCACAGTATAAAAAAAAAAAAAAAAAAAAAAAAAACACAACAACAACATCAAGATGTACACATTGTTGATGCCTAAATAATTTCAAGGGTGTATAATATCTGCATTAATTTCCCAATGGCTCACTCCCAACAATGTTTTCTCAAGATCTTTAAATGTTGCATCATTTTAGCAACATCTACCGTCTCATCTGGAAGTCTATTCCAGTCATCATTAACCAAAAGGATACCACTTGCCATTGCTGCTATGTCCAGTTCATTTGCATCACTTGATCCAGGGCAGCACTTCTTGAATTCTTTTTGCAGGTCAAAAAAGGAGTAGAAACATTCAGGAAGTAATATGTTCTGTTGAAAGCAATAAAACAGGAGTTGTATCATTATAAAGAGAGTAAGATAATTTACATGACCTAAGCAAGGCCCAGTGAGTATGTCCGCATAATACTTTGGACACAACTTACTCCCTGACTATAATGATTAGACACAAAACACTTCTTGGGATAACAAACTGGCCACAGCGTTTATTGGTAAACATAAATTTACGTAATAATACCAATAATTAAAGTAAACATAAACAAGTTATTGGGGTGCCACACTTTTGTTAGGAGAGAGAATATATATTGAAATATATGTATATTAACTAAAATAGTTAGGCTGCAGTAGTAGAAAATTAGGAGTCATTGCTCCCAGGATTTGTCAAACCCTGCACTCAATTTAAACTGTTTGTGAGATTATATAGGCATGGGGAGAGGAAACCTTTGGCCTGGATCCCATTCCCACCAGTGAAAATAGTTCCAGTGCAAGCCCCTCCCCACCAATAACATTGAAATTATGTCTCCAACGGTGACCTTAGGCCAGGACATTGTTGCGAACTTGTTTTAGCAATTCAACATAGATCTATATAAAATACACCACTTCCTGGCTCCTAGGAAAGGTTTATCTGGATCATAAGATATCTTAGTCAATCTTTGCACTCCTCTGTTCCACATCTCCATGTTTCCACACATTTACTAGCAATGTACATTGACCCTTCCCTTTTCCATAGCCCCTTACCCAGGATCGCAAACCCAAAATCTTAAAAAAAAAAAAAAAAGGTCATGTCTCTGCAGGGCCCTGGAGGGACCCATGAAAGATTGGTGGAAGTTTTATGTATGGGAGAAGAGTGTTTACAATTCTGAAGAACGGTGGCTGCATTGAATGATGCAAGGGTAAGGGTATGATGTCACTTTTAGTATTATCTTATTATCAAACAAAGGCTTTGGACTTCTCCCGTGCCCTCCTCATGCACCCCTCCCTCTACCGATAACTACAAATATATACCCCATCACCCAGAATGTGATTTTTTTTAAAAATGGATTCCGGTACTCTAAATCAGAGTCTTTAAAAATACTGGATTTTCCCAAAAAATGTTTTATGCCTAAGGCCTAAAACATTGTTAGGTTTGTTACATACTTGACAAACAAGTATTTTTACTCAAGTGGCCCTTTAACGACTTTGAATTTTGCCAGCAGCAACAATTCAACAATAAAATTCTTATTCAAACACACACAAAAAAAACCACTAGCTAACAAATTAATCTGGTTTATTATTATCTTTATTTAACATATTCCGTAGCGCGGTACAGGTGGTTAGTACATGGCAAAAAACAAACTTAACACCTTAAAGAATGGAGGGCCCTGTTTTTGAGCATATAATCAAATGTACATAGAGCTTGTTTCCAAGACACGTAAACACAAATGAAACTCGCAAACTTACAATCTAAGGGTTTAGGTGTGATACAAGAGGGTGACAAATACAAAATGGCAACGTGAATGCAATTTGTTTAATCAATTGGAGGGGTCTGTGAGCTGTACTGTAGATTGTGGGTGGGAGTGTTTTTAAGCTGTGGAGTGTGCAGTTGTAATTATAAAGGCTGAAGGTGATATGATTTTTTAAATAGGTGTGTTTTTAGTGATTTTTTTAAAGGTTTTGAGGCAGGAAGATAATCTAATGGAGCGAGGCAAGGAGTTCCAGATAGTAGGGGCTGCACGAGAAAAGTCCTGAAGACGGGAGTGAGAGGAGGTGATGAGAGAGGAGGAAAGAAGAAGGTCGTTAGCAGAACGAAGGGGGCGGTTGGGAGAGTATTTTGAAACAAGAGCAGAGATATAAGGGGGTGCACTGTTGTTGAGGGCTTTATGCGTTAAGGTCATGATTTTAAATGTGATTCGGGAAGCTATGGGAAGCCAGTGGAGTGATTGACAGAGAGGAGCTGCAGACACTGATCGTTTGGTATTGAAGAGGAGTCTAGCGGTGGCGTTCATTATGGATTGGAGGGGAGACAGACGAGAGATGGGGAGGCCAGCAAGAAGGGAATTGCAGTAGTCGAGTCGAGATATGATGAGAGAGTGTATTAGAATTTTAGCTGTGTCTTGTGTAAGATAATGGCGAATTTTTGAGATGTTTTTTAGGTGAAACTGACAAGATTTAGTAATTGATTGGATGTGAGGAAAAAAAGAGAGGGCGGGATCCAGTAGAACCCCAAGACAACGGGCCTGGGAGGTGAGAGTGATGATGGTGTTGTCAACAGTGAGAGATATTTGAGGAGTGGAAGCTATAGTAGAGGGTGGAAAGATTAGGAGTTCAGTCTTCGACATGTTGAGTTTGAGTTGACGGGTAGACATCCAGGAGGATATGCTAGAGAGGCAGTTGGAAACTTGAGCTAAAAGAGAGGGGGATAGATCGGGTGCAGAGAGGTAGATTTGAGTATCATCTGCATAGAGATGATACTGAAATCCAAAGGATTTTATGAGGGTGCCAAGGGAGGAGGTGTAGATAGAGAAGAGGAGGGGGCCTAGGACAGAACCTTGGGGAACGCCAACAGACAGAGGGAGAGGTGAAGAAGAGGTGCCAGAGAAGGAGACGCTAAATGTACGATCTTTTAGATAGGATGTGAACCATAAAAGAGCTGTGCCCTGGATGCCAAATGAACGAAGAGTTTGGATTAGAAGAGGGTGATCAACTGTGTCGAAGGCAGCAGAGAGGTCCAGGAGAATTAGCATGGAGAAGTGACCCTTTGATTTGGCAGTTAGCAAGTCATTGGTGACTTTTGTGAGGGCTGTTTCTGTTGAGTGTTGGGCACGGAAACCAGATTGGAAGGGGTCAAGAAGGGAATTGGAAGAAATAAATTGAGTGAGGCGATTGTAAACAAGCCGCTCAAGCAGTTTAGAAGCTATGGGAAGTAGTGAGATAGGGCGGTAGTTGGAGGCAGAAGCTGGGTCAGATGAGGGCTTCTTGAGAATGGGTGTAATTACGGCATGTTTTAAGGAGGATGGAAACCTGCCAGTGTTTAGGGAGAGGTTGAATAGATGTGTGAGAGCTGGGATAAGTGCGGTGGATAGGGGAGGAATTAGCTGTGAAGGAATAGGATCATGTGGGCATGTGGTAAGGTGAGAGGTTGATAGTAAAGTAGATACTTCATCCTCGGTAACAGGGTCAAAGGAATCCATAGTGGAGGAGGGATTGGGGAAGGGTAAATGTTGGGTGTTGTCGGCTTGTGGAAAGGATGGTGGGATAGGGCCAAGCTGGGAGGAGAGCTCATTTCGGATAGTTTCAATTTTAGTTTTAAAGTGGCTGGCAAAGTCATCAGCAGTTAGACAGGAAGCGGCAGGAGGCGGGGGTGGGCAGAGGAGGGTATTAAATGTAGCAAATAAACGTTTAGGGTTGGAGGACAGGTTTGATATTAGTGATGAGAAGTAGTGTTGTTTGGCAAGATTGAGGGCAGACAAGTAGGAGCGCAAGGTAAACTTGTAGTGGAGAAAGTCTGCGGAGGTTCGAGATTTCCTCCATAGTCGTTCTGCAGTGCGTGAGCATCTCTGTAGATAGCGTGTTTATGTAGTGTGCCATGGTTGTGGATGAGAGCGAGGGCGTTTGCTTGTGATTATGGGGGCAAGAGAGTCAAGGGTGGAAGTGAGAGTAGTGTTGTACTGTGAAGTGGCGATGTCAGGGCAGGCAAGGGTGGGGAGGGGGCTGAGAAGGGGTTTTAGTACATTTGACAATTGTTGTGGGTTGAGTGCTTGCAGGTTTCTGCGTGTTCTGATGGCAGGATTTGAAGAAGGGTGGTGAGCGGAAGAGGAGGTGAGGTTGCAAGTTAGCAGGTGGTGGTCAGATAGGGGAAGTGAGGAGATGTCAAGGTTGGAGATAGTGCAGAGATTAGTAAAAATAAGGTCAATGGAGTGTCCACCACTGTGAGTTGCTGAATCTGTCCATTGTGAGAGGCCAAGGGAAGAGGTAAGTCCAAGTAATTTTGCAGTTGTTGGGGAGGTGAGTGTGTCAGTGGCTATGTTGAAATCGCCAAGAATGAGTGAAGGTATATTGGAGGAGAGAAAGTGAGGGAGCCAGGCGGCAAAGTTGTCCAGAAATTGAGAGGGTGATCCAGGTGGGCGATAGATCACAGCTACTCGCAGAGGGATGGGAGAGAAGATGCGGATAGTGTGGACTTCAAAAGATGAGAATTGGAGGGAGGGAACAGGGGGTATGCAGTGAAAAGTGCAGCGAGAGGATAGCAGTATGCCCACACCTCCACCTTGTTTGTTCCCAGGTCTAGGACTGTGGCTGAAGTGCAGACCACCATAAGAGAGTGCGGCAGGGGAGGCAGAGTCAGATGGAGTGAGCCAGGTTTCTGTGATAGCCAGTAAATTGAGGGAGTTGGAAATGAAGAGGTCATGAATGAAGGTAAGTTTATTGCAAACAGACCTTGCATTCCAGGGGGCACATGAGAAGGGCAAAGTAGATGGTTTGTGACAAGTGATGGGTATTAGATTATGGGTGTTTTGGGCATTTGCTGCCCTGGGGACTCTGCGTGGCTGATAGCAGGTGGGAATGAGTGAGGAGCATGGGTTAGGGGATATATCCCTACAAGCCATCAGAAGAAGGAGAGAGAGTAAAAGGAGATGGGAATATGACTTGCATGAGCATTTCTGCTCTTCAGCTTTAAGGGAGGGATGATATAGTGACTGGAGGAAGGAGAGGAGCTCATGGGAGCAGAGAAGAGGAGAGGAGAGCAGGGAAGGTGAGATAGTTATATTATTGGAGACATGATGTGTAGAGACAGTATAAGAGAGTCTGAGAAAGAGGCAGGAGGTTATAATAAGGAAGGTGGTAATAGGCAACATAATGGCACTGTGTAAGCAAGTATTCTTGAAGGGGGTGGTTAGAGGTGATAATCAGATGTCACTGATTGAACATGTGCAGGTAATTAGTATGCCTCAATATATTAAGTGTAAACAAGGGTGGGTGGGAGAGGACTGCTTTCAGGTGGAGTTCTGATGGGAGATGTTTCTTTGCAGTATGCTTTTAAAAGTGTCTATAAGACAGAACAAGGAGATATTTCAGGGGGAGGGTACATTGCAGCAGTAAAATGGATCAGTGAACACAGAGCATTTGGTTTAACAATAATGATTAGAACAAGGCTCAACAAATCTAGGTAGTGATGACTCTTTAAATCTTATGGCTGGATCCTAAATATTTTTTGGATTATTCTACATGTATCTAAATAAAAATCTTAGTCTGGCTCATATGTAGCCTTGCTGCCTTTGAGGTTTATATAAAATGTTTCAAGCCCTGATCTATGTACATTCACTTTTTCCAAATTTGCTTTGGCTGGCTGGCTCCTAAATAGAACATTCTTCCAAAATAGAAATTGGTTCTTTATGTACTTTGCAAAAAACAAAACAAAAAATATTCAGGCCATCCCATTCCTATTACAGCGATTTCTTCTTTTGATCCCATTTAGACATATATAAAATATTGTTATCTTTACATTCAATTCCATCTTCTAACAAATGCTGGATCCCATTTTTAAAAACAAAACAAAAATTGCTAAGAGGGCGACTGTATGCTCTTACAAAAAAAAGGAGTTTATAAAAAAAAATACAATATTAATGTTGTTTCTAAAGCGTACATTTTGAACTTTAACATTGCAGATTCAGATCTGTGTCTCTTCATCCTTTATTACGGTTTATCTTTCTCTTTCCCTGTAAATAGTAAAGGGACGGTGGCTCAGGTATAGTTGATAAGTGCCAAATTCAAATGGATGATAACAGGGTGCTCCTAAGGATAATAGGGATAAGTAGTACCAAGAGAGAGAAAGATCCTTTTTTAGGGCACACCTGGGAAATCCAATTCTCAGAAAAAGAGAATGAACTCAGTATTAAAACTTAACTTTTAATAGTAATAATAAAATCCACTTAAAATACATAAACGTAGGTAGCAGAGAGTGAATAATATGAAGTATACTGGGAAAATGCCACTGTTGTGGAAAATGCCACTATGAGGTAGACCAAATAAAGTGCAATGTGCTAGTATAGTCACTGATAAAGTGGCTAGTAGATAAGAAATAAGGTGCTATAAGGTGCTACTAGTGATAAGGTGCCAGGTGCTATGACACAAATGATAAGGTGCCAAGTGCTATGACACAAATAATAAGGTGCCAAGTGCTATGACACAAATGAGAAATATATATAAGTGAAGCAAGTGTATCACTAGAATATGGTTGCCTAAAAGGAACAGTATAAGTCAATATTAGCAGCTTCTTGCTAAACAGAAACCAGTATACCAAATGAAAAATATGGCAAGGGGTAAAGGATAGGAATGAAAGATATTGAGAAATAAATGCCCCCAGAGTACTGATATCATGTAGGTAATGTTCTCAATATCTGTGTATCTCAAATACCAAAATGCCCAAATAGCAGCGTTGCCTTCAGAATATACCCATAACCAGTAGCTACTGCCTTCCAAATCCACTAAACTATTGCTAAAATAGCCTAACTGATGTAGTGGTGAAGGGGCTTTATGCTATGGGCCTGAGACTGAAAACGCTGACTCTCTGCTAGTCACGCCGTGGTCTAGACGCAAGGTAATGACGTCATAGACTCGCGACGGCGTTCCTACGTGCACCCGACGCACGTTTCTGGAACTTCATCAGGGGTTACGCCTGCCTCTCCTATGGGCCTTTTTAAAGGCAGACGTTGTCATGGCAATGCAAAAAACGGGATTAAAAGCAAACAGTGAACAAATATCACTGTGCATCATTAAAAACTAATAGATCATCTCTTAAAAGATGGAAATGAATTCCAAAGAATGTATAAAGCTGAATAATGCCATGATGGTACTGATCAAGGAAGTAAATTATTGATCTCAAATATATATAATATAGGTGAATATGACTGTGCTATATTTTACACCTGTAATGGTACTGAGTTAATAGAGAGCCCATAAATGGTAGATCTAATGATGTCAACACTGAGAAATAAGTTGAATATTCATTATAGGCATATATTATAAACTTAAATGGTGTGTTGACTCTATATATCTTAGTAACAACATATATTGAATAATATCAATATATGGGGCTTTTCTATTATCAACATAAAAATTGAGTCTTCAATAATGAGCTATATTTGTAGTACAGATGGTGGTCTCATCATGGTGAGCTTGCCTAATAATGGGCCTAAATAAAAGGCCTCTTTATGAGAATGCTACTGGAAAGTACGGAAATGACATGATCTAAAGAAATAGATCAGATATAGGGAGTGAAGGTGAAGCCTTCATTCAGGCCATTAGGTTTTTTAGTGCCTAGTAGATAAATCCACTTGGCTTCTTTCTTTAATAACTCTGTGTCTATATCTCCTCTCCTTATGGTTTTCTCAACATGATCTATAGCAGTAAATGTGAGGACTTTAGTGTCGCCTTTATGTTTGTTATTAACATGCATGGCTATAGGGGTGTCAAATTCTTTCTTGACACTATAGATGTGCTCAAGAATCCGTCTTCTGAGTTCCCTACAGGTTTTACCTACGTATCTGGCTCCACATACACATGAGATTAAATATATAACACCCTCTGTTTTGCATGTAATGAAATGCTTAATTTTATAAGTATGTTTTTCAGAAGAGAAGCTTTTAGTTGGTTTTACATATTGGCATGCTTTGCATGAGTGACATTTAAAGCAGCCTTTTGTTTTATGTAACCATGATTGGCTTTTGTCTGTGTCCAAATGACTTCTAGATAAGTAATCTCTTAAATTTCTAGATCTTCTACTAGTAATGGCTGCATTGGTGGGTAGAAATGGTTTAAGGTCTTTATCATCCAATAAAATACCCCAATGCTTATTAAAGATTTTTTTAACCTCATGCCATTTACTATTGAACGTGCCAATGCACCTAATAGTATTTTCTGATTCTCTTATTTTATCTTTTAGAAGATCTTCCCTCTTAGTGTTTTTGGCTCTTTGGTAGGCCTTTTTTAAGCTGTTTTTAGAATAGCCTCTTTCCAAAAAGCGGGATTGTAACTCTTGAGATTCCCTCTCAAAATCTAAGTCATTGGAACAATTTCTTTTTATTCTTAAATATTGGCCAATTGGTATGCCTTCAATTAATGCTTTTGGGTGACTCTTTCCCTGTAAACACACAGCTTTATACAAAGTTTTAGGCCTGATATGTCTTATCTCCTAGAACATAACAAGGAGAAGCACGTTAACATGCAATGTTAAAAAAAGTCTAGTGGAAGTTTTAAAAACAGTATTGAATTTTCTCTAAATACGGATTATCAGCCTTATTAAATTGCTATTTGGCCAATTGAATAGGGCTCTCTATAAGCACAGAGCATATTTTTTTTAGAGAAGTTTTTAGTAAGTGAAGACCTTGCTTTTGTTTAGAAGTTCACAAACTAAAAACTTCTGTAAAAAAAAAAAAAAAAAGCTCTGTGCTTATATAAAGCCCTTTTCAATTGGCCAAATAGCAATTTAATAAGGCTGTAGATTACTAAGCAGGTACTAAGCTAATTAAACCTTATTGTAAACAGACTACAGTGGCCCTTTAAACTACAAATATGACATACAAGCTGCCTCCTATAATACATAGGACGCAGCTTGCGCAGTTTAAAGGGCCACTGTAGTGTGTTTACAATAGGGTTTAAATGTCCTTAGTAACAGATTGGCAATATAATCAGTATATAAAGAAAATAAGTCAATGCAATCATAGCAGGCACTTTTTAAATTGCCTTATCTATAAGCCTCCGTGTTATAACTGTGGGCCTAGAAGGGCGCATGCTACTGACATCCAAACAATGTAGCTCTCAGCGTCAATATATTCTATTTTATCTTTAAATCATTGTTGCATTTTATGTTTCACTGTTGCTTGTAATGGACTGTGACGCTTTTCAGTAAATCAGTCGTAGAGATGTTATTATAGTGCAAGATTATGAAAATCAGCATGTAGAGGTGATCATCCAGTGGCAATCGCACCGCTCTTCAGCATAAAAACATAATTACGTTTAAAATACATGACGGACACTTAAGGACTTTTGAGCTGTACTTTGGATTTAAGTTTTTCCAATCCAACAAGGAAGGAAATATGTTGTTTATTGCAGTATAAAACATACAGATTTTTGCAGTATGTTGGTCTGGGTGAAAGTTTTGCTTGAAAAGAACCTACTGAAAATATGGGACTTAACGTATCATTTAAACATTTCAGTACCAAAATGTTCTCGATTAATATTTTTGGGGAAAACCTGAACTTTCTTTGCATTACACAAAAAGTAAACATATCAGAAGCAGATAAGGAACAAGTCATACTAGTAACAGTTGAGCTTTCTTGGCACTTTAGTTTATTCCAACACTACACTAAGCACAGGAACCAGCCATGCATTTCCAGGAGCTTTGTGCTTTTAGTGTATTTGCCCAGTCAGAATGTTATGTATATGGCAATATAAGGAATATATTTGAAACTACACATTTAACCCCACATATAACAACAACAACCAAAAACAACTCAAATTGGCAATTAGAATACTTTTGTAAGGGCGATTTATTTAGCTCCACATACTGGGCCAACTTAAGTCTTGGACGAAATGGATTCTGATGACCTGCCCTCCTTTGATGACATAAGGACTACCTGATTCCGTTAAATAATATTGTAAGTGGGTTACCTTATTTGTTGAAAGTGAATATATATCCTTTATATACCTTGTGACTACCCAACATCAGGTGTTCTCCAAATATTTTTTTTTCCCACTGGGACATTTTTTATATGAATTGTATGTTTTAATATACCCCCCAGATCCTGGAGTGCAACAATCCAATGGATTGCTCTATACGTTATTCACGCTTTATTGAATATAAGGAACAGCCCAAATTTACAAAGCAGTCTTACACCACATAGATTTACCGTATTGGACCGATTATAAGCCCGTAAAGTTCAAGGGAAAAAAAATAGAAAAAAAGATAGTACTCAAATAAAAGCCGCACCTGTAAAATTGGAGAGAAAAAGACTCTCACAGTGATCAGCCATTGTAAGAAACAGGCTTTTTAATTAGCACTGTAGCTTTTTTTGCAGGTTACAGACTTTACAGGATGTTAGAATCACTAAAACCGTAAATCGCTATTCAATACCGCAGTCTCAAGCACGAAAATCGGCACTCTTAACTCGCAAAAATCGGCAGAAATTTTGCGTTCGCGAATAGAAGCCGCACAAGCCGCACCTAACAAGCAAAGTTCGCAAATCGGCAATGATTTTTTTTTTACGGTCGCGAATATAAGCTGCACCCGTAACTCGCAAGCTCAAAAAAAAAAAAAAAAAAAAAAAAAAACGGAAAAAAGGTGCGGACCCAGGCCACTTTCAGAATATGTTAAAAGTACAGATTGAACAGTCAGAGGTTCAATCATTTTCATTGTTACTTGAGCTGACACGGGGTATCCTGGGAACCATGGACTGGATCCAGGCTAAGGTTAACTTTGGACAAGCATGTTACAGAATGTGTCATTGTCTGTAAAACATGAGAGATTACCGAGTCATGCTAGAAGAGATTTAAAGATTTCACTCTGGGTGTAAAGAGATATGTCAAAAAGGAAGGGAAGGGATATTGTATTCCTAGAGATCTGTGCAAGTCAAGCCTGCCAAAAATAAGTAATATAGTTGTTCTGTGTGTGTGTCCTTAAAGGCCCTCAACAAACCAGGTTTTATGATAATCCTTAAAACAAAACAAAAAGTGAGATGCAATGATAAGTAAGCCTCCCCGGAGCACATGGCATTGCCATTATGATGGAGCACTGATCCTCATGTTACGTTATTCTGGTTTCTTTGCCATCATCAAAAGAAGGAAAGGTACGTTTGTACTGGTTCTCAAATCTAGTCCTTGGGACATTACAAAAATGCTTATTGACAAACAAAGAGAACTAGAGAGAAATGTTGAGTAATATATACAAATAACGACAAGTTGCTACCTGTAGAACTTGAGAAACATTCCAAGAGTAAAATACAGGCATTTCTCAAACTGAGGGCTGACATATACCTTTGTGGATATATTAACAGGTCAGATTAGGTTATAACCAAAAATGTTTTAGTGGGTTCAGTTATTAAGAAAGGAGGATACAAATATCATGCAGATAAAAGCACAGATTCATTGGACCACTCATGTGGAAAAGGGGGATACGGATTAACCTGACAATTTTCCTCTGGCTTCAGTGGTCTTATAAGATGTTACCTGTTTTCCTGTATTAATATTGTTACATTAATTGGAAGCACCAACTTATTTGTTGATTTCTATTTATCGCTAAGGGAAAAGTAAAAGTAATGTTGAGATTAACTTCCGTTGACAGCAAGGCCTCCATCTTTGTAATGTAATTGCAGTTTTATAGATTTATATGCAACACAAGCTCAAGCACATGCACTTTCATGTAATTAACCATGTGATGTCACTAATGACATTGTGCATGTGACACTTAATTTTCAAACTATGTATAATTAACAAAAAAATATGAAAATGAACAACCGACTGACTTAAGGGTTTTTTTTCTTAGCATTTTTCCCCATTCCCTCAAAGCAATTATGAACAATTGATCAACAACAATTTACTCAACATATTCCGTTTGACAAGATCGTAAAACAAAAATAGAGCTTCACCTTATTATTATTTTTTTTTTTGTCTCTCTCTTTCTCTATCTATATCTATATAAAACTAACACATACACACACACACACACACAGTCACATTAGTATGACCACCATCTAATATCCTGAATAACCACTGTGTGCAGCATGGACAGCAGCTAGACCGAGTGGTAGTGAGTCAATAAGACTGTGGAAGGTTGGCATGGGTACCTGGAGCCTTGCAGACTGCAGAGTGCGTGGTGGAGGATCCATGCGGCGAACATGGTGATCTGAGCGGTCCCACAGGTGCTCGATCCTGTTCAAGTCCAGGGAATTTGGAGTCCAGAGAAGTACTTGGAGTTTTTGTCGTGCTCCTCTAACATCTCATGGACAATTTTGGCCATATGACATGTTGCATTGTGCTGCTGGAAGATCCCATCTACGCCAGGGAAGACAGTCAACATGTATGGGTGTACTTGAGCATACCCAGACAATGCCAAGAAAACATTCCACAGACTAGAACACTGCCGCCACCAGCTTGTGTTCTTCCAACAATGGTTGCAGAGTGTTTGTTCTCAGAGGTTTCACACCTCACATGCCAACGTCCGTCCAGTCGAGGGAGCAGAAAACGCGATTCAGAGAAAGCAACCCTTTGCCAACCAGAAGAGGTCCAATTTTAGTATGGTTTTGCAAATGTAAGCAGTTTCTGATGATAAATCTTCATCCTCATGGGTGCAGTGACCAGTCGATTGCTTTGGAGCCCTCTATGCAACAGGGTTCTCTGTAATGTCATTTGAGTCACTTCTGGTAGCCCCCCCCCCCCCCCGTTTCATTTGTATGGCGAGTTGCTCAACCGTAGGGTGTAAGTTGGCCCTCACACACACACCTTCACAGCCGACGTTCACCTCTGTTCCAGCAATACTGCCACCCCTGGCCCAAAAGCCAATGATCATCCCTTTCTCAAAGTCAGATTAATCGCATGTTTTACCCAAGACAGCGACAAGCACACACATACCTTGTGCTTAAAGTAACACAGTAAATGTTCCAAATATGGTATATATATTCAACTGAATGGTATTTAAAAAAGGTCCTAGGATTCAAATCTTAAAGTATCAACAGTTTTAAATTATAGTAAATTTGGAACTTCTGCTTTGTCACTTTAAGCCTCAAAGCAGATGTATTTAGAACATCAAATGGATTAAACACCTGTGCTAAATCTAGTGTCAACGCATAATGATAAGACAGTTATGATGATATATACACTAAACATGAAAGCCTGTCACAGTTTAATGCCCACTTCAAAACATCATATTCTCTAAATCACACCCACACTGCCTCAGTTAAAGCGCTACAGTAAAATATATAAAGCAGGTTATAGAGAAACAGATTTCCAAACACATTGGACTAAATCCCATAAGTTATGAGCTCTCTCTCTAGTTAGATGAAACTATCGATACCGCTTGTTATTTTTATGGAGAGTGTAAAATCTCTCCAGTCTGAAGGAGGCTTCATGGAACACGGGATTTAGAGACGTATCACTCAACTTGAAGGAGGAGGGGTAAGAGTTATCAGAGCGATTCTGCATCTATAGCATGTTTACATGAAAACAATCAAATAAATACCAATAATGCATGCAAATTATGTATGTCTCTGGGATATAGGTCTATAGTCTAAGTAGACCAACCTAGGCTTTTAGCTTTAAAAACCACACCCTAACAACTCTTGAAGCTTCCGATTCATTTCCCAGACTGTTTAAAGGAATCAAAACCCTGTGATAGATGCGGCTCTAGTCCGCTACATTACAGAATGTTTTTAACAGTTTTTCTGAATCTATACAAATAAAGTGTAAGTGAAGATTACCTTTTTGGAGGCTTCAGGGTGCAGGACTTGCCGGATGTGGAGCTGGCCATCTGTACACAGACAGAATGAAGTGCCCACACCGATATTCAGCTCATTCCCAACAAACTGGTTAAACTGCAGCAAAAAAAAAAAGAAGATTTAAAAAAATAAAATAAAAAAATATCATGTTTCTTCAGAACAATTTCGAACTTCTTTATTTCAAACATTCTAGTCTACACATTTATAGAATATATGGAGCATCTGCCTAATAACATTGGTACCAGTCAATAGTTTTTTGTTGTCATGAACAAGCCGCCTGCCACAGACTCGTCCCTGAGATGTGGTTTCTTTTAACTCTAATTATTAATGACCTGTTCTTTAGGTTTAACTAAAGATATTTTTAGTCAAAAAGGTAAGTGCTGTCAGCGTGAAGGGCAATTATACAAACACAAGGATTATGTACTGCATGTGCACAACTACAGCACCTTCCTTTACATTATTTCCCGTCACTCTCACTTTATCACCCCCGTTCAAGACTCTCTACGACACATTAAGCCAGGCTAAATTGATGAGAATGCTTCACATTTTGTTTACTCTGTTATTCTTGATAAATAAAAGAAATGTCATTCCCACTGTACAGGAAGTTGATCACCAGAAACTAAAAATGTAGGTCCCACACCGGCATAATTGCCTAACATTAGAGGCTGTATTTCTTTTTACAATTCAGAAAGTGGGGGGTGCACATTCCACTTTCTATATCTCAGATTATCTATCTATCCATCGTCAGAAAGTGCCAAGAATACTTACAGGCAGAAATCTCTCTGCATATAGACATTACTAAGCATATACAAACATATTATAATGTACTTCATGGAATCTAGTAAATACTTTCATCAGTTAGAGTGACAAGGTTTAGATACTCAACAACAAAATAACAGATGCTCAATCTAAACACAGACAATACCTAAAAGTAGGTTTGTCTTATAGGTCTGGTTACCTACTCAGAGAGCAACCTCTTTTAGGTCACTTGTGCCCTTCACATGGATAAATATCCTGTAGTATATCAGTCTGGTCCCACTCAAGAGTGACCCAGCCCCAAAATACCAGGCAATTCTACCCTGAACAGGAGAAACAGCAAACCCCAGACACGTTTCGGCCTCTATGGGCCTCGTCAGTGAGGTGCAGCTTTTCTCCCTAAGGTACAGTGAGCAAGGGGGCCACGTCTGGAGTCCCCTATACACATCAACAACATTAGAGGTGCTAAAGGTTCAGATATTGCATGTGAACAACTAAATGTAGTGTCCAGTAAAGCACATTTCCTTAGATAATTTCATTTTTAACCCCCCCCCCCCCCCCCCAAAATAAAAATAAAAAAAAATAAACTGTCACTACATGAGCCACTAGCCACAATGAATCAGGGTAAATTGCCGATAATGCTTTCCACTTTGTAAGTTTGTGTACCCAGTTATATTTGGTAAAAATGTCATTAACGGGAACACAGTTCAGCAAAGTAGAACAGACAGTTTTGATTGATGGACCATTGCAGCCTCATAGTTACAAGATCATGTTTGCAGCAAGACAGGAATAAACAGGACCACCTCCTTACAATGTCTTCTATAGGATTCTTTGAACCAGAAGACTTTCCTTTATAAAATATTATATGCAATTATACTGCAGTGGAAATCATCATGGTTATACTTATCTGCTTCTATTATCTGCTACAGTTTAACTGTGGCAAACCTGTTTGCAAGGACTTTCAACAGGAGTAATGTAAATGTTACTATTGTACAGACACCAACAAAGCAGCTCAGACATCACATGGGCTATTAGAAAAATATAAATTAAAATAAAATTATTTTTATTTACTTTATTAAACAAACAGTTTGCTCAATTTAAAAATGTAGTTCTTCAAAAACAAATATTGCAAATATAGGATTACAGTTGTCTGTAAATTCAAAACATGTAGTTATAGATAAGCTTTTACTGTCAAAATCTTGATTTTTTTTTTAACCTAAAGCATGCTTGCAAATTTGTCTATAAAGATTTTAATACACAAATAATTAAAAAATATGCAAAATTTTCATATAGGCGGATATTTAAAGTATATTCTTAAAGGAGCAGTGTGGTTATTTTTTTATTCTATAGTATTTTATATAACTAGATAAACTGATTTCGAATAGAAAACATACAGACTTTTTTAATTTTATATGTAAGAAACAGATTCTGTGTGCTACTTTTAAAAAGGGTTTCTTTTAAACAAGTTAGCTTTCCATTAGTCCTGTTGATTGCACTCTCAGTTTTAGCAGGAATATTCCCAATGTGCAGATTAAATCTCTCTAATCAAAGTCTCCTCTCACCTTAGCAGAAACCATGGTGGTAGTTTCTTCTGCAGCATAATTGCATATGATGAGTAATACATTAGAGGCTATTTTTACATTGTTAATTATAAAAACCATGTTGCCTATTTTTAAGTCTGGTTTATTTTAAATATTTGAGTATAATGGCGCATGAACTGGCAAGTATTACATGGGATGTATAACCTCATCTGGATCACTACCTTGTCCCCGTTGAAGGGGTTTGTGTACTTCAGTGAAGCTGTGAGCCACACCATGTAGGGTCACCCAAGATGGAAAGGTCATAGTAGAGAGGTCAGTCAAATCGAGGTGCAATGTAAAAGGAACTGGCAACCGACTCGAGTATCTTTGCCATGAAAACCTCTTGGATAAGCACAGCCAGAGACATAGATAAATCTGCCTGGCATGCTGCAGTGCATCGGGTCACCAAGAGTCGGACATGACTGAACAACAACAACCACCACCTCATCTATATCTCTGTAGTTCTCTTCAAATGCACAAAAACTCAACTGCTCAGTGAAGGCTTTAAATATTGCAGACAGATACGCTACACTGGCCAATCACACAAAGGAGCTCATCGGTCATGAACAATAGTTTTGTTGCCTGTGGGGCTAGCGGCTCATGTTTTGTTTTACTCCCCCACCAGTGGAATAAATCCTGGGATGTCGCATTATATCTCCGGTTGTGCTATAGAGAAATGTATAATCACGTTATTTGTCAGGAGCCCATCTGCATGAACACCAGCAAACATTAGATGCGATTGTGAATTGGCCTCTGTAGGGTTACTGTATACTACAGACGTTAAGCAATAATACACTGCAACTAAAGAGTTAATTTTATTACCTTGCTTTGTAATGTCACTATCCCCCTGGCAGCTAAGTGGTTAAAGTAGGGCCTCACCAATCCCGGAAGGCATGGCTCCTGAAAGTTTACTAATGGCTCCTAACTTTTTGGTTATTATGCGTATATTTCCATGTGCAATCGATTCCATCTCCTTAAAATGTTTGGCTGGCTCCCAACTAACCTGGCTGGCTCCTAAGTATCACATACATTTGTGAACCCCTAGGTTAGAGAACAAATAAATATAATATAAAAATGTTTTTGTGAAAACAAATAACTTTTAAATGGACATGAAAGGTTCCTGGATTTTGCCAAGTGTATATAATATACGTGTGTATCGATTTACTTTTATGGACTTTATTTTAAGTTTCACTATCTAAAAACATACAAATAGTCCCTGTATGGGTTTGCCCACTGCAGCGTATGCAGACAGACTCTGTAGGGCTGGATGTGCAGTATAGAGCCCTAGCCTATCACAGACCACGTCTCAGCAGCATGTTGCAGAGAGATGGTCACGGATTGGTTAGTATAAGACACAGTGCAACAAGTACAGCAGAGTCTGCCTTTTAGTGAGTTGCAGAGGGCAGACCCATACAGGGACTATTTGATTCCAGGCAATAAAAACAGGAGCTTATAATCACTTTTTAATAAAATAATTAAATAGAGTAAATAGATACACAGATATGTTATATACCAAGTAAAGTCCAGGAACCTTCTATAGCATATGCAATTGTTTACTATGGCTAGCCATTGACTTTTAACAGTTTCCTCAGCAGCTCATGTCCTGTATTGGTAAACTAAATAAATATAAATTAGTCCTATTTTACAAAAAATAGGCAATCAGCATAGACACATTTCCATCGCAGCAGCTGAAAGCTTCTGTACTTTCATGGCCACCTGTAGAAGCAGTTCAGACAAAAACTGCAGGGGAGCACAATTGTTTAAAATAGATGAACTCTCTGCATCAGCGGGTGCAGCCAAGACGAGCAGCGGCTTCTGAAGGAATGACAACTTTCTAAATGCTTTTGAAATTTCTCCAGTGGGCAATCTAACCTGGCAGAATTTTTGATCTTAGTTACATAAATGACAGTAAATTACACTATATTCATCATGCAAAAACAAAGCATGTATTACAGAGCCAAAAATTCCTCTTAAAAAGACATATTTAAGTTTCCTGGATTATGAATGCATCTGATAGAGGAGAATCAGAAGTGTACGAAAAAAAAAAAAAATCACCAACATAAACATTAACAAACTCACCCTGATATTTGCTAAATCGCTCGAGTTCGCAAGCTGTTGCTTTTGTATCATGTATAATAACATGCTAAAATTAGCATAAAATTCATAATTCGTTTGGCCAATCATAGGTAGCTAATACTTTGTATCAATTTGTAAAGCCACTTTGTGCACCAAGGAATCATGGGATGTGTAGTCCCAGGAACAGGAAGTAAGGAGGAGCCTAGACATTGCAGTGTCGATCTGTGCATTGAGCTGCTGATGGCTTGAAGATTAGTAAAGGGTTAAAATCCATGCCCAAGTGCAGGGTTTCTATTGGTAGGTTCACTGTGCCTATGTAAGTAGCTCTGGGGGTGTGGAAAATAAGTTTTATTTTTAAAAATAAACTCTTTTTTTTTTTTTATACCCAAGACTGCAGAAAAAGGTAAAACGAGAGGCTCCCACAATCAATAACAGGCTGAGTATTCTACTTGAGAAAAGTAATTGATTGGCTAATTTTAAACACTGCATATTCATGTATGCGCTACAAAAGGGCAGACCCAAACAGGTAAATATTGTATGAATTTAGGCAGAAAGAGTTTATAAGCAATGAAAGTACATATAAAGTAGAGATATACAGGTATATTACAATCTTAATGAAATCCAGAAACATTTCATGTCCCTTTAACATAATAAAACATGCTCAGACTGATTGACGCTCCAGGTTGGACGGACAATTTAAACACCTTGATGCTCCACTTATTCCAAGAGGAGGAGAAAGAGGCAGAATGATGTGGCTCTCCAACAGGAAAAGCACCACCCAGATAACTGCCCTAGTATGACTACACGCTCCCATCAGCCAGGGATTATGGGTGGATAACGCCACATCTGTAATTGTGCAACCAAAACCACCTGTCTGTTCAGTTTATAGCTTTCTTTGGGCGTAGTCCACAAAATCCCATGTCATCTAAAAAAGTGGGATGGGCATGATAATTTCACTTCAGATGGTATGTACTCTTCTGTAGTCACTGAATATAGATAATCAGAGATTTAGTGTGTGTAATTAATATATATATATATATATATATATATATATATATATATATATATATATATATATATATATATATATAAAAAAATCAAAGTTTCTTAGAAGTCAGCCATGGGAAATCCATGTATAAAAGCATCATAACATTTTAAAAACATATGACCCACAGAAGCATGGGATTAGCATATTTTTGGTTTTTGCACAGGGGTGGATTTAATATTTGTCTATAGGGACTTTTACGATATAGGTAGCGTCTCCTGGCTACCACTAAATAAGCAAATGCTAAACAGGTCAGCAAACTATAACCCTTATTGCAGGGCCCCAGTGCCCTACACATCCTGCTCACTGCAGTGCCCCACACATCCTGCTCACTGCAGTGCCACAGTGCCCCACACATCCTGCTCACTGCAGTGCCCCACACATCCTGCTCACTGCAGTGCCCCACACATCCTGCTCACTGCAGTGCCCCACACATCCTGCTCACTGCAGTGCCACAGTGCCCTACACACCCTGCTCACTGCAGTGCCCCACACATCCTGTTCACTGCAGTGCCACAGTGCCCTACACACCCTGCTCAATGCAGTGCCCCACACATCCTGCTCACTGCAGTGCCACAGTGCCCTACACATCCTGCTCACTGCAGTGCCACAGTGCCCTACACATCCTGCTCACTGCAGTGCCACAGTGCCCTACACATCCTGCTCACTGCAGTGCCACAGTGCCCTACACATCCTGCTCACTGCAGTGCCACAGTGCCCTACACATCCTGCTCACTGCAGTGCCACAGTGCCACACACATCCTGCTCACTGCAGTGCCACACACATCCTGCTACTGCAGTGCCAGACACATCCTGCTACTGCAGTGCCAGACACATCCTGCTCACTGCAGTGCCACAGTGCCCTACACATCCTGCTCACTGCAGTGCCACAGTGCCACACACATCCTGCTCAGTGCAGTGCCAGACACATCCTGCTCAGTGCAGTGCCAGACACATCCTGCTCAGTGCAGTGCCAGACACATCCTGCTCAGTGCAGTGCCAGACACATCCTGCTCAGTGCAGTGCCAGACACATCCTGCTCAGTGCAGTGCCAGACACATCCTGCTCAGTGCAGTGCCAGACACATCCTGCTCACTGCAGTGCCCTACACATACTGCTCACTGCAGTGCCACACACATCCTGCTCACTGCAGTGCCACAGTGCCACACACATCCTGCTCACTGAGGTGCCCTACACATCCTGCTCACTGCAGTGCCACAGTATTCTTCTCAATGCCATACACATCCTGTGACCCTAGCTCTGGTGCCAGCCACTAACACCCAGGTTCCTGCCAGCAATCACAAGCACAGTACTTAGTAATAGAAGGTGTCACCTGTTGCAGTGCTTGTTCCAGCTGGGAAGCAGTGACCAGACTCTCCAGATCAATCTTGGTGTTTTCTCTGCATTCTTCTGTCAGCTCCAGGTGGTCTGGTCTGATTGTGACTTGGTGCAGCTCCCCGACCTTGAACAGAAAGCAGGGACCTTATTACTGTACAGGTGGACTACACACACTGGCACCTTACATATGCAGTATTGCATTTCCACAATATACGTGCTTTATGCATTCAGTCCCTGTGTATTAGACAGATGTGAGAGAGAGATCTACAGATGGATAGAAATACAGATAAATATTAGGTATGTGCAATATGTAGAGTTTGCTGTATGAAACCCATACATTGTCATTATATATGTATACTATGCACTCTGTATATTGCAAATAAACTGTACGTAACAGTGCCACTATACAATATATGTCCTATGTTGTATATGCAATATGTAGCTCGATTATGCATGTGCAACATGCATTCAATGTATGCATACAGGTTGTACAATTTTATATATATATATATATATATATATATATATATATGTATACACACACTGAATATGCTTATACAAAATCTACACACGCACTATAGACTTAATGTGCTGTATACACATTTATCATTTTTATAATTTTCTTTGCTTGTTTGTGATCCAGACGGGTGAGTTAATCCCACAGGTGAGACCCGTGCCATCACTACCTGGCACATACCTTTATGCTAGCCCCCTGCCACCACTACCTGGCACATACCTTCATGTTAGCCCCCTGCCATCACTACCTGGCACATACCTTCTTGTTAGCCCCCTGCCATCACTACCTGGCACATACCTCCTTGTTAGCCCCCATGCCATCACTACCTGGCACATACCTCCTTGTTAGCCCCCATGCCATCACTACCTGGCACATACCTTCATGTTAGCCCCATGCCATCACTACCTGCCACATATCTTCTTGTTCGCCCCCTGCCATCACTACCTGGCACATACCTTTATGTTAGCCCCATGCCATCACTACCTGGCACATACCTTCATGATAGCCCCATGCCATCACTACCTGGCACATACCTTCTTGTTAGCCCCCTGCCATCACTACCTGGCACATACCTTCTTGTTAGCCCCCTGCCATCACTACCTGCCACATACCTTCTTGTTAGCCCCCTGCCATCACTACCTGCCACATACCTTCTTGTTAGCCCCCTGCCATCACTACCTGCCACATACCTTCTTGTTAGCCCCCTGCCATCACTACCTGCCACATACCTTCTTGTTAGCCCCCTGCCATCACTACCTGCCACATACCTTCTTGTTAGCCCCCTGACATCACTACCTGCCACATACCTTCTTGTTAGCCCTCCTGCCATCACTACCTGCCACATACCTTCTTGTTAGCCCCCCTGCCATCACTACCTGCCACATACCTTCTTGTTAGCCCCCCTGCCATCACTACCTGACACATACCTTCTTGTTAGCCCCCCTGCCATCACTATCTGCCACATACCTTCTTGTTAGCCCTCCTGCCATCACTACCTGCCACATACCTTCTTGTTAGCCCCCCTGCAATCACTACCTGCCACATACCTTCTTGTTAGCCCCCTGCCATCACTACCTGCCACATACCTTCTTGTTAGCCCCCTGCCATCACTACCTGCCACATACCTTCTTGTTAGC
This sequence comes from Discoglossus pictus, assembly GCA_027410445.1. Lineage (NCBI taxonomy): Eukaryota > Metazoa > Chordata > Amphibia > Anura > Alytidae > Discoglossus > Discoglossus pictus. The sequence continues at coordinate 62,378,351 of CM050166.1, forward strand.
CCCCTGCCATCACTACCTGCCACATACCTTCTTGTTAGCCCCCTGCCATCACTACCTGCCACATACCTTCTTGTTAGCCCCCTGACATCACTACCTGCCACATACCTTCTTGTTAGCCCTCCTGCCATCACTACCTGCCACATACCTTCTTGTTAGCCCCCCTGCCATCACTACCTGCCACATACCTTCTTGTTAGCCCCCCTGCCATCACTACCTGCCACATACCTTCTTGTTAGCCCCCCTGCCATCACTATCTGCCACATACCTTCTTGTTAGCCCTCCTGCCATCACTACCTGCCACATACCTTCTTGTTAGCCCCCCTGCAATCACTACCTGCCACATACCTTCTTGTTAGCCAAGTCAATGACTCTCCAGGACAATTGGATGACTTCTTTCTCATCTGACCCCAATTTCCCACCATTAGCACCCGCTGTGGTAGTGAATAAGATCACCAGGTAATCCGGGGAAGCCGCAGTCATGATGATACAAAGCAGGTATAGAAAAAATACTATTTATATATTTACAAGTTCTTTCACCTAACCCCAGAGTGAAAAACAGCAGCCCAAAAAACAACACCACCCTACACCTTGAGTCACCTCCACCTACAGATATGCAACAAGACACCCTGGGGACCTGCACACACTATGCAGGAGGATCCAGGTGGGGGAAGGGGAGGGAGAGGCAGGTTTTGCCTTTTTTTTGTTTTGCACTCCTGTGTGGGAGCCAATACCAGACCGGCTGCACCTCTACAAGGCGCCTTACAGCGGCTGGTGACTTGTCATTGGGATGGATTTGCCCCACCCACTTCCCACGTGGTGCTGCAGGTAAGGGATACCTGGACAGGATGCTTCGGCTTACTTCGGGAGCTATCGGATTTACTCGGCTGCTGTCTCTCTGGCTCCCTCTTCAGGCGCTCCGGAGCATAGCTGCGCTGCTACCAATCTGAATGTAACACGTCTACTTGATCAGGTGCCTGTATAGGTGTTAGATGGTAAGAACAGGCAGGGACTTAGTCATGTGTAGGTGTACTTGTAAAGCAAATATAAAAATTCAATGGCAGTGAGACAATCAATATATTCATTAGCATAATATTAGATCATCATGTGTGATATAAATGACTACCTATTGTATAATCCTTTGATAGATGCCTTAATTAGTCCCTGTCACTTACAGTGAAATGTACAGGTTGTGCTCAAAAGTTATCACACCCTGGCAGAAGTTGTGACATTTTTGCATTTATTTTGAAAATATGACTGATCATGCAAAAAAAATGTATTTTATTGAAGGATATAGATCGTATGAAGCCATTTATTATCACATAGTTGTTTGGCTCCTTTTTAAATAATAACGCTAACAGAAATCACCCAAAATGGCCCTGATCAAAAGTTTACATACCCTCATACACATACAGGTTTAAATAAATAAATAAATATATATATATATCCCTTATGGATTGCTACCATGTCGCTGTGAAGGGCTTGTGTACCTCAATGAAGCTGTGAGCTATACCATGTCGGGTCATCCAAGATGGGCAGGTCATAGCAGAGAGGTCAGACAAATTGCGGTCCACTGTAGAAGGAACTGGCAACCCACTCCAGTATCTTTGCAGAGAAAACCATATGGATAAGCACAACTAGAAAAACAGACAGATTTGTCTGGCATGCTGCCTCCATATGGTCACTGAGAGTCAGACACAAAGGAAGGACTCAACAACAACAAATATATATATATATATATATATATATATATATATATATATATATATAAAAGGATCATATATCAGTGACCAGATTGTTGAAATAAAAAGGGTGCAGTGCATGATATCATAAGCCTGTTTAGTCCTATATTTATAGCCTTATTAAATTGCGATTTGTGCAATTGAATAGGGCTCTATTTAAGCACATAGCATATTTTTTTACAGAAGTTTTTAGTTAGTGAACTTCTATCCAAAAGCAAGGTCTTCACTAACTAAAAACTTCTGTAAAAAAATATGCTCTGTGCTTATATAGAGCCCTATTCAATTGGCCAAATCGCAATTTAATAAGGCTGTTAGCATTTAAAATATACTTTTTTGAAGAGCTATAAGTGAAAAGGGGGAAAAAAGGGTTATTTCTTTATATGCAATGATTCTGCAGTGGAATCTACTATTTTGGTTTCTGCTAATCAACATCCCAAGATGAAAGGAGACATAGGGCCTCATTCTATTAGCGGCCGCAGCCGTTGCGGGGCCGCAAGGACCGGCCGCAAGCTATTCGGCTATTCTATTCCCTTACGGCCGGGGGCTCTGGCAGGCTTGCGGCCGGTGCCTTGCTATCTCTTGCGGCCGCTCGCGCCGGAGGAAAGCCTTTGATCTAAAACGTCCGCAAGGAAATCGGCCGTAAGAAATTCCTATTTGCAATTCAATTGCTCCGGCTAAAACCGAGCCGCAGCTTACTTGCAGGAAAGAGGTCCCGCTAGCACCAATTAAGCACATAAAATAGCTCAAATAAAGCCATCCTGCACTTTGAGAAGACTATAAAGGGATTTTAGGTGTTAGAAAAAATAGCACATAATTACCCTGTACTCAAATCCGTAAAATATTTTATTTTTAATATCCGTAAAATATCCATGTAAAAAGTCCAGAGTGCTTGGAGCACATCAGACCCGCCCACGCCGCAGCCGGAGAATAAACAGTTAATTTGAACTCGGGTTTGGGCTGATGTGCAAGCTTGAGAGGGGGTTACTTTTAATCCTCATGTCCCCCAATATGATCCCTAGCATTTACAGAGCTGTACAGTGCAGGCTTGAATTTATTTTTGAGTTTTTATATTTCAGAGCTTACGGCCGGTTTCAAGATATGCGGCCGGCCGTAAGAGGAGATCCTTGCGGGGCCGTATAATAGAATCGCGAGTTAACAGAACCCCCGCAAGGAATCGCAGCCTTACGGACGATTTACATCCGCTAATAGAATGAGGCCCATAGAATGCAATGTAGCTTCTATCTGTATAATAGAAACATGTCATCTAAAACTGTCAGTGCTTCCATGACAGTGCTTTCATAAAAACAAACTGGAAAATTACACCCTCCTGAGAAAATAGCAGCAGAAACAGCTCAGAAATGAAAATGGAACTGCACAGAGAAGAATAAATGTACATAAGTTAAAAATATAAAAGCAGTGTTTATTTCTTTAAACAAAAAACAAAGTTAGAGGTACTCAGTCAGAGAACAAACAAACCTTAATAGGTTGATGATAACCCACTCTGAGAGCAGCCTCTTTAAGCTCACTTGTGCCCTTCACAGGGAGAAATATCCTGTAGTATATCAGTCTGGTCCCACTTACTAGAGTGGTCCAGCCCCGAAATACCAGGCAATTCTACCCTGAACAGAAGAAACAGCAAACCCCAGACGTACGTTTCGGCCTTCACTGGGCCTCGTCAGTGAGGTGCAGCTGAACTCCCTAAGGCAAAGCGAGCAAGGGGTCCATGTCTGGAGTCCCCCATCACCCTTAGGGAGACTAATAAACAAAACAAAAAACAAAGTTAGAGGTGCTTATTTCTTTCTTCAGAAACATGTTGCCGATGGAATAGGTGGTATTTTGTTTTTATTTTTAGATTGTAAACCTCACATACTTATACAGTGGACCCTCGGTACGCGATTACCTCCAAACTCATCGATTTCGGCATTGAATACATCTGGATGAGCAAAAAAACTTTGGTACCCGTTGTACTTGCTAAAACCAATTTAAATAAGTCCTTATGGGAGTTTGGTACTCTTCGTTTTCGCCAATCATCATCTCTTCTGGAACCAATTAACGGCGAGTACCAATGGTCCACTGTATATCGTAACTGAGGTTGAAACAGCCGTACGTCTATCAAGCTCATCATTTTGATACCTTCCTTTGATCCATGGTTGGAGGTTTTGGTAACTGGTTAAGAGATAGATGAAAAAATAAAACAAAATTTAATATTTTGGGGAAAATTAAAAAACCACAGCACAATAAAAAACAATATATATTTGTTTGAAATCTTTTTCTGACTCGGAGCATAATTAAGCAGAGAAAAATCATTCAGCTATTTCTTAGTTACAAATAAAATAATTTTGTTACCTATGAAGGACCATGAAAGGGATCCATGATACCTTGGTGGAAGTTGTGTGTGTAAAAAGCATGCTTACATCCCTTGAGAGCTATCGTTGCAGTGAATGATGCAAGGGGGTTTCTTCTGGGAATGGTTGTTGTGTCAATTTCAGTCTTATCCGATTATCTTAACAAAAGTTCTCTGTTCCCTTATTTCCCGACCCTCATTGATAGCCAAAACACACACCCTCATGATTCAGCTTTCAGGAAGTGACGTAACAAACACAAAATGGATTCATTTACTTATAAACAGATTACATGGCTTACACAGATACTAAAATTGTTATTTTGGTACATATTTGACAAAAACTTGTCTTTTGTTCTTGAACTGCAGTGGTCCTTCAAAATATTTCCTAAAACCAGAAACTGTCAATCCAAATATTCTCTTGTGAATGGCCTCCATATTGTATGTGAGTTGTCATAGCCCTGTATGTAATTCATATCTAAAGTTGTATCCAATCCTTTCCTAAAGTAGAATCTGCTGTCATAGGCTCATTTGCCAACGCGTTTCACAACTTGCCAACCCCTTACTTTACTTAATAGGTCCAAAACTGATCTAGCACTCTTCCCTCCAGCAACATCACATTGACACTAATGATCCCCACCCCCATGGCCTACACCACTTTTTCATCTACAATCCAAGTGTGATGACTAAGAATCATATTTTACTCCAGTCTCACCATCAAGCCTCATGTCTATGATTATTTGTCTTGTCTATTCCACTTAAAGGGACATGAAATAAAATTATTTTTTGTGCATTTAAAAGAACATGCCTTAAAAACTAATAAGTGGTGTTTTGTAATACAACATATTGAATGAAACCTGTTTAAACTTTATTAAAGATAACTGGAAGTGCATAGAGTATATACAGTAGACTCTCAGTTAACCGGCAACCATGGGGATTGGTAGATGCCGGATAAATGTAATTTCTGGTTGCTTGAGAGTCACTATTAAAAGAGGCCTAGATTAGGATGCTCTGCTAAGTATATTTGTTAGTGAAGGCTGTTCTAGCTGCAGCAGCTTTCACTCCTCACTTAGACACAGGTACGTTCGGCTGGAGCATGCAGTGCTGAACCCGGGGAATGTAACGCCAACACTGCACTGGCTCAGTCACTCATGCCTGTCTGCTTCCAAGTAAAACTGAAATGCAGAGACGTACAGTGGATGAAATCTAAGGACCTGTAAGAATTCTGTGGCGTGATAACCTGGCTCCTAGCATTTGCTGAGCCCTCTAAATTTACATTTTTGGTTAAAGTACAGTATTCAATTTTTTCTGGTTGCTTCAGTTCTGGATAACTGAGAGTCTACTGTATATGTATGAAGATTTAATTGGCAGACTGGTATGACTAATACAGCTGTATTACTGCTAATTGGCTGACAGAAGCATTTAAATAATTTATTTCCGCTTTGAAAACTTTATTTGAAAAAAGAAAACATACAGTGGTACATTATCAAATACTCAATTTCAAATACAGCAAAGAAAAAATGCTTTTAGTTGCCCTTTAAGTAACATTTCTTGTGTATGATCATTTCTCACAGTAATACCAAAACCCTATTTCCATTGGTTCCTATCCCCAATACTCAACCAACACACACAGGTCAAGATTTTAGTTTATCCCTACTTAAGATTGGGTGTGCTAATCAGTGACTGGAGTTTTGTTTGAGCCACCTGTGCTCGGGTAGGGATACCTCACATTCTGGTATGTTGGTGGTCTTTAAGTACGAGGCTTTAAAATGACTGCCACTATGAGCAAAATAATATGTATTCAGAGACCAGATACTTAAACAGTGTGATAAAATGGTAAATAAAAGATAATGAGAAAGATTTAGATTATTATATTAATGAGAGAGAGGAAGATTATCCATGGGAGGAATATTATTTGGTACTATTCATACTCATGGTGAATTTGTTTTAAGTGTATTCAAATAGAGCTTAAAGACACTATGCATAATATTACTCTTATTAGTGGTTAATCCATTCATTAATTCCAATGTTATTTTTAGTTTCGAACTCTCATGCTTATATAGTAATTGAGGTTGGAAAAGCCACAAGTCTATCAAGATCTTCCTTTTATACCTTAATTTAATCCATGTTTGAAACATTATTGGGAAAATGTAAGGATCCCCGCAGAATGAAGAAAGAAAATGTTTGAAAACTTAAAGTAATACAGCTAGTTCTTAATAATAAAAAATGTTGAATGTGATGTTAAATTGAAGGGAGTTTTTACACTTCATCAGTATAAAGATGCTTACACTATTTCAAAATAAAATAAATAAACAATTTGTTAAAAAATCAATAAGAAAATATCACATCTACCACTGTGGGCTACCACATCAAGTTAAATAGATTATCTTTCAATTATTTACCTTCTCAGTTCTTTTAGATGTATCTCATAACATGGAATAAAAACAAACGAAGCACTAACTGTAGCTTTATATAGTACTTGCGACTTAATAGAATTGAATTTTAAATCTAGAAATGCTGTTTGTGACACATTGTGATTCTCTAACACTCTGAATCTTTTTGTTATCTACAAAGAAGTACCCCAATTTTTGTTTTAATTTTATTTATTTTTTAACAATGTACTATTAAAGCATATCAAACTTTGTAATTATCATGTATGGAATACTAATATAACAATCCATCAAATTTCTCAGAAAACGTATTTTAAACCATTACATTAAGTTTTCTAATATTCAAGTCATATTGTAAACAGTGTGTAAGTTTTTTTTTTTTTAACAATACTAACATGAAATCGTTGAACTTTTTATAAATGAGTCTCTTCAACCATGACAGAATGCTTTTTAACATACAAACTTTAATTTAAACTCCTGTTAAAACACATAGGTATTGAATTCAGAGGAAGGCAAACAGTAAAATAACCCCATTGCAACTTAGCCAATTGTCTCAAAAGGGGAAAAAAATGAATTCCTTCCTGACCCCATTAAATGGCGATCAGATTACTCCCTGGATGAATACTTTCTATTTAATTATACATTGAATTTCGTTAACAAATGTTTCTGCTGCAAATGACATAAATCTTTTTTAACATTTACTACATGAATTTTGCGAACTTTTTAACATACAATGCTAACAATGCAAACATTAACATAAGATACTAAAATTTTACCTTAATTTATTTTAAACTATATTGAGCTTGAATATTGAATCCCGAGGAAGGCGAATTTCAATAAATGTAATTTAGCTTTGTACATTTTTTGAAAGTGTTGTCCAAAAATAATTCCTTCCTGACTCCATTAACTGGATCAATAATCTATATATCATGCACCATTTAAATTTGTGAAGAAATGGTGATGCTGCTACTAACATTAAACTTTAATTACAAAGAATGCATCAACTTATCAGTCCTTTTCAAACATATTTTTAAGCTTACATATGAAACATATTAAATTTTAAACAATTTCTAAAATGCAAACTTATTGTTTTGTGGAGCCAATCATTTCTAAACTGACTTCCAAGACATTCCAATTTTTTTATTTCCCTTGAAACTGTTTTCCTTTCAAAGAGTACAGCAGCCTTTTATTTCTGTATATGTGATGTAAGTCCTTTTTTTTTTTTTTTTCCTTTCTTCCTTTTGTGTTGGTTATTACTGTAATTTTCTGAAATTGTTCACATGTTTTTGCAACTGAAATAGTGTTCCACTAAGAAGAGGGCAATTGATTTTTTATTTCTTCCTTCAAATGAAACCACTATTATCTGTGATTACAAAACCTCGTAGTACACAATATTTTTTGTAAAAATACGGCCATTGTGTAGTAGATTACCCTGACTTGGGTTGTCTTCAACTGAATCTTTAATTGCATCTGGATTTGTGCACCTTGAAAAAGCAACATAGAGTTGTCCATGTGCAAAAACAGGTTCTTGTAAAAAAATACCCACAGACTTAAAAGTTTGTCCTTGGGATTTATTGATGGTCATGGCAAATGCCATGATAACTGGAAATTGTCTCCTTTGAAGGACAAAAGGCAAACCAATCTCACTTGGAGCTAAATCAATTCTTGGTACAAAAACTTGTTCACCTTTATGGGTCCCTTTCATAATTTCTGCATGTATAAAATGATGTTTTAACTCGTGCACAATTAATCTGGTCCCATTACAAAGTCATTTTTTTGGATTCATATTTCTCAATAACATGACAATTGCCCATTTTCAATTGCAAAACATGTGGTGGCATTCCAGATAGGGTTAAAGAATAAATAAATTCGATACTAAAATTAAATTCACTGTCTTTATCATCAGCCAGAACTGAATCTGCACTGTAATAATTATTTTGTGGTGCGTTGATGAATTTTAAAATGTCGTTATTTAGATTTAAGGCATCTATACTTTTTTATGTTAATATCACTTTGTTTGCAATGTCTGAGAAATCGTCGTTATTCAGAGTGTTTAGAAAGATTGCTGATATGAGTGATTTCTTGCAAACCATTTGTGATGGAATTTCAATGGTATCATTGGGTAAATCATGTATTTGTGGATGTTTTCCTTCTCTAATTTGAATGAGCCAATCATTGAATTAATTTTGGCCTTCGGATCTCATATTTAATTCTGATTTGAGATGTGTAAATATTTTCCACAGTTTACTTGTCTTGATACATGTTACAATGATCTCAGTTCTATTTCCATGTGGCACAACAGGTAATGTTTGCCTAAAATCTCATCCTAACACCATCACCTTTCCACCAAATGGCAAATTATTATCCATCACTTCTTTGTGGAATCTATCAATACATTGCAAAGCATGACATGACAACATTGTTGCCTCGTCTATTATAATTAATTTACTTTATTTTTTATTTTTTTGCTTGTAAAGAATTCAGTCGAATATCTGACACTGATGTTTCCAAAATGGGAACTGGCAGCTTAAATCCACTATGCACAGTTCTACCACCATCTAACAAAAGTGCTGCAATTCCAGTTATTTCAAATGGCATAGCGATTTGACCCTGTGCTCGAATGTAACTCATCAAACAATTGTACAGATAATTTTTTCCTGATCCACCCGGGCCGTCTAGTTAGAAATACCGGTCTTTGACCATTTCATCATCTGTAGCATTTTTCATGGCATTAAATGCTTGTAACTGTAAAGTATTTAAAGTTGCCAGTTTTTCTTCAGTTTCTTGTTTTTGGAGCTCAGTGTCATAATCATCTAAATTTATGTCATCTATAAGTCCTGGATCAGGCAAATTAAAACTTGCACATTTTAATCCATGAGCAAACAATATTTATTGAATTTTCATTCAAGTTTTTAACAGTGCTATTGGCTCATTGTAACGTTTCAAGAAGTCTTCAGACATATTTAATTTAAATGTTTCCCACAAAGTAAATGCATCATTGCAAAAGATGCAAATGAATGCAATATGTTGTCTCATTTGCTTTGGCATTTGACATAGTGCTGCTTCTTCCAGACACTTCTCCCATTTTGTATCATCAGTTATCAAGTTTTTATTTCTTGCAGTTAATCGGAAAGTATCATAAACTATGTTATTCATTGTGCGTAAATGCTCAAAACTTTGAGCACCGGGAACATGTAAAAGAAGTAATCTTAAACTTAAACGTTCAATGTCCGTTGGACTGACGGTATAAATTTGTGGTATAATTTTATGTGTATTTCTTCTTTGTTGTTGCCATAGACCATTTACAAATACATAGTGATATGGAATCTCAATGTATAAAAATTGTCTGGCCTGCGTATCCTGGCAGTTTAATTTAAACCATGCAGTAAGTGTTGTATCTCGGTGTTCACTTTGAGCTAAGGCAGTTCTTTCATTGCCTGCAGTAAAGCAAACAAACTAACTTTGAGGCAAATGTACAGCTAAACGATAGACAGCATGTGACCAATCATGCATCTCAAATTTCAGAAGCCACCACAGTGCTTCAGGAGCACTGACATAGAGAGCATCTAAATAATTTGAAAGTTCGTCATGTAAAATTTGATTTTTCTTTTCGATTGATGCACCTTGCACAACAACAGTTTCTGCATCATATCCTTTGTATATATATATATATATATATATATATATATATATATATATATATTTATATTTATACACATATTTGATTGATTTAATAGAAGTGCAAGCTTCCACAGCATTGTACTTGATGAGCAAATGTGGATTGTATGGAACAACAAATCTATTATCAAACTTTTGTCCATGGATAATAGCTGTTTGTCCTTGTCTTCTTTTATACAAAGGATATCCATCACAATTTTTCATAAGTTTGCATTTGAAATTGTTTAGGAAATTGTTTAGTACATTTTTTATTTTCCATACATGGTGAATTAGGATTCATATCTCCACATTGCCATGAATCATTCTGTGTGTAACAATCTCCCAAAGTTTGGAATATTTTTCTGGCTCTGGCAATTTAGCAGTAATCACTGAATCCACTCTCTCTGCAGTATTCAACTTATCTTTTTCCTGCAGGATTAAAAGTATGTGAGCATGTGGCAGTCCTCATTTTTTAAATTCAATGGTATAAACAAAAGCCACACATTTTCCAAATAACTGTGCTTTAGTTATATCATGTATTAATGAATTGAATTTGATTTTTAATACTCTTGCCACTAAATCTGGTCGGTCAGAAGTAGTTTGTCCCAAATTCAAATTTTCCTTGATCTCTGGCCATTGAGGATTACATGTGAATGTAATGAATAAATCTGGTTTTCCAAATTTTGTGACAATAGCCATGTCATCATTATATCCTTCTCGCATATTGCGAGGAGATCCTTGGAAAGTGGATGGCAAAATAATTGCTCTTCCAGCTGTAATGTCTCTGTTGTTAGCCAATTCAGCGGCATAATCCATCAATCCACAATACTGTTCTACTCGTAGCTTATTTTGTTGACATTTTATGAAATTTAGATTATTTGCTTCAACTTGTAGATAGGATCAATAATACATTGTTGAGTGAGTTTGACCCCACTTAAAATTGGATTAAAAGAATCCTGAATAGCAGTTTGTGCCACTTTATATTCCAGTATAGAAATAGTGCATCTAACACGAACTTTACTATTGGGATAACTTTGCAATTGTAGTTTTGGTTCCCATCCAGGTTCAGCATTTGGAAAGAAAATTGAATATGTCATTGGATCTAAATTACAACTTAGTATATTTATGTTTATAAAAGGTTGTTCTTCATTGTGTGGATATATTCTAATATCCCGCTAAAAAGGTGGTTCACCATCTTCATTTTTAATAACCATGGCAACCTCATTGACTATTGGTAAATTATACCGTCTTTGATCTTTGATCTTTTTTAACACCATATTTACTCTTGGCGTTGTCAATTGATGTCTTTGAGCATGTTCCTGTTGTTCTTTTTCAAGCCGTGCTAATTGTTTGTATGCTTGACTGTATGGGTTGTTGGCCATAATTTTATCCAGCTGTTCAAAGACTATGCACAAACACTGTTTATTTTCTGGAAGCGTCATTCTTTGTTCAACAGCTTCCATTGTATCTAAGACATATAACTGTGCAAATTTCCTTTTCTTCTGGGTGTAAATGTGAAGTTCGGTGGTAAATTTGTCCTTGAACTCTAAAACAGTAAGGACCATGTCCTGGTACATTTTCGGCTAATGTGGCACCCATTGAAGCAAATGAAATTGCACTGTTATTAGACCTTATTTTATTTTTTTATTTGTATAATTTGGAAATGTTGGAACGCTCATGATACTTTGTAAGTAATCTGGAAATGGGTGTCTTTGCGGAAGTCTTACCTTTCCTTTCTGACAGTAACTAATGACATCTCAGTCAGTTGGTCTTTCCTTTAGAAAATGATAGGCCCCACAAAACTGACAAACAACATTAAGTAATCCATAATAATGAGTGTCTACTTTTAGTGCTCTACTAAACACATTCTCATGCACTTCCTCAACATAGACACCACTACAACTTTCTATATCTACATTGGTGTCATGTGTCTGAACATTGGTGTCAGTAGGCAATATAGCATCATTGGGCAATGGTTCACAGACATGTTTTAGTTTACTTTTTCGTTTCTTTGAAGCCCCAGCACACTCACTTTGTGCTTTCTTACTCATTTTTCTTTTATTTAAAAGTCTCTGTTGGTCTTCTTCTCTTAAGTGTTGGGAAGTTTAAGTTGACTGTGCATCTCTCCACCTTTGCTTCCTTTCCCTTGCCAATCTACTTTTGCGTTCAATGTTTTCTTCTCCATTATCTGCCATTGTAATCTGTAATTGTAAATAGAGATGTAATTTGTTTTTTGTTTAGTTTTCTGTACATATTGTTTGTAGCTGGTTTCAATCTAAAAGTAAATCGGATTAATTAAAGAATGCAAACATTTTAAAATCTTTTACTTTTTTTCGATGCAATAAATGAAACCATTTTTGTAGTTTTTTATTGACATACATTAAATAGCAAAGGCCTGCACATATATATATTTTGACTACTGATTTATCAATCCATTACTAAGTGAATATACGTTAGTGAATTAATCCAAAAATAAGATCAATGTGAAACCTAAAAAGTTACTTATATTGTCATAAAGAAGATCAAACATAAACAGCTATTATCAAAGTTTTGATGTGTTCTAAAATAATGTTCAGTTTTCTTAAAGATCCAATGAATGTAGATATGATGTCTAATTGATGTTCTTTAAAATGTAATTACTTAAGCATATATATATCTTTCTCCAAACCTTCTTCATCTTCCTTTTTTTTGGGAAAATGACAATCTAAAAACCTCATTTATTTGCAAGTTGTTCCAATCAATCTGGCACTATAAAAACACTTTTTTTTTTTTTTTTTATTCAAACTTTATTTTTGGATAGATGTTCAATCCCTAAAATGTTCATTTTAAATAATATGCTATGTGGTTATATCGCTCCCTATGAATCCCTGATATACTTTTCTTAATTCATCATTAAGTGTCATCAATCCCAAACCATAAGGGCATAGTAAAAACATATACCTGTGAACTTGCTGTTCTTTGTGTCCAAATCCTTGCGAATTCACTCTCTGTCTTCAGTCAGGTCCACAGATGAGTAATCTGTCAAATAACATGAAAATAAGTTTTAATCATTGAATTCCATTCCTTCTTGATTGAATGAACTCAATGGGCCTCATTCTATTATCGGCCGTAAAACGGCCGCAAGGCTGCCATTCCTTGCGGGGCTCCCGTTACCTTGCAATTCTATTAAACGGCCCCGCAAGGATCTCCTCTTACGGCCGGCCGTATATCTTGCAACCGGCCGTAAGCTCAGAAATCTTTAAAGTGAAAAATAAATTTAAGACAGCACTGTACAGCTCTGTAAATGCTAGGGATCATATTGGGGGACATGAGGATTAATAGTAACCCACTCTCAAGCTTGCACATCAGCCCAAACCCGAGTTTACATTAACTGTTTATTTTCCGGCCACAGCGTGGCCGGGTCTGAGGTGCTCCAAGCACTCTGGACTTTTTACATGGATATTTGACATATATAAAAAAATTTTTTTTTTTACGGATTTGAGTATAGTGGAATGTTGTGCTATTTTTGCTAACACCTACAATCACTTTATAGTCTCCTCAGAGTGCAGGATGGCTTTATTTTGGCTTTATAATGTGCTTAATTGGTGCTAGCGGGACCTTTTTCCTGCAAGTAAGCTGCGGCTCGCTTTTAGCCTTGCAGAGAGGGTTCCCGGAGCAATAGAATGGCAACCGGGCTTTTCTTGCGGCCGAAACTCTTGCGGACGTTTTAGATCAAAGGCTTTCCCCCGACGCGAGCGGCCGCAAGGGATAGCAAGGCGCCGGCATCTCCTACGGCCGTTAATAGAATGAGGCCCCATATATTTAAGTGCTTAGTAAAATGTACATTTTTTTTCTAAATTCTTCTAACCTCAACTTGTTTTTTATCTTATTATTAATTAATATTTCCCAAACAAATGTACATAAATCAGCTGTAAGATATATACGTGCATGTTAAAAATTGTTCCTACTTTTATTGCATTTATTTTTTTTAAATAACGACTAACGTTAATTAATTAATAACTGTTATCCATTTTAGCAACATTTAATGTAGCCTTTTTTGTTCCCTAACTCCATAATTAAATGATATACCTGTCAAGGTGATCTTTATGGTGTTCCAAGGCTGCAAACGTCACTCTCTGTGTTGAGTCCACTGCAGATCCGATGAAACTGTGAAATAAGATTGAAATCCTTTTTAATATTTTGCTTCATCCCTATCAGTCAATCACCAGCAACACACATATATTGGCATAGATGCAAAACATAAAAGCATATTCCTTAAATCAAACCATTTTTTTAATGATTACTAATTATTAATTAATTAGTATATTAATATACATTAATTAATTAATAAGTGTTATCAATTCAAATAATTTTTTTTTTTTTTTTGCTGTACGCATATATTTTAATTCTATACCTGTCAAGATTATCCTTATGCTGTTGAATGCCTGCAAACGTCACTCTCTGTGTTCAGTCAGCTGCAGGTACGATGAAACTGTCCAATAAGATAAAAATAATTTGTAATATGTTGCTTCATCCCTATCAGTCAATCAGCATCAACACAGATATATTAGCATAGATTGAAAACATAAAAGCAATACTCATCAATGTATTGTTAAAGAAAAAAAAATATTGGTCCTGATTACTAATTATTAATTACGGTAATTAATATATTAATATACATTAATTAATCAATAACTATCATCAATTCCAACTAAGAAGACTTAAATCCTTTTTTTGTCCCCAAGAACATAATTTAATGATATACCTGTAAAGGTGCTGTTTATGTTGTTGAAAGGCTGCAAATGTCACTCTCTGTGTTGATTCAGCTGCAGCGTCACTGAAAGTGTAAAAAAAAATGGAAATCATTTGTAATATTTGAATTAATCCCTATTAGTCAATCCACATCATCACAGATATGTCAGTGCATCTTAAAAGATACTTATTTTTTTACCTTTTTTTAATCTTAGTCTTTACAGATTAATAAATTAATGTACATTGATAATAAATTAATCACTCACTAAATATAATCTAAAGATGTAAGCATTAATATATTCCCAAACTAAAGGCATTGTATACATTTTTGGGGTTTATAATGATTACTAATTAATTAATTAAATAATTTACATTAATAATTAATTAATGTGTAAATGTCTTTGCAATTTTTGGGCATTAATCATGTATTAATAAACGTTAACCTTTTTTTTCTTAATGATTACTAATTAATTCATTAAAGTACATTATTAATTAATTATTCAATGAATTAATATATTACAAACAGGTAAGCATGAAAGTATTGCTAAACTAAATCAAGTGTCCATTCTTGTTTCCTCATTTTTTTTATTAATAATTAATTAATTATTTATTAATGATTATTAATATAATGTACCTTTTTTAATTTAATATTAATCAAGCAGTATCCTGAAGAGCTAACAATCTCTTTTGATTTTCCGGCAGCAGAAAATGTCCAGTCAGACTGTCATCACCTGAAGAGAAAGTGTCAGTTCTGTGTCTTTTTTCAATTGAAATTACTATGTTATCACTGGGTTAAGTCTTCCACTCTAGGTTGTTGGTATATGAGAAATGGGTTAATAGGCATGGGTAACAGGGAAGTCCAACCCCCCTTGATACTGCTACTTTGAGGTACTTATTAATTAGTTCAAATAGCAATCCCTGGACCCAAGGCCAACAAAGGCACAGTTTAGTTTTTTTTTTACTTTCCAACCCAGTAATTCTACATGCACATAAGTGATGCATTATCTTTTAAGTAATGTTTCTAATCCATGTCATAAGTTTATTGTGAAGATTTGTTTTCCTGACCAGGGAACTTTTGGATCCTGTAGACATTTTTGTCCACAAGATGTCACTGCAGGACGTTGGGGTAATTAGAGGCCCTTTGTTCTGTTTGCCGCTCTGATGCCATGTGGGATCGGCCCAGTGGTCCACTCCCCTAATGTGGGCAAGCAAAGCCCGCAGTTGTCCACTGATATTATTGGAAGATGCTAATCTGGGCCGGGGATTTGAATGTGTTCAGCCCACTGTGATATAACTGGGGGAATGAAATCCTTTTGTCTGGGGTCAGTTGCTGTTTGGAAATGAAGTGAGAGAGTCCATATTAAAACCATGCTTTCTGGAATATATAGAGAATGGTGTAATTTCTTTAAGAGGAATTGATATGACTGCCGGTCACCAAGAGGACCATTCCTTTGAGAAGATTGTCAGCTGTAACAGGGGAATTCCTGTAGTGCAAAGGCAGGAAGGGTTGGAGCTGAATAGTGCCCCTATTTGGGATCTTCACATTAATGTAATTGATCCATCTCCATTGGGGCGATGATCTGCATTGGGAATAAGAGGGCATGGGGATGATCTGTCAAAGAATTTAACCTTTCAATATAATGAGAATTGTATTACTGAATTAATTATCATAGATGTCACTGCCAATACAATGAGAAATGTTTAATTGAGTTTATAATTATATGTATATTCATTATAATTTTATGTTTACTGTATATATTTCCCTATAATGAAAGGTGTGAAGCAGAATAATATAATTAAATATTGTTATTCAGTATATCTTTATAACCGTGCCTTTTAGTACAATGTAAAGAGTTTTAATTACTATCATTCTATTATCATTAGTATGTTTTTCAGTGCAATGTGATTTGTTTTACTGAGCATATCATTACAGGTGTATCTATTAATACAATGAGAAAAGTGTTATTGAGTATATCATGACAGGAGTACCTTTCAGTATAATGTAAAGTGTATTAAATGACCATTATAATGCATTTAAAAGTGTTTGTTTATTGGGCATAGACTATTAAAAACAGCATGCAGTTTAAAATAAATAAATGGTTATAACTTTTGCTAACTTTTTAATATTGTCTGTTTTTCCCCCTGAGCATTGTTTTCTTTCTCCACCTCCCTGTGCTTTATCAGGGGCATGGCCGGCTATGCCTGGAGACTGGACCATCATTGAACGTGGTTCCTCTCCCTCTGTTTAACACAGAGGTAACATCTCTATTGTAACCTCCTTGCAGCTGCCCTGTTGACTCCAACCAGTAAGAGTGCATGAGCAATCATAGCCCTGCCCCCATTTACCAAGCATGCTCAGTCTGAATCAGAACCTGGAACTTAAACATAATTTAGAAACGATATGAACTTTTATTTATTTTAAACTGCAGACTAATTATAGTAGTCTCTGCCTAAAAAACAAATATATGAGCTTTACTTGTAAATGCACTACAGTGGTCCTAATGAATTTATCCTTGCAGGTGTACTTTTAATATTATGTGTGTTTTGGATTTTTAACATTACAGACATCCCTTTCCATGTACAATATAAAATGTTTTATTGATTATATAATTTCAACATAATTTTATTTACTTAAGGCATATCTACATTTAATGGGTTAATAGAATTCTGCAGTCCTTTCAGTAAACCCATCATTTACAGTATCTCACAAACCCTCGCATTTTTGTACATATTTTATTATTACTAATACAGCTTTTTGTAAAATACCAACATATTCTGTAGCGCTGTACAGGTTTTAAAAACAAAGAACAAAAATAATAATACATTGCAGAACGTAGAAGGCACTATCTTTGAGTTTAAAATCTTAAATCTTTTTTTTTCAAATCACCAAGATTGAAAGCTTTCAAACTTACAATCTAAAGGGATAAATAAAACAAAAGGTTAATAAATGGAAGATTAAGATTGTGAGTATATGAGCTGTGTAAAATGGTGGAGATTGTTATAAATTAACACAAATAATAGGTGGGTGGGTGTGAACAGGGTAGATGGGAGGGCAAGTTATATGAGCTCAGATGCTGTAGAGAGGTGATGATGCGTGAAGAACTAGGTTTAGAGGCAAAAGAAAAAAGGTGAATAGAAATGGAAAAAAATTACAGTTGGAAAGTGAATCTGCAGAATGGATGATGTCAGGCCCAGTGTCTTTAGTTGAATTTCGGCAGAAATGGCTGCTCAGTCCTGGTGGAAAATGCAACTTTCATGTGCTTTCATGTTTTCAAGAGATGTGTAGGAGAAGTGATTCAACACTGAGCGTACCATGGTGCTGCTTCAAGTTTTGTATAACACTGCTAAATAAAGAGCAATTTGGTTTGGGCCACAGTGCCTCTCGCTTCCTTTTATACAGTGCCTTGCAAAAGTATTCACCCCCCTTGGCATTTTTGGAATTAACATGGGTTGTTTGAGGATTTGCATCATTTAATTTACAGAGCATGCCCACAACTTTGAAGATGTTTTTTTTTTTATTGTGAAGCAAAGAACAAATAGAACAAAATAACAGAAAAAGTCAATGTGCATAACTATTCACCCCCCTAAAGTCAATACTTTGTAGAGCTACCTCTTGCGGCAATCACAGCTCCAAGTCGCTTTGGATAAGTCTCAATGAGCTTGCCACATCTTACCACTGGGATTTTTGCCCATTCCTCCTTGCAAAACTGCTCCAGCTCCTTCAAGTTGGATGGTTTGCGCTTGTGAACAGCAATCTTTAAGTCTGACCATAGATTTTCTATTGGATTACTTCAAAAAAATACTTCAGTATAACACAATGGCATTGCCCTGTTATACACTCATTGTTGCTGGCCATGGCAGCTTGAACTTTCAACAACAATGTAGACCAGCTTATGGATGACCACAATGCAGGAGCATACAGTGCCTTGCAAAAGTATTCACCCCCCTTGACTTTTTACCTATTTTGTTACATTACAGCCTTAAGTTCAAAGTTTTGTTAATCTGAATTTTATGTGATGGATCAGAACACAATAGTCCAAGTTGGTGAAGTGAAATGAGAAAAATATATACATAAAACTTTTTTCAGAAATAGAAAACAGAAAATTGGCTTGTGCGTATGTCTTCAACCCCTTTGTTATGAAGCCCATAAAAAGCTCTTGTGCACCTAATTATCTTCACATAATTAGTGAAATGATGTCCACCTATGTGCTATCTAAGTGTCACATGATATACGTCAATACATATACACACCTTTTTTGAAAGGCCCTAGAGGCTGCAACACCTAAGCAAGAGGCACCACTAACCAAACACTGCCATGAAGACCAAGGAACTCTCCAAACAAGTAAGGGACAATGCTGTTGAGAAGTACAAGTCAGGGTTAGGTTATAAAAAAATATCCAGATCTTTGATGATCCCCAGGAGCACCATCAAATCTATCATAACCAAATGGAAAGAACATGGCACAACAGCAAACCTGCCAAGAGACATCTGCCCACTAAAACTCACAGACCGGGCAAGAAGGGCATTAATTAGAGAGGCAGCACAGAGACCTAAGGTAACCCTGGAGGAGCTGCAGAGTTCCACGGCAGAGACTGGAGTATATGTACATAGGATGACAATAAGCCGTACGCTCCATAGAGTTGGGCTTTATGGCAGAGTGGCCAGAAGAAAGCCATTACTTTCAGCAAAAAACAAAATGGTAAGGCATGTGGTAGACTCCCAAAATGTATTGAGGAAGGTGCTCTGGTCTGATGAAACTAAAATTGAACTTTTTGGTCATCAAAGAAAACGCTATGTCTGGCGCAAACCCAACACATCACCCAAAAAACATCCCCACAGCATGATGCTGCCACCACCATGTTTCACTGTGGGGATGTTTTTCAGCAGCCGGGACTGAGAAACTGGTCAGAGTTGAGGGAAAGATGGATGGTGCTAAATACAGGGATATTCTTGAGGAAAAACCTGTACCACTCTGTGTGTGATTTGAGGCTAGGACCGAGGTTCACCTTCCAGCAGGACAATGACCCCAAACACACTGCTAGAGCAACACTTGAGTGGTTTAAGGGGAAACATGTAAATGTGTTGGAATGGCCTAGTCAAAGCCCAGACCCCAATCCAATAGAAAATCTGTGCTCAGACTTAAAGATTGCTGTTCACAAGCGCAAACCATACAACTTGAAGGAGCTGGAGAAGTTGTGCAAGGAGGAATGGGCAAAAATTCCAGTGTTAAGATGTGGCAAGCTCATAGAGACTTATCCAAAGCAACTTGGAGCTGCGATTGCTGCAAAAGGTGGCTTTACAAAGTATTGACTTTAGGGGGGTGAATAGTTATACACATTGACTTTTTCTGTTATTTTGTCCTATTTGTTGTTTGCTTCACAGTAAAAATATATATATATCTTCAAAGTTGTGGGCATGTTCTGTAAATTAAATGATGCAAATCCTCAAACAATACATGTTAATTCCAGGTTGTGAGGCATTAAAACACGAATAATGCCAAGGGGGGTTAATACTTTTGCAAGGTACTGTACATAACCCAATTATTGGAAACATTCCTACAAAAACATCTGTACATTGCCACAACATATGGGATATACTATACTTTCTCCATGTTTCCTCCAACTTAAGTCTGGTTTGTTTTGGAACATTTTCTACAAAGTAGGAACCAAATACCATGTTTGAATTTTATAATATACTGTACTTCCCTAAATGACATGCATTTGATAAAGCTGCTACTAATTTAAAGGACCACTGTAATTTGGGTAAAATTTTAAATACTTTTGAAACCTGTAATAAAAAACATCATTACCTGGCATGCAAGACCGGAACATTAAAGCATTTTAGAGAAAATGTTATATATAGATGACTCTGATTGTGTCATGGGAGATTCAATCTCACACTAATCTGACTGTAGCCGAGGGGGAGGGCTATGCGATGAGGGCCTTACTCTGTCATTGAGTTCTGTTGTCAGATGTGCTACTTGGAGAGGATGTTTAAAATAGAATTAAATACAGATCTTATCTGAATTCATGGTTCCACCCACTCCTTTCAGGCTTTATTTTAGAACAAAGACAAAAAGACCATCATCATTAAAGTAAAATTCCATACATTAATTAAAAATTAAAGGCTATAATTATTTATATTAAACTGTGTCAAATATTTTTCCACATTATCAAGTCAAGATCTTCAATAGCATATTATACATACACTTCATTGGTCCTTTAAATACATTAATCCAACCTGTCATCAAAATATTTATTCCTAAATCTTGTTCTTAAGTACTCTATGTAAAGTTGTATCATTACAGTTATTTCCATAAAAAATGACAACATTTGATTATAGGTTATGTTGGATGGTGTTTACGAGTTATATTTTTCTAATTCAGTAAACTCAAACTCTAAATCCACTTTATATGCCATATTTTGTAGATGTTTATAAATTGGAAATATTTATAAAACTCTAACCAGGAATTTTTGTGACAAAACTGATTAACATCCATCAGTTTTTTTCTTAGCAAATAAATATTCTACTTTCTGAAGCCCTTAAATATCCAGTTTATGAATACAATATTGGGAACAATACATTGTAATGCATGCATTGCATTTAATGATGGATATTTAAGTAATAATATTTCTCAATGTTTTTAATCCAATCTCTTAAAATACATTTTATTATAATTGTTAAACCTTTTTTATGTATTCTTCCATGTTCCAGGCATACCCCAATTCAGTTCCTATGGTCTTCCAGTTAGTAATTTCATACTCCATAGAAGGACATGCATTAGCATCAAAGTCTTATAGTTTTCTATATTTGGCATTGTCGCTCCACCTTTAAAAAATTCCTTTCTCATTACCTCTAACCTAGTTCTAGGTTTCTTTCCTGCCAGGGTGATTCTGTTGGCGCTCCAATAAATAAATACAGTAATAATAATATTACAGAGATATTGTCTGAATACATCACTTTACTAGGAACTATTAACAGCATACATCTAAAGATATGTTATCATGGGTAAGACAATCATTCTCAAAGCTAAACATTTTCCCATCTTATTTTTTAATTTTTTGACCTAATCCTTAATTAAATAATTAATATGCTACATTAATGGATCACAATTATCTCAAATTAGATGGATCAAAAGATATTATTTTATCAAGGTGTGTGAATCCAGAATTATTTAATGTAAATGAGAAATGTTCCTTCTTAAATTGATTCACTTTGATTCACTGCCCTGTTATAATCAGTTCCCTGTCTTCCTTATATAAAACTAATTTGATTTTCATGTATTTGTTTTTGCAGGAAGGTGTTATACGGGTGGCCAATATTTTGTATGAATCTAATATACATATTTAGGAGAGAAACAGGTCTATAACTGGTACAAACAGGGATTAATTTAATTTAAATTCTAAAATAGCTTTTCATACTTAAAAATATATATATATACGAGTTACTTGTCTGTCAAAAATGACTGGAATAAAATTACTCTGCTATTCAATTGGCCGGGCCCGCAAGTTAGGCGCTGGTTGTGAAAATCAAAAACCATGCTCTCGGCAGTAGTATTTGCGGGCTTGAACATGATCACGGATGCAAGACTGTAACTTGTTGTTCAAGCCTGTAAAATTGGAGCACTTTAAAATCAAATATAAATTCAATACAGCACTGTAAATGATAGGGTACACAATGGGTGACATTTGAATTAAAAGCCCAACATTCTCAAGCTCGCACATCTCCAAAATAAAATACTTTCTTTCATGTTTAATTTCCGTCCAAAGTCCTACGGGCTTGAATGACCTCCAAGGTGGTAACTCGTAATTCAAGGACTTTGAAAAAAATAGAGGTTGGATTCCAAAGTCCTACTGGCTTTACAGTGCTGTATTTAATATATATTTGCATTTAAAGTGCTCTGATTTGTCAGTAAGCCCTTTGCGAGACCTCCTTGGTCCCAGTAACCTGTGGTTCGATTTTGGCAATTTGCGGGCTTGACGGAGTGGTTAGCGAGGGAAATTCAGAGCAATTGAATAGCAATTTGCAAGCACGGATCTCAAAATAGCAGCAATGGAATGAGGCTCATATCACTAATTGTACACCCTTAGGAATTGGGTATACGTAAAGAGCGAGAAGTTAATTAAAATAGACAGTTATTTGTTTATATTAAAACAAAGGGAAAACTATGAATAAAAATTGAGAAGAACACGGCCACATCTGATACTATAGTTACATTGCTATTGTGATGGTTATAGGGAACTGCAGTATATATTGTAGGTACAGAAGAAATTGTAAACATTGTACATCAAACACTGTCAAAGAGCCTACTATTCAATTAAGCAGAATATGAATAATTATGTCAATCACCCAAATCTATTTGATATCAGTCCAATAAATGCTACTAATTGTGTATCTGTACCAATGAATCTACAAAATAAATATATACGGTATATATATATATATGTATTTAATGCTTGAGCTACTTAATATATAATCTACTAATATTTGATAATTGTTGTAAAAAATACATTACTAAATAAATATTATACATCTGTGCAGATACACAATTTAATGTCCATTACAGTCCATTGATTCCTATTGCAAACAGCTGCCAAAAAGACACAATATATGTTCCTATAAAGTGCTCAGTGCTTGTTATACCGGCAGACCCCGCTTAACACTACCCCATTTAACACTGATTCACTATAGAGGAATAAAACATTTTCTCCATCCCGAATATTTGCCGAACTCTTTTTTTTCTAGCTGGTTAATGCTTGGTGATTTTAAAGCCAGTGACTAACTCTGCTGCCCACTATGCTCAGCCTGCAAGTATATTTAAAGGACCGCTGCATAAAGAAAATATTTTTGAAATAATTAAAGGGACATGTAAGGTTTCTGTATCTTACTAGTAATATTATATCCCTATGTATCTGTTTACCTTTGTACTTTATTTATGAAGTGCTAATAAAATCTGTTTTTTTTCAGCTTAAAATCACAATCAGTTCCCAACAGCTCATAGGAATAGCGTACTTTTAAGTACAGGGTGTGCCGTGTCTCATAGTAACCAATAAGTGGGAACATTCTTTAACATGCTGCTTGATAGAGGTAACTGACAGGTTTATTTGAAGCACTGTATTTCACAGTCTGTCTATTCATAAGCTGCATGAGCTACAGAAGACAGAACAAAACAGGTACAAACATATGATTTGGACCTATCCTGTTTTATGTGTGCATTTGGTGCAGTGCTGGAAGCGCGCCATTGCCTACTGTAGGAACGCAGGTGCGGTTGTGTCTCCATCTAGTTGTGATGAGCTACTACGCACGGTAAGTTGTTAGGGGGTTCGGGTTAGGGTTAGAGGGTTTAGCGGTTAGGGTCAGGGGTTACGGTTAGAAAGTGAGGTTTAGGGGGTTAGAGTTAGAGGGTTAGGAAGTGAGGTTTAGGGGGTTAGGGGCTAGGGTTAGGAAGTGAGGTTTAAGGGGTTAGGGTTAGAGGGTTGGGGTGTACTACCTAGTTTTCACAGCTAAATGGGGACGGGAGCGCGCCCGCATTCCTATAGTCGTTGGTGGCGCACGGCAACAAATACGCACATAAAACAGGATAGATCCTATGATTTTAGGCAAAAAAAAAATAGAGCTTTTAAGCACTCCCTAGTAAAATAAAGTATATAACAGTATAAATAGATACATAGGTACATCATATTCCTAGTGAGATCCAGAAACAGTCTATGACCTTTTAAACAGGAAGTTTTAATTAGAAAAAAAATGTTTATGCCCTCGTGGGACCCTGGAGGGATCCATGATACAATGTTTGAAGTTGTGTGTGAGAAGTAGATTTATGTTTTCTGAAGAGCTATGGTTGCATTGAATGATGCAAGGTGTTTCCTGGGCCAGTGAAAGGGAAAGGGTATGACGTCAATTTCAATTTTATAGCGTTTTCAAACACACTCTTTGGGTTTACAACTTTTCTCTCCTTCAGCACCACCCCCTCCACTGATAATTAGAAACACACACACCCGTCATCAAGCTCTTACATTGTGATGTCGCACACAAAATTGATTCCTGTACTCATAACAACAGACTTAAAAAATTCAGATTTTCCTAAAACATGTTTTATGTTCATGGCGTACACAGCTACTAACATTGTTAGTATGAAACATACTTGAGAAACAAGTGTTTTTGTTTTTTTAACTGCAATGGTATTTTAAAGGACCTCTTTAGTGGTCTGATAAAGGTCTCTCTAAATATTAGTTATGTAGGGATTGCTAAAAAAAAAAATGAAGCAATTAAAAATAAATCTGAGTATTGTAGATCAAAGGAGATCTAAAAAGGTTGAACTTGATGGACTAAAGTCTTTCTTCAACCTAAATTACTATGTAACTATGCATTGAAACTATTTTTCAATAAGGCCTCTGGCTATATAAGCTCCAGATCTCTCCACCTCCTAAATGAAGTACAGTAGAACCTCTCTATTCATCATGGCACTACCTCCTGAATGGGTTCCCTCCCAGCCACAATACTTCATTCAGGAGGTGGAGAGATCTGGAGCTTATCTAATAGTAAGAACAGTCAATCCTACACATTTGCTGGTTCGACTTTTGCACTTTTCACATTCATGTTTTTCTTTCTGTTTTCTCAATATATAGTATTAGTGTTATATAGTGTTTTCTCAATAGTATATTATGGCCAGAGAGCCCTCCACCTCTTCATATTAGGTAAAATAATCTGTTATGCTATGTGCCTTTATGGCAATGCTTTGTTTATTTCATGCAGATCTTTTGCCAGCTTTAAACAATTACATCATTATTCTGAGAACCAGGAAAACCTCCCTAGGACCTAACCAGCCAGTTCTTTCCTTTACAGACCAGGATACTAATTATGTTGTGTTTATTTTAGATCCTTATGTACATTTCAACCCGTTCTAAGGTTAAAAAATGTACCGTATTTATAGACGTATAAAACGCACTTTTTCTCCCTGAAAATAGGGGGCCAAGGATGTGTGTGTGTGTTATACGCTGATATAATGTTAAGGACCCATAGTACATACCGCATAGCGGCGCGAATGGCGCACAGTCCCCAGCAGCCTTCCTCTGTTATATTGCAATGTGTCACATAATGTACCGTATATACTCGAGTATAAGCCGAGTTTTTCAGCCCTTTTTTTAGGCTAAAAAGGGCCCCCTCGGCTTATACTCGAGTCACCCCCCCACACCCCCCACACCCCCCCACACCCCATGTCTCTCTGACCCTCCATGTCTCTCTAACCCCCCCGTGTCTCTCTACCCCCTGTGTCTCTCTACCCCTCGTGTCTCTTTCCCTCCCCCCTCCTCATCCTCCACCCCCTCCTCATTCTAAACCCCCCTCCTCATTCTAAACCCCCCTAAATAACTCCCCCTCTCCCTTTACCCTCACTTACCTGCTTCTGCTCCGGCCTCAGCTCCTTCTTGACCCGTATGGTATATGCTAATGGCGTGGCGCGCATGTGATGTCACATGCGCGCCGGTTCAAGAAGGAGCGGAGGCCGGAGCAGAAGCAGGTAAGTGAGGGCAAAGGGAGAGGGGGAGTTATTTAGGGGGATTTAGGTTGAGGAAGGGGGTTTAGGTTGAGGAGGGGGGTTGAGGAGGGAGGTTGAGGAGGGAGGTTGAAGAGGGGGTTGAGGATGAGGAGGGAGGTTGAGGAGGGGGGTTGAGGAGGGGGTTGAGGATGGGGGGGTTGAGGATGAGGAGGGGGTTGAGGATAAGGAGGGAGGTTGAGGAGGGGGGTGGAGGAGGCGGGTTGAGGAGGGGGTTGAGGATAGGGGGGTTGAGGAAGGAGGATGAGGATGGGGGGGGAAGAGTTTCTTGGTTTCCCAGATAGCAGCGATTTCTGAGTAAACTTTTGTAAAAACATATATACTATCCAAGTTTCTTTTACTGTCATTTTACCTTATTTACTTTATAAGTGTTAATAATATTAATAAAAAAAGTTCTGATCTACCCTTATTTTGCTTCAAAGTTCTTTATTTGAAATTTAAGTTTTTTTCCCTGAAATTTCCTTCTTAAAATGAGGTGCGTGTTATACACTGGTGCGTGTTATACGCCGATAAATACGGTAATTACAAAGCCTTATCATAAAAGCACTGCACATAGTGGGTATTTGTGCAATATCAAACAAAAGTGCAAATATTATATGACTTAATAAACCTTTGAAAGGTGAATACCATTTAAACCATTAATATGTCACAGAAAATATTTACACTCTTCAAAGTGCGTAACATAGAGCAACTTTTTGTTCATTCCAGAATGTAAGAATCTCATTATATAGTGGCACAAGCACCCATAACAAAACATAGGTTGGATGGCAGGCAATAGACATGTGTAGTCTGTCCATTCTACACAGCATAACTAGCCATGATAGTATTTTCAAGTCTATATAGACTGGGTTAGAGGATGGATTGAATAAAGGTGTCCACCAATTACTGTGCAATATGTCACATGCCTCCAGCACTAAAGGTCCAGTGATACAGAAATGACAATAATTATAAAACCTGTTAAAGTGACATTAAATAAATATCAAAGGGCATAATCGATAAAGTTCGAAGCAATGGAAATGTCCATCCAAAGGAATAAGGTACAATCTACAGAGTTGGCTATAATACCCACTATAAAATTGCATTAACTGTATATAGCTCGAGCAGTACTGCTGATGGTGCTCCAAGTAACTACAGAGTCACCTCATGGGCATAAAAGAAGAAATAATACATCATGATGTGCTCAATTCAATATATTGTATCGGAGAAATATATATCTAAAACAATTAGTAATGTGCAATATCTGAATGTCTGATTGGTTATTATTTGAATATTTTGAATAAGGAGAACAATGCCCATGAGGTGACACTGTAGTGACTCAGAGAACAATAACCAGTACTGTTTGAGCTGTATACAGTTAATGCAATTGTATAATAGGTATTATAGGTGCATAAAGAGGTCTATAGCTGCACATATTTTAAGATGTGAAGTCAATGCCTGAAGGGAGAAGCTGGTTACATATTTTACCTGAAGAAGACAATAATGGTTTTGTGGTTCAGGTTGCTGAAATCTCATAATTTTTTGTAAAACGTATGAAATCATTATATGTTGAAATAAACATATAGCAAATTGTTCAAAATCATGAATAATATATCCACATATGAATTCCAAATATATTATAATGGAGAAGGTGTGCAAATAATGAATATTTAAAGTGACACAGGGGTTTCAGTACTTTATTGTTTGAATGTAATTAAAAAATATTGCATTGTCCTGAATTTAAGTAACATGAAAGTATGACCTGTCAGTCATCCTTTCTGATACACCTACAAACAGATATTCTAATCTTTTGTTAATGAGATCATTATCATTAATTTCTGACTAGCTCCTGAGGCATTGGGTCCATTGTTGTTAGTTCAAATTGCCTCAAAAAGGACAGCTTGATGTGAGAAAGTACTTGTTATTACCTATAGTTTTAAATTGTACCATATTTGGCATCTCCTCATTTTAAGATTAAATGTTGGATGCACCCTTCCTCTATCAGTCATCGGCCCTACAGGAGTCAGATAATATTTAGAATTGTGTGATATGTTGGTCAGGGAATCCTCACAGTGACACATTCTGGAAGAGTTTTGTAGGCAACCCAGATGTACATACCAATAGTGTATGTTGAATAACCAGTTATCAGTCGAGGATCCTTATCATGGGTGTTTTGTTGTGTGTTTTTGATTAGACCCTGAGACAAGCACACTTAAACAATAGATGTGACATCAATAAACTGTTTTTTATCCCATGAGATGGCTATATACCCTGGTTATTAACCCAAGGAGCTTGATGTTTTGAAGGGTGTGTTGTTTTTTTGCAGATCTCACATACACTACATATGTTAACACAACACATCACAATACATGCACCCAATACAAAGCACTGTAATATCCGAAAATATCTATCTAGCTACTGAATTTCATGTTAAGAATGCTAGATGCAAAATAAATATAGTGAATAGCCATAAAAAAGAGAAAATTAAGTTTTTCCAGAGAGTGATCCCTTAGAGTCTTTTGTCTAAACAGATATAGTATTTATTATCCTTTCATACCCCCATAATTTAGTCACATGGTTTATTTTAACCAATGATAAAAACATTATGTCATGTTTGTATACTAATACATAATAAAAATGGCTTATACATATTTTATTTCCACTAGTGTAGAATTGGTCCATTGTCCAACTTTAAAATAATATGTAATATTACTTTGACATTTTTAGCCACACATTCGTCCAATTAATTGTATTGCCAGAACGTACCATCACTTCTTATATGCACCTGTTCTTTAGCGCTTAGTTTATGTAATCATGGATGGAGTGAGGTAAACCTCTGGATACATGTTATTTTACTGAACAGTTCTGGATTCAATGTTCAAGGTAAAACATATGTGTGAAGATAATTGGTAAATGAGATCATCTCCTTTAAAGATAATTTTTTAATACAAATAAAAATTTAAAAAATATGTGTTCAACAGAATAATGTTAACTTTTCATGTAAAGAATGACAAAATAGTATATATATATATATATATATATATATATATATATATATATATATATATATATATATACAGTGGTAAATAATAAACAAATAAATAATCCAATAAAGTAGATGATGTATATGATCTTTATTTACAAATGTCCTGATAAGTCTATTGGTAATGAAATAGTAAGACAGAAAGTGTGATATAACTTAGCTTTAGGAGTTAGCACAACATAATAGAGTTTGTAAAATTTGAATCAGTTCTGGCTTATAATAACTTCAATTAACAAAAGATCCATTATTGCATATAGGGGATATATTTTGACTTGTGGCCAAACTGGGGTTTGTGTAACTCTGATATTTCTGAGCAAATGTATAGATATATCTTAAATTGTCTTGTAATAGCAGCACTATATTATAAATTGATGATAAAGTTGACTGTTTACTGGTTAACCCAAAAAACATCTGAAGAAGACATAGATATGCAATACAAACTACACAATAAAATAAAGTCGATACATTTTGATAAGTTCTATGAAATACACAAAAATCTACAATTTATTATAACAAATTCAACAAGGCCATTGGTATTATTATGATTAAAAGACAGAGAATTCTGTAAATATTTTTTTCTACCTTAAAGGTCATATTGTTGCTATTTTAACCGTATGCTGCTGGTTGTCCAACCCCATTTCATAAGTCTTAAATGGTAAATACCATAGTTGGTGAGGGTATAACAATGTATAGCTTGCACCCGTTATCTCAAGCCGTTCACCTTTAGTTGTAAGTGAGATACCTGTCTTCAGAGTTGTTTAAGACTTTTGCTAGAACATATGCAAACTTTTAGAATGCTCTTTGTGCTGGTATCATGCCAATCCATTAGCAAATGAAACAGTCCATATAATGTCATGCAAACGTCTCTCGTCTTTCTACCATTATCGTAATCCATGCATGGGTAAAAAAAATTGTACATCAGGGATGCCTCCACCAAACTCATCAATGTTATTCACCACATCTTATTATTTATTTATTGTTCCTCCATGTCTCTCAACTAGTGTCCCAAATTCTCCAGAGAAATATTCTTAATAAGAGTGCAATGGTTATATCTCTGCAATTGATTTCCACTATTCCCTTAACCACCTCTTGTCTGTGTCTTTCCCCACTGTTAAGTACTCTCATCCTCGTCTGTGGATTTGGGACAGAATTTAAAAATAGTCTATGAATCTTTTCCATTGTTAGCTTTTACCTTTTTCTCATAGCGTTGCATGCTGACTTAAATGCCTCTTTTTAAAGGACTATTGTAGTGTCATATGTCTACGGTTTCAATAACGTATTTTTTTATATATATATTTATAAAAACTGCTCAGCACACTATATGGGCCACTACAGGCAAATATAGACAGGTCAGAAGACATTTAGGGTAGTCTCCTCAGCAAATCCTAATCACCATCCTGGACTATTCCTTTGTAAATAAATGAAACCCTAGTGTTTGGCCATATAAAATCACTACAACTGTTATATACATGGTCCAATCACATTATTATGATCACCAGCTAATATCCCTAACAGCCGTGTGCAGCACAAACAGCAGCTAGACAGCGTAGTAGTGAGTCAGTAAGATGCTGGAAGGTTGGCAAGAGTATCTGCAGACATGCAGACTGCAGCACATTCTACATCTGCTGAAGAGTGCATGGTGGAAGATCCATACGGCGAACATGCCGATCAAGGTGGTTCCACAAGGTGCTCAATGGGGTTTACATCTGGGAGACCAGAGAAGTACTTGGGAGTCTTTGTTGTGCTCCTCCAACCACTCCCACTTCTGCATTGTCTTGCTGAAAGAACCCACCCATTCCAGGGAAGACATTTATGAGTGTGCTTAATCTGTAAGGAGGGATAGATAACCCGATCAGTTGAGAGTGCCTTCCAGAAGTATGAGTGGACCCAGACAATGCCAAGAAAACATTTCCCGACCATAACGCTTCCGCCACCAGCTTGTGTTTTCCCAACAATGGTTGGAAGAGTGCTTTTTCTCAGAGGTTTCAGAATAACGTCTGTCCAGTTGATGGAGCAGAAATCGTCACTTATCAGAGTGTGCTAATTGAAGCTGTTTCTGCCGATGAACCCTGGTCAGCATGGTTTCAGTGACCACCCGTTTGCTTCGGAGCTCTATATGCAACAGGGTTTGTTGTACTGTCATTTTAAACACGTCTGGTAGCCCCTGGTCCATTTGGACGGTGAGTTGCTCAACTGTAGAGTGTCGGTTGGCCCTCACACACCTTCTCAGCTGACATGGATGGCTCCGTTTCGCCGCCATTGTTTAGCAATGGTGCTGTTTGTCCAGTTACGGTACACTTTAACCACATCAGCACAGAAACAGTTCACAAACTGCGTTGTTTCAGAAATACTGCTACCCTTGACCCGAAAGCCAATGCTCATCCCCTTTTCAAAGTCCAATATATATCACATTTTACCCATGACAACGATGGTCAATATGTTTGCCCTTCATTCACTGGTTATGCCACTGCTCACAATACATCTCTCTTTTAAAGAAATAGGAGTGAAGCTAGGCAAAATGTTTCTAGATAGTAAAACTAAATAATACATATTTTAGTTTATTACCTTTTATATGCAACTATGATGCAGTGGTAGTTGACATTTTAGATCTACTTCCTGGAGTGGGAGGAGACTTTAAATGCACAGAAAGTTTCTATCTGGATAATATCTATTGTGGCAGCTAAAACTTATAGTGCTGTCATTGTGACTTACTATTAGTATCAGCAGTAATAGGAACAGATACAGTAAAGCTATTCAAGCATGACTGTAATACACATAAGGCTTGACTGATGATATAATAAGCCAAGCTTTTAAAAGACAATGGGCGAAAATATAGTAAGATTGTACAGATAAGTGCAAATAAAGAGAAAACCATTCCTTATCTTATTAGCAAGTATTTATATATATAGCCTTAT
The DNA here is from genome assembly GCA_027410445.1 of Discoglossus pictus. Lineage (NCBI taxonomy): Eukaryota > Metazoa > Chordata > Amphibia > Anura > Alytidae > Discoglossus > Discoglossus pictus. The sequence goes on from CM050166.1 coordinate 62,410,694, forward strand.
TTTACATTCTGTCATAACATGTCCGGTATTATGTTTCATAATGCATATTAATATCCAGCTAAATCACTGAATGCGGCTTACTTTATATGTATTATTTTCTAACCTTTAACTATTATTCATGTATACTTTAACCTCATATGCAAAATAGTGAGTGTTATAACCAGGGCCGGATTATTCATTAGGCATTACAGGCACTAGCCTTCAGACGGCCTATGAGACGAGCGCCTCATTCTCACTTCCTATAACTAAATATAGCTCTGTCTGAAGGCACAGGAAATAACTAGGGGATATTTTACCCAGAGTACCCAAGACTGCATCAGCAAGATGCCTGGAGCTGGCTCCTCCCCCAGCCTTCCCAGTTCCTCCAGAGCGCTGCTTCTGCCCATGAGGAGCCGGAGCTTCAGGAGCATCATCCTGGGAATCCAATAGAAAGGTAACTTTATATTCTACCTAGCTGCCCTGGTGTAATTGGTGTGTATGTATAGTTACATAATTACATGGTAATTGTGGTTGAAAAAAGAAGTTTAGTCCATCAAGTTAAACCTTTTAAGAGCTCCTCTGATTTGCAATATGCGGATTAGTTGTTCATTGATCCAGAGGAAGGCAAACAGAAAAAAAAAACAAGTGAAATTAGCCAATTATCTCAAAAGGGAAAAAAAAATGAATTCCTTCCTGACCCCAAATACTGGCAATCAGATCCCTCCCTGGATCAATACTCTCCCTCTAATTATCCAGGATAACCCTGGATGTCCTTTTTAATTAAAAATATATGCAGTCCCTTTTTAAAGTTATCTATCAAGTCACCACCTCCTTTGGTAGAGAAATCCACAGATTAACCACCCTTGTGATGAATCATTTTCTTTCTTTAAGGTGGAATCTTTTTACTTCTAATCTCAAACGATGTCCTCTTGTCAGTTGAAAACCTCTTGGCACAAAAAGTTCACTTGACAAAGCTTTATACTGACCCTGGATGTATTTAAATAAGGTAATCATATCCCCTCTTAGATGCCTTTTTTCTAGAGAAATTAAGTTTAATTTGGTTAGTCTTTCTTCATAACTTAGCATCTATATTCCCCTTATTAGTTTTGCAGAGCTTCTATGTACCTTTTCCAGCTCTAAAACGTCATTTTTATGTAGTGGTGCCCAAAATTGTACTCCATATACCAAATGAGGCATACTAGAGATTTGTATATTGGCAGAATTATATTTGCTTCCCTGGCTTCTAAACCCTTCTTAATACATGCTAATATTTTATTTGCCTTTGCAGCTGCTGCTTGGCATTGAGCACTGCTACCTAGGTGGTTGTCCACAAGTACTCCCAAATCCCTATCAATATCAGATACCCCTAGATTTGCTCCATTAAGATCATAAATTGCATGGTTATTTTTCCTTCCCTGATGAATCTGCCCTTTTCAAATTAAGAGTTTTCGTTAGCCCCTTACAGTTATGGTTTTTATTCAATTTCAAACGAGACTGTGTTGTGATCACTGTTTCCCAAAGGCTGCCCTATTTCAACATTTGATACTATATCAATATTATTTGTGATGACTAAATCCAAGAAAGCTTCATTTCTAGTAGGTTCTCGTATAACCTGGGCCAGATAATGATCCCTGAGTGTACTCAAGAACCTGCTCCCCTTAGCTGAACAGCTGGTCTCATTTATCCAGTTTATTTTAGGGTAAAAAAATCTCCCATTATTAGAACTTGCCCGTGCTTAGCTGCATTTCCAATCTGTAACAATAATTGTATTTCCTCAATGTCAGCTATATTTGGGGGTTTATAGCATACTCTACTAATATTCTATTAGAATTTGCTGCTCCGCTATTTAACTCTACCCACAAACATTCAAAATTATCGCTAGTTCCACCATAAATATCTTCTCGGACTATAGGCTTACATTCAGGCTTAACATGCAGACAAATCCCTCCTCCTCTTTTACCGTTTCCCCTATCTTTCCTAAATAGGTTATAACTATCCAGATTAACAGTCCAGTCATGGGATTCATCCCACCATGTTTCAGCAATTCACTTTTTAATACTTGGTTGCAAATCCTTTGCAGTCAATTACAGCCTGAAGTTTGGAACGCATAGACATCACCAGACGCTGGGTTTCATCCCTGGTGATGCTCTGCCAGACCTCTATTGGAACTGTCTTCAGTTCCTGCTTGTTCTTTGGACATTTTCCCTTCAGTTTTGTCTTGAGCAAGGGAAATGCATGCTCAATCGGATTCAGATCAGGTGATTGACTTGGCCATTGCATAACATTCCACTTCTTTCCCTTAAAAAACTCTTTGGTTGCTTTTGCAGTATGCTTCGGGTCATTGTCCATCTGCACTGTGAAGCGCCGTCCAATGAGTTCTGAAGTATTTGGCTGAATATGAGCAGATAATATTGCCCGAAACACTTCAGAATTCATCCTGCTGCTTTTGTCAGCAGTCACATCATCAATAAATACAAGAGAACCAGTTCCATTGGCAGCCATACATGCCCACGCCATGACACTACCACCACCATGCTTCACTGATGAGGTGGTATGCTTTGGATCATGAGCAGTTCCTTTCCGTCTCCATACTCTTCTCTTCCCATCACTCTGGTACAAGTTGATCTTAGTCTCATCTGTACATAGGATGTTGTTCAAGAACTGTGAAGGCTTTTTTAGGTGTTGTTTGGAAAACTCTAATCTGGCCTTCCTGTTTTTGAGGCTCACCAATGGTTTACATCTTGTGGTGAACCCTCTGTATTTACTCTGGTGAAGTCTTCTCTTGATTGTTGACTTTGACACACATACACCTACCTCCTGGAGAGTGTTCTTGATCTGGCCAACTGTTGTGAAGAGTGTTTTCTTCACCAGGGAAATAATTCTTCGGTCATCCACCACAGTTGTTTTCCGTGGTCTTCCGGGTCTTTTGGTGTTGCTGAGCTCACCGGTGCGTTCTTTCTTTTTAAGGATTTTCCAAACAGTTGATTTGGCCACACCTAATGTTTTTGCTATCTCTCTCATGTAAAAGATCACATATATAGTTGTGAGCAAGCGGGCCGTTGCTAACGCTGCAGGCTCGCATAGCGAGCCTGCAGCCCTCGCGAAGTGAGAGACTCAGTTGCTGGCATGGAGCGCCGAAGGTGCTCCTTGCCAGCAACTGCGGACCTCGCAAAATTGATGGACTTACGAACAAAAATACGAGACGTGTTACGACCCATTACGACCTTGCAAAAAACACCCGAAACCCGTGCGCATGAAAACATGAAAAACACAATAAATACACACAACAAATACATAAAAAGCTTACCTACAGCAAGGGGGGCACCCAGGACCTCGAAAACTGAAGTTACACCTCAATTTAACTCGAAATAAAAGAGTTTAGACACCCGAAAATCCCCTAAGCGAGAGAAAAAATGGCCGCCGAAAAAAACGAAAACGAGGCTACAGCACTCTAAAGACGCAAAACACCACCAAACACCTACGGATTTTCCGAAAAAGACGTACAAGATCCGAAAGATCCGACGCAACCTGAGCGACCCGAAAACATCAGAAACACAATAAATACACACAACAAACACATAAAAAGCTTACCCACAGCAAGGGGGGCCACCCAGGACCTCTGCAAGTGAAGTTGCACCTCGATTTAAGTCCAAATTTCGGAGTTTAGACACCCGAAAATCACCTAAGCGAGAGAGAAAATGGGCGCTGAACAAAAAGAAAACGAGGCTAACACCTATGGATTGACACGCAAAACACCGTCAAACCCCTATGGACATCATCCGAAAACAAGGACTTATACAATCCGGAAGTACACAGCTACCCTAACGGATTTGCCTCGCGCACGCACACTATTACACTGCACACATTCATGACGCTTCCACAGCAGCTCCACAGCACTGATGCTGCAGCAACATGAAAACAGATTGCCAGCTCTTCAACACAATGCTTCCTGCATATTTTACTTCACATAGGTAAAGTATATTAATTTCTTATTTTATTAATTATTCATTGCCATACCAAAAAAAAAACACCAACGCTGCTCAGCACACAAACAACCAAGAGCCTTGCAATGAGCGCCCAAGGCTCTCAGCGCGAGGCTCGCAATGAGAGCAGAAGGATTTTAACACCAACAAAATTAATTTCGCACACAAACAACATTACCTGCCGTACAATCTTATTGCCGTAATTTTTTGACGGGCAAGTCGCTAGTAATACATAAAAGCCAGTATAAGTATTTTACATTCTAAAAATATTATGCTGCCCTAGGCCATTTATATTTATGCATACCCAACACACTAGTTCCTCCTTTTCCCTTTCTATATCTCAAATCAAAAGTTTGTATGCTTATGTACATATATGGTATGTCAGAAAATGTAAAGTACACACAAGACAGAAATATTACTGTATAGAGATATTTCAGTCCATATACAACTAGGTAGCGCAACATTTCCCAGGTCAAATGCGCGCCGACGCATGCGTGCACATACAAAAGCCTGCAGGTCAAATGCGTGCCCGACATCTGCACGCAGGATCTTTGTATAATGACAATGTGTGATCAGTGGGAGGTTGTTCAGCCAGTTTTTAAATAGTGGATCTATACACAGTGGCAGTACCCAGTGCTGGAAGAAGAGAGTTGGTTAGGTTTAGTTTCTGTTCTTTGCTCTCGTATGACTGCTCAGTGAGGAGGCACAATATTCTTCTTCAAGTAGTATCGAGAAAACATTTGTAGTTGCTTAATATATTGTAATAGCCCTTAAACTACCTGGTATTCACTTGAAGAATATTGTGCCTTCTCACTGAGAAGTCAAACAAGAGCAAAGCGCAGAAACTAAACCTAACCAACTCTCTTCTTCAGGAAAGTAATGGGTAAAGGGCATCACAGAAGCCAACCTAACTATAAGTTGCAACAAACCCACCATGCTATGCTTCCCAGTACTGGTTTCTGCCATTGTGTATAGATCCACTATTTAAAAACTGGCTGAGCAACCTCCCTCTAATCACGCATTGTGGCGATATAAGCTGGATGGGTACAGAGTAGGTCCTGCTCGCACATGTCGCGCAAGCATTTGATCTGAACGTTTTTGTGCGTGCGCGCATTTGACCTGCGCACAAAAGTCAGGGTGCCATACAAACATCTTACAATATACTGCACTGCATCTTCAGGTAGCCTGCTGCCCCCTGAAAATGTATTACCCTAGGCCTGTGCCTCGTGGGCCTAGGCAGAAACTCACACCAGGGCTACTGTGATTTTTTTAAGCTGTGGAAAATAGCCACGGCAGTCCTTTACAGCTCTCTGTGGCCTCTTCCATTTGAATATAATTTCTGAAAGGCTTCTCTAGAAAAAGTAAAATTTGTGTGTGCGAACTTGTAACACATACACTCCGGGATTTAAAATAATTTGATTTTATTTTGAAGTTACTTATCTCTCCATCGCATCTAGTATGACATTGTTCAGTTTATGTTGAATGGTGCTTTTACCTAATTTTTTGAAATTCTTCAAGGTCGAAAGGTTGGCCTTGGGCACTGCTGGTGACGCTTTGAGCTAGATGTGTGAGAATTAAAGAAGGCTTGAAAAACCACCCCAGCAACATTGCAGAAGAGGTTCTTTGGACAATAAATTTAATTTGCACTGGAGAATCTTGTTTTGGGGATTAAGGTCTTGCCTTTCAGATTACACGCCCAGCTTCTAAAGCCCTTGATTAGCATTAGGAAGAATATAGTGTAATGATTTGCACATAATATTGTAAAATTGCAATGTAAACAACTATTATAATCAACAGTTTTTCTAGTGCTTCACACTATTTTTACTATGCATATAAATAAGTAAAAACGTTAATGCACTCGAAACATCACCACAAATTAAAAAACACACATATTTGACAAAACTTAAAGTGCATGAATGGGTGGTCACAGTAAATATGGACACTCCAAAACATGTACCACTGATTACATAGAGGTGCTTGTTTAAAAACCTTTAAAACTAAGTAATAGATGATTGAATATTTAGCAGCTCCAAGTCTAAAGGTTACAGTTCCTACACACTATCTGCAATCACATGAATCTATATCTTCAAGGTACTGCTAGAAAATGAGAAAAAATATTAAAATATTGCTGTATCATTTAAATTGTAATAACTGTAGAACTAAACGCTGCTCTAGGACAACCAGTATTAGGAATTTTTTATCCATGCAAACATTCTAGTTACAGGCTGTAACCATATTTATTGTCTTCAACAATATATAATGGCCCTCAAAACTAGTGCAGGAATATAAGAAGGAATCTAACTAATCCCCTGGTATCCGATCTACACCTGACGGCCGTTTCTCTGTGAACAAACAGCTTCTTCAAAGGCAACATCTATTATTTTTTTTAATTTGTGGTGATGTTTTGAGTGCAATAAAGTTTTTCAAAGATGACAATGTATTAAGCAAATAAAATGACAAAATTAATAAAAGAACTATTATCTAGTACCCTGTAAACCTTGGAAACAAATCAGGCACTTTGAAGACTCTATTTAGAATCCATTTTGTGTTTGTTACCTCACTTCCTGAGAGCTGGATCACAGGGTTTGTTTTATCTATTAGTGGAGGGAGAGGTGGGCAGGCGAGTGCCCCTTGTTAGTTAACTGGATCATACTGAAACAGTCACCAACCCCCTAAAAGGCCTGAAACAGGAAATTTGCATTAATAGATGCAATCACAGCCTGAAGATATGTAAACACCCCTCTCACACACAACTTCCACCAATGTATCATGGATTCCTCAAAATGCATTTTTGTAATTAAAAACTAGATTAAAGACTCCCTTGATGTATTGGTACTATACCATAAGATATACACTGAGAGATAAGCTTTATAATCAGGATATTTGATCAGAAATGCAAACATGCAGTTTAACATCTATAATTCCAAGGAACAAATGAAGACTAATATTTACAGGTTGGGCAAAACACTTTTATAAATTAATAAACTCAGATTTAAATTTATAACCATTACATGTAAACAGTTGATTTTATAGAGGCTGGTATTTGTTTTGTTTTTTACCTAATTAGATTCTGAGGGACTTTACATATAGATAAGATTTATCTTCAGTTCTTCTGACAACTGACACACTGATGTGCCCAGGTACAACAGGATTAACTGGAAGTGCAATAAAAATAGGAAGACATTTAAGAAAAGCAAACAAAGTAATGTTTGCTGTCCACATAGAAAAGGTAGCAGAAAACAATTACTAAATTAACAATCATATTAATTATATTATTCTAAATCCTTTTGGTATGATCTCAGCTATATAGTCAAAACAGTTTACTATAAATAAATCTTAAATCATTTAGTGGTTATTTAAGGATAACCATGTTTTATTACTGGTAGGATTATCTGAGCAAGACATTAACTACTATTCAAAAAGATATATTCTGAAAATATGAACAGTGGACCCTTTGTAATGGAATAGCATAGCCCCAGTTGAGGCATTAATATGCTATGTTGCAGCCTTTTAATACCCCTATTGTGTGCTTTATTTATATGGGTTCTGCTTTATGCTGTAAACTGTGTGAAGAAGTTTCCAACTAAGGTAGGGTCTTATGCCATACCCCACATCGGTCCCCTATTTATTGCCCAACATTTGTATGTAGCCCCCGTTGGATAGTCTTTATATGACCTCTTTAAAATTGATTAAAGAGTAATTGTCAGAGCTGTCGGGGTGAAACCCTTCCAGGGTGAAGTGCCAGAGGATGGCAAGTGGAGATAACTAGACCAAGGCCACAGGCAAAGAATGGTCCGACAAGCCAAAGTTAAAGGGCCGGCAGAAATCCAATAAGGTCAGTAGTAATCCAGGTCAACAGAAAAAGATCAGTCCAATAAGGTACAGGAATGGAGCAGGGAAACACAGGAAGAACTAAAAGTACTCCCAGTCGCGGACCTACAACAGGAACTGAGAGGAGGCCGGAGAAGCAATAAATAGCCTGAGATGAGGTGTGATTGGCTGGTAGAAAGCCCGGGCTTAACAACAACCAATCAGGAGAAACTGCATCAAAAGCTAGGAGAAGTACTTCTGACAGATCTGGCTCTACAATACATAGCTGTAGCTGCTGTGGCACAAAACTGCCATACATGTCATACTTGTGCTAAGCCATGAGATCGAACCCTACTGTGGTCCCTGACAGTAATATAAGTACTTGCCCCAAGCTTGATCAGACTAGCACCCGTATTAAAAAATACAATCAACCCATAATAGCCCTAACCTAATAACCAACTAGGAGATGTTCTGGATGGTGAAAGGCCAGATCAAAGAATGCATTGAAATCATAAAGCAATATAACAGATAACAATATTCAGAAAGAGAGCTTGGCCCACATCCAAATCCTAATAAATCTAGGACATGATTGCATTTGCAATATCACAAAGGAATGGGATCTTCTGGGTTGAAACCCAATATACATAGACAGATCTGCAGTACGTGTAGGAACTAAAAGACAAAACAGAACAAAATGTCTAAATGCATCAGCTGAGCACTCTCAACCGGAGGGCACTAATATAACCTAGAGATGGCACAGGGGCAGCAAGATGCACCCATTGGATATAATGTGATCAGTTTACTCCTGCCCTATGGGTCAGGCTTGGACCACCAGAACCATACGAAACATGTGGTCACGTTGTGCATCCCTTACACATAAATCCAACAAAAGCTAGGGAAAAGCTGTGTGGAACAAAAAGTGTAACAATGCCTCTGGCATGACCACCATGTCTACTGGTATACCAAATGAAATAGGGTCCCTCCTTTCCCATCCCCTTCTCGAGCATTTCACCACCTGATGATCCAAAGCTACCTACTTATTCTATCATGGAAGAGGAAGACCTGGTTTTCCTTGTAGCAAAGCTCTACCTCTTTTCTTCAGAACCTGATCCATCTGATATCTCAACTAGCTTGTGCAACTAGATCACCCTGTATGCCAGCCAAGTTGCTGAATGACCAACTGATGGAAAAAAAATGACTACATTTCAGCTCCAAGCTCCCATAAGTGAGGGCTGGTCTATACCAGTCTGTCACAGGCAACAATATTTTGATCTGTTCTCAAAAGAAGTGAAACACAGGGTAATCTATGCTTTTATGCAAACATTGGTGGGGCATTCTTTACCCCGTAACACACACTGGCTCTAAGAAAGGCCTATCCCTCAACTGACCCCCCCCCCCCCCCCATACAGGAAATAATTAAGAGAAAAAAGATTTAAAAAAATAATTTTCTTGGTCAATCTGGATTCTGACTGGTGAGTAGGCCAAGCCGTTGTACACTAATGGTCCCTAAAAAAGGCCCCATTGAATCTGTGTAGATTTCCACATCTTTATTATAAATTATACCTTTGTGAATCAGGGTTCTGCTGTTAAAAGAATCAAGGAGAAATACCCAGATCCACAAATCCTCCTTTAATGAGCTTTCCCCCCAAATATGGGTGCTTTCACTGCAGAAAATCAGGCAATGTTTAGCTTACCCACAATGGCTAGCCCCCCCTACAAGCACCAAACACTGTAAAAGGAAATCCAGCATCTTGTCCCAGGGCACTGACCTCCATTGTTATCCAGTCTATGACTATTCACAGAAATCTCATCTAGCACTGATGTGACAGGGGTGTAGGAGCCAGAATAATTCTGGGGGGATACACCTCATTATATATACAGGCCGTAAAAAAACGTATATATACATAAATATACACACTATTGTTTGTGTTAGTGTGTTTCAATTGTCTCTTATAGTAGACATAAGGAGTTGGAATCACATTTTATTCTGTAGACACTATATAATAGTGTACCAAATAGCATTGGTGATCCAACTGTACCTGCTATAAAACCATCTGGATCGTATCCTGAGCTACGGATGGAGATCTAAGGATTGGACATTGGGTACTTCCAGAGCTATCCTGTTTAAACCATACAGATACCTCATAACCTGGGGGTCACCACATGTGAGTGAAACAATATATGACTGTTGTTTTGACGTGATTATACACTCATGTTGCACTAGGAGGTGGCGCGCTGTCTTTCCCCTACCCCTCTTTTTATCTTTACATAAATAAAAACATCGAAAAATCTTTTTGTCTCTATTTTTTCTCTTGCTCCCAGCGCTGTACAAATTTGTGTTATATTCAAAACTTGATGACAAACATCTATTTTCTGATACCAAGATACATAAAATATGCCATACTTTTTTATATGGTGCCATGTGTTTGATTGTGTGAATTCACCGTAACCTACACTGTCATTTGGTACACTATTTCAAAATGAAAATGGTGATTTGCCTTGGCATACAAAGGGCCTCATTCAATTGGGAGTTGGCCTATTGAATAGGGCTCTATGCAAGCACAGAGCATATTTTTTTTTACAGAAGTTTTTGGCTAATGAACTTCTATCCAAAAGCAAGGTCTTCACTAACTAAAAACCTCTTATATAGAGCTCTATTTAATTGGCCAAATCGCAATTGAATGAGGCCCATAGTCTTTATTTGAATTCCCAGATATGATGAGTCAAAAGCACTATTATTATTTTGGGCCTGCATTTGCAAACTGGTTTGTCAACATACATATTATTGATGGCACTTGGAAGACACGGGAGAGTACAAATATTTTTTGGGACTAAGTGTCATGTCCTTAATTCAGAAACCTAAAAAAAAATAACTTTGTGTAAATGAATTAAGAACATTCATTAAATGAAAATTGAAGGCAAGAGGAAACATGAAAAGGATGCTTAGGCAAGTAAGGGCTTCAAGCTATTGCTCAATGCAGACCCTGTTAAGTCATGTACACTGCTGAAAAGAAGACAAACATTTTAAGTGAGATAATATTAATTAGGTAGAGTTGGGTAATCTGGAGTATGCTCTGTAAGATAAGGAGATATAGCTATAATTCCCTCCAGTTCCAAAGTGAGCATGTTACAGGTTACCATTTTTAAGGTGAACTAAAAAATAGAATTAACCTGTAAAGCTCTTACACTGACTGACCAAGCTTTCATTCAGTCTCTGTCTCCCTCTAGTGGCAGTATTGAGTCATTTTCAGAAGGTATCTGATTTATCTGCATAATAATAGGCTGCATTGCTAAGCAATGACATTTTCAGAGAGAGGAGCATGTGCATAGTTTCCAGTGTCTTGATGCCAGGGACAAGCTGTCAAAGCTCCTGGTTGGGACAATTTATGTGGTATAGAAGATAAGTTAATTAAGAGGCTAAAGAACTGTTACAAGACCACTTAAGTGTCATTTATAAGACACCTTCACTAGTTGCCTTTATCACCTCACTCATTTCTTTCTCGCCCCATGTCTTTTTTTCACTCCACGCTTCATCTTTTTACTCCACTCCTCATCTATTGTCACTCTGCTCCTCAACTACTTCTCACTCCATTCATCATCTACTTCTCACTCTCTTTCTAATTCCATTTATCTATTTATCTCTTTTTTTATTCCACTCCTCATCTCTCTTTCTCGCTCCACTTCCCGGCCCTCATTTCTCTTTGCTGCTGCCAATTTTGCTGTAATACACTTCGAGTTGTAAATTAGTATTTTTGCACATTACCCCTAAATCTTACAAGTTTCCAAATTCAAATCATAACCTCTTGTTCTTACATTACTTTTCTTTCGGAAGGCAATGCCCTTGTGAATTCTGTTAAATCATGTGATATATTTAAAAGTTTATATAATATCTTCTTTCCCTTTTATCCGTTAAGCCACTGGTTTGAATACTAAGAGCCAGTGGCGGCTGGTGAACTTTCAAATTGGAGGGGCGCCAGGGCGAAACGTAGCCCCTCCCCTTTTCAAACCACACCCATTTTATAACTCCTCCCCCTGACGTCATAATGACCTTTATAAGCCCCACCCAATGACCTTATACTTGTAAAGCCCATTGAAATACATGATCAGCAATGCAGCAATGTCAAGAAGTAAAGTAACAATGTGTTAAATTCATTGGTATACAATATAGATTGAAAAAACAAGACCACAGCAATATCATAATTGCACCTATACGCATTAACAGAAAAATTAAAGCAGTGACACTTACCATTAGTCGGCTCTTCTTCTCAGGGTATTCACGTTCAGTAAGTTGACCAACGAGTACAAACAAATCTGCTGCCACATAGGGTTTGCACCTGGGGTTGAAAGAAAACAAGCAAATCAATCAGACCATTCAAGAACAAAACCATACCTTAAAAACCTTAAAAGACCAAGTGGAACCATATAGGCCCCAACCGCACCTTAAAAACCTTAAAAGACCAAGTGGAACCATATAGGCCCCAACCGCACCTTAAAAACCTTAAATAACAAATTGGGACCATATAGGCCCCAACCGCATCTTAAAAACCTTAAATAACAAATTGGGACCATATAGGCCCCAACCGCACCTTAAAAACCTTAAATAACAAATTGGGACCATATAGGCCCCAACCGCACCTTAAAAACCTTAAATAACAAATTGGGACCATATAGGCCCCAACCGCACCTTAAAAACCTTAAATAACAAATTGGGACCATATAGGCCCCAACCGCATCTTAAAAACCCTAAATAACAAATTGGGACCATATAGGCCCCAACCGCACCTTAAAAACCCTAAATAACAAATTGGGACCATATAGGCCCCAACCGCACCTTTAAAACCCTAAATAACAAATTGGGACCATATAGGCCCCAACCGCACCTTAAAAACCCTAAATAACAAATTGGGACCATATAGGCCCAAATTGTAAAAAAAAAAAAAAAAAAATATATATATATATATATATATATATATATATATATATTGATTGATAGATATATTGATTGATATATATATATATTTATATATATATTTATATATATATATATATATATATATAAAAATTGATATCAATATATCACAATAAATAAATATATATATATATATATATATATATATATATATATCAAATTGATATATATATATATATATATATATATATATATATTTATTTATTGTGATATATTGATATCAATTTTTATATATATATATATATATATATATACAAATATATATATATACGCATAAAAAATACACATAAATATACATAAACATATACATACAACAATATATATTAATTGATATGTATTATTTGATTAATTGATGTTCTTTATTACTTGTTATATTATATTGTTCATGCATTTCTATTACACATTATTTTTTATACATATTACAGTGCTATTTTTTGGCTATACATGTTACAGGATATTATCCTGTAACATGTATATCACATAAAATAGCCCTGTAATATGTATAATACATACAGGGTCAAACAAGTTCACACTAACCTTTTTTACCCTTACAGGCTTCCATACCTGCTTGCTGATTTGCTAATTTTTTAAAGACTCTCATTGGTTGAAATCGATGTCAATCAAAAATTTCAGCCAATCAGAGTCCTTCAAAAATTAGTATATATAGCAGACCGTGGGAAAAAAACAATTAATCGCGGGAGGGGCTCCTTGTAGGAGGAGCTCTTTTAGTTTGTTTTTTTTTTTTTTTTAGAGCGTCGTTTTTTTTTTGTGGAGGCCTCTTTCAATGGGCCAGAATGGATGGATGGACAATGGCTTCAATCAACATTGGATTATTTGACCATTGGCTTCAATCAACATTGGATTATTTTATTTTGACCATTGGCTTCAATCAACATTGGATTATTTTATTTGACCATTGGCTTCAATCAACATTGGATTATTTTATTTGACCATTGGCTTCAATCAACATTGGATTATTTGACATGGGCTTCAATCAACATTGGATTATTTATTTTTCATGACTATATCCAGAGGACAGAAGGCCAACGCTGGAGGGGTCAATTTGACAGGTAAGTATGTGCTGTTGTTTATTTTATTTTTTATTAATGTTTGTTTAAAGCTGTTTATTTTTGTATAATAATGTGTTGTGTTACATACTGTACTGTTAATGTGTTTGTTTACTGTATTTTTTTTCCCTTCCCTTATTTTTATTTTATCTTTAAAAGTGACAGGCACATATACATGCCTGTTACTTCTAAAAATGGAATAAAAATAGAGGGGGGGGGGGGTAGATATTGGTTCAGGGTGGGGTCGGTCACGCTCAGGCGCCCATCGGTCGCCCATCGGACCGCGTAGGCCACGATCAGAGGTGGCACAGGCCTCATGGGGGTGAACATCCACCCCCATGTGGCCTGGTCAACCCCCCTCACTGCCCGAATACCCCGATCACCGTGATCGGGGTAATCGGGCGGTGCTAGCATAGGCCACATCGGGGTGGTGGTGATCGGGCTTCGGGGGTGGCATAGGGCGGCGACATGGAGGTCATCAGGGGTGGCACAGGCCTCATCAAGGGGGTGATCCGATCACCCCCATGTGGGCCTGTGCCACCCCGCTCACCACCCGACTACCCCGATCCCGTGATCGGGGTAATCCAGCGGTGGCATGATGGCATAGCTAGCATAGGGCAGGCCTGATCGGGGGTGGCACAGGCCACATGGGGGTGATGGCTGGGGGTGGCACTGGCACCAGGCATTGTAGGCCTAGGGTCGTCGGTGGTAGTTGGTGGGTGGCTGGGTAGGTGGCACTGGCAGGCCAGGCAGGCATAGTGGGGGACTGGGGGTAACTGGTCACCCCTAACTTTTATTAGGGGCTACTAGGGGTTTTGGTTTGGCCAGGGGCAGGGGCAGGGCAGGTGCCAGGCAGGTAGACTTACTGTGTTAGGCAGGCAGAGCAGATGTGAGTAGATTCAGCCAGGGAGGTCTCTCAGTCTCAGCGTGACCAGGGTCAAGAAACAGAAAGGGGGAAGGGACAGGCAACTGGTGGTTTTATTGACTGTATCAGTCAATCAAAATGATAACTCGAGGCCCTATTTGCTGGCGGGCGCTCAGGGCTAACGGTCTGGGTGGGTTTAGATTGATCACTAAGTAACTGGACAGCCTTCCATCATTGATTGGTCAATGATGGAAGACTGTCAGTTATTAATTGATACATTTATGACCGCCCATGCATATCGTCACTGTGATGGTGGGCGGCATGCATTAACAGTCAGGGGGCCAGGCCAGGACTCATTGAAGAGAGAGAAGAGTCTAAGGTTAGTGTACACAGTATAACTAGTGTAATTTGATCACACAGGGTGCAGGCAGGGGGCTATATAGATACACAGCATTAGTTAATGTAGCGCAAGGGTTATTTTAAAGTGACAGTGTCCCTTTACTAACTTTACTTCATTTTTAATACTATTGAGACTTGAAATGATGATGTACACCTTATATTTATTTGTTTTTGGGTTATACTAATACATTGTTGTGTTTTTTTTATTGCAGGGTGAAGAAAATATTTGGGGGGGGCGTTTGCCCTGACGCCCCAATGGACGGGCCCCCCCTGCTAAGAGCCCGATTCAATTGCAAGCCCGCATCTGGCGGGATCCGTATGTCTGCGGGCATGCTGTCGGCTCCGGTTCGTCTTCGATTCCGGTGCAATTCAATTAAAAGAGCCCACACTACAGGCCGAAAGCCGACTCCGTAAACCATGCACTTGTATGTATCATTTTAGGGCGGGAACATGATCAATTAAGCAAGGACGTAACTTCCCATTTCAGCCAATAGAAAAATGAGATTGTCATTATTACGTCAGTAAAACATGGAGGTTTCATGTCAATCAATTATATTCGTGGGTCCGATATGTGCTAAGACTCGCAAACCCTCAAAATATGAAATTAAAAAATGAATGCCAATACTGTTCTTGTCCATGTGGGTGGCTGGATAAATATTAACTCATTGATACCCGAGATCGATATTTACAGTGCGTGCAGTATTGATTTTTTATTTGCATTTACGCTGCTGCGGACAGGTGTTTAACCCCCTTGCGGGTCCTCTCTGTTACTCGTAGGATTTTCTCCTACATTTGCCATTTACGGGTGTGAAAACATTTGCAGGCTTGGAGAAACTGAGCAATTGAATAGCGATTTGCGATTTTAGCCATCGCAACTCTTGCGGACTGGAAAGATCAAAGGCTTCGGGAGGCTGTAAGTTCCGGCTTTAACAACGTTTTCAAGACCGTAACCCGTAACAAATCCGCAGCCTGCAAAAAGAGGCCAATTGAATAGCAAATTAACTTAAGGCCTCACTTACGGGCTCTGGTAACTTATGATTGCTCAACTGAATCGGTCTCTAATTATTTGAAGGCCCACTTATACATTGCTGAGAGTCTTCAGAGACCACTTAATGGCTTTTATGAATATTGTTTAACCATTTAAATGCCCTTTGCTATATTGCAGTGTAGTCGGTGCATCAATAAACTGTAAAATATATTCTCTATATGTTTATGTCTTATTTTATTTTCATATGTTTGCAATCCTTTTAGTTTTGAGGGCCAGTTACCTCACCATAAGTGCTCTTCATGGTGTGAAAGAGCACAAGATTTTATGTCAAAATTATCTATTTTTTTTTCTTTATTTACACTTCTAACAGTAAAAAAAAGGAAAGTTTTAGGTCTGTTTACAAACACACTGACATTTCCATGATTAATTAAATCTGACGACAACGGCTGTTGTAGCTCTGGTCGAGAGAATGATTTATATGTTTTTCTTGGCATGCAGGAATCCTACAGCCCAGCAGTTTACCCACAAGTAACTTATTTCAAATATTCTAACACTCCGCATACACCTGCCATCATTTAAAGTGCCTCTGGTTAACCCCAAATAAAGTTCAGCTGCTCTAGTTGGTCTTTCCTGAAATTTTCTTAGTCGCATCCCACAGCAAAAGCCATGGTCCACAGAGAGCTTCCAAAGCATCAGAGGGATCTCATTGTTAAAAGGTATCAGTCAGGAGAAGGGTACAAAAGAATTTCCAAGGCATTAGATATACCATGGAACACAGTGAAGACAGTCATCGTCAAGTGGAGAAAATATGGCACAACAGTGACATTACCAAGAACTGGAGCTCCCTCCAAAATTGATGAAAAGACGAGAAGAAAACTGGTCTGGGAGGCTACCAAGAGGCCTACAGCAACATTAAAGTTGAGTTGTGCAGTTTATAGGTCACATTAAAGGTGGAAGAAGTTCTGAAATGATTTATCTTTTTTTACAGCACAGAAACCTGACATTTTAACAGGGATGTGTAGACTTTTTATATCCATTGTATTTGATGGCAGATAAGAAGCAAAAAGACTATGGAATAATTTACATTGTGATTTGAGTATGTTTTCCAGAGATCAAACATAGTTGAACCACTGATATGAAGAAATACTTGACCTAAGCATATGTGACTAGGTATGCTCACAAAAACCCCATAACACCCAACCCCAAATAAATACTCAAACACTGATTGGGGTATTGCCAAGCCACAGCTTTATTATCACAACATATGATAACATAAACAAATCAACAGAGGTAGCTGTATATCCGACCGCAGAAGGAGCTCACACTCCCGGAGGCCCAATGGAGCCCCGTGCCCAATGGAACCCCGTGCCCAATGGAACCCTGTGCCCAATGGAACCCTGTGCCCAATGGAACCCTGTGCCCAATGGACCTCCAGGACCAACCAGGACCGTAATACCTTCCCAAACAATGAGCTCCAACCTAAGGTGAATGCAGCACCCCCGCATGTGCTGTGACAAATACCTAAATTCAGGGAGGGAGGGCGGCAAACACGTCCCACTGCACAATGTGTGCCAAAAGGCAGGAAAACCCTGCATTTATCAACTCCCGCAATTCCCCACCCCTTATAACCTACTAACACTCCCCACGCACCTAGCCCTGTCAAATGCCCCTCTGCCTATTCTGTCTCCAGGGGCAAACTATTTAAGATGTTTAATATTCAAAGGAACCAGGCAGTGTGCATGTAGAAGTACCAAAAGTGTTCAGCTCATTAGGTTTTTGGTCTACGGGCTAGTGTCTGGGCATTAGTATCTATTAAAGGAGAGTTTACTTCTTGAAGATGTTTCTGGATTATGTGATGGATCAGAACACAATAGTCTAAGTTGGTGAAAAGAAATGAGAAAAATATATACATAAAACTATTTTTTTAGAAATAGAAAACAGAAAATTGGCATGTGCGTATGTATTCACCCCCTTTGTTATGAAGCCCATAAAAAGCTCTGGTGCAACCAATTACCTTCAGAAGTCCCATAATTAGTGAAATTATGTCTACCTGTGTGCAATCTAAGTGTCACATGATCTGTCATTACATATACAAACCTTTTTTGAAAGGCCCCAGAGGCTGCAACACCTAAGCAAGAGGCACCACCAACCAAACACTGCCATGAAGACCAAGGAACTCTCCAAACAATTAAGGGACAATGTTGTTGAGAAGTACAAGTCAGGTTATAAAAAAATATCCAAATCTTTGATGATCCCCAGCAGCACCATTAAATCTATCATAGCCAAATGGGAAGAACATGGCACAACAGCAAACCTGCCAAGAGACACCCGCCCACCAAAACTCACGGACCGGGCAAGGAGGGCATTAATCAGAGAGGAAGCACAGAGACCTAAGGTAACCCTAGAGGAGCTGCAGAGTGCCACAGCAGAAACTGGAGTATCTGTACATAGGATGACAATAAGCCGTACGCTCCATAGAGGTGGGCTTTATGGCAGAGTGGCCAGAAGAAAGCCATTACTTTCAGCAAAACACAAAATGGCATGTTTTGAGTTTGCAAAAAGGCATGTGGGAGACTCCCAAAATGTATAAAGGAAGGTGCTTTTGTCTAATGAGATTAAAATTTAACTTTTCAGCCATCAAAGAAAATACTATGTCTGGCGCAAACCCAACACATCACATCACCCAAAAACCACCATCCCCACAGTGAAACATGGTGGTGGCAGCATCATGCTGTGGGGATGTTTTTCAGCAGCCGAGACTGGGAAACTGGTCAGAGTGGAGGGAAAGATGGATGGTGCTAAATACAGGGATATTCTTGAGCAAAACCTGTACCACTCTGTGCATGATTTGAGGCTAGGACGGAGGTCACCTTCCATCAGGACAAATGAGGGAGTGGGGGACAGAGAGACAGGGGACGGAGAGGGGGGGAAAAGACACAGGGGAGGGATGAAGGGGGAAGAGACACAGGGGAGGGATGGGGGTGAAGAGACAAAGGGGTGAGAGAGGGGGGAAAGAGACACAGGAAGGAGAGGAGGGAAAGAGACACAGGGGAGGGAGAGGGGGTAAAGAGACACAAGAGGAAGAGGGGGAAAGAGACACGGGTGGGAGTGGGGGGAAAGAGACACGTGGGTGAGAGATGGGGAGGAGAGAGGGATAAGAAAACAAGGGAGGGAGAGGGGGGAAATAGACAGGGGAAGGGAGTGGGGGGAAATTGACACAGGCGGGAGAGGGGGGAAAGAGACACAGGAGGGAGAGGGGGAAAGAGACACAGGGTAGGGATGGGGGGAAGAGAGAAAGGGGTGAGTGAGGGGGGAAAGAGACACAGGAGGGAGAGGGGAAAAGAGACACAGGGGAGGGCGAGGGGGCAAAGAGACAAGGGAGGGAGAGGGGGAAATAGACAGGGGAAGGGAGTGGGGGGAAAGAGACACAGGGGTGAGAGAGGGGGTAAAGAGACATGGGTGGGAGTGTGGGGAAAGAGACATGTGGGTAAGAGATGGGGAGGAGAGATGGATAAGGAAACAAAGGAGGAAGAAGGGGGAAATAGAAATGGGAAGGGAGTGGGGGGAAAGAGACACAGGGGTGAGAGAGGGGAAATGGGCACAGGAGGGAGAGGGAGGAAAGAGAAACAGGGGGGGGGAGGGGAAAAGAGACACAGATGGGAGTGGGGTGAAAGAGACCCGTGGGTGAGAGATGGGGGAAAAGGAAACAAGGGAGGGAGAGGGGGGAAAGAGACATGGGAAGGGAGTGGGGGAAAGAGACACAGGGGTGAGAAAGGGGGAAAGAGACACAGAAAAGAGAGGGGGAAAGAGACACGGGAGGGAGAGGGAAACCGACATGGGTGGGAGTGGGGTGAAAGAGACCTGTGGGTGAGACATGGAGGAAAAGGAAACAAGGGAGGGAGAGGGGGGAAAGAGACATGGGAAGGGAGTTGGGGAAAGAGACACAGGGGTGAGAGAGGGGGAGAGATAAGGGGAGGGAGTGGTGGAAGAGACACAGGGGAGAGAAATTTTATCCCATCATTTGTGACGGGAGGCCCGCAATGGGTGCTGAAGGTGCTCACTGCAGGGTTTGCAGAGAAGAGGGAGGGGGAGGGCACAGAACAAGGGAAGGTGAGAGAGAGAAGCCGTGCATATGGAGGCTCACGATGTGTGAGCCTGACCTAAGGAGAAGTTCTACCTACAATTCAGTTTTTATATATTAACGGTATATGGAAGATTCCCAGTTTTTGCCTCTCTAATCTAACACAAGCTGCTTATATCACACACCGATTACATGGAGCCATTCTATACACAAAGAGATTTATTTTTTTTAAATTTGGTTTTCACACCCCCAGCAGTGCCTGGTACCTACCAACAGAGACACTGCATTTGGTTACGGTTTGTAACCCTATACTAACCTTCAAGCCAACAGTAGCACAGTGCAGAAATACACATAGCAATGTCTGGACTCCTCCTTGCTTCCTTGTGGTTTGGGGAAAAAAGACTACACATCCCATGATGCTTTGCAGAGAGTGACTTCCTAGACTTTGCAACAATGTTATAGCTGCCTTTGATTGGCCTAAACAAATTATGAATTTTATGCTAATTAGGCTAAGGTTTTCGCATTCCTTATTAAAATAAACTGCCAGAAAAAGTAAAACATGTCAGGGTAAATTTATTTTAGGATTTTTTGCAAAACATGTTTTTATACACTACGGAGTCTCCTCTACCAGATGCAGATAATTTATGCATTTAAATAAGAAATCTACAGAACATTAACTATCTATATAAATTTTATGCAATTTGACAGTTTGTGGATTGTGGAAGCTGTGATTTTCAGATTCGTTTTGTCTCACTGAGCTGATTTGGTCAAAAGTTCAAGAGCCAGCTCAAGAGCCAATCAGACTGCTTCTAGTTCGAGTTCTAAGTTGACATTTACATTTGTAATTCTGGTCCTTCTCCAGTACTTCATAACACCCATTTTATTGTCGCAATAAAAGGCAAAATCTAAAATGTTAACACATATTTGAACATCTATAACTGATCTTTTTTTATAGAAGACCTACTTGGGATCTTTCCTGTTTTCTGACCTCTAGCAGTGGTGGCATGCAACCACTAGGTGGCAAGGCCAAGATTTTTGTCAGTTTCCTAGGGTTAGATTTAGGGTGTTAGGCTTAGATTTATGGGTTAGGGTTAGATTTAAAGATTAGGATTAGATTTAAGAGCTAGGGTTTGATTTAGGGGTTAGGGTTAGATTTAGGGATTAGGGTTAGATTTAGGGGTTAGAGTTTGATTTAGGGGTTAGGGTAGTGGTAGTTGATAAGCATTACACTAAAAAGAAATTAATTGAAAATGTCGGACATGGCACCTAGTGGTCACTTGCTGCCATTTCTGGCGGTCAGAAAACAGGAAAGATCCAAAGGGACTGTGTCACCCCAAAATATTTTTTTTAGGTTATTATTAAATAGCATGAAAACCTGCTATAAGTTTTGTTATTTTTGTTTCTAAAGTAAATCAATCCTGCGAAATTCCATGTTGTTGTTGTATTTATTTGCAAATGAGCAACTCCTGCATATTAATTATCTGCTTTAATGGGATATTTCCTGTTATCAGACCAAGACTGCAGGCAGCAGCAGTTGCAGCAAAGTGCTTCTAGATGGCTCTGCCGCGATTGTATACAATTTGTGAGTTTACACCCTAACCCCCTAACACCCACCCTACTCCTCACTCTAACCCTTACCCCCACCCTATCCCCCTCTCACTCTAACTCCTTAATCCTCATTCTAACCCCCTAACCCTTACCCCCTCTAACTCCCTAACCACCACCCTAATCCTCGCTCTAACTGCCTAACCCTTACCCACTCTTTCTCTAAAACCCTAACCACCACCCTAATCCTCATTCTAACCCCCTAAACACCAATCTAATCCTCACTCTAACCCCACTGACAACCACCCTAATCCTCACTCTAACCCTTAGCCCCTCTCACTCTAACCCCCTAATCATCACTATAACTCTGCTAACCCTTACCCCCTCTCACTCCCTAACCACCACCCTAATCCTCAATCTAACCCCCACCCTAACCCTTACCCCCTCTCACTCCCTAACCACCACCCTAATCCTCAATCTAACCCCCACCCTAACCCTTACCCCACCCCCTTCACTCTAACCCCCTAACCACCATCCTAATCCTCACTCTAACCCCCTAACCCCACCACCTTCATTCTAACCCCCCAACCACCACCCTAATCTTAAACCCTTATCTACTCACTCTAACCCCCTAACCACAACTCTACTCCTCTCTCTAACCCCCTAAACCTTACCCCCTCTCAGTCTAACTCCCTAACCACCACACTAATCCTCACTCTAACCCCTAATCCTCACTCTAACCCTTACTCCATCACTAAATCCCTAACCACCACCCTAATCCTCACTCTAACTCCCTAACACCACCATAATTATCACTATAACCCCTAACCACCACCCTAATCCTCACTCTAAACCCCTAACCACCGCCCTAATACTCACTCTAACCCCCTCTCACTCTAACCACCACCCTAATCCTCACTCTAACCCCTCCCGCTCCCTAACCACCACCCTAATCCTCACTCTAACTTCTCCCGCTTCCTAACCACCACCCTAATGCTCACTCTAACCCCCTAACCCTTACCCCCTCTCACACTAACTCCATAACCACCACCCCAATCCTTACCCCCTCTCACTCCCTAACCACAATCCTAATCCTTACTCTAACCCCACCCCCTTCCCTCTAACCCCATAACCACCACCCTAATCCTCACTCTAACCCCCTAACCCTTACCCCACACCTTCACTCTAACCCCCTAACCACCACCCTAATCCTCACTTTCACCTCATAGCGCTCACCGTAATCCTAACCCCCTAAATTGGCAGTAAAATCTATTCAGCGCCATCTAGCGGCTGCTCACTGCGACTTCTGCCACCAGCAGTCACGGTCAGATAACAGGAAAGGTCCCTTTAATGTGCTAATTAGAATTACAGCCTGCTTGTCTTTCTCTGTAGCGGCCAAAATAAAGACTTGTAATGTTATGTGGCAGTTAGACCCCCCTCCAAACCTTAGCAAGCACTCTGAGTCACACATTAGCATACAGGAGTCACAAAATCAACTGTAAATATTTCAGAAATGATTCACTGTAGAGAAAAACTGCTAGTACAATGTATAGTTAATTTGATTGCTCTTTAAAATAAAATAAACGTCCTGTTTGGGTGACAGTGACCCTTTAATTGGGACTTCCCCCACAGGCAGTGACAGTGTAAGTCATTCATGTAGGTATTTCAATATATTAACAACACATCTAAGAGCAAACAAGACACTGATGTAACAACCAGCACAGACATGCACGTGCACGCGCCTGTACTACGTGCTCGCGCACGGCCCAACCAGCGTTTACGGTTCTTCCGGAAGTGTTGTAATCTGGGCGGAAGTTCCGCCTACTCATCCGCCCGCCCACTCCAAACATGGCGGCTGAGTCTGCTATGGAGCTGCTGTTTTTAGATACTTTCAAACATCAAAACACTGAGGTGAGAGAATGTGAGGACCAGGGGCTGCTGTGAGAGGGACACCGGGGTGAGGGAAGTCTGGGTATAGGAGAGGGGGCCTGGTAATACGAGCCTGTGTGAGCCTGCAGACCCCAGGCCAGGAGCAACCTCACAAATACAGGGTCACTGACTGCCTGTGTCTTCTATTATATGGTGTATACAGAGCAAGTAATGGGTAATGTCCTATACCTCTCAATAAAGAGTCTGCTGCAGTGAGTAAGCATGAGTTATACACGTATGTTATGTGTGAACACTTACATGTCTGGGTTTACATGCACATATATGTGTTGTTGTGAGTGCTACTTGTGTTGTACATGTTTATCATGCTTATTGTGGGGTTGTTGATGTACTTTTGTTTGTATCATTGTTTATTACAAGGGCACCCATTAAATCAGTTTTATTCTCTTTATTGTTCTTTATTTATATGTTCTAGTATACATATACAACCAGATATAAACAAATGTAACAATCCAAAACTTGCAGTGCAGGAATTATTATTATTACTTTATATAATACTCCAGTATTTTTACTACCATTGTTTACAAGAGTACAGTAAAGTACTGTGGGTTGTTGTTGTTTAGTCGAGTCCGATTCTCCGGGACCCTATGAACAACAGCACGCCAGGCACATCTTGTGTCTGGTTGTGCCAGTCCATAAGGTT
The DNA here is from genome assembly GCA_027410445.1 of Discoglossus pictus. Lineage (NCBI taxonomy): Eukaryota > Metazoa > Chordata > Amphibia > Anura > Alytidae > Discoglossus > Discoglossus pictus. The sequence continues at coordinate 62,434,970 of CM050166.1, forward strand.
TTCATGGCAAAGATGCTGGAGTGGGTTTCCAGTTCCTTCCCTGTGGACTATGATTTGACTGACCTATCTGCTATGACCATCCCATCTCGGGTGACTTACATGCTATAGCTCACAGTATAATTGAAGTACACAATCCCCTTCACCACGACAAGGTAGCGATCCAGAAGAGGACAGTAAAGTAATGTGGGTACAATAAGCAAACTCAGATACACAAAACTAATTCTAAGCTATGCAGAATTACAAATGCAATAAAGTAACAGACTTCAGATTGTAAGTCAGCGAGTGTCAGTCTTGTAAGGTGCTTTTGGGAAAAAAAAGCTCTATGCACATGTGGTTTTAAACTCGGGCACTTTTGCCATGTGTTTAATATGTTTTCTTTGAACTGAACCCCTGTATAGAGCTGTGGAATATGTTGGCACATTACAAATTGTCTGTTATAATTTACATTATGTTTATTAAAACCATTATTCTATTTTAATGTTTTTTTTTATAGCAAGGCAGCAATGTGGATGTAGTCCGATTTCCATGTGTGGTTTACATCAATGAGGTCCGGGTCATCCCGCCAGGAGTGAGAGCGCACAACAGCCTGCCAGACAGCAGGGGTTATGGGTAAATAGACATAGCACATTTACACTTTGTGTGTTAAAAAAATGTTGGTGACATTTGCTGTGACTCCTTCCATTACTCCTACAAGTTCCAGTCTCCCTTGGAAGGGACGCATGACAAGCAATCCTAAACACAGATGTTCACCAAGGCGGCTCTGCTCACCTCTAATTATGGCCATGATGGGTTGTCAAGCGTCTCCCGCAGGAATTCCTGAAGCTTGGGGTGTTATTTATGTACTGTGCAACTCCTCCGACTCGCCAAATGTAGAAGAAAAACATATCCACAAACTGACATTCTACTAAGACATTGTGAATGCTATTCTGTTGCTGATCCACAATTGTCCAAATAAATTGAAGAAAATCAGAGGCCTCTGTGTTCTTTATCCCTTAGATTGTAAGTTTGCGAGTTTCCAATTTTGTGTCCGTGCCTTGGAACCAAACACTATGTACAATTGATTCTAAGCTCAAACACTGGGCCCTACATTCTTTGTAAGGTGTTAAGTTTGTTTTTTGCCATGTACTCAACCCCTGTACAGCGCTACGGAATATGTTGGCGCAATATAAATAAAGATAATAAAAATAATCATGACTGGGTTTTGAAAAAGAATGTCGGTTTGTGGATATGTTTTTCTCTGTCAAAATCAGAAATACATCAGAGAGATACAAAAAAAGGCTACTTACCTTTACCTCTGTTTTAATTGACCACTGTACAATGAAAACGTTGAATCTAAGAGCATAATTAGGAATAAAAAAAAATAAAGCTTGTTTTTAATTAGAAAAATAAATGTTGATGCCTCCCATGGATCCTGTAGGCATCCATGATATTTTGGTGGAAGCTGTGTGTCCACCAGGAGCATTTCATTTTCTGGAGACCATGATATTGTTGCAAACTGCCTGTGTCTGAGCATGTGAGGGGTAAGGGTTGGTGTCAGATATAGTTAACTAACAAACCTATTCATCCTTTCCTCCCCAACTATCCACACGATCCAGCTCCCTGGAAGAGACGCAGGAAATACGAAATTTGATCCTCTATTCATAAGCAGTTAATAAACATCAGATTTTTCTCTAAAATTGTTTTATGTTCATTGCTTATGTTGTTACTCCATAAACAAGTGCCTTTTTTCTTAAACTTTTGTTTCTTGGGTTTAGATCCTATTCTTTTTCCTTTAAAACCAACAAATATAACTGACTTACTGGGGCATTAGATTTCTGTATTACTGTAGTGTTTGATTTTGTAACTTAATATTAATTTGTTACACTGAAAAAAACACTTTTAATAATGAATAAACATGCTCTTGTAAATATTTGAGAATAGTTTGGGGTTAATTTGGCCCTTTTGACAATGCTCTGCCTGAAGTGGTTCTTTGTGATGTGATTACTATTATTTAAAATTGCATTTTAAAATGATTTATTAAAGCAACAATTTACTCTGATCACTGTAGTTCATGAAAAAGGGACTTGTCCTTGAAGTATGCAACAAATTATTATTAGCAGCTGTGTAAGCAATTTACATTCAAATATTTGATGAAAATCAGTATTTTTGAAGACTGTTTATGGATTGGCTCAAGTTTGGCAAAATTTACGTTTTCCCTGAAATACATATATAAAGTATCATTGATATACTGTGGTTAGAGAGAGTGGAAATATTTAATGTAATTTATTTTACGGTATCCTTTTTTATTTCTATTGTTGGTAAATATAATTCTGTTATTTACTTTGTTTTTGTTCCAGTCCACACTGACATTATACTTTTTCTGTTTTCAGAGAGACCTCCCCTCACACATTTCATTTGGACCTGTTTTTTAACAATGTTAGTAAGCCAAGCGCTACTGTCTTCGATAGGCTCGGAAGGTGAGTGGATAACAATTGATAAAATGTAAGAACAGGAGGGGATTGTGGCTTATTATAATAGTACCTCTGGAGGTTTGTAAACCACTTTTTGCAAACACCCTTTATATTAGATTTTTAGTGTTTGTCATATTTTTGTTCCAGTATCCAGAAGTGCTCCTGAAAGTTGCATCAGTATAAAGATATGAACTAAATTAAAATAAAAGTGGGATACAATATTAAAATCAACATAGTAGACCAATACACACCAACATTCATGACAATCAGTCCATAAATATAAAATCCCCCACCCCATCTCTCTCTTTCTTTTCCCCCCAAAGCTTTGCAGAGTTCTGCGCATGCTCGGCTTTGCATGCACGCGCGAATACCTAGACTTTTCCCCCACAGTACTGCACATGCAAAGCCGCGAATGTGCATGCATCTACGAATATGTAGTGTTCTCTTCCCTAATGCTGTGCTCCTAGTTTCTGTAGTGCATAATGCGCTAAAACAGTGTTACACACCATGGAAACTATATTAGTGATCCCATAAGGAAGAAAATCTAATAGAAATCTTAGAAAAAGGAAACAAAAAAAGTAAAAGCTTGCATAGTGAAATGTTAAAGAAAATTCTTAAATGCGTAAAATATAGAAATTCAGTAATTAAACTCCATGTTTGTTTGTATATGTAAACATCATTTTTTTTAAGTAGTTAAAAGTCAACTAGCGTCTTATACATAGACTTTACTTCCAAATTAACATTTAAGTAGTTTATTTTTTATATTAAAAACAGGGAACATTTCATATGCCTTTAATGAGAAAGCCCATGTGTGGTTCTTCATCATACAAGGAACTAGAGTTTCTTATGCATAAATCAGATAGGAAATTATGGAGGTGGTGCTCATGCAACCGCTCTAAATGCGCATGAGTAAGTTTTTAATAGATGTTCGCAATGATCTCTAAATAATAACATGATTTGTCCTGTATTGTACAATAATAAATTGAACTTACATTTTATAATTGCCACGTGTTTCATTACCAGTATGCAACTTCCTCAGGGATCATAGTGACAAACTCTGTATCTGGCATATGTTTTTCACAGCTTGAATAACTTTATAATTACATATCTTTTTCACCAGCCTGGATTATGACGAGAGCAGTTCCATCATCTTTCGACCAAATGCAAAGGTAACATATGGTTTATTCTGAAATTATGTATTACATTATGTATGATGAATTATTTTGTTTCTCTGGAAGTACTACTGTGTATCACTTGTTATATTTATGTGCGCCATTTACACTATGTTTTTTTCCTTGTGTTGAATATTGCAAACTCTAAATGTTTTTTGGGGGGGATATTTAATCTTTATGTGTTCATATTTGTAATTTTTAACACGTAGTTTCCATATCTGTTTTTTTTACTCTGGGTTGCATAGCATATAATACAGTTTATAATCATGCAGTGCTCATAATCTTCAATGAAATTGAGAAAATCTGAATGTTCTTGTTAGGTAAGCATGGTGAGGTTTGTATTTAAAGTGGCCACAAGGCTTGAATAGGGAACGTAATGACATAACTAGCAAGTGTAACATTTTTGATCTAAGCAATCATCAAACCTGTGGTAGTCCGACTCTACTTGTTTTTTTGACAGATAAATACAGATGGACTTGTGCTGAAGGGATGGTACCACTGCCTGACTGTGGCTGTCTATGGGTCCGTGGACAGAGTGATTGTGAGTCATGATAGGGACTCTCCACCGCCACCACCCCCACCACCACCTCCACCCCAGCACCCGCAGCTGGGGTTGAAAAGAAATCCCAAACATGGTGAGCATTACTTTTTCTGTTGGTGGAGGTGATTTGTGGGATACAATAAAGTAGTATATGTGCAGAGGGTTAGGACTTAATCTACTGATCTACAAGCCAAGCTAATGGCTGCAAAGGAATCCACTCAGGATAACTTACTGCCTCAACATCCACTAGTTAATTTACCAATGTATAGTTTAAATAAATGCTAGCAAAGTTTTAGTGTTAAGCACTGCTCAAGATAATATGTTTTTTTTTTTTTATGGTCTCAATTAATATTCATGGTATTGTTTTTGTCATATCTAAAGACTTTTCTGTGTATTTCATACATCTGTATGCAAGCTGATAATACAGTATACGCTCATCTGATTTATTTTCCTTAGTGATATTGTACACACAACTACATTTTGTATGCATAGTTATTGACTGTATTTAATTCTGTTCATTTTTTGCAGTTGAAGAGGACAAAGAAGAGCAGTACAATGGCAGCCCACCTAGACCACAGCCGCGGGGGCCCAGAACTCCACCGGGCCCCCCACCACCAGATGACGATGATGATGAGCCCATGCCAGCCTCAGGTAGCTTTAAAAATATAAATTATCAACATTGATAAAAAAAAAAAAAACTCCTCACATTCTTGCATGCATGTTTTTTTAAAATACATCTGTTGTAAGCAAAACTGATATTTGGGATGTCAAACATCATCTTTCCTGGTGACCATTTGATAGTTAAAGGAACACTGACGGTCCTTTTTTTTACAATATACTCATTTTAAACAACTATTGAGGATAGGTACAATTTTCACGAAGAAAATAACCAGTATTAAATAAAATCCTGCATATTTTGCACCATTAGTTTGTGCTTCTGGACAGAAATGGCACCATTTGATATGGCCAACATTTACATTTCTTTCATTAAAAATAAAATAACAAAAAAGTATAAAGATGAAACCTTTTTTACTGTTTACGGATCAGACTTAGCTTCACCAAAATCAATTGATCTAAGTCTGATGAACTACATAGTGCTAATTTACCCATTAAGGGTATTATCTTTATCACATTTATTTATGTTTTTTGTATAACAGCTGGTTAACATGGTACCATCCTTCTCTGTCCATTGCTTTCATTGAAAGCTTGTACTCCTTATTTTTTCCATGTATTTTAATAGAACTATTTAAAATTCTTATTGGTATTAGAAGTTTCTTCCATTCTGAAATACATAGGTTAATTAAGAAACTGTTCACAATTCTGTTCCCAAAACTAAATTATTTTTTTTTAAAGTTTGTTTCCATTATTTGTTTCAGTTCTAGTTATACAAAAATGCTTGCTATTTATCTTCAGTGGTCCTTTAAAGATATTTGTGGTTACAAGTATTTTAGCGCACAAGGGGACAAAGTAAGTGGTCATGCACTGTATAGAAACACTAGAGGACTAGTAAAAATGTATTCAGTATATTTGGCTAAGACAATAATGAGAATTTAAAAATAGACTAACTTCCAAACTGAAGTGGTCCTTTTTTAAGCAGGTGGATTTTGTGCCTCTAGCTTGTTTTGAATACACTGCACATCCCTCACTGAGATGAGAGCCTACACATATTTTTTCAAATATATTTAAATTTTGATTTTGTCTGAAGGTGTCCCTTCATAGAGTAAACATTTTAGGAGCCCGGTTCCCTGGAGATTCTAGCCCCTGTTTATACATACTTGTTTAAATATATTTTATAAATTCATATTTTTTGTCGTTAGGTGGAGACAAAGAAGACGATGGAGAGCAAAGGGAAGGGTATTTTGAACCCATCTCTCCAGATAGGGTATCTATTCAAGCTGGTGGCAGCTACTCTGATGAGGAGGACGCTGAGGATGATCTTCAAGATGATGAAGGGGATGAAGATGATGAGGATGAGGACGATGAAGACTTGAATGCGGAGGAAGATGAGGATGAAGATGATGTGCAGACTGGGGACAGCATAGCTGATGAAGATGACGATGATGATGATGAAGAGGGAGATGAAGAAGAGATGGAAGGTGATGTTGCTCATTATTATCTAGTTATACAAACAATTGCTTACATAATTTTACATTTGAACAAGAACCTTTACAAAAATAATAATCAACCAATAACTGCAATTAGTCACTGTTCTGATGCGTGAATTGTATTAAATATTATTAGATACGATAAAAAAAAAAGCGAGCTATGCAATCTTTCTAAAATTACAACTTATGTGGTTCTTCATGCGTTACAGATGGATTCCTGGAAATTTATAAAGCGGTATTCTGAAACCAGATATTGTAGTGAAAATACAGCATTTATGCATTTCTTCCTTCCCAAGCTCCTCTGGGTTTTTTTCTTTTTTGAATATTCTGATTGGTTCACGTAAACAGGCACAATCAAATGTATATAAAATTAATGTTGCATAGTGAAAAACTGTTTGAAGCCTTGAATTTGACCACAATGCAATACTGATTATTTTATACACATGAGTGTAATGTCTACAATTTAGTCATTTTACACATAAGGCTGCTATCGCAAACATATGCCGTTATGAAAGCTTAGATCATATAGAGGTAGAAAAATACATACATGCATTTTAAAGGGACACCACTAGGACATTAATTTTATTTTACTGAACATGAAAAACTAGTTAAACATTGTACTTACTAGCAGTTTTTCTCTACAGTAAATAATTCCCAAAATATTTAGAATTGATTTTGTGGCTCTGTATACTAATGTGAGACTCAGAGTATTTGATAAGGGTAGTAGAGGGGTCTAACGGCCAGATAAGACAGAGGCTTTGGCCACTACAGAGACAGATCAGCAGGCTGTAATCCTAATTGGGAAGTCAAAGTAGCAAATTATTATGTGCTCATTTTCATATTTTAATTGCAAAAAACAACATTGATCCAAAAGTGGATAACAAAGTATAGCCAGTGTTTTTGCTCTTTAAGAAAATATTTGGATGACAGGTTTCCTTTAAGGTCACTGTAGTCTCGTATTTACAGTATGCCATTTCAAAGAGTTTTGTCTTGATATTTTATAATTAATTTATGAACTGTTGTAAGAAGTTATCCTATGCAGTGATCCACCGTTACAGTATCTCATTATCTGCTTTTAGCAAGTAGGAGAGGAACAAGTAGCTGGTAAGATTTCAATTACCTCTTATGAAATATTGAACTCTAAAGTTTTAGCCCTTTCATTGTAGCTATTTTAAGTTCTTATCTGCATTCAAGGTACCTAACAGATGTCATTAAAAAAAATGGCTGCCCCATTAAGAAATTGTAATATTTATTTATTGCCAATTTTAATTTTGATTCTTCATACTGGTATACAGTACTATCAAGAAGAGCTACTGGATTTTATTTAAGAAATAGAAGTGGTTCATCCATATAAATACATTTGGAGCTTTAACAATATGTAGGTGCAGTGAGTTTTTTTTAAGCACTTGATCAAAACTCAGAGGTAAATGCTTTTGGATTAGACTGATCATATTCTGCAAGGTAATCTAAAATAACAGAGAAAACAAACATAAGGATGTTTTTATATCTTTATTTTAATTTTGAACCACATGTACTTGATTTCTTTCATACTTCTTCTTCTATGAATATTTTCTGAAATTATATCCAGTTTTTTTTATTGTCATAATTTAACAAGTGTAATTTTTGTGCAAATAGTTATATTATACATATTTTATTTTAGGTCCTTATGGTGAATTATAGCGACTTCGTTAGTTATGCGCATTAGTAGAGTGACTCTTTGTTTCCGGTTATTTGTAGTTGCACTGTGGCTCTGTTTGTTAGCTCTCTGGCTTGCAGTGCAGCAGGTCGCAGGTTCAATTCCCCCTTCATGCTCCTGTGGCAAACCTATGGTGTTGCATTAATGAGTTGTTTAATGTGACTTAGGCTGCCACAAATATAAAAAAACAGTGGTTCCTGCCGACAGGGCCTGTCAAGACATCGGGTCTCCTGTGCGATGGCTCCATACAGTTTTATCACATAATGCAAACAGTATTGTTATATTTTTATGTTGAGACATTCACTAATTTATTTGATATCTGGACTTAGATGCCACTGATTCAGTTGAAATAATCTTGACTAAAGGGTTTCTCTTCTTCCTCAGGTGATGATGGCTATGAACAGATCTCAAGTGATGAGGATGGGATTGCGGACTTTGAGCGTGAAGCATTTAAGTATCCAAGCTTTGATATTGAATACACACCTGAGGATTTAGCTTCTGTGCCAACCATGGCTTACGATCCTTATGATAGAGACCTGGGCCCTTTTTTGTACTTCAGCTGTCCTTACAAAACTGCTTTTGAGAATGAAATATGCAAACTCAAAGACCAAGATCTTGATAAGGAAAACTCTGGGGCAACAGAGGTCTCTTTGAAACTAATAGAGCTCTTGGAACTGTACCAAGATGATAGAGGTGCAAAATGGGTCACAGCCTTAGAGGAAGTACCAAGTTTAATGGTTAAAGGATTGAGCTATTTGCAGCTTAAGGAGCCTGGAAGAGACCACCTCAGTCAATTAGTTGATTGGGCTATGCAAGCTTTGGATTTACAGCTGGCTCTCCAGCAGCCTATTGCTTTGAATGTGCGGCAGCTCAAAGCTGGAACTAAACTCGTGTCTTGTCTTGCAGAGTGTGGAACCCAAGCAGTAGAATCTCTTTTGAATGGAGATGTAATTGGAAAGTTGTATAACTTACTCTTTGCAGAGCATGTATCATCTCCTCTTAAACTAAATGCTTTTAAATCTTTGGACAGTCTCATTAGCACCACTGAGGGGATGGAAGCATTTTTAAGAAGCCCTTCTACTCCAGAAGGAAAAAGTGGCTACCAGAAATTCTTAGAGTTAATATTGTTGGATCAGACTGCGAGGGTGTTCACAGCCTGTACTGCTATTATGCAAAAATGTCATTTCTATGAAATCCTTTCTGATGTGAAGAGGTTGGGAGAGCAGTTGGCTGAAAGCACTCCAGCTCCCTCTAGCCATGGAAATCCTGATCAGAATGCAGAGACTGGGCCTAGCCGAGAATATGACAATGATGTGGAGGTGAACATGGATATGGATAACCTTCTGGAGGCGTCTAATATAAGTGAAGCAGACTTGGAGAAAATTGTGGGACTTTTGAATGAGATATACCATTTTCTAGAGATTGCTCCACATACTATGATTCAGCCTCCTGTAAAATCTTTTCCTACAATGGCACGGATTACTGGACCTCCTGAAAGAGATGATCCGTACCCTGTTCTATACCGGTAAGATATCCTCAGTTCTCTATACGATACCTATATTTTAATGTACACCTACATTTTCTCCCAGATCTTTCTCATTTATTCAAATATTTTGCAGCAGCTGTTTATCCAAATTATTGCAGATTCTTGAAGTCCGAAATGGGTGGTCTAATATTTTTGTAAAAGTGAACACTATACATAGTACCTTGCGCCTTCTTCATACGATTGCACATTAGTTACTCTCTATAGTGATTTGCTTGTCTGAGGAAAGCAAAATCAAAATATCTTTCACATTCTCATGTCTTTATAGAAACATAGCAAAGGTTATAATTATGGTAGGATACCAAATGGCTTTTAGATGAGTCTGAATATTTAGGAATGAGCGGCTTGATAAGGTCTCACGTTGTGGCTTCTCACCTCAAACATTGGCATAAAAAAAAATATCAAACCCTAAAAAAACACAGCTTTTTGAACAGAAGAGAGAGACTGATCAGCCCTGTCAGAAAGTTATTGCACCCTTACACTTGCATAAATTGTTAGATATTTGAATCAACCTCTGACCCCTATTATGTTCTGTTTTGTAAAATATGTTCTTTTTATTTACAGTTATCTTCACAGTCACCAATTTTTGGAATCTGCCACTTTGCTCCTCTCTCTTCCTGGGACTAGCGCTCACCCTGGGGTAGTGCAGGCTATCAGGGAAATACTTCGATTTCTGGCACAGTCTCAGAAAGGTCTTCTTTTCCTCTTGTTTGAGAACGAAGCCGTCAACCTCCTTGCTAGAGCATTGTGCCAGGCATCTGAACAGGACCAGGAGGAGACTCTGCAATCTGATGGAAGCAATGAAGACTTGTGTGCCCTTTGGCTCCTGCATGCCACACAGGCCCTCCAGTACATATCTGAACTCTTCCATCACTTCCAGCACTGTGCATCCAGTGAGGAGACTGACCATGCCAACCTACTGGGGATTTTACATAACCTTTACCTCATTAGCTTCAACCCTATTGGAAGATCGGCTGTGGCTCATGTCTTCAGTTTGGACAAGAATCTGCAGTGCCTCATAACCCTCATGGAGTTTTGCTCCAAGGAAGCACTTGGGTAATCTAGATTTTAGTGTATTTATAAATAGGATATTGGAAATAGATGTTTTGAGCTTTCATGGATCTTGCAACCTGAAGGCTTCTTTTACAAATTGTGTGAAAATATTGGATAATGAAGCTGGACAATAAGGCATTCTATATAGGACCTCCCTCTCTCTAATTCTCATTATCTAGGTCAATTAATGAATTCTCTGAGGGATAATAATAGCATTCCAAATTGTTATAAATATTTATAATTTGAGTCACATTACTCTTTCATTATATTTTGCTTGTATTTATTTGGCTTTTAGTCCAGTATTATTTAAGGATTCCTGGAATAACTTCATTTCTTGCACAACTCACAAACATGCCAATTTATCTTCTTCTGTTCTTCTGTTAGTTTAGTTTGGTTCATTTTTACCGTCACATAAAGAGAAACTAGTAAAGATAAGTATGAACCACTTTTCAGTTTAAGGGTTGATCTTGGAAACTTAAAATGGAAACAATTGGTTTCACCAATATCATTTAGGATTTAGTTTCTTACAAACACTCTGTCCCAAAAGTAGCTCATCATTTGTCAATCCTTATAAGTCATCACAATCATTTTTAAATTTGAGTTCTTTAAATTAGTTTACTAGTTTAAAAACCAACACTGAAAATTGTATTTTAGTGCCATTTATCAATTAAGCAATTCTACACCTTGTAACATTCCTAGCAAACTATAGTTAAACCTTCCCTGTAACAGAGAAACATACTGAAAAGTTTCATTGTCAGTTTACAATGTTATCAGATCCTTCCATCTTTTGAGATTCTAATGATGCAAAATTATTATTTTTTTTTTCTATTACAGAGATACAAAGTCGAAGAAATCTGTGGCCTATAACTATGCCTGCCTACTTGTGCTGCTGGTTGTGCAGACTTCAAACGATGTGCAAACACTGGAAAACCATGCAGCTCCCCTGCAGAAGCTCTGCAAGGCCGATGAGAACAATGCCAAGCTCCAGGGTAGGTGCAGATATTCTGTTAAATGTATGTGTAGTCTATGCATAGATGGGTGTGTAGGCAGCAAAACATGTGTTGTCTAATTATCCTCTTTATTATATGTACACACGTTTTTGATAGAGGAAAAATCCCAATTGACGAATTGAAAAGTACACATAAAAAGAAACATAATTGCTGTTGGTTGTAATTTAAAAAAAATGTAAGTGATAATTTAAAGTTATTATGTATAAATTAACTGAATGTTCTCATTTATTTATGTATTTTAGAATTTTGTTAATATTATGATGAATGATTGGTAGATTATGTGTGTAATGGTTGGGATTACAGTTCTAATGACCTTTATACTGGTTTTAATTATCTTCTTGCTTTAACAGAGCTAACGAAGTGGCTTGAGCCATTAAAAAGTTTTCGATTTGAGATTAATTGCATTCCTGGCCTGATTGATTACATTAAACAGGTAAGTGATACCATAAATATTTTGTTTGAGTTGAGGTTTCTGCTTTATATGTCACACATCTGTTAGTATAGTACATTTTCTTAGTCTGAAAGTTGTTGTCCGATAATGTAATTCCCCTCTACTTTGAAATATTTGTAAGCAATACTTTAGGATGCTGCAATTAAATTGATACATTTATGTTAAATATGTTCTTAGAAATATATGTTTCTCATTCTCTACACATGTAATATAAATACAATGCACAAACTGATTTCAGGATAGTGGCTGTAATTGTTTATTCCTCTAACACAGGAGTGAGCAATTAATTTCCCAAAGGGGCCACATGAGAAACAGAATCAGAATGTTGTGGAGGGCCGAACCATAAACTTAATTCTGCTCAATATTAATTTTATAGCTTTACTTTATTTTCTCAGTGCCAGGACCAGTATCTACAGAATGCTATCCATCCCAGTTAGTCACAACACCGCTGCTCACAAATTGCTCCCTTTTACAAATGGCAGTGTTTTTTTTGTCCAGGACACAAATTTGTATCCCACTGTAGCGGGCACAGGGACAGCCGAAAGGACGGATGTGGCCCTCGGGCCACACAGTGCACAGGTCTGCTCTAACAGATTAAAGTGTTGAAAATAGATACTGGCTAATATATAATATACATTAAAACCTTGTGTCGCAATATATTATAGTTTGCAAATTCCTCTTTGTTGAAATAATGGTTATATTAAATATTTTTTCTTTAAATGGTGTATTTCATACAGTACTAATCCATCAGACTCTATGGTACAAGCAGGGTTTTGTTTTTTCAATAGTGCTTTTAACTAATGATTCAAAGTTTGCTGTTTGTTCAAAAATGTAGAATCTGCTGTAAATCTTATAGTCAATGACTATAACATTATGATGTTCAATATTTTCAACAATAGATGTAGTCAAGTGCTTTTGTGGTAGATCATATTCAGGGTCATTTATGAACACACAAGAACCGGAACTATTTTTTAATTTTTTATCAAAGTTTTTTTTTTTGTTTTTCTTTTTAGAATCTGGAAAATCTGATGGCACCAGAAGGTGTTGGGCTACTCACTGCCCTCAGAATCCTTTGTCACGTGGCTTGTCCTCCATCTCCCATCGACGGTAAGTTTGTATATGACAAGTAGATATGCAATTAAAAGCATATTTAAGTTTCCTGTATTATGATTGCATCTGAGGAGAATCAGTAGTGTATGAAAAAAATATTTTTTGCGTGAAAAATATCCAAAACGAACATTAACAAACGCACCCAATGTTTTCTAAATATCTTTTGTTAGCAAGCAATTGCTTTTGATAGTGAACACCCCTGGATATCTCCGCTAAAATTAGCATAAAATTCATATATAAGTTATACCTCAGAAGTTATATTACTATAACCACTTGTTTGAATATTGCTCAATAAAGCTTAACATATTTTGACCTCTTTTGCTTCCAGTTTTTGGTGTGTGTTGTTCATGTCGGTAATGTTAATGCTTTTCCCCCCCAATGGTTTAGGCAGCCTACATGGGGTGGAAATAATGTAATGTTTTTATAGAACATGTTTTAACTAGGTTTATTTAATTAATAACTGCATGACACTGGTAGTGTAAATGTGAAAGTGTCCTTTACTTACAAAATACAGGTCAACAAGTCACATGTGTAACATGGCATTGTGTGGGAGAGAATAGATGGAAGGTTCCAGAAGCTTAGACACTGTTACTCTATGGTTGTAAATCATATGAAAGTTACATTGAAGAGGAAAACATTAATTTAACATAGTAAAATGTTTAATATAAAACAAAACATTTGCCATTCCCCTTCAGATCAATTTCCTTTCATTTCCGACTCTTGTCCTCCTTAATATGTATACATTTCTACAGTGCCACATAGAAGCCATAAGGTGACACAGCCTCGTTATTGCAGAAATTAAATGTGCCCCAATAAATTAAAAAAATATGATTGCAGTTGATTGTAATTAAATTTGTAGCTGAAATGTTAGACAATTGAGATTGAACGTTCGGTATTTTAAACATAAATTACATGAACATGTTATCTGTCTCTTCCAAAGTCTTTATCTGGCATGATTACATTTTTGAGCATCTAATACTTTGGTTTCTGGTAATTTATTACATACATAACTGTGCATGCTCATGTGGCTTATTAGCCCCCATGGTGAGAGATAATTAATCAAGTGAGATGGAGAAAGTAGGACCTTTTTTCTTATAAATTTATGTTTAGAATACCAAGCTTTCAAGTTTTCTAATACTACCACTCAATTTTTAAATCCCAATTATGTTTATATATGTATCACTTTCACTACCACAATTTATCATCTGTTTCTTGTTCTGTGAAAGGAAAATGCCTGCACATCCTTGTAACATGGTACACTCTTGTCTAAACTGTTTTCTGAATTTGTAGGTCAGCAGAAAGATTTGAAGTGGAACCTCGCTGTCATTCAGCTCTTTTCTGCGGAAGGCTTGGACACCTTCATCCGTATTCTACAAAAAATGAACAGCATTCTTCTCCAGCCATGGAGGCTTCATGTCAACTTGGGGACCACACTATACAAAGCCATCACCATATCTGTGGCGCGGTGCACTCTCTCTTTGCTCAAGACCATGTTAACTGAACTCTTGAGAGGTGGATCCTTTGAGTTCAAGGACATGAGGGTTCCATCGACACTGGTCACTTTGCACATACTTTTGTGTTCAATCCCTCTTTCAGGAAGATTGGATGGGGAAGAGCAAAGAATTCAAAGTGATATCATAGACATCTTACTGACATTTACACAAGGTGTTAATGAACAGCTTACCATTTCTGAGGAAACGCTTGCCAATAATACATGGTCATTAATGCTCAAAGAGGTCCTCTCCTCTATCTTAAAGCTTCCTGAGGGTTTTTTCTCTGGACTCATCATATTATCCGAGCTCTTACCTTTACCCCTTCCCATGCAGACTACTCAGGTAATATTTTGTTCATAGTACTTATAAGGTTAGGTTTTAAAATCAATTGTTCGTGTTTGAAGATGTAGTGCCATGTTCCATTATTTTTTACTTATTTAGGACTGTTTTGTGGGATTAAGCTGCTGTTGATACATTAGACAAGGCCCTTTATAAATCTGATTTGTCTCCAGAAAGTTTAAATGAAAAATGTTAATGAAATATTTTAACCAGCTTGTAACGGATTAAGCTAAACCATAGATGTAAGGGTACACACTATTCTTTTTTTTTTTTTTTTTTTTTTTTAACTATTTTTTATTAGATACAGATGTAAAACAAAATAGCAAAAATACAGTTTAGCAATCTTAATCAAACACAAGCATCATCGGTCGACAAATACAGATTTCCATAAACTTTACTGATAAGCTGCGTCATCTCTACAGTTGAATTCTGGTTTGAAATACAAATGGTGTATAGAACCATAACTATAATAATTGCTATAACATCTGCCTCCTATCATTTTCCATATTTTCCTCTTGGCTAATTGTAGAAATTAAACCTTAACCATTCTTTAAGCTTAAAAATTTGATACATTATCCATGGACTATAAGGAATACCTCCTATATTAGAGTTATTAGTTTCCCTGGTCTTATGACCTGATAAAGTTTTTCAAGTACAATCCTAGGGAACACTTATTACATTATAGGGACACACTTAATTTTTAAGGAATTGGTCACTGTTTATTGATGCTAACAAATACAGCTCCATATTTATCCCAGTAGTATCTTGCAGCATGCAAACTTTCGGTTTTACCAGCCTGTTCTTAAATCAAAACATACATAGAAGACCCATCTAGTATGCCCACTCTGTGCACTCAGGGTGGCTTTATGCTCTTGAATTTCACTACCCATTCTGTAAAATCAAATAGCACTTTTATTTCTAATGCTTTCGCTCGCCAACTTTAAATCATATTTTTAAAATCTCTTATTTACATACAAAAGTGTCATTTTTCTTCTGATTAGCTCAGAATCCAAGTAGAGCTGGACAGCTACTAATCAGACGGGCAGAAACAGAAATTCACCCTAATTTAACTGGAATTAGACCTCTGAAAATGTCTTTCTTGTCCTCAGGCGATTGAACCTCAGGACATTGCAGTGGCTCTCAATACCAGGAAGCTGTGGAGCATGCACCTCCATGGACAATCCAAACTGCTCCAGGATGTTGTGAGATGCTTCGCTGGTACATCTTGCCAGCCTCTGCAGCACATGATCCGACGGATCTGTATTCAGCTCTGTGACTTGGCCTCGCCCACCGCTCTGCTCCTCATGCGCACCGTGCTTGACCTCATTGTGGAAGATCTGCAGAGGTATTTATTCCCTGATTAATCTATTATATCTCTTGCTTTTAACTAAAAGGCCAATTTAATAATATACAATATGCTGTAAAATAAACAACTTCACAATTTGCTAAATAAAATAATTTTGTTCTTCTGATCAGTATTGTTTTGCTCATCTCCCAGAGTATAAAACTAGTCTGTAGTGTGCATATCTGGTGGCATAGTAACATAAAAATCTTTTAAGAAGAGCTTCTAACGCATTACATGTGTAGATCAATTACAAAGCTATTAATAAAATGTGAATTCAGTTAGGCTTAATGATACAAACCGATAGAAACAAATATGGTGGGGAAGACTAAAAAACTGAGCTTAAAATGCAATTTTAAAGGTAGCATTAATTCATTTTTTTTGTCGCTATAAATCATAGATTGCTGTAGTATATCGTAGCTTTACAGTGACCCTTAAAAGGTTTAAATGACTACTATAGATTAAGAAAAATGTTACATTTGCAACAATTGAACAATATTAACAAATATACAAGTTCTAAGTATAAAATATTTTTTTTTTTAGAGAAAAAAAAATAATTTTGAAAGCTCCATGTATTCTAGCTCCAACACTTTCTGATAGTTTAGAGTCTGAGGGCAAATGCTTATATACTGATGGGAGTCAGCAAATGGAATGGATAATTTTTCATATTATTGAAAGGTTATGTCTGATTAGTGTTTTTAAATTCAAAATATTCCGTCATTTAGCAAATCTCCCACCCCTTCCTCCTCTGATAGATGAAATAAACATACCCCTCTCTAACCTACTAGGAAGTGCTCTAGTTGCAGAAAATGGACACTTGCTACAGACAAAACTTTAGGAAATTAAGAGTTGCTTTTGAAATGTTTTTTTTTTTTTTGGATTACAAAGTTAATAATGTTGTTAGTTTGTTGCACACTTTACAAATCTTAAAAACAGAGAGAGATCTTTTAAAAATGATCTGAATTACTTTTGATGATTTGTTGCGGGCTTGATTGATGTGTATTCCTTCTTTTAAACTGAATTCCATGCATTTTCTTCAGAGACCAAGAAGACAAGGAAAAGATATATACGGGTCAGACTGCACGACTCCTTGCTCTTCTGGATTCACTGGCTGCTCACAGAGCATGTAAAGTTGCTGTATTGCATCTGATCAATGGCGGGAAAGGCGATGAGCGCTATGCAGAGCTTTTCCAAGAGCTGCTGACTTTGATGAAATCTGCCGGTGACAATGTCATTCACCAGCAGTGTGCGGAATATGTTGCGTCCATTGTGCAGTATCTCTGTGACCAGGTATGTTAGTAGCTTACTGTATATGTATAATAATGTATCTTTAATTGATTATCTCATAAGTTTCTTAGGAATATAATAATTCCATACATTTTGCAACCCATCTAGTTCATGGAGCCTGCAGCACATTTGAGTTATTAAAACCACTATAATTTGTATGATTATGATTTTAACTTCTTGAAAGACTACTGTATCATCCTAACATAAACCAGATGCTTAATTTTACATTGGTATTCAGTACAATTCCTTTTCAATATTCAAAATTAACTGTACTCTCATACCTCCAATTGAGCTGCTTTCTAGGAACAACTTTGTCTAGGACGCAGTCCGAAGTTGGCAGTCACAAGCATGGGTGTAGGAGCCCCCAAAAAGTCTGGGGGGGACAGGAAGCAGGGACGGTCTACCGCTGGTGCATTTGGTGCAATGCACTGCGGCTCTGCTCTGGGAGGAGGGGGCTTTTGCTGCAGGGTCAAAAAAAAAAAATCTGTTAATTTTAATTGTTTAATTCTCAATGCCCCTGGCCCCCTTGTGTGTCTATGTATATGTGTATATAGTACAGAAAAACAGTTATTCCACTTCATTGTGAGGGGCTGGGACATGAAAATGTGCCCACAAATATATATATATATATATATATATAGTTTGTACAACTATATATATTTCCTCGGAAAGACATTTGGCCACTAGTGGCCAAATCTGGTAATGCATGGATAAGTTACAATTTGCTATTTTTGTATCCCCTATTCATTTTATCTGTGGGTCTTCCTACTCCCCTGGTCACAAGCTTGTATCCTTGCCAAGGTAAACCAATTTAACACACCTCTAGCCAATGAAAATCATATGCTCTTGTGTAAAGATAAGCTTGTGTCTGACCTTTTTAGAAATGTTTCAAAGATTGAGTTGCTCCCACACCTTGTTTTCTTATAAGGGGTAGAAGCAAGTAAGTTCATGTTTGAAAGTAAGTTTTATCAAAGTTCAGTACCTAATTAAAACATATAGATCTGTTGTGAGGACACTACAGTGTTTCTTTAAAAACATACATTTGACAATCCTCTTTCCCACTGAACCACGAATAACTGCTTGATACATTTTTTTGTGTGCTGATTAGTGGCTAGTTCTAATGATTTGCACATTCTTACAACATGATTAAAAAAAGAAAATAATTGCCTTTTGTGCCCTAGATTTCATTATTCATTGAAAAACAAGTCAGTCTTTGGTGTACTCCCTTTTATAGTACAATAATCTGATATAAAAATGTAGATTGACTATAGTTCTATTCCGCAATATGTTTTTCAACTATAATAGTTGTCAATCTGCGAGTTGTTGTCACGCTTGCGAGGGCCGCAGTTGCAGATGTGGAGGACCGCGGGACTTAGCTGCAATGAGCGCCAAAGGCACAAAGGACTTAGGCGCTCATTGCAGGGCTCGCAATGAGTGACGAAGGTCCTCAAGCGCAAGGCCTATAAAGTACACAAGGGATTGTTAATTTTTTTTTTTTATGTGGGACAGATGGCATTTTTGAATTGTGTATCAATATGATGTGATTGTTAAAACTTGCCTTAAATGTTATCTGGAAATGCTTTAGAAAGGTTATTCTATGCTGCATAACCTAATAGATTTTTCTCTTTCAGGACATTGCTCTTATTCTACCAATCTCTGGGGACCCCCCAGTTGCAGACTCAGACCAGCTCTGCAATGCATTGCCCAGCAAAGATCTGCTGCCTACCATCTGTGATAGTTTGATGGAGACCTTGGCCAACAACAAGGGCAGCTACACAACTCTGCTCACTTGCATTCGAACGATGATGTTCCTTGCAGAGCATGAATATGGGTTCTACAACTTAAAGAAGTAGGTAGACATTTGTTTTGTGTTAAAGGTACTCAACTATGTCCTTATATCCAAAAAAATATATGCATGCATCCAGAAGACATTTATTAAATTATTTGTAAGATATTATACCTTGATCATCTTTGTTTCTGTAGAGTTATCCAGCTTAATCTTAATCCAATAATACGTTCTTCTGCATTTCTTTGGTCATGTGCCTCGGATACTTTGCATGTGACCTCCAGTCTGTTCTTAAGAGTTGGCCAGCATGTCCCTCTTCAACAATAGTCAGTTGTATCTCTTTTTACAATTAGCAAATCGCTTTCTTGCACTCCAAATCACACCCCTCATTATCCATATCTCTATTATTAATTAATCCACCACTGCCTCATTCCCACAGTGATTATTTGCTATGAAACACCTGTGAAACACCACCATTGTGCTCCCCTTTTTAAACCATATGCACGGCCCTTCATGTGAAATAAGTTTCCTGTCTCTAGTTTAAAGGTCGCCCCACAAACAAGTTATAGACATACAAGCCATCCCTGGGATGCCATTCCCATAGTTAAAAACAATGTGCTTTAAATATTTCAGGAGAGATTTACCGTAGAGAAAATCAGCCAATAAAATGTGCAAACAGCTAAGCTGAAACCAATTTTTTTGTTAGTATGACGAGTACCTTTTTAAACAATAGTTACAGCTTCTTAATCTTTGTAATGTTTAGAATCTGTGAAATCTGATTTGTATGCATTAAGGATTTTGACCTTTTTATAGTGTTTATAATTTTGTTGAAAATATTCATTTTTTTTTTTTTTTAAATGTTGCATGCCATGCTTATAGTATATATTTTATATGTTGACTGCTGTTCAGAAATCCGAATCCTTTCTCCATACTGCCACGTACACTGTGATAGACCTTGGTGTTGGGCTTACTCCCTGATTACCCTTGTGTCCAGACAGAACTGATTATGGGAAACTCCAGTTACGAGAACTCTTTGCTCTTGATTGTCAGTGTTGGGCAGCTAAGATTACAATTATTACAGTTTGACAGGATAATTATATTGTAAACAAATAGTGTTGATTTACTTTAGTGCTTTTCTTCTGGGGCTCTTTAATATTCCCTAGTGATGTAAATGTTTTAAGCTTGTTATATTTTATACAATTTGCTGTAGATAGAAGATTTTGTTGCCCTGTATGATTGCTTTTTTGACAGATTATAGGCTGTTCGTAAGCAACGGACTTCAATATGTTTTAAAGTATGAGCTTTTATGTCATAAGCAACATTTTATGTATAGGTCTGTTCAGAATGAAGTCAACTGGATATTAATAATAATAATAATATGTATGTATTGTACAGTTTCTGCTTCACGCATTTTTACAATTACTTTCCCTCGACCACAGCTCCTTGAGAAAACACAACAATGCTCTGTATTCGCTGTTGAAGCGTATTGTCTGTGGCCTCGGAAAAGACACTGGAGAGTTGGCTTCCTCTTTCATAGACTTTATGAGACAGATTCTGAATTCTGACTCCTTGGTAAGTAATCTCATCTTAAATTTGAAATAAGTTAACTAAACTGTATTTTTTGAGTGGTACAAATAGATAATTCTTTAATTTACACATTTGGTATCTACAGCTGGTGATTTTTTTTTTCTCTCAGAATAAAATTGTTCGCTTTCAATATTCCATATTATATCTTTTATTTTTATATTCTAAATATTAAATCACTGAATTCCCTGCTTAGAATGTAGGCTTTATATTTTCCACTATTAGTGCAACTATTTTTTCTAATGACAATCCTCCCTTGATAACAAGACCTCCGTCCTGGTAATGCTGCAGTTGCAGATTTTATATATAGTATAGGCACACATGCTCTTTGTTATATGTATATCCTTGCCTATTTGACGCCTGAGAAACAATGTTGTCACCGGTGAAATCGCACGACCTAGTGAAATACATGAGTGCAGCTTCAGCAAGATGAAGATCTTGCCATCAATAGGGGCTGTACAAAAATGGTTGCACACATAATGGAAACTAAGTTAATATAAGTATGGTAAACACCCTATTTTAATAAAAATACAATAAGTTACAAAATTAAATATTGATTAAACTGTCAGGTTGTCACTACAGTGGTCATTTAAAGGGTAACTATTATTATCTTTCCCAATATCTCCTATGTTCTTTACTTGAGAATCTCCAGATGTTTCAAACTGATATTGAAACAATTTATAGCCATCGCAACTACTATATTTTCAAGTTATTTTTGCTAATTTCTCAGGTCTGTGTGGATGAAGGGGGCATGATGGAAGTGGATGGATCGCATCCTTCAAAGACACTGGGGCTCAGCTCTGCGGAGATGAAACATTTGCTTGTCAGGAAAGAAGAAAATGAAGAACATTTCCTGCTAGATTTGGAGAAATATGCTCTGGTAGGCTTTGATTTAATAAGCTCATAACACTTGGATCGAAGAACAGAGAGTGCACGGCCTCCCAAAGTGAACCCCTTTATTATCACACAATAGAATACAAAGACTGTGCATTGTAACCAGTGTGACTACCAGTGTCCGTCCCTCCAACCATGGCAGTCTTCGTGTCCACTTTACATCGCCTAGCAGTTGGTGAGCTGTGCTTGTAGGACACAAAGGGTGTCTGCAAGGGCTGATTCAAGATGCTTACTCTTCGTTAGATCAGTTCATGTTTATAACCCCATATAAGGCCAGGGGCTCTATCAGACCACTTACAGTCTCCCTTCTCATTTGTAGATATTACTTGAATGTTCATTGGTACCTAGTAATTTATTCTTCACTTACTTCTAATTGTTATCTAGTTAAAATATTTTATATAAAAGAGTCCTTTTTAAAGACCCATATGTTCTGCTGGGTATAAATACTGTACTGATCTCTTCTATCCTGATGCAGGAACAATCCAAAGAAGATGAAAGTCTGGAGCCTTTATTAGACAGTGTGTCTAGTTTCAGACAGATTCTAGAAGCAGCTAAGGAGCCGACTCCACTGAGTGACCAGGATTTGGAGCCTGTTTTGTTTGCAACACAGCCTCTGCAGAATCTGTTTAACAACAGGTAATCTGAACTTATTTGCATATATTTTAGCAATGTCTCTGTTGATAACACATTGTTTACACTGACTAGCCTGATTATAAAGCAACCAGGGAATGGTGTTCCTCCCCAGGAATTTTAACTTTGTTCAAATGTTTTGTCTTTAATCCATTGTAGGACTGTGTACATTTTATCGGATGTTTTGGACGAGCAGCTGAAATCTTTGTCATTTACACCGTTCCAGCCTGAAGAAATGGATGCAGACCTAGACATGGTACATACTTATTTGCTCATTTCAAAGTCATTTCAAAAAACCTTAGTGAAATATGCCTATTCTTGACCTCATAATATATTGTTATCTAGTTGTTACCATTTGTGGTATTATAATAGGAAGGTCTGGTTCAGTAAGGACAGACCTTCCTATTATAATACCACAAAGGCTTGTGCAACCATCAACCTCAGAACCAGGCCTGATTTTCAATGTATTCCTTTTGTGAAGGTAGGTGAATACAAATGACTAGGCTGCTCACTTATTTGGGCCCATAAAATGAATCCTTACATAAAGTGTGGTAGCGGCACTGGTGTAGTACACTATTTGTTTATCCTTTTTTATCAGCCAAAACTTTTCAGCCCTGTCAAGTACTTTACATTGAGAGAATAATCCACCCACATCTGCTATAGGACAATACAGCAGAAGAGAAATATTAATATTATATAATGTATTTTATGAACATGTTTTAGAGAAAGTATTAATTTAAAGATTATATTTATAGAGTTTCCATCTTGTCTGACTTGAGCTCTTCAGGCTGGAGACTGAGGGCATGTCCTTATCAACTGGACAGTAGAGGAACGGTGTGAGAGGCATATGTTCAGAACAGGCCACTTGCATAAATAATTACAAGCCGTGTCCAGCAGAAATGTACAATCCCTGCCTCATGCACCCCACCTTCACCAAAGTATCATGGATAATTTACTTCCAAGATCTAGCAGAGGCGTTTATATTTTTTAATTAAAATATAGCTTTGAGGTTTTCCCACCTAACAACTATGCTCTTAGAAGTCCTAATTTTAAAACTGTAATTTTTTCATCATATAGGATCTGAAATTAATTTCCTTTTGTTCAGGTTTATTTGGGCCTTATTTCAATGATTATATCTATACTAGTTAATTGCCCAACAAAAATGATGGCATAATATTTGCAAGCATCGCAGTGCTGCTGGTTGCCGTGCATTGCGAGACTCACCATGTGCGGCAAAGCCCGGCAATGCGAGCCTTGCTGTGCGCAGTTTCTTTCTCTCCTTCCCTCCTTCTGTGTCCTCTCCCTCCCTCTTCTCTCTCCTTTGTAAGCCTCGCAATGAGAGCATTTGGCGTCCATTGTGGGCCTCCCGTCCCAAATGCCGGGATAATATTTGATTTTTCTCCCCTCCCTCCCCTGTGTCTCTTTGCCCCCCTCTCCCTTCGGTGACCTTTGCTGGCCTTGGCATGCGCAACCCACAAACTTTGCGAACGTTACTCACAAACTCTCAGTACCACAACTATATTAGTGATCATTCATAAATACATTTTTGTATTTTTTTTTTTTTTTTCTCAGATGAAAGTGGATTTAATTGACCTTTCTGCAAAATGCTGCAGTGACTTTGACTTAAAGGCAGAGTTGGAAAGGTCATTTTTATTGGAGCCCTCATCACCTGGTCGGTCGAAAACCACCAAAGGTTTCAAACTGGGGAAGCACAAACATGAGACGTTCATTACAAGGTGGGTGTTGCTTGTCCATATTACCATAGCAGTCTGATGGCACACAATTCGCTCATATTAAAATATTTTCATAAGAGCTCCTACCTTTTCAATATGTATTTCATTGGGGAGTTCAGAAAATCCAAATTAAGTCTTTTAAGGTTGTGTAAAGCAATACAGATAATTAATAGAGAAATATATTTTGTATAGTTATTGCTGGACATTTTTTAAAAGCTTAAAGGCATATCCAAGTTTCATGGCATACCCTCCCACCCCCCATTCAGTATGCAGCATCCGGGGAGCAATATTAACCCACTATTTACCTGCTGTTGCTTGCTCATCCAATCACCTTGCAGCTTCCTGTCTGTCAGTGATACACTAAATATCCCAGGCTGCTTTACAGCACAAACTAGAATCAAATGTTTCAGCTAACCTGATTGGCCAAAACAAATCATTTTAAATGTGATGCTAATTTATCTTGGGTTTGGAGGGTGTTAACCCTAATTTGCAACTGTCAGAAATTGCAAGAGATTTTGCTGACTTCAATGTAAGTGTTTATATGTTTGTATACACTGCTAATTCTCCTCTATCAGATGCATTCATAATCCATCTCACTTAGTTATGCTTAAATAAATTAAGCTTCAATAACATTTTGTTGCATCACAAACAGTGCCTCCCCTCCCCTAGTTTTGCTGTAGTATTGTCTCAAGTGTTTTTTTTTTAACTTTAATTACTTATTTAAGACAATGTGTGGAAGTAACCCCCTTCTGGATCGCTACGTTTTTGTGGTGAAGGGGCTTGTGTACCTCAATGAAGCTGTGCGCTATCACATGTATGGTCATTCAAGAAGGGCAGGTCCTAGCAGAGAGGTCAGAACAACTGCGGTCCACACAAGAAGGAACTGGCAACCCACTCAGTATCTTTTCCAAGAAAACTTTATAGATAGGCACAACCAGAAACAGACAGATGTGCCTGGGTGCTTTGGTCCATATGGTCACTGAGTCAGACACGACTAAAGAACTGAACAACAAATGGGAGTAATATGACAGGCTGGTGTTGCAAATTGTAACCCCCAAACCTTATCATATGCAGAAACGAATAAAAAAAAAAAGATTATTATAATTTATTTTATTAAACAAGAAAAAAAGTACGGCCAATTATACAAGAGTATGTAATATTCATTCACTTGAGACATATGAGTGTATTAACTGCTTAAAACTCAAGACATTTTGTCTCTTCTTGTCAGCCCATTTTATCAGTATTGATTTTTTGGCATTGCAGGTTTTAATGTTAGGTAAAAGAAAACATTCACTTTCTCTTTTTTTATTTACAGTGGCAAGTCTGAATACATTGAGCCAGCAAAAAGAGCTCATTTTGTGCCTCTCCCTCGAGGAAGGGGCAGGGGTGGGTTTGGACAAGGAATGCGCCCACATGACCTCTTCCGTCAAAGGAAACAAAACACAAGCCGGCCGCCCTCAATGCATGTGGACGATTTTGTGGCTGCTGAACGTAAAGAGGTGGCACCTCCTGTTGGAATTCCTCCTCCTAAGAGGCCACCAAAAATTTCCCAGAAGATTTCATCTCGTGGTGGGTTTCCTGGAAACAGAGGAGGACGAGGAGCATTTCACAGCCAGAACAGATTCTTCAGCCCACCTGCCCCCAAAGGTCTGTTACAGGAGCATGGAAATAAAATAGCACAGGACACGCATTCAAGTTACCTCACAGGTCTCTCAAAAATCTGTTTATCCTTTCTTATATTTTACTTGAAAAATATGAGCAAAAGTGTCATTTTATGTTGTATGAAATTCTTGTTTGTTTTTAGTATCTTCTTCTTTGCATTTTTAGCTTTGTATGGTAAATCAGTGCTTGTGACGTTCAATATATCGTACAAAAGACAGAGAAGACCCAACCATGCATTCACAACTTGGCTTATTCTAAAGAAGGCTGCTAGATGAGTACCAAATACTTTTTAACATGTAACATTTATTAATATTTTTTTTAAATACAAGGTAAAACATATTTTAACACACTGCAAACAAATGGACTACTATGAATATAATAGGCTGTTCTCTTATTTATGTTGTCTATTTTTTATCACCGCTTCCAGTAATACATCACTACTGGAATGCTATTGCATTATAGGGACTCAATCCGGTTAATTTCATACCTGAGATAATATAAGAAACCGATGGTGCCTAAAAAAATAACAATATAATGTACAGAATGGTAGTCATTTCAGGTTGATCTTTGCATTTTTTGACAATCTTAAGCTTTAGGATATTGTGCATTAGGGGCAGCCATGTTGCTCAGTGGGCTGGTG
Organism: Discoglossus pictus; assembly: GCA_027410445.1. Classification (NCBI taxonomy): domain Eukaryota; kingdom Metazoa; phylum Chordata; class Amphibia; order Anura; family Alytidae; genus Discoglossus; species Discoglossus pictus. The sequence continues at coordinate 62,461,491 of CM050166.1, forward strand.
TCTCCACCCTCCATTTTTTATTTCTAATGGAAAGAAAATTTACACAACTTACCAATGATAAGCAGATGTCAGATAAGTGCCCTTTGCATGTTAATGCTTGTTAAATTAATTAGTATATTAAAGTAGCAAAAATAAAGAAAGTGAATGACAATTAATATGAATGAAGTTTTGTTAGGATAGCACAAAAATAAATGATATGAAGTTAAAAGGTTTAATATGAAAGCGTTAGTGCTTGGCACAGGAGGGGTTACGATCGGGCTCACCTTTTCTATATACCCCCCATGATCCACTAATTTGCATACTGAGAGCATGCTGGGCGTGTATATACATTTGGAGATTGCCTATCTATTAAAAACAAGTTGTTTGTAGCATGATGAAGTCCCCTTAAGTAGCAGATTTTTTTTTAGGATTTTTCTTTTGATTTGTTCTTTGAGTTACGCATTTTTTTTTCTTTTTGTTACATTATTACTATATATAACTAAAATAAAAGGAACATTTGTAACAACCAACAGAGAAACGTCCTAATACTATAATATCCCCTACTTCATGCAATAATATTTCAGGAATTTTAGAATGTATTTGGTACCCATTTAGGAGATCTCTTCAGAACAAGATACCCCCGTTACTTGCGAGTGCATTATTGGAACCTTTTTGTTTCTTTGTAATATTTATTTACTTCTCTTGTTTTTGCACCAGTAAAATTAAACAGTGGTAACCTCAAAAGAGAAATAGATCTTGAGATGTTATATTTAGTTTCTGTCATGACAAAATTCCCTATTATAATAGTTTTTTTTTGTGTATTTTTGCTTGTGTTCAGTAAATTACAACCGTCGAGAAGGAGCTCGTGTACTGAACTGGAACGCACAAGCCGCACCACGCGGGGCCTATGTGGAAAGCAGGGGAGCACAAAGCAACTTTGACAGAGGTCCCCTCCATCCTCTGAGGCAGAGTTCTGCAGGTTAGTTCCTCTACGCTATTTGTTTTGTGACTAATGGAAAGCTGTTACTAATTGTGTTAATACATTTTCAATTAGTATCATTTTGGTTTAGAATGTCCTGTTTTGGAAATGGTTTTCTAAAATATTATTACATGAATAACCGGTCTGTCAGCAGTAGTACAGCACACTTTCCAATTTGTGCACAAGGGATAATTTCATAAAAACTTACAGTATCATGAGACATTATACAGGTGCTTTGTTTTATTGCTCTGAGCACACAAATGATGGTAATAAAACAGTGTTTTTCTGACTGCACAAGATACTTTGCAGGGCCATTGTAGTAAAGCTCTCCATTCTAACGTCCCAGTAGTGGATAAAGAAAAGACACTTGTTTGTGATGTATTTAACAAATATATTTTGGGGAAAAATCAGATATTTGGAACATTTGACTTTGTACTATCCTATCTGAGAGTCAGGTCCGTCCTAATGGTGCACATCACACACTAATATAACATGGATGCCTCCAGGGTACAGCTGACGCATTAAAGTTTTCATTTTTTTTGTAAGCAAAATAAAATATAAAATTATGACTTTTTACCTGCTTAAAGGGACCCTGTCCCTATCCCAACAGGAAGTTGAATTAATTTAAAAGGGCATTATCACCTGTATATAAGTATTAGCAGTTTTTCCCTACCGTAAATATTTTGATTTTTGTACGGTAGGACATTATGCCAATGTGAGGCTCAGAGTGTTTGATATGGGTGGGAGAGGGGTCTAACTGCCAGGTAACTTTGCAGGTCTTTGTCTAATCGGCACATCAAAGCAACTAACAAATATGTGTAAGACGCCTATTGCCATATAACAACATTAAATTCACTTGCTGTAGAAAAATATGGATAACCATTTTTTTTTTTCACGCTCTTTAAGAATAACTAAAAAATAATAATTTGGGGTGAGAGTCCATTTAATTATGTTCTAAGTCGGACTCCTATATAACATTTTCTCTCTCGTACTATACAGTGGTTCTTTTTAAAAGCTTGTTTTGAGATGCACATTTTAATATCTGTTTTAAATATGTGTTTATATCTCTTTTAAATGCTTTAGTTTCGTAATGGTATAAAATCTTTTTAGCTCTGTATTGAAGATTTATATTCTTTTTTTTTTCATCTTCTTTTTATTAGGGTACCGTCCAAATCCACGTGACAGAGCGGCCAGGGGTCGTGGTGGCATTGGACCATCCTGGGCAAATGCTGCCGGCAGTGGAAATAATTCCCGTGGGAAGTTTCTTGGTGGAAATGGCGGCAGAGGTCGCCATGTACGTTCTTTCACTCGGTAGAAGGAATTCATTGGACATCTTATATATGTGAATATTTAATGAAACCATTGAAAATTTTAAAATAAAGCACTGAAGGACCAAAACATGAAGTGCTGACACCGGTGGCAACGGTCACCTTGATATTTGAAGAAACTCTATGTATTTTGATAAACACTCTTAAAATCAAAGTGTAAAACATTTTATTTTTATGTACAGTCTAGTAAACATTTGTGTTTGTTGTCCCTCATTCTTTTCAGCCTTTTTTAAAATAAAAAACAAAGGATGAAAAATGTATTTGTACTCAAATGATGTCATGGATCATGGTATTGCAAACCTATATTTGTTCAGACGCACAGTAAAGGAGTTTAAAGGGCCATTTACCTCACTGTAAGTTCTTCATGGTGTGAAAGCACACAATTGTATGTTAAAATTATCTTTTTTATTTTATTATACTAATAACTAAAAAATCTAAAAATGTTAATGTATGTTTACATACAAGTCTATATTGCCCACTCCCTGTTGCTTGAGTAATAACAGATTGCTGACTGTAGTGTGATGTGTGTATGATAACACAGCACCCCCTGCACTGAACAGTTAACCCATAGCTGACCTGTTTTGGTGAATCCAGTATTCCAGATAGATTTGTTAAAGTTTTTTTTTTCAATTTACAGAGAGGCAAGAGAGCAGAAACCTGATTTTTTTTTTTTTTTTTGCCATAAGGAATTACAAATATTACAAAGTCTGTTCCCTTCAAACTGTTAATATATGAGGAGCCTTACCAGTGTTTTGAATGGGACACACACTTCTGCAACCTGATTTGCTGTGGTAATGCCACAGCATGTGGGCAGCATATTCTACATTTATTTGATTTCTCATTGAAAAATGCATGTATTTGAACATGATTTTAGGAGATCTTTAATGTGATGTAGTGCAAATTGTGCTTAATTAAGTGAACTTTAAGCATATCCTGAGGCTTAATTAAACCAAGCTTTTAGGATGATAGGTCTTCTTTGGTACTTATATGCTGCCAGATCAGTGTTTCTAAGCATTTATTGAATTTCTTTGCTGTTTTTATCCCTACCATGTTCACTGAATTTATGATTAACAAATCCAATTAATGATCATTTTTAATATGCAGGCAGGAATCTTTCCAAGACAACAAGTATAGTTTAATAAGTTGGGCCTCTTAAAAATGGGTGGGAAGTAATGTGTCCCATGGTGATGGCAGCATGAGTGGAAATGGGGTATCTGCACCAAAGAGAAATTGAAGGCTTGAAAACTTGCCTTTCTTGCACTTTATTTTGTTGATTTATAATGGACATTACTTATTGGTGAACCACTTTTTAAACAGATCTTTTCTTATAATTTCTTGAGTATATCAGTTTATCTGATATTTTATCTATAATTCACATGTGTTCTTGTTGGAGCTAGTTTTGCTACCACTTTAATAATTCCTTAATGACATTTGCCATTGTGTTTGAATGTGCTCCAAGACATAGATTCTGTTTCATTGCTTCCCAGTTTATGGGACTTCATTACTTGGAGATGAACATTTCTGTTCTCTTTGTTTCCAATCCGATGTTAAAGGTGACAACAATTGTAATTCTATTATTAACTGATTTTTTTTTATTCTGAAAAACGTAACATTCTGTTCTATGATAATATATAATTTTTCACGTGTTTTTATGGGACACAATACCTTTGTATGTAGAACGTTGCCTTTACCACCATAAGTGGTTTTTGTTTTTCCTTAATGCCATACGGCAGTCCCATAATTATTGCACGATCATTTCAATCATTTTACTTGATAAATGGCCAAACTGTTATTAAAAAGGAAGAGACAATATCTACAGCCCTTATTTAACTACTATATACAATTTTGTTGTATGGCTAGCCACTGATTTGTTGGTTTATCTTTTCTTAACTGTGAAAAGATTATGAATATGGACGCAGTTTTGATTTTTACGTTTAAGACTCCATAGGATCATGCCCTATTGAAGGTATAATATGCTGCTTAAAAAAAAAATGCTTTTTTCCTTGCTGCTTGAAAGTACTTACAAAAAGTCACTAGACCTGCAATAAGGTTTCATTCATTCATATAGATAAAATATATATTCATAAAATTAGTATTTTAACTTAAACTTTAACTTTACAGGTTCAGGCAGATACGCTTCTGTCTTCCACCTAGTAAGTATAGATGCCCATGAGGCTATTGTGATAGTAGTCTTTATCTACCTCATTACTGTAGGCAGGACAGACTCTTGGGCGGATCCATTCCATTCACTGGGCATTTAATGGGTATTGGAGAGAAGTAGCATTGTTAGAGCATTTAACAATAAAGCTCAAATAGAAGCTTTAAAATGTTATTTGTTTTTCTCTTTAAAGAGACACTTAATTCAGTACAAATTGAACCACATCATAGAAAAGTTCTCCTAAAAGCATGTTGACATGCTTTTAGATTTTTTTTAAATACATGCATTTTTTCACTGAGAAATCAAATCAAATCTGTGTTTACAGTCATAAAAGACTACCAACAGTTTCAAGTCAATGGTAAGGTATTTGCCAGACTTCTTACATTTCCAGTTTGAAAGGTGCAGGTTCTAATTTTTTTATTTACCAGCAGAAAATTCAGGTTTCTGCTCTTGTACCTCTGGAATTTGAGTAATGCAGAGGGGTATTAGTGCTTTGCGCCAGGGCTCTGTGCAGCTCTGCGCCAGGGCTCCGTGCAGCTCTGTGTAGTGTTCAGAACAAAGTAAAAAAAAAAAATCCCTTAACACATCTATCTGTGCAGGTATGGAATGCCAGAATCACCTAAAACAAGACCGGTATATTGTATTGACCAGTTAATGCATAGCTGAGTCCAAGGAGATGCAGTGCCTATTTATCACAGCCTTCCCCCATAGAGCTTCACAATAACATACTGGACTTGGCAATGAGGTGTTTACTCATGCAACAGCGAGTAGGCAGGATAGACTTCTATGTGAACAGAGATTTAAAACTACATATTTTAGCTGTTCGCGTAATTTAAAAAAGAAATAGATAATTTTAACATACAATCTTTTGCTCTTTCATACCATGAAGAACACTTGCTGAGATCAGTGGCCCTTTTAAATACAATTTTATTGCTAATCCCTTACAAAACCAAACAACTGAATTGTTTTTGACTACTGCAAGTGAATGATCAGGCAGATTTTGATATGTCATAAAGCATATGATCTGCACATGTTGAGTAGAGATGGCGTCCATGCTGTGCTGAACACAACCGTGTAGTTCCTATCTCTCTGTCCCTATGGATGGTGGGTGCACTTTCACCAATGTTTTTCAGGAAACTAATGAATTGTGACTACAATTCGAGGTTTGTCTTGGGCATAGGAGACTTCTCAACCATTTTAGGCCTTGACTGCCCTTCTGGAGTTGGTCCAATTACTATTCTACACGATATCAAATATCTCAAATGTGAGCTTAAAAGGTAAACCTAACTTTCTTTTGACTCCAAGAATGCTGAGCTCATTGTGTCAAAATGTCAAAAACAGCTGGTGTTCTAAATTAAGAAAGTTACATTCATATTTTGTGTTCTTCAGAAGCTTACATCACCTTATAGCAAAGTCTTTCACACTAATATTTAAAATACTTTCATACTTTCAACTTCTATTTGTCAAAATTCCTCTTTAAAGGAATCACTGGGTAAGCAAATCTTCCATATAACAAGTTAATTTATATAATATACAAAGAATATAGGTTCCCAAACAAGCCTATATTGCAGGGTTAAAGTTGAAAATATATCCCTGTCCCACCTTATTCTGTGTTAGATGATGGTGACTTCCCTGGGTTTTCTTTTTATGCTCTCCAGACGTATCAGTGGGTGAATGCTGGAAGGTTTAAAGCTTCCATTACTGGATTTTGATCTACACTCTTTCTGTAGACCTTTAAGTAGCTCCATTAATTCCTGCTTCTCCAGATCTGCCTGTTCCAGATCCTGACGGTGCTGTCTCTCTGAAGCCATGAGAGAGCGCACATCCAACGTCAACCGTGACATCTGGCTCTGTCAAAACAATTAGTGCGAGTTAGGGCAGTACAACCGAAACGGAGTAAAAATACACTAAGAGCCTAGTTTAGAGGGGGGAAAAAAACCAAGTAGGCACCTAAAGGACCAATGCATAGGTTATACACTACTGTTTGATCTGTTTAATTAATAACGGATTAGTAATAACCGCATTTAAAGAACAATTCATGACTCACTGAAGTGTAGACTCACTGAAGCTATGCTCGCAAAATTACAATATAGAGGGTTTGGGTGTGAAACCGGTGGGTGATTGATATATAGTGCATATTAAGGATGAAGATGAAACACTTATTTTAACAAATATGTTGAAGGTCTTGGGGCAGAAGGGTAGTCTAGTGGAGCGAGGTAAGGAGTTCCAGAGAATAGGGGCAGCATGAGAAGTCCTGAAGGTGTGAGTGTGAGTAGGTGATAAGAGAGGAGGAAAGAAGAAGGTCTTTAGCAGAATGGAGAGGTTGAGGGAGTATTTTGAGACGAGCAGAGATCTAAGCGGGTGCATTATTATTGAGGGCTTTTTTACATTCGGGTCATGATATAAAAAAAAATTCTGGAGGCTATGGGAAGCCAGTGGAGTGACTGACAGAGTGATGCTGCATATTATTTACAAATACATATATTGAGAGGTATTAAGACCATTAGAAAAACAGTTTGGAGAGTGTGAAGGGCTTGCTATTCCACTGTAAGAATACGCAAAGAGAAAATACTGTAGAATAGTAGTACATCCGAGAAAGAGCGTCAGTCAGTAGCACTACAACTCACTCGCTGAATGTGAATCTTTCACTAACTCACATTTCTTTTTGACATTAAAGGTGCTAAAATCGTTATATCTAGTATTTTAAATAACTAAGTTGGGTATGGGCAAAATTATTTAAAAAATAACTTCGAATTTTTTATTTTTATATGTAATTTGTTTTTATTATAGAGATTCGTTTTTTTTCCTCATTTAATTCTGTGTGCTACATTCTCATTGGGGATAGGCGTGTCCTTGTAAACTAATGAGCTTTCCACTACTCCTATAAAAATGTCTGACAGTTTCAGATATCCCTTTCCCATTGTGCAGATAGCCGGTTTCAAGTCTCCTCTAATCTCAGGAAGTTGATCAGCAATATCAAAATGTTAGGTTACAGTGCAGCATAATTGAATATAAAATTTTAAAAAAAATAGAATCTACAATATTTAAATTTTTTCACGTTTTATATGTAGGAGTACAGTGGTCATTAAAAAGCACTTGAGAAAGTCAGCTGTGACAACAGACTTTATACCAAACGGGCACCGTCCAGATACCTTCAGTTCTTCAATCTCACTCTGTAATATGCTTTCTTTCTGCACCATGTGTCTTCTTTGTGAGTCAAGTCGCGATTCCATCTCCTGTTTTGTCTCCTCCACTCTGCAGATCATTTCAGACCTAATAAAAACATATTTTATACTGTTTATGTTGTGATTAAATCGGCACTGTGTTATTTATAAAAGTCTTTACCTGAGCAACAGCTGCAAAACATCCTATGTAAATCCCCAATATCGCAGTTCACACCATGTTTGAGGCCAAAATAATTCCCGCTAGCTATGTTAATCACCTGTTCCCGAAAACATTGCGAGAAAACTGCTACGACAAAGCCGAAAAGCACGGCACAAATCTCCTTTGATTTTTTTACTGACAAAAGATTATGAGTTACTCTGTAAGACTTTTACAACAAAACCCTATTCTAATCTGATTTTACAGATCCCTCGCAAACCAGGGCAGTGCCTTAACTACAAAAAGCTGACGGAAATATTATGTGTACCAAAGACACTCCGCTTTCAAAACCTTTGCCGAGTGTTGCAGCAGCAGGTAAAGTGACAGTATAGCACCTAAAAACATTTAAAAATGATATTTCCACATTTTGTTTGACACTTAACAGTCAAATATCAACATGTGTGTAATTATAAATGATGATATTGTATTATAAGCCCATTTGGTAACACACAAACCAGTACTCAAGGGGTTAAAACATATCATAAAAATCACATTGCCTAGAAACAAATGCTCTAATGCAATGTCTATATATTATTAACACAAAATGCACTCATTTTTATATATTGGAGCTATCAATACAATACATAACAGTTGTGCTCAAAAGTTTGCTTACCCTGGCAGAAATTATGAAATTTTGGCATTTATTTTTAAATTTGACTAATCATGCAAAACAAAAACATTTTTTACTGAGGGATAGTGATCAAATGAAGCCATTTATTACCACACTAGTCGTTTGCCGTCATAAATGACGGGATAATAAAAAAAATTTCCACACCCCTTCCCTTGTATCTCTTTCTCATCCTGGTGCTTGTGCATTGTTTTGCTTATTATTGTTTTTATATATAAAAAAACTAGGAACCATTACACAGATATTATCACTAATATTAATTAGTTTTTTTCACTCATTTGTTTTTATGTTATTTCCTACACACAAACTGGTTCATATTGTACATGATTGTTATGTTAATTGACAAAATAGTTAATATGCCAAATTATTTTTATCACTAAAACACATTATTAATTTTTTTTTATAATCTTATTTATAGCACTTAATTTACATATGGAAGCACCGAGTTCCGGTCAATCATTATTTTTTTTTGTCCATTCCATATGACGTTGTATTAGCAGTGATTTTGCCTGTAATTGGTTGGCTCACATGAGGAGTGGCTGGCCACACTCTAGGCTGCCCTGTACTGTAACCACTGCTATAGACATAAAGCTATAGAAAATGATTACAGTGTTTATCAATCTTTTCTTTATTAGTCCTTGATGATGGACATTACCTTAGAAGCTCTAGTTCTGTTCTTAGCTCTGCTATACAATTATGCTGCAAATCTTCAGCACTCAGAATTGTATAACCGCAGCCATTCGGACATTCCCGGCTCCGGTGATCACACACTGCCAAGTGGCTATCCAGTTTTCTTCTCTCAAACTGGGCTGGGCAACCTGAGAAAACAGCATAAAATACAGACCAGTATATTTACCAATAACTGGATAATTCAATAATGATTAATTATCAACGTAATACTGTGTCCCCATCCCTGTTTCATCACCTTCCTATGTCTGCTATGACCACATCCCTTTACTCTCTATCTCTGCTCTCTCTTTCCACCTGCTTTCACTCTCTCTTCTCTCTCTCTTGCACCAATCTACTTTTCTCTTATAGGATCCCATTTAAAATGTAAGCCAGCCCTCTCTATGTCATGGGGAAACCAGGAATAAAAGCACTCCCTTAACGCATGCAATGGGTGACCAATCAGGGTAGTGCCCATGTGGTCTTGGTTTTACTCTACTTTACTGCTATATCTGATTGATTAAAAGTCTAACCAATCAGAATGCAGATTTCAATGAAATCATGATTGGTTAGACTTTTAACCAATCAGATATAGAACATGAGTATTTCAAATACTCAATTCTGATTGGCTAAAATATGATTGACATGTATTTCAGCCAGTCTGAATTCACAATAAATAGTATATAAGGCAAAGACATAGTCAGAAAAACATTAGTCGCGCAGGAGCTCCTTAGGGAAAGAGCTTCATTAGATGAAGTTTTTATTTTATATAGCTGAAGGTTTTTTAGGTGGTAGCCCATTTCCACAGGCCCATGATGAGAAACAAGGGCTTAAGAGAACAGATTTTTCTATCAACATGCCTACTTATCCAGTTGAACAATGAGGAACCAGGGCCTAATTGATCATCACTGAAGGGTGTCAAAATGATAGGCAATATATATTTTACAAATATGTCCACTGTGGTCTCAGTTTTCTTTTCTAAATGGTTTTTGAACAGCAAAACTTAGTATCATTTATATAGTTACTGATCATTGCAAGCTAATGAGCTGTTTATTTGTTCTGTTGAAAGCACTGGTAGTTTTAACTGTTGCATTTTCATTGTGCAGACAGAAGCTTCTCCAGCCTTAGGAAGAAGATCAGAAAAGATTCTGCAAATTATCAAATGTACATTTCCAAAGTTGATAGTATATGGAAGATGAATAGTTTTGAGGACAAGAGAATATAGTAATTTCATATACCATCACTAGCATACTTAGTAATGTTTCTGTTGCTGACCTAAGAGAACTTACCAGCATTTATACAAGACATGCGGCCATATTCACATTCCTTCTCATGTTTGTCAACAGATTCCAAGGAGCAAACGATCACACAGCCACCCCGGACATTTTTACAGTGTATCTGAAGCCTGCTCAGGTCATTACGCATGTACCTAAGTGACAGAAGCATACATGTATATATAAAACACATTAAAAGTTAAATCAAGAAGACAGAACATCTGATCACTTTTGGGAAAAAATATTTTTTTTCTAATCCTAAAATGAATATGACTTTTGCAAAGTTACGGTCTTGGTATATTTTTTATGTTTTTGGAAGCAAAATCTTATCATCTTAAAAACTTTCCATTTACAAGAATATTTCTTAAATAATTACCGAAATGTAGTTTTGCATGTTAAAGACATTATGTTAATTTAAGAAAATCACCAATAAATAATCATATAAACAAAAAAATGTGTTTTATCTGCTTTTTTTAATTACAAGAGAATTGAGATGAAGTCTCATGGAGAGCATGAAGTATAAACAAAGTCTCATGGAGAGCCAGTTAATGGTATGTTCTTATCTCTTCACATTTGCTTGGATGGGGATACAGGTTAAATTAGTTGGAAGTCCCGACCTCCATAAGATTTACCATCCCTTTGTTTTCTGTTACATATCAGGACAGAGGAGGAGCAAACAATCCCATAGTGTTTTGATTTAATGTCATTTCTCTACACTATTCCCAATTATTTTTCATACAGCAGTAGTTTTTGATAATGTTGAAAATATGATCATTTAAATGCAAGACAGAAATCATTGGACTAAAGTGATCCATTAAAGGGCCAGTATATGCACTTTTCATAAAATCATTTTTAGTTCACCATTACTTAACATTAAAACAACAACATTTAGACAGTCTTACACTTAACTCCCTTATTTCTGTTCCATTCCCTTGTGTAAACCCCACAAGACACCAAAACATAATGAGGCAGAATCCAATGCAGTCACTCACTCTCAATCAGAAACAATGTGTGTGAGAGAACATACAAGTGAATGCATGGGAGTATGTATTTGTTTGAGCGCATTTTCCTTTAAGGGTGTGCATACATGAAAGTATGTTTGTATATGTGTGAAAATACAGGAGAAAGAGTACATATGAGTGAGCATGCAGGAGACAGTATGCATTAAGGTGAGTGTGAGATTATTTTTGTGAAAGTGTACCTTTGTGAGACAGGGTGCAATTGTACATGAAAATATGTGAGAGTGTGTGTGCATTACCAGTAGAGTGCATGCGTGACAGTGTGTTACTGCAGAATATGTATGTGAGTTGTCCATGACAGAGCGATTGAGACCATGGTCATGAGCAAAAGTGGATGCAAGAGCATGTGAGTGAGAATGCATAAGATTTTGAGCATGTGTGCCTACAGACCTGAAATATTACACTAGGGTGAAATAAAATCTGATTGATTGAGAGGCAACCAAAAGTAGAAAAACAGGGAAATCCAAACAAGAGGAAAAAGGGAACAACACACCCAGGATACAAAAGTGTCAATTAAATCATACTGACAGTAGTAGATGATATAGGGAAACCGGCACAGTGCTGGTCAAGAGCAGAAACTGCAGCAGACTGGAAAACTCAGGGGATTCTCGGGGGATCCTCAGAGCTTGAGAGTGTGTGAGAGTGTATGTACGGTATATGCACAGTTGTGCTCAAAAGTTTGCATACCCTGGCAGAAATTGTGACAATTTGGCATTTATTTTGAAAATATGACTGATCATGCAACAAAAAATATTTTATAGCCATTTATTATCACATAGTTGTTTGGCTCCTTTTTAAATCATAATGATAACAGAAATCACCCAAATGGCCCTGATCAAAAGTTTGCATACCTTTAGTTGCCCCCTTTAGCATCAATGACAGCGTGCAGTCTTTTGTAATTGTTGTCTATGAGTCCCCAAATTCATTGAGGTGGTATAGCTGCCCATTCGTCTTGGCAAAATGCCTTTAGGTCATGCAAAGTCTTTGGTCGTCTTGCATGAGCCACACGTTTGAGATCTCCCCAGAGTGGCTCGATGATATTAAGGTCAGGAGACTGTGATGGCCACTCCACAACCTTCACCTTTTTCTGCGTAACCACTGGAGGTCAACTTGGCTTTGTGCTTAGGGTCATTGTCATGCTGGAAAGTCCAACAGCGTCCCATGCGCAGCCTTCGTGCAGACTGACAGTATTTTCTGATAACATGCTGAATTAATCTTGCCATCAATTTTCACAAGTTTCCCCGTGCCTTTAGAGCTCACACCACCCCAAAACATCAGTGAGCCACCACCATGCGTCACAGTGGGGATGGTATTCTTTTCACTATAGGCCTTGTTTACCTCTCTACAAACATAGCGCTTACGGTTGTGACCATAAAGCTCTATTTTGGTCTCGTCACTCCAAATTTGAGTGATCCAGAAGTTGTGAGGCGTGTCAAGGTGTTGTCGGGCATTTTGTAACCGGGCTCTTTTGTGGCATTGGCGAAGTAAAGGCTTCTTTCTGTCATCTCAATTTTATTCAAGTATGGTCGTATTGTGCTCCTTGAAACCACCACACCGTCTTTTTCCAGAACACCCTGTATTTCTCCTGAGGTTACCTGTGGGGTTTTCTTTGTATTCCGAACAATTCTTCTGGCAGTTGTGGCTAAAATCTTTCTTGGTCTACCTGACCTTGGCTTGGTATCAAGAGATCCCTGAATTTCCATTTCTTAATAAGTGATTGAACAGTACTGGCATTTTCAAGGCTTTGGATATCTTTTTATATCCTTTTTCATCTTCATGAAGTTCCATTACCTTGTTATGCAGGTCTTTTGACAGATCTTTTCTGCTTCCCATTGCTCAGTATCTAGCCTGCTCAGTGCATCCATGTGAGAGCTAACAAACTCATTGACTATTTATACACAGACTTTTCGTTTTCTCGCAACTCATGATCTCTCTCTGCCACCTTTATCTCGCCAACTCTTTGTCCCTTTTTCTCCAACTCCTCAAGCTTGTTTTCTTCGACCTTCTCATCCCTACTTTCTGAACTCCTCATCCTACAAGCTGCCCTAACTTCTTGACTCTTTATCTCTCCAATATCCGTTCTTTCCCTCCCAACTTCTCAATTCCTCTTTCTTTCCCAGTTCAAGGAAAGGTTTCTGTTTTCCCAATCTGCAGTCTTATTCTTTCACAATTCCTCATTTTCTCCATAAACCATATCCCATTATACGTCCCAACACCTCTTTCTTGTTTCTCATCTCACTCATCGGACCATCAGAGTCTCAAAGACTGGCAATTGAGTACCAAACATTTGTTTTTTAGATTCTTAATTTAAATTCCTACTCTACTTAAGGGAGTTGCATTTGACATAGCTCTTCATAAACAAGAAATCTGCTTGGTTAGCCCTTGATAAATACATTGTGGGTGGCTACACTGTTTTACATAGAACTATTCTATTATTTCACCCGTACTACTATACGGACATTCAATAGCATTTAAATAACAACCGAAATATTCTTTCTTTGCCCATTCAAGCGGCTGCAAAACATTTTACTGCCTTGTTAAGTGCAGGCAACAAATCACATCAGCAAAACTGCTGGGGATATATAGTTTTTACAATTTACGAGGTTCCTTATAAAGAAACAGTAATAAATAGTGCTAAGTGGTAGAGCCCAACCAAGCAACAAGCATTGGAATGTCACTTGTTTTAAGATGAACATTCTTTCAGATCACAACAAGATCTCACTTGGCTTTAAGGGGATAGCTGCAGGCACAATGTGGGGTCCTTTTCTCACCCGCTGTACTAAAGGGACACAACTATGTTACACAGCAAAGGACCCAGTTATTCTATAAATGGAAAGTACGTGTTATTACAAATTATAATCTGTTGCTATTGAAAGTTTAGAGTGAAAGTATTAAATAATAGTACTTGATAGTTGTGCATAATAAACTTAAATTACATGAAACAGACCATTCTCGTAATTATATCTCCCATGATTATTTATCTCTCACAGAGGGGTAATAAGCCAAAAGAACACTGAAAAAGCCTTATTGTTTATGCCAACTGGGCATGCTTTGTAGCTTATCATCCCCACTGTGAGAGCTTAATCACATCAGAGAAAGTGATTATGAGAGGAAAGGGTGAATTTTTTGTTTAATTTATGCTTAAAATGCCCAACATTCAAGCTCAATTATCTTATACATATACTCATACAAAAATGAAAAGTGCCTATTTTTTTATTATAAATTTTAACTGGAAGCATTACTGTGTCACTTCAAATATACAGATTGTATTATTAATGAGGCTGCATAACCTTAAAGGGACACATATTCGGTGGAAGTTTCCTATCTTGTTATTCTAGATATGCCTGTGCCCTACACAACATTATATTACACTTTGACTACAATCGTATCAACCTTTACCTGTGGAAGTCCTCAAATGGCTCTAAATACATAGTGCTGTGTAATTACATATGCAAAAATGTTATTCTGTTGAATAAATATCACTTTCTTTTCATAATTACCCGCTGCAAAAGTTGCTGTGTAGGACACAGACAGAACGATATACAGCAAGGTGAGTCTGTGGGTCTATAAGAAGCATGCTGTAAGGCACAGCAGTTGAAGCATTTTTAATCTCCCAATCAGTCTCTGGGGAGTAAGAGGCTCAGACAACCTCCAGCAGTGACACCGTAGCTATTTTGGACACACTTGGAGGGTCTGTTGATCAAAACCTTCAGCATGTTAGAAGATACAGAAAGGAACCATTTTTTTATACAGTTTTATGCCACTACTTAGAATCTGGTTAGAGTTGTAACTGTGATTGTCTGAAATGACAAAGAGCACCAAACAACACAGGTGTAATACCCAGTGACAGTTTATTTAATGTTGTCTATGGAGTTTCACTAAGGCATGCTAAGGCAGGTAGGAAATCAGTGTGTCTATTTTCTATGTAGGTGTAAACTTCTCAATGGAAACTATCCAATGTGGCCTATTTGCCATTACAACCATAGTGACTCTAGTACTAGGTGTTTTTAACGACTGTCAACATTATAAAGACAGAAAGGGCCAGAGAGATAGAAACAGAAAAGGAGCAAGAGAGAGATAGAAGAGGCAGGCAAAAAAAGATAGGAAAATAACAAAAAACAAATAGAAGAGGAGCAACGAAAGATAAATAGAAAGGGAAAAGAGAGGATAAGAAAAGAAAGGATAATATGGGCAGATTAAATAAATAAATAATGGTGGTAGAAAAAGAGAAAAGGGACAGGAGAGAAATATAGGTGACAGAAAAATGGGAGAGGCAGATTGGTACATAGTGAAATGTGGCAAGAGCATCAATGAGAGAATATTTAGTGAGTATTAAGAGAAAGGGTAGCCTGGGGAAAGAAAAAGAGGAATTTAACAAAAGGGAAAAGGGAGCTTTAGGGGAAGAGGCTGTGTAGGCAACATGAGAATCAAATGGGAAAAGTAATGAGAGAAGCAATGGAAGACAGAGACAGTAGTTAAGTATGTACCAAGATTCACAGACCAATGTCATAAATCACAATAACATATATAACAAAGGAAAAACTCAGCACTGTAATTCAGATTTTAAAGGGACTCTGAACTCATGGATACTGCTCTGTACCAAAATATAATGCGGTCAAAATCAAGTAGAAAATGTGTAAAAATATTTTAGTTTGAAGCTCTTTTCACCGTTTTTAAATGTTGCTGTGTTAGCTTTTATTGCACCCAAACTTTGTATTTACCTTATTCTTAGTAGGTGTTCACTGCTCTGCACGATTTATTGAACTTATGGAGAAATGATTTCAGGTCCTGGAGGGGCTATAATTTACATTCCACCCTAAATACTTATATACTGTCTTCACTGCAATAGTACATTACCCATTTTCCCTTTGGGTTTCGAATGACTTTAGAACCCAGAAGATGATATATTTTTTTTAATGACAAAGAGAGTATATTTCTATATGTAGGATGCCTTTGATTGTTGGTGAACCTGCCCTGGCTATGAAACTGTAAATGAATTTAAAGGGATATAGCATGCAAACTGATCTATCACACACTTAAAAGAGAACGTATTAAAGGTAAGTGAGCTGGGTTTCAAATGTTTCCTAATAAACAGCTATTGATTAGTAGAAAAATATGTATTATATTGAAAAGTTTAATGTACTTACATATTTATATGCTAGGTGCTATCTGGATGTGCACACCCCTAGGAAGCTTACATAAAGTGTACCTTGCAGGGTACAGTGTGTGACCTCTAAAGGAAGTGATGGTTGGTGGGGGTCGCAGCTGAAATTGCCCATAAGGAGACAGGTAGAGAGAAAAGAACAGACAGCAATTGTCAGATTGTGATACAAATGTTTCAGTCTTTACTTCCTCCTGATTAGCCAAACATTTTTTTTCAAATTGTATACCAGTTTAACCTGGGAGTGGAGGGTGTTAACCCTAAATTTCAACTGACAAAAATGAAAAGATATTTTGCTAACTTCAAGGTAAGTGCTTAAATGCTTATTTTGGTATTTTTTTATGTTTTTTTTTTATCATACACTAGTAATTCTCCTATATTAGATGCACACATAATCCAGCTCACTTACATATCCCTTTAAATATTATAAAGTGTCTGTTTTCATGAAAAATCTTTTTTTAAACTTGTTTAAAAACTTATTGGAAAATAATAGGATATACCCATGTGTTACGCATGACTCTATATCTCATTGATCGTCACCTATGACTCATAAAGTTATATTGTTACGCATTGGCTGACAGGGACAAACCCCCAAAGATGGTTATACATTCAGAGCAGTTTATTCTGCCCCAGAAGCTTTTTTTTTTTTTTAAAGAAGCAAACTGTTCATCATTGTCAAATGTTCTCTGTCAGGTGCAACAAAAAAAAAAATGAAATGTTTGAGATTTAAGTGGGTTAAAAAAAACCTCTTATAAAACAGGGAGATCAGCATCAAGTAGAAAAATCTAAATAAGTATCCATTCTGCTTTTAGTCCTCTGGTTGATGATCTAAAGCAGTATTAATAAATCCCATATACCTTTTATTAAGAACTAGCGACTTGCCCGTCAAAAAATGACGGCAATACAATTGTAAGGCAGGTAATGCTGTTTGCCACACAAAGTAAGTCTTTTGGTTGTGTGAGTACCTTCGGCGCTTGTTGCGAGCCTTGTGCTGAGAACCTTTGGCGCTTATTTCGAGCCTCTCGTTTGGTGTATTTTTTGTTATCAGAGCTCCTTTGCAAGGACTGCGCTGATCTCCTTTTGGCGCTCATTGCGAGCCTCTCCCCTGGTGTCGTTTCGCTCCTATAAACACTGATGGAGCTCCTTGTGAGGTGCGCGCTGAGCACCTTTGGCGTTTATTGCGATCCTGTCGTCTGTTTTTTTTTTCCTGCTATGTATTTTTTTATGATAATTAATTAATTAATAAAATCATAAATTAATATACTTTACCTATTTATAATTAATATATGCAGAAAGCAATATGCTGAAGAGCTAACACTCTGTTTTGATGTTCCTGCAGCATACAATGTAGATTTGCACTGTTGATGACCTTAGGTGTAAGCGTCAGCAGTGTGTAGTGTAAATAGGCTGTGTGCGCGAGGGGAAACAGTTTTTTCTCTCGCTTAGGGGTTTTTCGAGTGGCGAAACTCTTGAAATTGGACTTAGATGCGTATGTAACCTCACTCCCAGAAGCCCTGGGTGTCCCCTCTTGCGGTGTGTTTTTTTGTTTTGTTTTTTTTGCTTGTATTTTGTGTGTTTTTTGCTGTGTATGGTTCGGCCGTTAAGTTCGTATTTTTTGCGGCTCGTTTTTTTTTTCTTCTAAGTGCCGGTTTTTTTTTGTAAGTGTTACGGGCCATAATTTTTTTATGATGATTTTTTCAAAGTGCTAGAGGTCTTGCACTGTGAATTGTGTATTTGAGTTTTGTGTTGATGTGTATTTCCCCGGGTTGTAGGTATGATGCGCAAGGTGTGCGGGTGTCGTAGGGATGGGCGCTTATCTCCACCAGCGCAGTGAGCGCCCTCCCTGCCTAAGACTAATGGGGTCGTATGGATGAGCGCTCCTTGCCTGGCCGCAACTGTGGCCCTTACTTCAAACGGTCTGCGGCCCACAACTGTGCCCTCGCTTTACGAGCCCACAGTTTTACTGTTGCGTTACCAAAGGATTTTGGCTAGCCCGCGCTGCTGAGAACTATATATGTGATATAGCAGATTATAGAAATGATGTCAGTTTGTACCTGTGTATGGGCCTCAGGTCGGCAACAGACAGTGTCAGTCTGTCTTCAGGGCAACTGTTGTGGTGAACAAGCCAGCCATGTATGCAAGATGCACAAAAAGCATGTTCACAGGGGGCTTGTAACGGGTCTTGTAGAACATCTCTGCATATACAGCATAGGAGACCCTCATTCACATATCCAAGGAACCGCTCCATGTCATAACCCATTGTTCTGTGAGAAAAAAAGAATAAACTACTAAGTGCAACATTAACAAGAAGACATTATAAGCAAAAGATGACCAAACTGTTGTATATGAGATTGGAATACACAACAGTTACAATCTATTAGTCTGTAAAATGTACCAAGACCCACAGATGATTCTAAAAGAAAAGTATTTGACTCTAGTTTTCATTTCTAGCTGAGAGGTGATTGCCATTGGTAATTGCGGAAAGTGATTTGCGTTGTTCAGTTGTTTCTAATGCTCTGTAACCTCACGGATCATAACACACCAGGACATATTTATGTCCTTGGTCATGCTGATCCACTTGGCATTCATAGCAGAGATACTGGAGTGGATTGTCAGTTCCTTCTCCAGGGGGCCACAACATATAGTTCCTAGGTGGCCCAATCCTGCACGGCTTCAGGGTGGTGTGACCTCTTGGTTCCCTGACTTGGAATCAAACCCAGGTTGCAGTGGTGAAAGCACCAAATCCTAACCACTGGACCACAAGGGAACCCATTGTGGAAAGTAGTGGATCTTAAATGTTATGTACCTCACCTATCTGAAGAGGAAACAGGAGCCAGAATTGTAGGAAGTAGAAAGGAAGGCTACTTGGGAGTAACACTCTGAGGGTTGTTTTAAATGGTACTTAACAGTGAAGATAAAGACTGATGTTATTCTACTGAGGCTAATAGCTGTTTGATGAATTATCCCATAGATCAATAGAAGTTTCAATTTCCAATAATGAAGTAAATAATCCCCTTTATAATGCAGCAGGAGAGAAGATGCATCATACGGAGGTCTGCCTGATATCAGGGAAGATAATGCAGAAGTCAGATGTTATAATTCTACCTGATAATTGTTTCTTCTCTATTATGTGCTACTAATTATCAGGAGATAGTAAGAGGCTGTAATAAGGAGTATGCAATAGAGGTTCCAGATCTGGTGCAGTTTAAAACTATAGCTAATAAACGACTCTTTATTGATTAAATGTTATTTAAGAATGTATTTCCTTAAACAAAACAAATATTGAAATACTAGCTACTTGCCCATCAAAAATGACAGGAATACAATTTTAAAGCTGGGAATGCTGTACCTTCGGCACTTATCACAAGCCCTGTGCTGAGAATCTCCCTCCGTCTACTGTACGGGCATCGCCGCTCATTGCAGGACTTGGCAAGCCACAACTTTCGTGCTTCGCAATGATCACCTTTGGCGCTCATCGCAAGCCTCTCCCCCCGTGTAGTTTAGGGACCTCGCAATTAGTGTTACTTCCTTGAGTTAAGTGTTACTGGCTTGCGTTAAGTGTTACTGGCTTTGGTCTCTTTTTTACTGGCTTAGGCCTTGTTTTCGTCTGCTTACGTGTTTTCGGACGCCATTTTTTCTCTTGCTTAGGCGATTTTCGAATATGCCTCAAATTCACTTGCAACCTCACTCACAGGCTCCCTGGCTCTCCCCGTGTGCTGTGTGTGAGTGAATTTGAGGCATATTTGTGCTTCTTTGCTGGTCTTCCCAGTTCCGTGGTTCGTCCGTTAAATTCGTAATTAATTGCATCTTTGCAACTGTGTGCCAAGGTTTGTGAGGCCATAGTTGCATCTATATGCTTAGTTCCTAAGTCCTACAGGGTTCGTGATGAGAGCGGGTCCTGCAGCCTAAGTCCCACGGTCCTCGTGATGAGTGCCTTTGGCGCTTATTGCAGCCCTGCAACAGCGCGCCTCGCTTTAACATTGCGTGACCAACAGCCCGTATATCCACAACTATTCTATGTGATATAAGTTTTGTGGATGTATCAGAAAGGCTAACTGTAAAACTTCAATGCAAGAGTACAGTAAAAATATGCATTTTTTTTTTAAACAGCATTTAGCTGATGGTGTCCTTGTCATTACTTATCAGTTAAAATTGCCCACAGGTGGAACCTCCATTGCTTCCCTTTAAAGACTTAAAGAATTAGTTTGACGCCAGCAGAAAAGTAGTATGTTGGCATAATAGTCACATTCATCCCTGTTAGGCTAGGAGTTATACCATAGTGTTTTCAAGATTGCAAAGCAGTTTGCCTACGTCTTACAACAGTGCTGAGAATGCAGTCTATATTATAACCAAAGTAATGTCCCCCTGCAGTATTAATCAGAAGCACTTACCTGTAGCTTGCAGTGGCAGTGCCAGTAGCTTATAGTAAGGAAGACGACTCAGCACAGCTGCACCTATCCAGTCTGCATACTACTTCTGCATGATGAGCACTAAGAAAGAGGATCAGTTGCTGTGTTTCCTAAGAGACAGCTCCCCGGTGGCTGGACAGTCAGCAGCTGGGCATAGTAAACAATACAGCACTGTTCACTTGGTCTTATAAAACAAGACATGTCTGTGGACACCACATTCTATAAGAGAGATCAAATTAAGGAATAGAGGATATACTTTATAGTAATATAACCAAGTAGCACTTTATAAAGATACTGCAAAAACATATAGCTGATTGGCCTGAAAATAAGCCACACTTTATATCTAAATTTCAACTGTGAAAAGTTAAGGAGCGGCTTAAATTCACAACTTTACAGAAATTGCCTTTTACGACATTTTGTCATATTGTATGCTGTGTAAAATTATGCTGATTTCTAATTTTTAACCCTCGCTCCTCACACTAGTGCGGGGGGGGGGGGGGAGTGCATCTAGGGTACAGAGAGAGAGGGAGGGAGGGAGGCAGAGAGAGAGGGAGAGGGAAAAAGAGAAAGGGAGGGAGACAGAGAGAGATGGGGGGGAGAGAAGGAGGGAGAGAGGGGGTGGGAAAGAGAGGGAGGCAGGCAGAGAGAGATGGACGCAGGGAGAGAGGGAGGGGAGCAGAGAGAGGGAAGAAGTCAGGCAGGCAGAGAGAGATGGAGGGAGAGAGGGAGAAGAGAGAGGCAGGCAGGCAGAGAGAGATGGAGAGAGGGGAGAGGGGGAGAGGGAAGAGGGAGAGAGGGGAGGGAGAGAGGGGAGAGAGGGGAGTGAGAGAGGGGAGAGAGGGGAGGGAGAGAGGGGAGAGGGAGGGAGAGAGGCGAGGGGGGAGGGGGAGAGGGAGGGAGAGAGGGGAGAGGGAGGGAGAGAGGGGAGGGGGAGAGGGAGGGGGGGAGGGAGAGAGAGGGAATGGGGAGAGGGAGGCAGAGAGGGAGTGATAGAGAGAGGGGAATGGAGAGAGAAAAAGGGAGAGAGAGAAGAAGGGAAAAGAGGGGGAAAGAGAAAGACAGAGAGTACACAAATTGCAGAGAGAGGATACAGTGAGAGACACAGCGCAGAGAGAGACAGAAAGCACAGAGAGAGAGAAAGAGACAGAGGGCGCACAGAAAGAGACAGCACAGACAATTGAACATAACATATAATACCATCATTTATGACGGGCAAGTTACTAGTAAAAAATATAGATTGCCTACAACATTTTACACTTTAATTTTATAGTTTAGTCCTAAAGTTTATTCTTGTCAATGCTTTACACTGAAAACAATACAGCCACAGGGAGAAATTAGCAGCTGTAGACAAGCACACTAATAAGAAAGATGGATCACAATTGATAAAAAAAACACAGACAAAATAGAAAATAAATTAAAGGATAACTGAAAAGTCTTTATTTTCTTTATCTGCTTTTAAAAAACAGCTGAAGTTTGGGGGAACAAGCAAACAATATTAGTACAGAGCCGTAAACATAAAAGGAATTTAGAGCCATAAGCATGAAAATATTTTAGAACTATGAGCATAAAATGATTTTAGAGACAATATCACATGAGAAATGTCTGTAAATTGCATGTATAAGTATCAACTGTTCAAGTCAGAGAAAACCACTGAATATTAAAATAAGCCATGTTCCTGTATTATTACTGCATATCAGATATTTCTTCTGTTTTACAAATGAGACACATAACTCAATTTAAAGGATCACTATAGTTAGGGGAAAATTTTATATATGTGAAATATGTAACAAACTTGCATAAAAACACTTTTTCTTTTTGAGAATATCTCACAACAGACTCTTCTTGTGCCTAAAAGTTTTCATATAAGATGTCTTCAACCATTCCTTTTGGCTTGGAGTATGAAGGGGATGGTCAAGCTATTTTTTTGAGGAAATAATGAAATTTGTACTCTCACTGGATGATTCAAGCAAACTTTTAGCATTTGGCTACTTCCCCTTTAGAAAGCACGGTACCTAATATTTAAGATGTAGAAATATACAAACCCTCAGATACACCACTAAGCTTTGCAGGGGCTGCAAAGTAAATTGTTATAGTCTATTTGACCTTTCCTGTTGGCTGGCCATATGCAGGCTGCTTTTTCAGTGTGGAGCGGCCACTTTTTCAGTAAATTTCTTAGGGTTTAGTGTTAAGGTTAGGTGTTTGGTTTAAGTGTTAGGGTTGGTGTTAGGGTGGGTGTTAGGGTTAGGGAAATGGAACTTGCAGATTATAAGCTTTACACTGCCAATAAGTTCACTGCCATCTTGGCCGCACCACTTATTTAGGAACCCTGGTGGTCCAGTGGTTAGGATGCGGTGCTTTCACTGCTTCGATTCCAGTCAGGGAACCAAGAGGTCACACCACCCTGAAGCCCTGCAGGGTTGGGTCTGGTCAATACTTGGAATACCAGGAGCTGTATGCTGTGGCCCACTGGAGATGGAAATAGCAACCCACTCCAGTATATCTGTATGAATAACAAGTGGATCAGCATGGCGTGTTGCAGTCCATGAGGTCACAGAGAGTTGGGCTTGACTGTATGACACACACAAGAGGCTACTTAGTGCCTAACTTTATGAAAATGGGATGTATCCCATTTTAAATTTGCCACCACTGACATCTGCAGATATTTTGCAGCGCTGCTGATGTTTCACGCAAGTTGTAACCTTAGAAGGTTACCCTAACCCTTAAACTAACCCTAAGAGTTTACCTAACCCTAACTCTATAGTATGGGTGCATAAAATCGCAGCGCCATCTAGCGGTTTGTGGGCGGCACTGCTGCTGCCACTGCTGGCAAATTTCAAAAGGGAAAGGACCTGAAAATGAAACTTTTATTGGCTGTAAGGTAAAATGATCCTTCTGGATCATTACCTTGTCGTGGTGAAGGGGCTTGTGTACCTCAATAAAGCTGTGAGCTATACCATGTAGGGTCACTCAAGATGGGCAGGTCATAGCAGAGAGGTTAGACCAATCACAGTCCACTGGAGAAGGAACTGCTGACCCACCCCAGTATATTTGCCAAGATAACCTTAAGGATAAGCATGAGCAGAGACATAATGATAGATATGCCTGGCATACTGTGGTCCATAGGGTCAGGTAGAGATGGACACAACTGAACAACAACAAGCCATGAGTATAAAAGCATTTAAAGAAAACTTCACATTTAGATGACTCTGCTTGTGTATAGGAAATTCCATCTTAGATGCTAGTCTACCTATAGCTTAGGAGGGAAGGGTATTTTAACTGTGTTTATTCTTCAATTTAGTTTTGTTGACAAGTGACTATATAAAGTGACAGTCCTTTAAGAAGACTTAATAGAGGTCTTTTCAGAAACCTATTGCTCATATTTCTATCAGGTGTCTTATATTGTTAGGAACAAATGCATAAGGTCTGCTTCCATTCCAATTATCAATACAATAGTTAAACATTAAAGTCTTTGGACCTATCCTGTTATGGGCACGCACAGGAAGCATGAAGCCGACTTCCTGATGTAGCTGTTGCTAAGTGGCCGGTAAGTGGTTAGGGGTTTAGAGGGTTAGGTTTAGAGGGTTAGGGTTAGGGCGGGTAAGTGGTGTTGGGGCTTAGGGTTAGGAAGTTACTTTTAGGGTGTTAGGCTAAGAGGGTTAGGGTTAGGGCCGGCAAGGTGTATAGGGTGTTAGGGGTTTAGGGTTAGGACCGGTAAGTGGTGTAGGGGGTTAGGGCTAGCAAGGGGTGTAGAGGGTTAGGGCCGGCAAGGGGTGTAGAGGGTTAAGGGCTTAGGGTTGGTAACTGGTGTAGGGGGCTAGGCTTAGGGCCGGTAAGGGGTGTAGAGGGTTAAGGGCTTAGGGTGGGTAACTGGTGTAGGGGGTTAGGGTTAAGGGCTTAGGGAAAACAATGGGACACGCGACCAGGATGCTTCCCGTGTCGTGTGTGCACATAACAGGATAGATCCAAGTCTTTATTTATCCTAAACTTGGTAAAAACATTTTGCTCCTAAGAACATACCATAAATATGTAAGCCAATGTTGTTAGTTATATAGAGTGGGAACACTAGGCAGGATTTCTGTCATAACTATATAAATATATACATATTACTACTAAAAGTAACACAAATATCCAACCAA
Source organism: Discoglossus pictus (assembly GCA_027410445.1). NCBI lineage: Eukaryota > Metazoa > Chordata > Amphibia > Anura > Alytidae > Discoglossus > Discoglossus pictus. The sequence goes on from CM050166.1 coordinate 62,486,609, forward strand.
CTTTAAAAACTGGATAAATAAAATAAATGTAATTCCCTAGAATTAATAACCAGCATTCTATAGCTACAGAGCAGCCTCTAGAACACTGCGCACTTTTTCTGCGCTAAACTTTATTGAAAATGTAACACAACCAATCACCTACACAGTAATCGGATGCGGCGGCAGGTTGCTATGGTGACGAGGTGAGCGCGCGTCTCGGGGCATGCTGGGAGAGCGGGAGTTTCGAGCGGTGATAATATCGGGTTATATGAATGTATAGGCCGAGCAGAGAGTCACGGTACGTGCTAGTTGTGATGATATCTATATATTATAATAATGGGCGCAATCTCCCTATTATTGTTCTTCACTGAACATCTCCATCCAGTGCAAGCTTCCTCCACATGGTTTCCCTTATTATTCCCCACACACCTCAGTTCTTATCATTTTCTTCCCATTATTTACACCCTGCATTCACCATATTGCTTCCCTTCTTGTTATTTAATCGTCCAGTCGTATTTGACCCTATGGACCACAGCACCATTATGTCTCTGGTTGTGTCCATAAGGTTATCTTGACAATGATATTGGAGTGGGTTGCCAGTTCCTTCTCCAGAAAAACCGAGATTTGTCTGACCTCTCCTATGATCTGCCCATCTTGCGTAACTACATGTTATAGCTCACAGCTTCATTAAAGTACACAAGCCCCTTCACCACTAAAAGGTACAGACTGTATATTTAATGATTTTCACTGGAGAAGTTCTGTGGACACTATAAATAAAGTCTAATTATCGGATCTATCCTATATTGTGTGCTCCTTTGTGGAAGTGCGCCAACGCTAGGAACCCGACTGCGCTCGTTTTGCCATCTAGCGTCAAAAAATAGGTAGTACACCCCAACCCTCTAACCCATACCCTCTAACCACTTACCGGGCGTAGTAGCTTGTGTATAGCATTAGATGGCTCTTGGAGCGCACGCTCTAGGAGTAGGCGGGGCGCGCTGTTCCTTCAAACAGCGGCGCACCCAAAACAGGATAGGACCTAATTATCCTCAAACAGAACAGCAATTAGGCTTTATGCTGCCCTACGCCCATCACTTCTACTTCTTTATTATTGCCATTTGAGACAGCTGTCCTTTATTTTTTCAGAGTGCTGACTCTATGAAACCATATAACACACCAAACATTCATATAAAGCTGAAAAAAATGCTTATTTCTTTACAAAGTTCATCACACGCTGCTTGGCTTTAACACCTAGTTCATCAGCACAGTGATTTGATGAATGGCATCAGCAGTTATGGATCTTGCACATGAAATTCCTTTAACCGCTCTATAATCTCTTAGATATTACATGCATTTTCTAATTTCTACACGTCGCGTATTTATGAATATTTCTTAGGAAAATAACCGTAATTGTCATTTTTTTTTTTTTTTGCTTTATTAGGTTTTTAGAAAATGAGAAGATCAGCAGCTCCAAGTCAGCTCTCTGGTAATGCTGCCAAGAAACCACGTTTTATACCTCCTGGAAAACTTAATGTAACATGTGCAGGAAAAGAGACTGACCACTTAAATACAATATTACCAGGGAAAGAGGTAAGTTATCCTAAAATTACTACATCTGAACACCTTTATACTAGAGTATATAATAACATAATCATATGGAAATACCAGTGAGGAACAGCACTAGGCTACGACCTTGTGGGTTAAGACTACGCCACTAACTGCAAGTGGGCGCTAGATGGTGCTGTTTTGCAGGTGCTGGAGGAACTTAAACGGACTGGAAACACAGCAAGGTCCCTCCTGGCTCTGGATGGGGTGTCTGCTCGGGGTGAGAGTCTGCTGGGGGCTCCTCGCTCTGAATGTGTGCTGCTAGGGGTGAGGGTCTGCTAGGAAGGCTCCTCGCTCTGGATGGGGGCTGTTCGGGATTGAGGGTTTGCTCGGGGCTTCTGGCTTTGGATCGGAGGGCTGCTCGGGGTGAGGGCACAGAGAGGGGTGGGGGGGGGGGTCTATCATATCTTGGTGTGGTTTTCTGGGCAAGCAATTGGGGGCTCCTCTTTCTGGATGTGGGGCTGCTTGGGGCGGGGGGCTCCTGGCTCGGGGGCTCTAGATGTGGGTGGTTGGGTGAAGAGTGTTTTACCAGGTGCAGCATTTGCCTTTTCCTGGTCGTGTTCAAACTGCGACAGCGACATCTAGCGGACACTTGCAGTTTTTCTACTCGGTCCCTGTGGCGTAGTCACACACAAGGTCCAAGTCCAACACTTATTGGGGTTTGGAAAGTGTACATTTAAAAAAATGCAGAGGGTGCTACATTTGCACATCTAAGTTTCCATGTTTTTACCTTTTTCTAATATAACAAACGCTGCTTACATCAGACACGCAGATTACACAGAGTCATACTATACACATAAAGATTTATTTAATGTAAAATTAAAATGTGTTTTTTTTCACATCCCTGGAGCTGTTTACATAGGCACTGCATACCTACCAATAGAAACACTGCATTCAAGTATGGATTTTAACCTTTTTCTAACCTTGAAGCCAGCAGCAGCTCAATGCATCTACAGTTCAGTGTCTGACTCTTCCTGTTTCCTTCTGCAGGGGGACTACATATCCCATGATTCCTTTCTGCACAAACTGCTATCGCTGATTGTTACATTGTATTATAATGTAATATAACCTGTGATTGTAATATAACCTGTGATTGGCCAAAACAAATTATGAATGTTATGCTAATTTTAGCAGGGATTTTCAGGGGTGTTGAGTTAACTACTGCTTACAAATTCAAGAGCTTTAGCAAACATCAGGGTGAGTTTGTGAATGGTTGTTGTTTTTTTTTTTAGTATTTTTTTTCTTACACTATTAATTCTCCTCTATCAGATGCATTCATAATCCAGGAAACTTAGATATGCCTTTAAATTATACAGATGGCAAAGAGCATTATGATATTATGCTAAAAGCAGGTTATACATACTGAATAATAAACAGGCGTAGTGCTTTTAGCATCACTTCCCAATACTTCCTTACGATTTGTATGACAGGAGTAGGCAATAGATTCCCTCTTCAAAATATGTTCTTCTTTAAAGGGTCATGGAAAACAACCCTTTGTCCCAAAAAAATATTTTAAATTGCTTGTTTTAAATATTACAAATGTTGTTTTTGCAAGAAAGAATATTAAGTAAAACCTGTTAAAAATGATTTGAAATGATCAGGAAATAGAGAGCATACTTGAGTATGTAGATCTCATTAGAGGACAAGCCCCCAACAGGAGTCAAATTTCTAATTACGTTTTTGTGCTCTGATAACTTTATTTGAAAAAAGAAAACACCCGGACACATTATCAAATGCCCTCTATCTGATGCAACAAAAGAAAATATTTCTATGTCTCCATATTTCAAGCCTTCTTAAAGTGACACAGTGCAGTGTCCAAATATAATATCATTTAAAACTATAGTTGTTGGATCGGAGAGTCTGATTGATAGGCAAAATTGCAAATGCCAATATAACTTTAGTGTAGAGAAGTGCAACTGGTGAAGTTCTTAGTACCTATATTTTTAAATCATATCATATTTGAAACCTTCACAGTGTTATTTTAACTTAACAGAGTATTGCAAAATGTTTAGATTGTTACTCTGCAGAGCTTACAGTCTAAATGGGGATCATTGGGTGTATGTGACAATGGTAAAACAAGTTGCTTGAAGTGCTTGAGCCACTAGACAGTGTGGATGGGGGTATAGGGCCTGTGTTTTTAATCTGCAGTGTATCTCTTGCTTTACATTGTTTTAACTATACATAAGTGCAAGGAAGGTGATATATTCCAGGCAACAGGGTTTGTATCTATTTTTTAAAAATATAATTTTTTTCCTTTTTGCATTTTAAAATTGTTAAAAATGTAACACAAAAATATACAGAGAAAACGGATCTAATCTATTTGGAGGCTGCATCCCGTCAGGTGTGCAGTTGCGCCAGAGCACCACCTGGTGGGGCAAAATATTTATTGCAGGCAAAGAACTAATCCCCGACGTGGCGCAACTGGGCGCTGAGTCGATGGTGCGGAGTCGACAGCGAGGCCATCGGTGCGCCTCTCACAGCTCAAAGCCTCCGCTGTCGGTGCACCTTATGAGCCAGATCGGAGGATGGAATAGTTCTTAGCCTGCATTTTTTACACCACCAGGCGGTGCTGTGGCGCAGCCGCACACCCCAGTCTTCTCACGGGATGCAGCTTCCAAAGATTAGGACAGAGAAAACTAGTTGTTGGTACTTTTTACATCATATAAAACATGATTTTCTTATTAAACACCATTGATTTTAGTTCAGCCAACTTGTCTCCTGAATACTGGGCACAATGGCCTGTAATAAAGGTGACTACATCTGTATATCGTGGCAATCTTGAATTAATGCCTGCGTTTCATTTTGTAATAACATTTAGAAGAATGATGCTGTGCCGTCAAGAGCCTTTGCAAGAATATGTGGATTACAGACAAGTCCGGCTGCTAAAAATATACAAGGATCACCACCCCCTGCAAACTGCACAAAGAAGCCTGAAGTGACGGGTGTTGCAAAGTTTAGACCCCTGGCAGCCAAAGGTAAGGAAACTTAATTTACATCAATTATATATTTATTGAGATGTCGTTTTGTGATGACTATTTGTTTGCTGCTTGCCATTTTCAGTTATCACAAATCTGTTTAAAAGAAAACCGACTATTAAACAATTTTGTAATCATTGAATGGTTCTCTTTTTTATGTTAAATATAGAAGTTTACCTTCTGGATACATATTAATCCATTTGAGCTTGAGACAGCCATATTTGTTGCTGGCAGTGTGTCTAATGTTGGTACAGTGGCCATATTTGTTTTTATTACATTTGTTTGTGAGAATGTCAAGCTGGAATTAGATAGTTGCAACATCTTAGTATCTGCAAGTGCCATTGCAGTGCAGCACTTACATGGAAATATGCAGCTGCTTTCCATGGTCAGCCATTTTAATGTTAAGATTGACTTGTTAAGATGATTATTTACCTTTCCTATTGGTTGGCCTCATGCAGTGGCGGCCATCGGCCACTAGGTTGCTCGGCTGCTTTTTCGGGTCATTTCTTTGAATTAGGGGGTTGGGGTACTAGCTGATTCTAAGCTTTACACTGACAAAAAATTCACTGACATCTCGGCCGTGCCAACTATGGCCGATGGCTGCCACTGTGTGATTCTAAATTTGTATACCTTTTATGGTGTCCATAATATTATGAAGGAAATAAAAAATCATTCTGTGTACACTTGCATGTCTCACAAAGACCATGAGACATGTTTTTCTAAAGAACTTCTCAGTAAACAGTATTTGCACAAGATTCTGGGTATTGATATGCAAATGAGGCTCAAAACGTACCACATTTTTGCCTAAAAGCCTCTAACATGCAAATCCATTTAGGACTATAGACCCTGCTCTCAGGTAGCCTTAAGAACATAGCTCTGCATTAGGGCTAGAACCCACTGACAGACTGCTGATTTGCCCTTTTATATGAGGTTCATTGGTATGTGATTGGAGAGAGACTCTGAGCAGACACTAAGAATGTTATGGTGGGTAGGAAGGTGATGAAATCCCCTCCACTGTATATCCAGCAAAGAAAGAAAGCATCATAACTTTATAGAAACTGTAACGGAACCCATCACTGTTTTACCCTGTTTATGGTTATTTAATTATTGGTTAAAATATGATCCTACTGTTATATTATATGTATGTTGGTTGATGCTCTGCAGGATATTAGCTCAGAATATTACAGACACCTAGCAGAATACATAATCCTATTAGGGTCTCCTAGAGGCAGGAGAGCCCTATTGTGTAAAGTGTTCACATTGTGAAAGATGGAACAAAGAGAAGCATTATCTTATCAATGTCTGTTATTGTATCAAAGTAGCCGGCTAGTCCCTGGGAGGTGTGACCCCACCTATTGTTCTCTCTATGTGTATTGTGTGGCCAACTAGGGGGGATGTGGATTGCCTGTGGGAAGAGATGTGTATAAATATTTCTGCACATAGCAAAATAAAGTCAGTATTCATTTGACTCCCAAATTGTGTGTCGTCCAATATGGGAGGTCGGGGATGGTGAAACTGTAGTGCCTCTTGGGTATTTTACTGTATACCAGCGGAGATATTGGACTGCGTGTTCCAGCTCCGTTACAGAAACAATTACTGTGTCTCTCCCCCCCCCTCTCCCTCCCCTGTGTCTCTCCCCCCCTTCTCCCTCCCCTGTGTCTCCCCCCCTTCTCCCTCCCCTGTGTCTCTTCCCCCCCCTCCCTCCCCTGTGTCTCTTTCCCTCCCTCCCCTGTGTCTCTTTCCCTCCCTCCCCTGTGTCTCTTTCCCTCCCTCCCCTGTGTCTCTTTCCCTCCCTCCCCTGTTTCTCTTTCCCTTCCTCCCCTGTTTCCCTTATCCTCCCTCCTCTCCAATTACCCCCCTTTCCATTTCCCCTCACCTTCATCAGCTGCTCCTCTGCGCGTCTTCTGGCTGTGTCGGGACCCGGCATATGCTAATGACGTGACGTCACATGTGCGTCAGGTCATTAGCATATGCCGGGTCCCGACTCATCCTCTAAGGGGGGGGGGGGGAGTGATGAAAAGGGAGGCTGAGGAGGATGAGTCGGGACACGGCATATGCTAATGACCTGACGTGCATGTGACATCAGGTCATTGGCATATGCCGGGTCCCGACACAGCCAGAAGACACGCAGAGGAGCAGCTGATGAAGATAAATGAGGGGGAAGTGATGAGGAGGATGATGAGGGAGGGGGAGGGAGGGAAGGAGACACAGGGGAGGGAGAGAGCAGCAGGAGCAGGGTGACAAGAGTATAAGCTGAGGGGGGCTTTTTCAGCCTTAAAAAAAAAAAGGGCTGAAAAACTCTGCTTATACTCAAGTATATACAGTAATTCATTTTAGTTACCTGTGTTATCAGGTTGTCTGTGGTCCTTGTAAGGGATTGGTTACAGCTTTATAGTATTTGCTCTCACTATACGGTATTTGTCAGTCCGAGTATACACATGATTCATACTCCCGCTAGGTAACTTATGCTGTTCTGATCAATTCTATATGTCCACATTGTCATGCTAAGGTAATGACTGGTGGAACATGCATCGTTCAGGATCACAAACATTTCCTGTGTTTCCCAACTTTAACGGGATTATTATATAAACAGAGCGGCACATGGAGCTACTTCAGAGAAGTGCCCTGGAGAAATAACAAGCCCAGCCATCAGCACCATAATAATTACTGTACTGATCATACATGTTATACTAGCAAACGTTTAAATTGTTTCTTTAAAACTGCTTTTCAATAAAAAAAACAGTATTTAAAAGAAAATAAATTCAATGTAGTTTTTAAAACTTCCATTTGAACTGTAGTATTTCATATTTCAGCAGATCTGCTCCTCTCTACTCCCTATCTGGTGTGCAGGGGAGGTTGCGCAGTACTCACAGTAATACATATTTTTCATGCTTTTGTTGTTGTCATTTAGTTGTTCAGTCTTGTCTGACTCTCTGTGACCCTATGGACCAGAGATTCATTTTGAATCCAGCCTAATTTTGCAGATTTCTGTGGTTTATTATTGGTTTCTAGTCTCTGTTTTTAAAGGCCTGCCATCTTTTATTTTTGTTTGATATTCCATTCTGTGTGTCCTATAATAATAATGAAAGCAAAATAATTATTATCATACAGTTTAATCAACATAGATACATGCAAGTTCATACATTTGTAAAGAAGAATGCAATGCACAAATGCTCACTACCAAATATATTCATAAACATTGTATACACACTTGTGCATATATACATTCTTATTCTTGTGACTCAATATTTTGTAATACGTACAATATATCTGTATAAATGGACTCCTAGAAACATCCTCTCCGGGTCATAGAAGGTCCATGTGGCTCCTAAGCGGTTTATGAGAGCAGAACCCCCATTTACTCCTCCACAAATATATACCGTATTTTTGTGTGTATAAGACTACATTTTTTCCTACATTGTAAATGCCAAAATGGGGGGTTGTCTTATACTGGGGGGTAACCCGTTGAGAGACCCTGGGCTTGCCGTAGCGCTTGCTGTAGCGTAACTTCCGCTTCCTTGTCTCTGCGAACAAGCCCCCAAGGACTACCCTGGTAACTCCTAGGCGTGGGTAGGGTTGTGGCGCTATTGCTGGATGAACAGAACAGTCTGTGTGTGAATACCAACATTAATGTTTTGAGCACTAACGCTCAATATGTCTGAAAATAAAAAAAACAATGGTCATATTCTTCCAGATACAACTTAAGTCATCAAATATGCAAAAGAATATGGAAATAAAGCTTCAGAGAGATAGTTTGGACCTCCTCTATTTCATGTTACTGTACTAAATACACAGGTTTCATGTTTAAAATATTGATTTCTTAATTTTGGATTTGATAAAGTAGGGGTCGTCTTACACATGGGGTATCTTATACACGGAAAAATACGGTATGTAAAAAATGTGCTGTTGTATCTAACATACACTGTATTTAACTGTATATACACATTTTATCCACGTGTACATTGCTGGCTCTAAAATTCAGTTAATAATAATAAATGATGCATTTTTTTCACCCCATCTTATACATATATGGTCACAATGAAAGTTCAGTGCTTTAATAGAAACATCAGATATTTATCTTGATATAGGTTATTTCTCTGTCTTTTGCCTTGTTTGTGCCGATTTTTGGCATTGTAAACAGGATTTGAGGGAGCCAGGGCTCCTATTTTTTTGTGATTATACATAACTCTCTATACATACACCATTACCCGGCTCCTAATAAACGTATATCAGGCTCCTCCGTAATCTGTCTGCCTCTTAAGTTTGGTATACATTTCTCAACTCCAGATGTATATTGTTGTCGTTCAGTCGTGTTCGACTCTCCCAGACCTCATGCACCACAACACACCATCTTTATGTCCATGATCATGCTGATTCACTTGGCTTTCATGAACCCAGGTTGCACTGAATCCTAACCACTGCATACCCGTGAGCCGTTTAGTAGTTTCCGAACTCTGGGACCTCATGGACCGTAACACACCAGAACATCTTTATGTCAATGGTCCTGCTGATCCACTTGGTTCATTGCAGTGATACCGGAGTGGGTTGTCAGTTCCTTCTCCAGTGGGCCACAACATATAGTTCCTCGTATTCCTAGGTTGTCATCCCACTACTGACCAGGCCCAACCATGCTTAGGTTCAGGGTGGTGTGACCCCTTGATTCCCTGACTTTGAATTGAACCCAGGTCGACAGCAGTGGATGCACAACCACTGGACCACCAGGGAAGCCGACCAGGGAACATACACACATGTAAAAATACATGCATCAATGCACATAAATCTATACACATGTACATGCACGCAGACACATATAGGTCTCCACTTTGAATCAGTATAAAGATTTGTCAGGGGAGCTTCTTGTGCCAAGAGGTTTTCAACTGACAAGAGGACATCCCTTCAGGTTAGAAGTAAAAATATTTCACCTTAAAGAAAGAAAAGGGTTCTTCACCGTAAGGGTGGTTAATCTGTGGAATTCTCTACCAAAGGAGGTGGTGACAGTGGATTTGATAAAAAACTTTAAGAAGGGGTTGGATATATTTTTAAATAAAAATGGCATTCAGGGTTATCATGGATCATTCGAGAGGGGATATTGATTGCCAGTATCTGGGGTCAGGAAGGAATTTTTATATTTTTCCCTTTTTTAGACGATTGACAAAGTTTCACTTGGGTTTCTTTCCGTTGGCCTTCCTCTGGATCATTTAACAACTAATCTGCATATTGCAGATCAGAGGAGATCTAAAAAGGTTGAACTTGTCGGAATAAAAGTATTTTTTCAACCTCAATTACCATGTTATTAAACTAATTATAGAGAAATAGAATAATCCATTTATTAGAACAGATATTTGCAAGTTGAATATTTGAAAACAATCAGCGGATATTTTAAATTTCTAATAAACCAGGCTGCATAAAAATGTATGCATCTAAACTGCTGACACAGCGGGCGTTTCAAATAAGGTATCATTTAAAGCTATAGGTAATATCAATTGTCTTGTTAATGTTATTACAATAAACTTACACTGAAGTTTGCAATGTTTACGTTTCAAGCAGCCTTTCTATTCCATCCACTAAGATATTGGTATCTGTTGTTAATGGAAGATCATTCACAATAATAGCTGGGTAGTTCCCTGGGGTTCTTAATCTATCATTAGTATAAGTCATATGAAAAAGAAAGGACTGAGCAGGTGCAGACCCTGCAAGTGATTTATCTCGTTGGATCAGTTATTCCCAGGAGTCTGAGCATGCCCAGTCATTTGTTTTTTCACATGGCTTATACTGAAGGCAACAGATTTGGAGCCCCAGCGAATAATCTGCAATAATTCCCAGTTATCTCTGATTGGCAACAGATGCCACAGTGTCCTTAGTAGGTGAATCCATTTCTCGATGACTGCAAATATCAATGTAAGTTTACAGTAGGTAAAAAAACAACTATTTTTTAAATAACATTCAATTGATAAAGTATGTTATTACCTATAGCTTTAAACCATATATTGTATATGGAAACTCTGTCACTTTAGATACTTGTGGGAGACAGTATTAAAGTATATTCCACCATGTACAAGCATAAAAACATTTCTCACAAAATAACAACTGCTCTAAGATTGAAAAATATTTATCTGCATTTTTGTTCTACAGAATAAAGCTTAAAGGCATATCCAAGTTAAATGGATTAATACATTTCTGCACTTTATAGGCAAAAAGTCGCCTATGTGTCTGCAGCACATCTCCTAAAACATTTTATTTTTTATTAATATCTAAAAATCCCTCTAAATATTATGTTGACACCTCCAGGGGGTGTCTACACAGGCATCTGATCCTACCCAATCAGCATGCAGCATCAATATTAATCCACTATTTACCAGCTGTTGCTTGCTCAGCCAATCTCCTTGCAGCTTCCTGTCAGTAGCAATACATAGCACATATCAGTGATACACTACATATCCCAGGCTACTTTACGGCACAAACAAAAAACCCAGCGTAAATTCAAATGTTTCAGCTAACCTGATTGGCCAAAATAAATAATTTATCCTGGGTTTGGAGAGTGTTAACCCTAATTTGCAACTGTCAGAAATAACAAGAGAATTTGCTGACTTCAATGTCATATGTTTGCATACACTACTAATTCTCCTCTTATGGGATGCATTCATAATCCAGCTCACTTAGATATACCTTTTAAGATTTCTAAACTTTAGGTCCCTCATTCACGTGAATAAAAGGAAATGTGGGTGTATTTTTCCACATCATGTAGTAACCAGGTACTCGGGATGAGGTGGTTTGCAGTATCACGGCTTAGACTTTGCATTGTTAGGAGAGATCTATTGATAACACTTTATTAAGAAGACTGGACTTTCAAGGGCCTGATGATAAGAGCTGGGCGTTTCTTCAACTATTTATGTAAGCTTGATATTTAACCCATCCAGTGCTGGAAAGCTTGCAAAGCGTGACGTTTCGTAGTTTGACAACTATTATATGTGATTACACAGAGGTGGAAAATATATAAAATCTAAATTGCTGACAAGAATTATATGAGAGCAAAAGGAGGACATTCATTCATAGAGATACTTTATATGCCTGGAAAATATTTAAGCACCAGAAGTGACACAAATAATGAAGGCCTGCGCTCTCAGGGTCCCAGATTTTTTTTTTTCATGCATGTGATAGTGTGTGGGTGAACATGGACGCATGACTGCCAATACATAGTAAGGGGCTAAAAAGGTAGGGCATGGAGACAGGATAGGGAGAAGGGGCTTTGTCACTTGGAGATATGTTATATAGTCCCTCCATATAGTAGAATGGGTTTGGTCACAGCTGGGGTGGTGTTCATTACATGGTATGGGATCCGTGTAGGATGGTGTCTGAGGTCTCCTGGACACGGGTTCCATTGGGGCTCTGACGGGGTTGAGCAGCTACCTCTGGTTATATGAGTGTTAAATATTGTTATGTTTCCAGAAAGCTGTGGCCTAGTAATACACATTTCTGTATTACAGACTGGGGTTAACTGAATGTTTTTCATAATGGCTGCCGAAAAAAATGAAAATGAGGCTATACGACCCCTAAAGCCGCAAAGCACATACGACTTTTACAAAAATCTGTACGAGGTACAAAATACACTACGCAAAATCATCCACACCTGCGTACCTCATACACAATCGCCGACATTTTTTAACACTAACTTACAGAATGCGGAGCTACACAAATGGTTTCCCCTCGCTCACGCAGCCTATTTACACTACACACTGCACACATTGCTGACACTTACAGCAACAACAGTGCTCAACAGTGCAAATCTACATTGTATGCTGCAGGAACATCAAAACAGATTGTTAGCTCTTCAGCACATTGCTTGTTGCATATAATAATTACAAATAAGTAAAGTATATTAATTTATGATTTCATTAATTTATTATCATGAAAAAATACATATACAGAACAAAAAAAACAAAACACCACAGTATCGCAAGAAACGACAAAGGCCTTCACCTCGCGCCTCACAAGGAGCAGCAATGGTGCTCATAGGACACAAAGTACACCAGGGGAGAGGCTTGCAATAAGCGCAAAAAGGAGATCAGCGCGGACCTTACAATGAGCGCAAAAGCACCTCTGATAACAAAAAATACACCAACCGAGAGGCTCGCAATCTGCGCCAAAGGATCTCAGATGACCAAAACACTTACGGTCTGTGGCAAACACCATTACCTGCCTTCCAAATTGCCCCATCATTCTTGATGTGCCAGTCGCTAGTATATATATGTGTATGTTTACGTGTATACACACACACCCATATATATATATATATATATATAGTAAATAAATAAATAGTGTTGACATTTGAATGTCTAAAACAAGTTAAAAAACTTGTTTCGTGGCCAGAATTCCGAGAAATACAGTTATTATAACCATATCAAACTTGGCTCCCCTTAAACATATGCCTGTTGGATTATACAAAAGCTAGGAATCACACCCACGTACAGCCGTTTCAAGGTTGCTGCCTATCATCATCGTGGAGGCAAAAGCGCTAATTGAGAGGCCCGTAAGGTAGAGGGGGGAGAGGCTCGCGATGAGCCCCGCAAGTTGGGGGCCGGGTTGTGTAGAGGCTCGCATTGTGTGGCAAACAGCATTGCCCAGTTTCAAATATTTATGCTGTCATTTTTGATGGGTAATTGTATGTATGTATGTATGTATGTGTGTGTATATATATATATATATATATATATATATATATATATATATATATATATATATATATATATATTCTACACACATTTCATATTGTATTTCATATACTATATACTAATCTAAGTGAAAGAGGGTATGGAAGTCCTAGAAACTACAGATGAACCCTGGGGGTCTGCCCCCTCACATGAAGTGGTCACTGTATGTATATAATTTAAATAATTCAACATATTGCATGTGCAAATTTGCATAAGCCTGGGTTAAATGAAAAAGCATGCCTGTTATTGGAGATCGAGGTTTGGAAGAGGGTGGGCTAGGTTTCTGAAGAGGGTCCTAATTAGTAATAATCCATACGATATGAGCAAACAGCCTCCCACTAAGGTCCCTGCAGTGCAGCTCCAGTCCTTGCTGTGTCTTGTCATGATATCTCAGCACTTTCCTAATTCTGTGCATTAAAAATAAAAAAAACAATGGACAACCTGATTATATGAGCCTCCGTAAAAGAGCAAAGCTCAGTTTAAGTCTGATATCGGCTGTAGATAACATACTACACCAGCAATCTAGGGGTTAAACTCAGCATCTGTCATAAGGCTGCAGTACCTGAACCTAACGGTGAAAATACAACGTATACTTTTGCCTTAAAATAATAAAAAGCTGGGTGTTTATTTTTTTGTTTTTAGATGAATTTATTTGGGAACGAAAAAACCCAAGGAGATCTTTTCCTAGTAACAATGTAAAGCCCCAGGGCTAATGAGGATGTAACATGCAGAGGAGGCTGAGCTCTGGAGCTTTAGCCTTGGGTGTAACCTAACTAGCTAGGGGAAGCAAAGCCTCTGATTGACAGCAGGACTAGCATTATGCAAATACTGCAAGCCAGAGCACGGGCTGATTGGGGCCCCAGCAGGGGCTTTCCTACACACGTCATGCTTGTATCTTTAGTAATCCTGTTTTATTTCTCTGTATATTCATATATTTACCCATATTTGTTTCTAGTATGTGTTAATAAGCTGTGATGAATGAGTGTCAATGCTATCTGTAAATACACCACTAATATCGGTGCATGTTTTATAAAAGGCATGGAGCTATGAGTAATGCATGCCTATCTTTGTATCTGCAGTTTTATACTTTCATTATGTGTCTTTATACCACATTACAATATGTTTTGTTTTATTTGTGGCCTGCTGTTATCTTTCAGATTGCTTTGTAAAGTCTTATGTAGGTCAGGCCTGTCTTAAACAGATTTCCTGAACCTGTGTCAGATTAAGCTGAAGGAATTTTAATAAACCCTCCCTTGTAGGCGTAGGCCTAGCCGAGACTAACCTAGTTAAGCCTGATCTTTCTTTTTTTTTTGTCTGTGGGGGAAAGAGCTGTGCAGAGCTCAAGGCTGAATGGTGGTTCCAGGATCTGATTGCTATTAAAGGAGACCTGAAAATGGTGGGGAAATTTCGTTCATCTAATTTCACAGTGTTTGAAAAGCTTGACTTGCTGAAACTGGTAAAGCCTTACATAGGTGTGTTGGAGGAGCACACAAACAAACATTCAGTAATCATAGAAAAAAACAACTGCTGGGAAATTATCGCGGAAAAGTACAACGCCATGGGAGCAGGCCGCCCATCACGCACTGCGCAAGGCCTGCGCACGCTATACAAGAGGCTAAAAGAGTACGCCAAGCAAGAACTGCTTCAATGTAAGACATCACAAGCGGACTATCACAGCTCAGTGTCCGAGGCCACCAAGAAACTTGTGGAGCTTATACCTCAGTTTGGAAATGTGTGCTATGTAATGGACGTAAATGGTATGCCAAGGTAAGAAACCGCGTCTGCCCTCTGGGGCATTTGTTTGAATGTAACTATGGTTCTCTTGTACACGTGCGATATGTATGCATCTTTTTTTGTATTTTTATACTGCCATGCATATGCAATCATTTTCATTACTCTAGTCAATAGGTGGACCTGAGTCTGAATCAGGGCCTCCTGCCCCCATCTTTCCATATCTCTAAATTTATTAGGTATCTTTCTGAAGTTTTAAATTGCTTAAATAAATGATAGGTCACATGTCTTGTTCTTTTCCTTAGTTCCTTTAACATTCTTAATATCATATTAAAATATTTGAATGTGCACAGGAAGTCCCCGGGTTACAGACAACCCATCTTACAAACAACCCATACTTAAGAACGGGTTCAAGGCTTTTTGTCTGAGTTGTTTTTTATGTCCTGTTAGTTTGAATTGAGAGAGAGCACAATAATTTCAGTAACGTATTACAGTGTATTATTATTATTTTTACCACATATGAGCCATTATAATTATCAGGGATCTGAGTTACATACAAATCCTCCCTAAAGATGGTCACAGGAGAATATCTGATCTGCAACCTGGGGACCACATGTATCCATAAAAAATATGGATGCCAACAACATTTATCAAACCTTAAAAACTGACTACCTCAATTTACACATTCATCACATCGTAAACCGTGTGAGGTAAATGTAACCAAGAGAGTGACCCGAGCAGTGAGGAGAATAACCGAAATAATATAAGAAATATAATAGATTAGTGTGGTACATAGTCAGATCTCTATTACATTAATATACGCTGTGCTGAGACCTCAAGTTAAGGATTAGAAAGGATTGCCTGGTTAACCCTTCAGTGCTTAAGAGGCCTTACGCTACTAAAAAAAGCCTGTCAAATATATTTGACTTTATCCATAATACTGTGGCCCAAATGTGCTATTTCTGTGGCCTCACCGTGCCATCCTAGTGAGGTAGCCACACACACAACATACTGTGATCGCTTCTTTTCCGATAGCTTCCTTGTGCGTATCTTCTCCACCCATTTGTTTCCATTCCCCTGCTGTTTTGTGTTTTCTCTCCCCCCACACAGCCTTGCTGAGCCAGCAGGGAGTGTGTATCCCAGTCTCACAGTAATTAATACTGTCATGCAAGTGGGTACTTGCACACAGGAAGTCAGATGCTGCTAGCCTATTATCTCAAGTAATAGAGATACAAAGTACTTTACAAATAAAAAAAAATAGTATTATTACTTTTACTTACTTCTAAAAACACACACATTTTATATAGAGCGATTAAAAAGGCTATAGTAAAGTATAAAAAGCAATATATCAAGGTAAAACAAATGATGCAGAATTATAAATCCACTACAATGAGGCAATACAACGGAGGACCCTGCTCAGAAGACAAAATATTGTTTGAGAACTGTATTACCTGGATGTACCGGTTTTTATCCTTGGCATCCCTAGTGTAGCACATAACCTGGTCTACACACAACAGTGTTTGTCTCTATATCTCTTTTATTAAACATCAAATGAGAACGTCCTATGGTGCTTCTGTAATAGTCACTTTCAGTAAACAGATGGGTGTGGACACCGCTGAATGCACCACCCAACAATGAAAAGGTTAATTCTTATTCTGTAACCAGACATAATAATATATGGGCAGGCACAAAACAAATCCCCTGCAATCCTTCCCACATACCAATCCAAACCTGAAATTCCAGTCCTAAGATAGGAAACCTGCCAACAAGGACAGACCTGAGCTTTACTGGGAATTGTGGATTATTATTAGTATTAGATTTTGCCTTTTTCCCACACATTCATTGCCTTTTCTGTGAAAGCCTATGTGATTTCTAAAGAAAAGCACGGTTAATTCAGATATTTTACTTCCCATAATCTAATTTGAACAGGACCCTTGAAACCACTGCACCTGCAGCCCCAAGATGTACACCTGCACGCCAATCTATGTAATGTGACATAGCATGGTGCCCCACCGCTCAGCGCTGTACAACCTGCTGGCGCTATACAAATAAAAAGATTACAGTCATTTAGACCCTATAAAACTATATTGTTTTTCCCATTTGCATTTTGGAACATTTAGAATGTTATTTACATACAGTTTTTAAGCTGTCCCCTTATTTAGTACATAAAAGCCTAATTTTATTTCTGGGTCTTAGCTTCCCCATTATCTTGTCTTGTCCCATTATCTCCAGTATGTATGCATGTATATGTGTGTATATATGTATATATGTGTGTGTGTGTATATATATATATATATATATATATATATATGTGTATATATATATATATATATATATATGTATATATATGTATATATGTATATATGTGTATATATATATATATATATATATGTATATGTGTGTATATATATATATATATATATATATATATATATATATATATATATAATCTGTTTTAGACATTCAAATGTGAACACAGATGTACTATTTATTTACACTATATATATATATATATATATATATAATTATGTGGCCTCATTTGCATGTCCTGCCCAGTGTTCCCAGAATGCAGTGCATATACTGTATTTCTGAGAAATTTGAGCAGGAAATAAGTTTTTATCAACTTATTTTTAGACATTCAAATAGAATCACTAGTGTACTATTCCTTATTTGTACTACTGTACTTTTTACGGTGGAGGGCTTCTATCACTCTTAGCCCACCATATGTGAAACAATTTATTTATATATATATATATATATATATATATATATATATATATATATATATATATATATATATATATATATAGCTTTTTACTTCTTGGATGTTTTTGCTATCTTTTGTTTGTTTGCTTTAATACTTATATATTGCTTAAACCCCCCACAAGAAACCCTTTTAAGTCTATGGCCAGAGTTCAATAAATGTTAACCCATGATAAACATCTCCACCAGATTAAACCTAGGCCTTTATCACGTGTCACACATAACCTCTTATAGCAGTGACTTTTCTGCTCACGTTCTCACATTTGCAGTTAGGTTTCCCTAAAGGTTAGGTGAATAGAGCTCTGTTTTAAAGGGACACACACATATGTAATATGTACAGTGCAAGACTACTGATTGTCTTGTTAAAATCTACAGTTTCAAGTATGTATGTTTTATTAATGTCTAATCGCCTTAAAGGGACACTAATGCTAAAGCCTTTTTAAAATTATAAGCTGCATCTAACATAATGAACGGGCAGTAATATAAAGTTATGAATTATTTTAATTTTTTTCTATATTTTCCTCTACCTACCTTTAGAGGGGCTCTCCTGTTAGCATCTATCCTCCCCACCATTCCTCATAGCATGTGAAGTTGGGGAGCACAGCAAGCCCAGCATGTCCAGAAGCTTCTTAATAGACCACACAGTCATGTGGTGCATGATCCGGCATTAGAAGCTACATCACATGACCCGTTTCGTCTTTTTGTCCAGTTTCTATTGCCTCCATTTGTGGGACATTTAATGAAATGTACACACTACAGCAGTGCCACTCAACATTTACGTTTTGATTCTCATGGGCGCTACCTTTGAAATCCACTTTTAAATGGATGATACTACACGTGACACACTTAATTATCATTTCATTTCGTTCTGATTTGAATAGCGTACCTGTTAAATTACTCAATAATCTATGTCTAATGAATTGTACTGGTATGATCAAAATGGTACACTTTCCTCAACCTCTGTTTCTGATAAGATCTCAGAGACTGGCATTGGTCATAGGCCTGGTGGTTGAGAACCATTGCTCTACCTGGCTGCTATCAACTTACTTCCAAAGCAGCCCTTCAGTATGAATTTTTACTAAGCTTCCCCTGCTGACCATGAGGCAGTTAGCATTTCAAAGTGTAATATGGAGAATCACAGCTTGTTGCTCACTCACCTCTTAAAGTGACATTCTCAAAGGAGGAAGGCGGGAACACCCAGGAAAGCAGATGGAAATAAAAAATAAAAATGTACTAATACTCCATAGCGTTGTATAATCGAGCTTTCATGACATTAGATTCAGCTTGTAATTTTAAATGGTCATGACTTGAAGGGTCGCTACAGTGTCTTGTTAGATATCAATCTACCATTTGCAAAATCATGCTTTGCAATGTGTTAAAATAGTTTTTGCCTTGTACTTGTGTATAGTGCTGCAGAATATGGTGGCGCATTATATATACACGATAATAATAAAATACAAATTAATAGCTTGTGAAATATAGTTTACATTGATGGCTGACGTGTATAAAAAGTCAAACCTTATCGTCGGGCTGAACCCCACTCGCTTTCCTAAAAGTGATTGCTACAGAGCTATGTGCCAGCTTGCAGAGTGTACCAGCACTTCCCTGGCATGGCAATATACATGATGCCAGCTGCTGGGTGAAAATGGCCTACAATTTATGTATTTTAATTTCTACATCGTGGCAGTGCTAGTTTAACATTATTTTAATGTATAGTAGTCGATGCTTTAGTATCTGGATTTTTATTAAATTTGGCTTTGACTTGGCATTTTAATGCATTAATGATCTTCTATATACATCTCCCACCATGTTAGATTGTAAGCCCTTCTCCCTTTGATTACATAGTGACTGCCAAGATATTTATGTAAGGATTTTGTAATATAACTAAATCATTGTGCTCACGGTGGTATAAAAATCCAATAATTTGCATATTTACACTTGCGACAACTGTGGTATAAACATCTGTGTTTAGATTATACATCTTTTTTGTGTGCATTTCAGTGAAATGTTCGGATCGGAGTTGGATCCTAGCATCGGCTCCCTTCATACATCTTCAGTTGAAGATCACCCTGCAGCTGTCACAGTTGAGTTGGAGCAAGAAGAGGACGTAAAACCTCCACCATCTTTGATCATAGACCCACTGCCTCCTGCTGTGACGGACAATAATACCCCAGACTTCGATCCCACCGTAGAGAGATCATGCTCACCTCTCTCGTCTGTGGAAAATCTATCATCTATTTCTCCTTCCCTATCTCATTCCCCCATCGCAAGGAGAGAGGAATATTTTGCCCATTCTGGAGAACATTTGAGGTCAAACTGTGTCTGTAGTCCTCAGGCTCTTCAGATGATAAAGAAAGAACACGAGATCATCTTAAATAATCAAAGACAGTATGGACTATACATTAAGGAAAAAAGAGAAGGCTTGAAAAGACGACAAAAGTTTGAGGAGGAGTTACTGAAGGCCAAAATTAAAGTAGAAAAACTAAAAGCAATCCGATTACGACATGATCTACCGGAATTTAATAATTTGTAGAATTAACCTTAATCCCGGTTTTATGTTTTTTTTCTTCTGCTAAAATTTTAGCCAGTTTTATGTTTGCTTGTTGTTGATATCTAAAGTTTACCAAAAAAATATTCATGCGGTCTACTTCCCATACATACACGTAGGATAGCATCCTTATTATAGTTCTGCTATTCTTTCAATTAAAAAAATGCAGTTCTGTACCATTGCTGCTGGCGGTCTTGACGGATCGGTGTAGTACACCCTATGTACTTTCTATAAACATTCCTGAGGTAGGAGTCGTCCCTAGATACTTAGGAAGCTTCTATCTGCACAGTGGGATGCAGTAGCTATAACTGCCCGTGCTGTCTACAAAACTAAAGGAAGATTATTAGTTTACAAGGACACACCTTAATGAGGAAGTGGCAGACAGCAGCAGGAAAGAGAACAAACAGATAGATTAAATTGGTATATAAAAAAAAAAAAAAAAAAAAAAGGTTTTATTTATTTTTTTTATTTAATTTTTTGCCTTCTACAGAGATTTTATCAAAAGATCCCTTATAGAAAAAAAATGACTGTAGAGGTATTAAAGAAATACTAGAGATTGTCCTAGCTTCGGAGATAAAGAGCAGATGCAGACCTGGTTCTTGTTTGGTTACTGGACATACAATAACTTTTTGTATCCAATGGAAAGTAAAATGGGAAAAACTCTCAATGGATCCATAGATATATAGAAATTTATCAAAGTAACAACATAATTATACATATATAACAGTTTAAATAATAAATAAATATATATATATATATATATATATATATATATATATATATATATATATATATATATATATATATATATATATATATATATATATATATATATATATATATATAATTACACACACAATCCAATGTAACTCACAATAGTCATTCCATCTCAGATTCCTTGACATGCTTTTGGTTGGCTGCTTTATGGAAATACTATATCACAAGACAGGTTAATTTGCTCTTAATTGTTTTATGTTATTCATTTGTAAATGTGAAATAAAGAACTGAACAACTCTAAATAATGCTGTATGTTATTTTTTTGTAAATGTTTGAATTACGACTTCCAAGCAGCTCTGTGATTAAATTGTTTGTAACACTGAATCTTATATACAACTAGCGACTTACCCGTCAAAAATAACGGCAATCAAATTTGAAGCCTGGCAATGCTGTTTGCCACACAATGCAAGCCCCCCTCTCTAACTTGCGGGCCTCGCAATGAGCACCTTTGGCGCTCATTGCAAGCCTCCCACCCCCCTACATTAAGGTCCTCTCCACACATCTGTGTCTCTCCCTCCCCTGTGTCTCTCCCCCCTCTCCCTCCCCTGTGTCTCTCCCCCCTCTCCCTCCCCTGTGTCTCTCCCCCCTCTCCCTCCCCTGTGTCTCTCCCCCCTCTCCCTCCCCTGTGTCTCTACCCCCTCTCCCTCCCCTGTGTCTCTCCCCCCTCTCCCTCCCCTGTGTCTCTCTTTGCCCCCCCTCTCCCTCCCCTGTGTCTCTTTGCCCCCCTCTCCCTCCCCTGTGTCTCTTTCCCCCCACTCCCTCCCTTAGTGTCTCTTCCCCTTTCACCCCTGTGTCTCTTCCCTCTCTCTCATTTGCGGTATTGGCGGCGTTTGAACCTGTAATTTTTTTTTCAAGCCTGCAAGACTTGAAGCTTAAATCGGTATTGATTTTTTTTTTTTTACGGGTTTAACGCCGCCATTTTTTTTCAAGGCAGCCGTTGGGAGCCCTGCAAAAAATGCCAATTGAATTACAAATTGGTTATCATCCTCACTTATGGACTCATAAGTGAGGTTGGTAACTAATTTTCTATTCAATTGGCGTCTTTTGGCGGGCTTAAAAAAAATTGGCATCTTTTTTTCCCTCCAGCCCGTAACTTGGAATCTGGCCTATGGCCCTCGAGGCTCATCATGGGCCTCTCGCGCCCCCACCCCCCCATCTCAGTTGCTTGCCTCGCGATTAGCGTCTTTGGCACTCATTGCGAGCCTATTCCACCTCCTCTACTGGCCTCGCAGTGAGTGCTCATTGCAGCCCTCTGCAGACCCGTAACTTTTTGAGGCCCGCAAAGAGCACTTTCGATGCTCATTGCGCATTCACAAGCCCGTAACTTTTAACATAGCGTGACCGACAATTCGCAATTGCGACAACTATATATGTGATGTTTGCATTTGCGTGTTACGTGATTCCACATTAAAATCCCAGTCGTTGTTGTATTTCACTACTCTGCTAAAAAAAACTTTAGATACAAAGTGCATAAATAAGTACTAATAATTTAAATTAACGTGCCATTCTTATCTAATTTTCTTAAAGGAACACTGCTGTTCAAGAAAAAGTATGACTAAATTAACAATATAAGCAGCTGCGTAAGCCATGGACATAATATTTTTGGGGAATTTTTAAAGACTGTTTATAATCCATATTGTGTTTCTTACATCACATCCTGATGGCTGGATCTTGAGGCTGTTGTGAAGAGGCATGAGAAAGGAGGGAGAGCCATTGTTAAGATAATCGGATAAGATTGATATAGATACAATACCCCTTCCCTCTCCCTGGACCAGAAGCAGACCCCTTGCATCATTCAATGCAACAATGTTACAGATAAAAATCCTTTCTGAACAGAGTTGACCAGGCCAATCGGTCACAGGCGGGAGTGGAAGAAAAAAGCTTTATTCAAAACTGCGCCGTTTTAAGGCACAGAGGAATCGCATCCAAATTCTGAGCAATTCTTTGTTGCAAAGCAGTGGGTTTTATACAGAAACTGTCAATTGCTGATACATTTGTTAAACATGCATTGGATAGTTCACCCCTGCAATAAGGCATCTATTTGACCCACTGGGCATTTACATTTCAATCTGCTTTTATTAATACTTGCGTTCTTGATAACATTATCTCAAAAACTGACTGATTCATCTCAAAACGTTCCTTTTGGGCTGAATTTTAGATCCTTGTAGTGTTACACAGTTACAAACTTATCAAAGGACATCTTGTTATGTTCTTTTCTACTTTAGTGTAAAATAACGTAATTTGTACTAATAAGGCTCTGAAGTTTTAACGCTTTGCAGACATCATTTTATTTTATATTCTGTCAACAGCAGCTTTCCAGGGTCCTGCAGTGGCATCAACATTTATTTTTTGATGTGACTTTTTTCCTAATTAATTATACTCCCAGACAGACTTAAAGGGACATGGAAGGTTTCTGGACCTCACTAGGAATCACTAATATAGTTTCTAAAGCGTGCGTAACGCTCCAGTGGTAGCGCATGTGCACTTCAGAAACTATTTGTACGGATTTCCGTACATGCCGCAGTGCACAGGTGTGGTGCCAGGCATGTATTCTCGAAGCCAGGCACACGTGTGGTTTTGCTGTTGGAGCAGCCTTTCAATAACTAGAAAAAAAATGATTTCCACACCCACAGAGCTGCCTTCATAGGCACAGTGTACCTACCAATAGAAGCACTGCATTCAAGTATGGTTTTTAACCTTATACTAAACTTCAATCAAACGGCAGAAGCCATGCAGAAAGCTGCAGCAGCCCTGGTGAGTTTCATCATTCTCAGGAGGACAGAGAGGTGTGGTTTTGGGAACTAAGCCCACAAATCCTATGATGCTTTGCTGCAGAGACTTGCCCAAAATTAATTATGCATGTTATGCTAATTTTTGCTGGGGTTTTCAGGGCTGTTAACTCTCAAAATCAACTGTTAGGAAACTCAAGAGATTTAGCAAACTTTAGGGTAACTAATGTTTATTTTGGTATTTTTTCATGCAAAAATAGTTTCATACACTACTGATACTCATTCATAATCGATAAAACTTAAATATGCCTTTAAATATTCTGATTATAAATTATTATTAACGATCAATGAATAATTAGTTCTTCTAGCTAGTGTATTACAGATGTTCTTTAAGTAAAAGCAAGCTCTTTGTAATTATTACTAGCGACTTGCCCGTCAAAAAATGACGGCAATAAGATTGTAAGGCAGGTAATGGTGTTTGGTTGAGACGTTAATTTTGTTGGTGTTCCGAGATCCTTCGGCGCTCATTGCGAGCCTCGCGCTGAGTGCCTTTGGTGCTCATTGGGTGGCTGTTGGTTGTTTGTTTGCTGTTAGCAGCGTTGGCTGTCGTTTTTTGTATGCTAATGAAATAATTAATAAATTAATATACTTTACCTTGAATATACTTTACCTATTTGGAAGTAATATATGCAGGAAGCATTGTGCTGAAGAGCTGACAATCTGTTTTCATGTTGCTGCAGCATACAATGTTTGTTTTCACTGTTGTGCAGCTCCTGTGTAAGTGTCAGCAATGTGTGCAGTGTGTAGTGTAAAAGTGTGCGTGCGCAAGGAAAATCCGTTAGGGTAGCTGTGTACTTCCGGATTGTGTAAGTTAGTGTTGTAAAATGGCGGCTTATGTGTGTGTTACGCGGCTGTGGATGATTTTGCGTCCTTGTTCTTGGACCTCGTACAGCTTTTTTGGAAAATCTGTATGTGTTTCGTGGTGTATTTAGGGTCCTGTAGCCTCGTTTTAGTTTTTTGCGGCGGCCAATTAGGGGATTTTCGTGTGTCTAAACTCTTGAATTTGGACTTAAATGGAGGTGTAACTTCACTTTCAGAGGTCCTGGGTGCCCCCCCCCCTTGCTGTGGGTAAGCTTTTTATGTGTTTGTTGTGTGTATTTATTGTGTTTTTAATGTTTTCATGTGCGCAGGGTTCGGCTGCTAAGGTTGTATTTTTGAGAGCTCGTAATGTTTTTTTTCTAAGTCCTGCGCCTCGTATTTGTGGATGCTAAGTCCGTAAATGTGGGGGTTGTAAGTCCCGTCGTAGGGATGAGTGTCTATGGCAGCGTTAGCAACAACTTTTGCCAACCTGCACTGCTGACAATTATACAGTACTAGCGACTTGCCCGTCAAAAAATGACGGCAATGTTATTGTAAGTGAGCTAATGTTGTTTTGTGTGTAATCGTAAACATGTAATACATTAATAAATGAATAGACTTTACCTATTTTGAAGCATTGTGTTGAAGAGCTGTGAACCTTGTTTGAATTTGGTGCAGCATTAGTGGTGTGGAGCTGCTCTATAAGCGTGGTAAATGTGTGCAGTGTAATACTGTGCGTGCGCGAGGCTAAACCGTTAGCGTAGTGGTGTACTTCCGCATTTGCGTAAAATGGCGGTTTCTCTGTGTTGTCTGTCTTAGCGGATTTTCCGTTGGTGCCTCGTAGTGGTTTTCGATTTCCGTGTGGTGTTTTGCGAGTGTGTTGTGGTGTTTTACGTGTGGAGAGTGCTGTAGCCTCGTTTTCGTTTTGTCCGTCGGCCATTTTTTTTCTCGCTTAGCGATTTTTTTTTTTGTGTGTAAAGTGTTTTATTTATATTTAAATGTAGGTGTAACTTGTTTTTTTGAGGTGCTGGATGGTTCCTCTTGCTGTAGGTAAGCTTTTTATGTGTGTGTTGTGTGTATTTATTGTGTTGTAAATGTTTGTATGTCGGCGTGTTGCGTCCGATGTTTGCGAGGTCGTAATGTGTCGTAACGTGTCTCGTATGGTGTTTGCGTGTGTAGCCTCGTTTTCGTTTTGTTCGGCGGCCATTGTTTCTCTCGCTTAGCAAATATTTTCGTGTGTAAACTCTTTTATTTGGAGTGAAATGAAGGTGTAAGTTGCATTTTTGAGGTCCTGGGTGCTCCCTCTTGCTGTAGGTAAGTTTTGTATGTATGTGGTGTGTGTATGTATTGTGTTTTTAATTTTGTAATGTTCGCGAGTAGCGTCCGAGTGTTGCGAGGCCGTAATGTGTGTGAACGTGTGTCATAGGTTGTTTGCCAGTGTCGTAATGTGTGTGTCATGGTGTTAACGTGTGTCGTATGTTGTTTGCGAGTGTCGTATGTTGTTTGCGAGTGTCGTAATGTATTTCTCGTGGAGTTTGGTTTGCGCCGTGAATTTTGCGAGGGTCGCAGTTGCTGGCATGGAGCGCCTTCGGCGCTCCATGCCAGCAACTGCGGCCCTCACTTTGTGAGGTCCTCAGGTGCTGGCATGGAGCGCCTGCGGCGGGCCGCAGTTGCTGGCATGGAGCGCCTGCGGCGCTCCATGCCAGCAACTGAGACCCTGGCCCAGTGCCTTCGCTTCGCGAGGGCCGCAGCTCGCTTCGCGAGCCTGCAGCGTTAGCAACAACTCGTACGCTCACAACTATATATGTGATATGTGATGGGAGGTTTCTGTGTGGTATGAGGGAGCAGCCAGAGATATTAGTAGGGTATTCTGTATTCTAGACTGAGTGACAGATCTGCTGAGATGCAATATGTGTAGTTCTGTTTTCACCACTCGGAAACTGGCTCCTACATAATGTAATCTTCTATCACCACCTAGTGGATATATCCATGTACTGCACATCAGCTTTTTATATCTATACCAATAGACCAGGTTCATTATTCTTATTACTAGTAACTTGCCCTTCATAAATGACAGTACCATATAAATTTATCTTCCATTGCCTGTGCGGTCTCTCTCTCTGCTGTCTCTTTCCTGTCTCTCCATTTGTGTGTATCTCTGTCCTTTGTATCTCGCTCTGTCCTTTTTATCTTGCTCAGCAGAAACTATAACACTTCAGCGCTGCGCGCACCACCACCTGAACACATTCCAATCTGTACGTGATGCTGCAGCCTGCCGAAGCGCGCTCACATTGACGGTCAGAAAACAGGAAAGGTCCTTTCTTTGAAACCTGTTTCTGTGCTTTCTACATTAATCTTATTAACTCATATACTCACTGGCAGTTGACTGGAGAGAGATATTGGCAAGCAGCATCTTCCTCATTACATTCTGCATCATACCTGTCTAAGGAGGATTTCTGTTCTGGATAAGCTGATTTTATCATATTGTAGATTTGAAAAAACATCACATGTTTGTGACGTATGGAACAAACTAACAACAACATAAAGAGACAATCTTCCTTTTAGCAAACTCTGCTAGAGCATGGAGGATGCCATGACAGTGATAAATGCTTATTGATACATGATGGGGTAAGGAGATCAGAGCAAGCAGCTCTTGCAAGTTTACTTTTGATGGCCTGGTACTGAGCATATGAATTTATCTGAATTAACTAATGAGTTGACGGAAAGGTGACTAGATTTTGATATTTGTATTATGTGTTAAAATTCATAATAGGTAAAATACTTTTACAAATTAAAAAAACAAACCGCCTTTAATTGATTAATTATTGTATTCAATTGTTCTGTGCAAGTAGATACAGTTATCCTCCTTGGCAGTGGGGACACTATCTTGACAGCCGATAAGATTTAAATTGCTGCTATCGCACTGCGCTGTCAAAGTTTTCATATGAAACGGTGAGGATCTTATTAGCATCCAAGGTCCCCTGCTCACTGTCAAATGGGATGAACACTCTGCAATGCCAGTTTGTGACATAGTATATTTGTTAGTAGTAACGCTTGTATTTTTTTTTTTTTACTTAAGTCCAATATATAGTCTAGTTATTAAAAATCAAATAATGCAAATAAGGGACTTTTGCTGTTTAAAGTTTGTGTAAACTTGAAACTAACTGAATAAACTCAATATTAAACAACTGAACATAATAAAAAGTATTCTTTTGAACAGTTACAATATTGTTTATTTGTCTTATAGCCCCACTGCGTGCTGCCAATGAAGTTACAGAGCGTAAGGATGAGCAAGATGAACCCAGTGACTTCACAAAGTATTTCAGTGTTGTTTGGTGCAAGGCATCGAAGAAGAAACACAAGAAGTGGGAAGGGGACGCCGTTCTTATTGCCAAAGGCAGATCAGTAACGTTAAAAGACATGGAAGGCAAAGACATTGGCAAAGGTATTGGGATTGTTTAGCTGACTCCTAACTAACCTGGCTAAGTCCTACGTCTCCGATACATTTGTCAATCCCTTCTGTAAACATATATAAGCCTTATTTATGCATCTTAAGTTCTACTTCTTTAGGGTTACACAGTCCAGTATTGCTGAAATAAGTAAGCTTCAAAATACTCTCTTATCTAGGTACAGGTTATAAGTTGAAGGATCTTGAGAGCCTAGAAGAAGGCCACACTTTGATGATTGGAGGAAAAGAAATTGAAGTGATGGGTATAATCTCAGCAGATGACTATAGCAGTGGCAGGTGCTTCCACACTGCAGTGGCAACTTCCACTTTACCGACCTCAGATTTGATTCAGATGAAACCCTTTACCAACCCAGTGAAATTTGGTGCCAATGTGGGCGGGAAAGAAAATAGTGTGAAAGACACCCAGAACTGCAAACCCCGTCATGATCCAAATGCACCAAGTAAGTTTTGATTATTATAGTAATGTACCTGGCCATGTACCGTAACTGCCAGTGGTAGGTTATTCTCTGAAGTTTCAATTACCAGGTTCATAAATTATATAAAAAGTGATAAAATGGCAAAAAATAATCTAAAATATGTAAAACAACTGTTCAAGTTTTTGACAGATGTTATTAGAGAAGTTGTTTCTGTTTAAAGAGTATTATTGAATGTAGATACAGGAAATCAGAACTTGCTATTGCATTGATCTGAGGTGCAATGATTGCTAATAATGACCATTGTGACCAAGATGGCCGTGTAGAGCGGTGCTTTCCTAAGTTAGAAACGGATACCTTCTGGTGAAGCAGCAAACAGGTTTATTATGAAATAAAAAACAAACAGGAGCAGTAACTCTGCTTAAATAACGAAAATAAACATCTACATATACGGACTGACTGTGACACAGGAACGCACTGACTATACCTGTGCAGCTTACCTGCAACAGGGGCAAAAAGACTACACCCCGGTGTCTTCAGGACGGAGCTCCCACTCCGTTGTACTCGGGAAGGAGTAATTCCGTAGGAATAGCGCCACCTAGTGGCAAGGACAAAAACAGTCTTTTAATAATTATAATTTGACACCTTGTGGCCAGGTTACGAATAGTCTCTGGTTATTGAAAGATTGCCACCTTGTGGCCAGGATACAAATAGTCTCCGACTATTGCTATATTGCCACCTTGTGGCCAGGATACAAATAGTCTCTTGTATATCGGTAGTCTTTTCCACGTTTCTACATCAGTAGCCGCGGATGAAGCATAGGGCCCGCCCGTCTCTCCCGTATGCTTCACCCCAGGGACCCTTTGATTCAGCAGTATTAAATTATAGCATATGTACCGGTCAAACACTCAGCAACTTCCCTGGGGCATAATCAGTCTGGTACCTTCAAACAGGGCCTCTGTCAGCTCCACGCTCAGCACACCGCTTCTCCAAATAGTACTCTTTAGTAAAAATAGTGCAGGTCACAACAGTCCACGATATCCCACAGGTATTGTTTTCAGTCACTCTCTAAGGCTCAGGTATACAGCTGGACTTGTACCTTTATGCTCCAAGAAACCGCAGGATCTCACTCACCACATGGCTTCTCCAAACAGTTCACCTTGGTCATCCCCGCAGCAATTCAGGCAGCTGTCAGTCCTCTCAACTCGCTGTACTTTACAGGCTCCTTCCAGCTTGTCTCCTAGGCAAGTCCTCAGCTTCTGGCTTCTGCCTCCAAATTACTCAGGCCAGAGCCTAATCAGCAGCACCCTCCCCTGAGACTATGTGGAATCGGCTAAATACAACAGTTGGGAGTTAGAAATCTTTGTGTTCATGGAGCCTTCACCGGCAGATGTTGTCAATCATGGAAGTCAGGAGTGTGTTTGTAAACAGACATAGACCATAGAATTTTAGCTGAAAAAAAAAAAAAGATAATTTCAACATACAATCTTGTGCTTTTTCACACCATGAAGAGCACTTATATTGAGGTAAATGGCCCTTTAAAGAACTATACTTGATAAATAAGGTGTGATGAGACTTTAAGTGCAGAAACACTTCTACCTGCACAATGGGAGTGTGACAGCTAAGATTGCCAGTGCTTTAAAAGGAGTGAAAGAAAAGAAAACGGAACAAAGCAAAGAACAATTGCATATACAAGTTAAAAATGTAAATAACGTTTTTACGATTTAAAAACATTTGCTTATTATCAAGTTGGGTCATATCAACAGCAAAAAATGACCATAGTGGTAATAAAAACTAATCCAATTTAGACTTCATGTACTAAGAGATCTAATA
Source organism: Discoglossus pictus (assembly GCA_027410445.1). Lineage (NCBI taxonomy): Eukaryota > Metazoa > Chordata > Amphibia > Anura > Alytidae > Discoglossus > Discoglossus pictus. The sequence goes on from CM050166.1 coordinate 62,516,994, forward strand.
ATTACTCAAAGCTGAATACCAGTTAAATAAAATTGACAGGTACAAGGGTGATGTTTCTCTATATGTGTATTCTCATCAGTTAATTCTGTTTTTCTTTCTTTTGGAAGATGCCCTTGTTATGCCAAAGCCAGACCAGTATCACCAGTGGATGTTCAACAAGTCTGGCTCACCCATAGTTGATGTGGTTGTGGATCCTTACTTGGCCGTTCATCTCCGGCCTCATCAGCAAGGAGGAGTTCTCTTTCTTTATGAATGTGTAATGGGAATGAGGTAAATTCTAATGTTTCTGCCAGTCTCAAACTATAAAAGGTAAATCTTGCAACCCCTGAACAGATTTTTTTGGTGTGAGACATTTTTTACTCTTTCTTTGTGGATTTTATTGTACAGTTAACAGAATAGAACACAAAGATGTTCTAGTAGATGTAGATGTAGATATGGGGGTTTGGTTGTGGTGGGTGAGTATGTATAGAAGGGAAAGTCTATATGTATTTAAGTGAGCTAATCATATGCATAAAGAGTAGAGTAATTAACAAGCTCCAATGTGTTTTACGGGTTGTCCACTTATATGTGAGGAGGAGAGTATCAGCATTATAGGTTCATATATTCTTGGCAGAGCATCTGGATGTGGGAGAACAATGTCATGCATTTTGAGGATAATGAAGTTTTTCCATTGCTATGTTATCCTATAATTTGGCAATCGCAGTGATTGTGGTTATTATTTTTTATGATACTTTATTTGTAACACGCCACCATTTTCTGCAGTGCCTTGGGCCATGGGTTAATTACAAGGCAATACATTGAAAAATAATAGAGGGCCCTAACTTTCAGCTTGGAATGTAGCATACATAGAACTTTCCCCAAAGCACCTTACAAGATTGAAAACTTGCAAACTTACAATCTAAAGGGTATGGGTCAGATACAGGGGTGATAGACGCATTGTGCATATTAAGGCTGATCGTGTTAAACTTCTTTAAACATGCATTTTAATTAGTGAGGTTTTGAAGAATTTGAGGCAGGAGGATAGTCTAGTGGAGCGAGGCAAGGAGTTCCAGAGAATAGAAACAGCATGAGAAAAGTCCTGGAGTTGGGAGTGAAAAGAGGGGATGAGAGAGGAGGAAAGAAGAAGGTCACTAACAGATCGCAGGGGCAGGTGAGGAAATATTTGGAGACAAAAGCAGAGATATAAGGGGTTGCTGTTGGGAGTTTTGTGTTAGGGTCCTGATTTCAAATGTTATTCTGGAGGCTATGGGAAGCCAGTGGAGTGATTGACATATAGATGATTCTGAGTGTTGGGTATGGTGGATGAGTCTAGAGGACATGTTCAATATGAATTAAAGTGGAGAGAGACGGGGAGACCAGTAAGGTATGGGAGGAGAATATTATACTTCAGAAAAGCTTTCTGCTTGAAATGATACTGATCCCTGTGTCATGGTAAAAGCCATTTTGATATATTCTAGTATTACATTTTTTATATAGAAAAGTTAAACTTATAGTTTAAAATGTTTAACCTCTGATGAAATAGGTCACAGACCAAACTGGAGTACTGACATTTGTAGCTTTAAATACAACACTTCACAGCTAATTAATTTCCTAGGGCTCAGCATATCGGTGCATGGCGCATAATCACTCCATGTGCCTTACAATCATGAACACGATCATTTGTATATTCAATATTTTAGCTCAAAAAAGTTACAAACTATGAATAATGGGGCTACCTTCTGCAGGGTCAACGGCCAGTTCGGAGCTATACTGGCAGATGAAATGGGACTAGGAAAAACCTTGCAATGCATCTCTCTGGTGTGGACTCTGCTGCGCCAAGGTCCTTATGGAGGCAAAGCCATCATAAAGAAAGTCCTGATTGTTACCCCAGGGAGCTTGGTGAAGAACTGGAGGAAGGAGTTTCAGAAGTGGTTGGGCACAGAGCGCTTACGAGTATTTGCAGTGGATCAGGTAAATTATATGTGGGTTGCTTTTTTCTTTTCTTCTTTTAACTGACTTATAATTCAAGTTAGAAACAATTACAAATGTGTGTCACCATTATTACTATTATCTTTTATTTGTATTGCGCCAACATTTTCCGTAGCGCTGTACAGGGGATACGAACAAGGGAAATACAAGTTTAACAAATTCAAAAGTTGAAGGGCCCTGTTTTGAGCTTAGAACCTTAGCAGAAAGTGCTTTATCCCAAAGCACCCTACAAGGCTGGAAACTCGCTACCTACAATCTAAAGGTAATTAAAGGGCAGAGAACTGGGGAAGAGTAACACATAAGGAATAGAAAGGGTCAGGAAGAAAGTGAAAGATAGAAAGAGTTTTATTTTAGAGGGAGAGGGGAGGGATCTGAGGTGAAATACTAGTATATTGGCTGACCCCTAGTGTGGAGATAATATATCTGCAAGTAGGAAGTCAGGTGTTTTCCATGGCTCTAGAAATTTAATCTGAGTTGGGGTGCATGGGTGGGAGGGCAATATTCTGAGAATATCACAGATGTAGTAGTCCTTGAAGCAGAGTGAATTTGCACTGAAAGAAATAGAAATAATGGATTGGGGGACACACAGTACAGGAAGATAGGGGAGTTAGAGAGGAATGGGAGAGACACCTTAGAATAAAGGTATGTGAGGAGGGGAGAAGAGTTGAGTAATTATGCCAGCCATAAATAAGGAAAGAATGGTGGAGACCAAGCAGGGTATAGGAAACAGTTAGAAATTGAAAACAAACAGAAATATTTCTATCTGCCAATATATAATAACATGCATACAGTAGTGATGGCGCACTCCAGGGATGGCGCAGTTTCCATAGTCTCCTCCATACCTGCTGAGGTGGTGTGCATGCAGCTCTGAGAATCTCACAGATGTAATAAGCCTTGAAGCAGAGTATTGTATTGTAAAAAGATTATAAAGAGAGACTAATATACATACATATTTATTGTATATCAATATCCATACAATTCTTTAAATATCCTAATAAAGATTATAATTTTTATCTCTTGAGATTTCTCTCCTGTAAAGTTCACTAATTGGTGTTCAACACTTAGAGATTTTATTTAAATAAATTGAATAGTTTGACTGTTATCAAAAATGTGTTTTTCTTTATAGTGAGACTCATAGAAACTAAGTGGATCTTTGGCTCCTGATCAGCTAGTAAAAACGGTCTATATAATTTACTAGCTTTTTTTCTGTACCGTAAATCATTTGAGATATTCAGCATTAATTGTGCAGATTCATTGTGTTTGTGCGTATGATAAGTGCTGTGGATGGGACCTAGCTGCATCATAACCTTAGTGGGGGGTTTTACCACAACAGAGACAACCAGACTGTAATCTTATTTGGAATAAAACAGCTGGGATAACTCCTCTATATAAGTATACGGTAGGATCAGTGCTGATGTTCTCAGGAATTATATACTTTAGCATCACATGGATAGTACAATGCATGGCTAGTTTGTCATCCCATTTAAGAAAAGCTTAAAACACATTTTGGGATGACTCCTTTTAAATAGTAAAGAGACGTGGAACACATATTTTCCTGCATTTCAAATCGCATATTTAAATATGACAAAAGTAATTTTTTTGCAAATTATTATTTTTGACAACATAATAAGTAAAAACAAACAGTAAATGCACCGAGCAACCTATAGATTGTAAGTCTTGCTGGCAGACAAATATGACTCGTACATCTATATTAAATCTCACTGACTGAGGGGGGCTATCCCCCCGGGCAGTTAATCATTTGAATCAGTTTATTGGGCTGAGTATAATTTGAAAAAAAAAATACTCTTAACACATTTATTAACTTTTTCTTTCAGATGCAACAAAGAATAAAAAAATATACCACGTCCCTTTATTGTATGTCACCAGGAATTAGTGCCTTTCTCACTAATGTCGTTTTCTGATGTCTTTTCTTTTGTCTTCAGGATCACAAAGTTGACGAGTTCATGAATTCTCCTCTTTATTCAGTTCTGATCATCAGCTATGAGATGTTACTTCGCTCTCTGGAACAAATACAGAGCATTGATTTTGATCTCATAATCTGTGATGAGGGCCATCGTTTAAAGAACAGCTCCATAAAGACAACATCAGCACTTACCAGTCTATCTTGCAGCAAGAGAATTATACTGTCAGGTAACTGCTATCAAATGTTACATTTCATTCACTTGGCATTACAAGGATCTGAGGAGATCTAAAAAACTTGAACTTAATGGAATAAAATAAAATTTTCAACCTCAATTACTATGTTACTATATTATTAGTTTACTACCTACTTGCCCTTAAAAAAATTACGGCAACAAGATGTGTATATTTAGAAATTTGTTTGGTCGATAATTAACGTAATTGACAGTTGTAACCTTTTTATTATGTCTAAAGAAATACAATAGTTATATTAAAGGTTTTTATTATTATAACATTGTAGTTTTAGGTTGAGGAACTGTTGAATTGTTTTGTGGGTAACCGCGTTAACATTATAATGTAAGAACAGTTGAACATTGGATTAATGAGTATTGTAAACTTGACATAATGGTTTTTTAAGATGCAACTTGTACATTAACAATTCTTAAATGAAATATATATTGAATCCAGAGGAAGGCAAACAGTAAAAACCCTCCTTGAAACTTATCTAATTGTATCAAAGCGGGAAAAAAATTGATTCCTTCCTGACCCCATTAACTGGCAATCGGATTACTCCCTGGATTGATATTTGAGATGAAATGATACATTAACATTTTGTTCATCACCTCAGGAGAAATTTAGAATTTTCTGGAAAGTAGGCAGTATTTATAAACTTTTAGGTGCTTGAAACCGTTAGAACGCAATACGCACGTTATTTGCGTTCCATCGTTAAATTTGCGTTCCAGCCGTGTGTCTCATGTAAAATGGTGGGTAATAGCAGTGTGGTACGTGCCGCATAGTGTGTGTGTTACGTGCCTCGTCAAGTGGTCTGGAGCGTCCGTTCTGTTTTGCGAATAAGTGTAGTAGTTTTGCGTGCTTAGCCTCGTTTCCGTTTTTTTCGGCCGCCATTTTTTTTCTCGCTTAGGGGTTTTCGTGCGTCTAAACTCTTTCATTTGGAGTTTAATTGAGCTGTAACTTGACTTTTGGAGGTTCTCGGTGGCCCCCCTTGCTGTAGGTAAGCGTTTTATGTATTTGTTGTGTGTATTTATTTTGTTTTTGATGTTTTCATATTTGCGGGTTTCGGACGGTTCGCGTAAGTCCGTACGTTTTGCGAGGTCTGCAGTTGCTTCAGCGAGGGGCGCAGCGTTAGCAACAGCTTTGGACAACCCGCACTTATGACAACTATATATGTGATACCTGGCGTCTAGTAGACTGAAATGATCCCAGTGTGCTCCTGTACTGTGATCACTTCAACAGGACCCCCCCCCCCCCAGCCCTGATCAGCCTCCCTGGGCTTCCTGATGCACCATATAAAAAAAAGAAACGGATCTCAAGTGATGTCATGTTATCGCGTTATCAGTGAATTGGATTATGCGAACTCAGGGCACATGGACATATTTGTTACAGCATAAGTACATATATAGTACTGGCCTGTATTATCTTATAATGTTGGTATATGTCCTAAAATATAGGTTTCTACGAATAAGGGAATATTAAATGCCTTCTAAAATCAGTTTGCTTTGTATGATTAAGGGATAGCATAACCACTATGCCTGCACAGTTTAATCATTTAAAGCATTTATAATCTCTTGCTTTTCCAAGGCACTCCAGTACAGAATGATCTCCAAGAGTTTTATGCATTGATTGAGTTTGTAAACCCAGGAGTGCTCGGCTCACTGGGCACTTACAGGAAAATATATGAGGAACCCATCATCCGATCTCGGGAGCCATCTGCAACTCGGGTAAGAATGAGCAAAGGTTCTGCTATTAGCAGTTTACTGTCCGACAATATAGTGTGCTGCATTTTTAACCTTTTTGTTGCCTTCATAAACCCTATAACACTTCATGTCTAAGACGAAATGGATCTTTTGTAAAATGGCTCCTACGTTTTCATTTGTTTAGTATCTGCTTATCCGTAAAATCGGCATGTAAAGAAAAATAAATTTAAACAGTAAAGTTCAAAAGTGAGCTTCAAAAGGCTACATCAATTTCTTTTTCATCACATGCAGATTTTACTGGTAAGCAGATACTAAACAAATGAAAATGTAGGAGCCATTTTAACAAAAGATCAATTTCCATGACATGTAGGGTGAAGAGAAGCAATTCTGCTAGACTCTGAAACAGTACAGTTCAAAAGTGAGCTTCAAAAGGCTACATCAATTTCTTTTTCATTACATGCCGATTTTACTGATAAGCAGATACTAAACAAATGAAAATGTAGGAGCCATTTTAACAAAAGATCCATTTTCATGACATGTAGGGTGAAGAGAAGCAATTCTGCTAGACTCTGAAACAGTAAAGTTCAAAAGGGAGCTTCAAAAGGCTACATCAGAGTCTAGCAGAGATGCTTCTCTTCACCCTTTGCTACGTGACCATAGGGTGGGAGTGGACCTGCCCAGCCTCCTGGGCAGATCATCTCCCATTTTTCGATAAGGGGTGGAGTGAAATATATGTGGTGAAGTCTGAATCACTAACATTCAAATGTACATTTAAAAGCTTGCCAGTAGTTCAGAGCTTTGGGAGGACCCCCAGAGGAAGCACACATTAGTCCACCAAATCCAGACATGCTCTTTATAATCTTATTATATTTTGTACTAACAAAACAACAAAGTCAGAGGAGCTCAATCCGAGAACAAACAAACCTTAATAGGTCTATGTACATGATAACCCGCTCTGAGAGCAACCTCTTTTAGCTACTTGTGCCCTTCACAGGGAGAAATTTTTTATATTAAATCAGTCTGGTCTCGCTGAAAAGAGTGACCCAGCCCTTGAAATACCAGGCAATTCTACCCAGCAAATCCCAGACGTACGTTTCGGCCTTCATTTCTTCTTTTGTATATTTTGTACTAGCCATTTATTTATGAAAACATTGTTGTGATATACACTATTGTCTGTACATCTCCAGTATGATATTTGTGCTTTGTTTATATAGGGAAGGGACCGAGCAGCATTATAACATAGGGTTAGTTCATTTTGCAGCTGTAGGAACAAGTTATGAAACTGCACAGAAGCCGCACAGACATATGTCAAGAATAATTTGTTTTATTAAACATTTCTATGTATAATCCATTTTTATTATTATTTAAATGAAAATTAGATTTTGGATTCACAAAATCTCCTTATCTGCTAAAAACAAACAAACAAACAGTGGTTTAAATTCCAGTACAGTTGTTCACATAGCATCTTATACTCAGCCTTTACATGATCCAATTACTCCCTGGGAGTCGCCTTCATCTCAGTGTCAGATGGCTTTAGATTAAACACAATGCAGACAGACCACAGGAAACAGCAATGCGTAAGCAAGCTGATTACAAACTGCATTGTAAATTTGCTGCAAGAAAATTATTTTTGTTGCATTCAACTCATAAACTACTCCCCCCTCTTCCCCCTCCCTCCCCCCTCTTCCCCCTCCCTCCCCCCTCTTCCCCCTCCCTACCCCCTCTTCCCCCTCCCTCCCCCCTCTTCCCCCTCCCTCCCCCCTCTTCCCCCTCCCTCCCCCCTCTTCCCCCTCCCTTCCCCCTCTTCCCCCTCCCTTCCCCCTCTTCCCCTCCCTTCCCCCTCTTCCCCTCCCTTCCCCCTCTTCCCCTCCCTTCCCCCTCTTCCCCTCCCTTCCCCCTCTTCCCCTCCCTTCCCCCTCTTCACCTCCCTCACCCTATTCCCCTCCCTCTCCCTCCCCCTCTCTCTCCCTCCCCCTCTCTCTCCCTCCCCCTCTCTCTCCCTCCCCCTCTCTCTCCCTCCACCCTCTTCCCCTCCCTCCACCCTCTATCCCTCCCTCCCCCTTTCTCTCCCTCCCTCCCCCTTTCTCTCCCTCCCTCTCCCTTTCTCTCCCTCCCTCTCCCTTTCTCTCCCTCCCTCCCCCCTCTCTATCCCTCTCCCTCTTTCCCTCCCCCTCTCTCGCTCCCTTCCTCTCTCTCTCTCTCTCTCTCTCTCCCTTCCTCTCTCTCTCTCTCTCTCTCTCTCTCTCTCTCTCTCTCTCTCTCTCTCGCTCCCTTCCTCTCTCTCTCTCTCTCTCTCTCTCTCTCTCGCTCCCTCCCTCCCTCCCTCTCTCTCTCTCTCTCCCTCCCTCCCTCTCTCTCTCTCCCACTCCCTCCCTTTCTCCCTCCCTTTCTCCCTTCCTCTCCCCCTCCCCCTCCCCCTCTCCCTCCCCCCTCTCCCTCCCCCTCTCCCTCCCCCTCTCCCTCCCCCTCTCCCTCCCCCTCCCCCTCTCCCTCCCTCTCCCCCTCTCCCTCCCTCTCTCCCTCCCTTTCTCTCTCTTCCCCTCTCTCTCTCTCTTCCCCTCTCTCTCTCTCTCTCCCCTCCCTCCCTCTCCCGCCCTCTCTCTCCCTCTCCCTCCCTCTCTTTCTCTCCCTCCCACTCTTTCTCCCTCTCTCTCTCCCCCTCCCTCTCCCTCCCTCTCTCTCTCTCTCTCTCTCCCCTCCCTCCCTCTCTCTCTCTCCCCTCCCTCCCTCTGTCTCTCTCTCTCTCTCCCTCCCTCTCTCTCCCTCTCTCCCTCCCTCTCTCTCCCTTTTCCCTCCCTCTCTCTCTCCCTCCCTCTCTTTCTCTCCCTCCCACTCTCTTTCTCCCTCTCTCTCTCCCCCTCCCTCTCCCTCCCTCTCCCTCCCTCTCTCTCTCTCTCTCTCTCTCTCTCTCTCTCCCTTCCCCTCTCTCTCCATTCCTCTCACCCCCCTCCCCTCGTGATTATAGTCCATTCTATGGTCTTACGGAATACGTTGGCACGTTACAAAAAAAAAGATTGAATAATAATATGAAGATAAAAGATAATACTAGTAAGCAGACACCTCAAAATTTGATGACTTTATTCTAAAGCCAAAAAAATAAGATTGCAGGGGTTTAAATTAGCCTGTCAGAGATCTCTCTCAAGCAGCACTTGCAGAATGTTGGCACTGATTGGGCACACTCTGTACTTAAAAGTACACAGTCTTCATGAGCTGCAGACTGGAGAAACAAATTAGAAACTATTTGTAAGATCTTAGGCAGAAGAAAATATTTTTTAGCACTTTCTAGATAAAGTATAAAAAGTAAAGAGATACATAGGTATATTATATGCTAAAACGCATGACTATGATGAGATTACAATATTTTTGAAACTATACTGACATTAGAGGTAAGTTTTGGTTTCTTCTGCAAAAGGGGTCCCACACAGCAAGAGGATTAGAGTTTCCATAACACTCGAGAGTAAATTATTGCCTGGTAAACTATGAACTGTTAATATGAAGTTCACCCACCAGACACAATCTTTTTTTTTTGTTCAGATTCTTATTTTTATTAATTTTTATCCGTTATTTGTAAAGCTCCAACAAATTCTGTAGCGCTATACAGTGGTTAAGTACAAAGAAAAAATACAATATTAAACAAATGGTTATTATTAAGGTAATATTATTATAATATTAATTTGCTTAATTAAAAATCAAAGTTCTCATGCCTTTCATTTTAAGGAAGAAAAAGTCTTAGGAGAGGAGAGAGCTGCAGAGCTGAGTCGATTGACTGGTCTGTTCATTCTGAGAAGAACACAGGAGGTCATTAACAAATTCCTTCCACCCAAAGTTGAGAACATAGTCTTCTGTCGGCCATCTAGCTTCCAACTGGAGCTTTACCGAAAACTTCTGAACTCACGAGCTGTTAGGTCCTGTTTGCAAGGAATGGGGGAAAACAGCTCACACCTTGTGTGCATTGGTGCTCTCAAAAAGCTCTGCAACCATCCAGGTCTGTTGTTCAGCTCTATCCAGGTGAGCCCACGGTCCAATAGTACATCATGTTCTGATCCCAAATACTATTGGGAATCATAGACTCTGGATATTTCTATCGTAGATGAAAAAATCCTACAGTTATTCAGTTGTGAAAGGGTCACTGTTATGGTCCAGTATCACATATATAGTTGTGAGCAGACGAGCCAGCCAGAGCCGTTGCCGTTGCCTGTGGCGCTCCTTGCCAGCAACTGCGACACTCGCAAACTTCACGTCGTAACGCAAAAAACATACGAGACACGTTACCACACATTACGACCTCGCAAAAATCGTCCATAACCCGCGAACATGAAAAAATTAAAAACACAATAAATACACACAGCACATACATACCTACAGCAAGAGGGAGCATCCAGGACCTCAAAAAAGCAACTTACACCTTCATTTAACTCAAAATAAAAGAGTTTAGACACTAAAAAATTATCTAAGCGAGAGAAAAAATGGCCGCCGAACAAAACAAAAACGAGGCTACAGCACTCTAAACACGCAAAACACCACAAGAAACTTGCAAAACACCACAAAAGACCTACGGATATTCCGCTAAGACGCATACCACACATTACCCGCCATTTTATAACAATGCGGAAGTACACAACTACGCTAACGGTTTGGTCTCGCACACGCACACTATTACACTGCACACATTCACGACGCTTACACAGCAGCTCCACACCACTAATGCTGCAGCAACATCAAAACAGATTGCCAGCTCTTCAACACAATGCTTCAAAATAGGTAAAGTATACTCATTTATTAATGTATTATATATTTCATTATTATACACCAAACACCATTAGCTCACTTACAATTTTATTGCCGTAATTTTTTGACGGGCAATTCGCTAGTTCATAATATTTAAGAGGTAAAGATCAGTTTATTGTGATTTCAAAGTTGATATTTTATTGAAAAATTTACACTTGATCTTTAGGTTACTGTTCCACAGGCTTTACTGCTTAAAATTATGAAAGCTGTGCCATTACAGTGGCCCTTTAACCTCTTAATCTCTCTTTATCTGTCTGTCGGTCTCTCTCAGTTACTCTATATACCCTCTATCCTCTTTTATCTTTCTCATTCTCGTCATTATAGTTTTAAAATATTACTAAAATAAGAAAGAAAACCTCTGCAGGGCCTATGATTTTTTAATGATTCTTCAATGTTGTCATATCCATAGAGACATTTCATTTTCTCTTATGCTTCATCCATAGGTTATTTATCTCACATTCTATTTATACTGTAAAGGAAAAAAATATGCAGTGCTTCCTTTCAAGTGCTTATTTATATTGAACTAATGGCATATCTAAGTGAGCTGGATTATGAATGCATCTGATAGAGGTGAATTAGTAGTGTATGAAAAAAATTTTTTTGCATGAAAATATCCCAAAAAAACTATTAGCATACCTTGAAGTTAGCAACATTTGCTATGTTTTCTGCCATTTGCATTTTATGGTGTACGCCCCTAGAAAATCCCACCTGAATTTGCATAACATTCAGATTCCGAATCAGGCTAATACATTGTATCATTCTTCACCTCAGTGGCTTCTGGCATGTGCTCACTACAAGAACTGCAACAGATACTTCCTGTGTTCTGTACCAGAAAGGTCAAAATATGTACCCTGCTGTATTTCTTGTGTGTACCCAGCTTATGTAAGTGTCCTGTGGGTGTGAACAGCTGGATTTGACTTTTGTGCAAATAACTTTATAAGGAAACTGAACTTTTATATATAACACGTTTTCATACACTACTAATTCTCCTCTATCAGATGCATTCATAATCCAGCTCAGTTACATATACCTTTAATGGACTGACAAGTTTAAAGTCAAACTAGACCTCTAGTGCAAAACTGTATTGTACGTTTTTTATGTATACTTTTTATAAGGAGCAAGCCGAAGGAAAACATCACAGCACAGCCTCTGCATATATCTTTTGCATATTTGGATGTTACAATATATAGTGTTTTACATAATATTAAAAGCTAACTATTTCAAAAGTAATTTATTGAAGTCAGGGGAGTGTTTACGGCCAACAGGTTTTGAGCATTTAAATATCACCTATTAATGCTACAAATATTTTTGTTGCTTTACTTACAACAAGGCTGTTGCCGCTTTGTATGTGTGATAGCTTTTGCCCTTTTAAATGGTAATAATGATTCGCGGCAGCCTGCCCCAAGCTTTCTCTACAGCTAAGCAGGGGGAGTGCAGCCCAACAATATATAATGTGATGTCCTGGCTCAGCCTATTACAGAATTAATATAGCAGGATTCCCTAGCTGTATCTATCTATCTCTCTCTATCTCTCTCTCTCTCTCTCTCTCTCTCTCTCTCTCTCTCTCTCTCTCTCTCTCTCTCTCTCTATCTCTCTCTCTATATATATATATATATATATATATATATATATATATATATATATATATATATAGTAGTTTAGTAATTATTAATATATATATATATATATATATATATATAGATTAATAATGAGTATTGCAATATAATTTGATACCTTTTGTATTGGACAAACGTCTTATTTATGACGAGCTTTCGAGAGGCTTAACCTCTCTTTATCAAGTCTCAAGCAATACTAACATGAGATGGAACCCTCAGTTTGAATAATAACAGCAGATGCAGATAGAGTGGAAACAGCATCTGACATCATCAGGTAAATACATATATGGGGAATAAACACAACATAGCAAAGGAAACATATATACACACATATACATCACTATCTACATGAAAAAGCAGAGCACTGTAGTCCACAGTGATATCTTTCCTGTTGGACAAACACCTCACTAAGAGTGCCAAGTCTGTTATGGTATAAGAGGAAAATAAATCACATGAAATGCTGATAATGTGTTAGAAAACCCAAATCTATATTTAATCCTGTGTTTTTAGTGTTGAAGAATGTGATCATCTTTATTTCAAATGCTTTTCTTGAATGCTTTAAAATTTTCATCTGAGTATGGAGTGATCATTCTGGCTAAAATAGTGTCCTACTGGGCTACAATAACTGTCTTCATTATGATATCTTATTGAATGCCTGTGTAAATTCATCTGTAAATGCATTTTTTGGCCGGTTTCTCCAATGTAACAGCCTGTGTCACATAAAGTACATTGTATTATATAAACCACATTAGACGATGTACATGAATATGATCCTTTGATGTTATAGGTTTTGTTGTTATGTGTGACTGTATCATCATTACAAATGTGTTGGCATAATTTACAGGCACGTTTGTTACAAGGTTTAGTTCCATTTATTGTATTCAGTTGTTCTTTGGCCAATTTTCTGCTGACAAGTTTTTGTTTGCCTGAGTATTGCTGATATAGATTTCTAGGCATTCTAGGCATTATACTTATAATCCTAGGGAGTGAATTCCCTTGTAGTGTTTTCCACTAAATTGAATAGACTTATGAACAGGGTATATTTACAATTTGGCCAACAAGTTTATTAAATTCATAATTAAATAATGACAACGACGAAAAATAAAAAAGGAAGATTAAAAACACTCTAAAAATAATGGAAAAAGAGACGTCTCCTCCGAGAGATAGTGATAAATTTCACTTTAGACAAATATATAGAGACTAGAATTATCTCTAGAATATTTGAGGAGAAATATAATGTTCCACTACAGGTAACTCTGTACCAATATATCACACAGTCTATTTTATATAGTTTACCCAGAAGGGCATTTAGTACAGACTTGCTTTAGTGAAAAAATATTGGGGTTAGTATGGTAGATGGAAGCAAGTGCTGCTTTTGATGGAAAAAATAAGCCAGTTAATCGTGATATCTCTATATGGTAGCTATAGGAGACTTGTTCTTTGGTATGTGTCCTATATATGATTCTTGGGATTGTAACATGCCAATCCTAATTCGTTATAACTGCTTACACCCACATAATGGTCTGTGACAAGTATTTGGCAGTATTGATATCTTCATTAGAGGGATAGACTCTTGTTGTGGGCTGATATAACCTTTTTAGTTCCCCATTATAGGATAAACGTATCTCATAGTATCTAATATTGGCTTCTTTAGCATCAGGTGGCCTATGCATTCGTCCTGGATACTTCTAAGTGCACCATACTAAATTATACACGAGTTACCTAACTAGTGCCATGTTTCTTAATAGAGACGCTAATGCTGCATGGCTTCACTTCCTAGTATATCGTGGACAGCGTCGTGCGTAATGACGCACGTATGCGTGTAAACGCCTATGCCTGACGCGTTTCAACGTGCTGTGACGTATTTTTCAAAGGGGGAGGCGATAGTGTCGTCGCTGATCTTATATAGTAGCTTGGTTGCCTTGGAAACCAATACTGGAATCGTGGTTATGTAGAGGCCATGTTTTAATAGAGAGACAGGCCTCCTATAAATATGTGTTTGATATACATCAAATTTATATGAACCAAGTGATATAAACGGTTCAGTCTGAGTCAATAATTGAATAGTACAAGGATTTGGGAATACAATGTCATATGATATTTAAAAGAGGAGACATAGTGATAATAATTCTGATCATACATATTATATAGTATAAAGGGAAAACCTTATGTTATGAGTTATTTGAAGTAGAGGATTAGTGCTAGAAGGAATAGCATAGTAATTTTCTCTGTGACTCTATCAGTATCCCATAAATTTCTATACAACATGAGATAAGTTGGCTGGATCTGAAGTCCAATATATTAGATATATATCTATTAAGATAGTGTGCAACTTGTAGAATATATAAGTGGGTAAATATATAAATTAGCCTGCTGTTGTTGGCAGGTAATAGTGAATAGAATTAATATATATTATTGTTGACCCACAATCGTGGAACCGACTCACTACATTATTGTGGTTGCTGAATGACTGATAGTGAAAAAAACAAAAATGAAAAAAGTGATGGTAGGGTGTACTACAAGTACAAAAGGGATATATTTGTAATAAGAATATACAAATATTGGTGAGGAAATAAGTTATTAGTGATAAGTGATATATGTAAATCAGTGCCTTGATGTGCTATATAAAATATATGCACAAGAAATGAATATGGCCATCAGCCATCAATATACAAGTGATACATGTGTCACTGGGCATATTACCATTATAATTGTGAAAAAAAGTCCTAGCAAAAAGCAACAGTGGTTGTCCCAAGTCTACTACCTTGCCTCTTTTCTACGAATAGAATTTTAAGACCCACTCACTCACTTTCTCAACACTATCTTTGCTTTCTTATTATATGCACATAGAGGATACTTAGATAAGAGTTATAGACATTTTTGCTAGGACTTCTATAGGCTTGGGGGCGTCAGAGGCAACGGTTAGAGGGTGGGTTCAAAGCAACATAGCAACCAGACAGCCTGCAGCACTGATTGGCTGATGCTGCAAGCTTTCAGTCAGGAAAATGTATACAATTGTAGCAGAGTCAATTAAAATTGACTCAACTTGGAGCCTGACTCTCACACAGTAATATGATATTGCAGTGCATCCCTAACTAGGGAGAGAGACCAGGCAATGGGGAAGGCACACAGAGGGTTCATTTAAAGTGATAGATGCATATTTTTAACAAAAAACATATTAAAGAAGGCATGAGAGCTGATATACAGATATAATTAAATTGTACTATCTATATAAATATAAAATACAATATAAAAGTGATTGATAATTTTTTAGGGGGGTGCCCATTTGCCTCTATGCACCAAAAGTTTATGTATAAATAAATATGTATATATCAAGTATGTTTTTCAAAATTAGAAACATTTTTTCGTATATTTTTATATTTTTCTTCAGGTAGGAAAATACCTAAACTAGGAAAGGCCTATTGGTTCATATAAACCAATAATGTATGTTTCTAAATCGTCACTTCTTGAGAACAGAGTACTAATCTCTGGTAGCACATTAATAATGCTGTTTAGTCACTCAGTTGTTAATGTGCAAATGTGGTTCCTAAATTGTTAATGGCTGCTAATGTTATAAAGATGTAAATAACTTTAGCCATATTTGCTTTTCTTTTTTCTTAGGAAAAGGATAAAAATCATGCCCAGGACGGAGATAGTTTCTATGGCTGTTTAGCTGATCTTTTCCCACATGATTACAGTTCCGATACATTTTCAGAGTCTGGAAAACTCCAGGTTTTAACCAGACTGTTAACAGCAATACGGGAAAATAGCCCCTCGGAGAGGTAGGTGGTCAGTGTCCAAAGAACAAAGAAATTAATACAATGTTCCCAACATGTTCCACTGTCAGTACGCAAGTGTTACATTTTATATTTTCAAATCATTTGTTGCATCAAAGATCTGATGTGAAATGGCTCTTTCCAGTAAAAGATTACTAAATTTAAAAATTTAAGGGAATGCCAGTTCTATAGTTTTGTATTATTATTAGGGTTCTTACTATAATAAATATACTTTATTTGTAACAGGGCAAAATATTCTGTCATGCTTTACATGTCAAAAATAATTTTAACACATTTCAAACAATGGAGGGTCCTGTCTTTGAGATTAAAATGTACACAGAGCTTTCCTAAATCACATAGCAAGATTGAAAACTCGCAGATTTACAATCCAAAGGGTTTAGGTGTGATACAGGAGGGTGATAGATTTGTTGTGCAAATTAAGGCTAAATATGATACTCTTCTTTAAGCAGATGAGTTTTTATTGAGTTTGTGAAGGATTTGAGGAAGAAGGATAGTCTAGTGGAGCGAGGCAAGGAGTTCCAAAGAATAGGGGCAGCACACGAAAAGCCCTAAAGGCATGAGTGAGGACGTGATAGGAGAGGACACAAGAAGGTTGTTTTGAGAGGATAGCAGAGATATAAGAAGGTGCACCGTTGCTGAGCACTTTTTATCTTAGGGTATTGTAATACATTGTTCATATGAACTTAATGTATATAGCTTAGAGACAGAAGGAAGAGGAGTGATATGATATAAACTCACAAGTATATCGAAGAGACTTTGAGAAAAAGAAGTGGGTGGAAATATGTGAAAGTACACAAAGGGTAGTAGATTAATGGAAGTTGTAGGATCATATATATATAGTTGTCGTACTGTGAGTTTATGCGTAATGCTTGCAAAGATGCATGTTTGCCCATAGCACATGCCGAGCGCTGCAGTGAGGCCTGAAATGAGCGCCAAAGTTGCTCATTGCAAGGCCCGTAATGTAGCATGCCGAGGCTCACAATGGGCACAGAAGGCAGAGGAGGGGGGGGGGGGACAGGGGAGGGAGAGGGGGAAAGAGAGACAGGGGAGGGAGAGGGGGAAAGAGAGACAGGGGAGGGAGAGGGGGAAAGAGAGACAGGGGAGGGAGAGGGGGAAAGAGAGACAGGGGAGGGAGAGGGGGAAAGAGAGACAGGGGAGGGAGAGGGGGAAAGAGAGACAGGGGAGGGAGAGGGGGAAAGAGAGACAGGGGAGGGAGAGGGGGGGAAGAGACAAAGGGGAGGGAGAGGGGGGGAAGAGACACAGCGGAGGGAGAGGGGGGTAGAGACACAGCGGAGGGAGAGGGGGTAGAGACACAGCAGAGGGAGAATGGGGGAAGAGACACAGGGGAGGGAGAAGGGGGGAAGAGACACAGGGGAGGGAGAAGGGGGGAAGAGACACAGGGGAGGGAGAAGGGGGGAAGACACAGGGGAAGGAGAGTGGGGCGGAAGAGACACAGGGGAGGGAGAGTGGGGCGGAAAGAGACACAGTGGAGGGAGAGTGGGGCGGAAAGAGACACAGTGGAGGGAGAGTGGGGCGGAAAGAGACACAGGGAGGGAGGGGGGGAAAGACACAAGGGAGGGGAAGGGGAAAGAGACACAGTGGAGGGGAAGGGGAAAGAGACACAGTGGAGGGGAAGGGGAAAGAGACACAGTGGAGGGTGAGGGGAAAGAGACACAGGCGAGGGGGAGGGGAAAGAGACACAAGGGAGGGGAAAGAGACACGAGAGGGAGAGGGGAGGAGAGACACAGGAGAGGGAGAGACACGGGGCGGAGACACAGGGGAGGGAGAGGGGGCAAAGAGACACAGGGGAGGGAGAGGAGGGCAAAGAGACACAGGGGAGGGAGAGGAGGGCAAAGAGACACAGGGGAGGGAGAGGAGGGGAAAGAGACACAGGGGAGGGAGAGGAGGGCAAAGAGACACGGGAGGGAGAGGAGGGGAAAGAGACACAGGGGAGGGAGAGGAGGGGAAAGAGACACGGGAGGGAGAGGAAGGGAAAGAGACACAGGGGAGGGAGAGGAGGGTGCGAAAAGAGACACAGGGGAGGGAGAGGAGGGGGAAAGAGACACAGGGGAGGGAGAGGAGGGGAAAGAGACACAGGGGAGGGAGAGGAGGGGAAAGAGACACAGGGGAGGGAGAGGAGGGGAAAGAGACACGGGAGGGAGAGGAAGGGAAAGAGACACAGGGGAGGGAGAGGAGGGTGCGAAAAGAGACACAGGGGAGGGAGAGGAGGGTGCGAAAAGAGACACAGGGGAGGGAGAGGAGGGGAAAGAGACACAGGGGAGGGAGAGGAGGGGAAAGAGACACAGGGGAGGGAGAGGAGGGGAAAGAGACACAGGGGAGGGAGAGGAGGGGAAAGAGACACGGGAGGGAGAGGAAGGGAAAGAGACACAGGGGAGGGAGAGTGGGGTGCGAAAAGAGACACAGGGGAGGGAGAGGAAGGGATAGAGACACGGGAGGGAGAGTGGGGTGCGAAAAGAGACACAGGGGAGTGAGAGGGGGAAAGAGAGACAGGGGAGTAAGAGGGGGGAAGAGACAAAGGGGAGGGAGAGGGGGGGAAGAGACAAAGGGGAGGGAGAGGGGGCAAAGAGACACAGGGGAGGGAGAGGGGGCAAAGAGACACAGGGGAGGGAGAGGAGGGCAAAGAGACACAGGGGAGGGAGAGGAGGGCAAAGAGACACAGGGGAGGGAGAGGAGGGCAAAGAGACACAGGGGAGGGAGAGGAGGGCAAAGAGACACAGGGGAGGGAGAGGACGGCAAAGAGACACGGGAGGGAGAGGAGGGGAAAGAGACACAGGGGAGGGAGAGGAGGGGAAAGAGACACGGGAGGGAGAGTGGGGTGCGAAAAGAGACACAGGGGAGGGACAGGAAGGGATAGAGACACGGGAGGGAGAGTGGGGTGCGAAAAGAGACACAGGGGAGTGAGAGGGGGAAAGAGACACGGGTGGGTGGGGCGGAAAGAGACACATTTTTCAGAGACACAGGAGAGGGAGGGGGGGGGGTAAAGTAAATATTATCCCGTCATTTGTGATTGGAAGCCGGCAATGGGCGCCAAGGGTGCTCATTGCGACGCCTGCAATGGGTGCCAAAGGCGTTTATTGCGAGGCTCGCAGAGGGAAGAGGGGGGGAGAGGACACAGAAGGAGGGAAGGAGAGCGAGAAGCTCTGTATAGCGAGGCTCACATTGCGAGGCTTGCAAATATTATGCCGTCTTTTTTGATGGGCAAGTGGCTAGTCAGATATATTTAAGGATTGTCAGCATGCCTGGGATAAGTATTAGTTTATCCTGAGCCAGACTATATAGGGAGAATATACAGACGAGATGGTCCTTTTGGTACTTACCTGCCTTTTTATTCCATTAAAATGTATCTGTGAATAATCTGGGACATGTCTAGAAGTTAGATGGCTGCTACATCCTAAAAGTTTGCATTGTAGCCAATGATTTTTGTTCGAGATTAATTAAATAAGCCCCATAGGCTGAGTTATTGACTTAGAAGTACTAATTTATCAGCGCTGTGACTTATGTTATTTGCTTCTGACACAAAAGGAGCTTTTCTCAAGAGAAAAAGGGGGAAGACCCACTTCCACATGTCAGAAATGTATTTGTTTAACTTAAAAATTGCTTTTAGAATATGTTTGAATATACAGTAGTATCTAGTCACTCGAATTTGGTATTCAACACATATTGATAAGGTTAAAATGCCCCGGCAGTCGTCATTTGCTTGGTACTTGTTGCGCTTGCCACTCATGCCTTCTGGAACCAATTAACGACGAGTACCAAGATACCACTGTATAATACATTTAGAGAGATATTATATAAGACCTCATTGTTGGACACATAACCCTAATTTTCTATGGTAAACCATGCAGTATGAGTGGGGTTAATACAATACCAATGTGGGTGTATATTGCTCTCTAGGGCACCTGTCCAGTGCCAGTGAAGTAATTGAAATACTGGCTGAATTGAGAGTGTCTTACCTATTAGTGGATTGCTCACAATACAGTATCTAAAGATAGCTGTGCATTACTGCCTTTCTTAAATATTGTAACTCTCCAATAATTTCATAACCCATCAACCACTTTTTTTTCACATATTCACCATAATTTACACATATTATTTTAATTATGTTAATAAAAATTAATTTTTAACTGATATCACTTTCTTCTGGTTCAAGAATTTCTTGATTCCCTATTATTGCCGGTTCCAATAATGCTTTTCTATCCTCTTCTCAACATAATCCAAAGGAGCTTTTGCTAAATAATTAAAAAAAGGAAAGGTGTCAGTGCAAAAAGTTGGCTAAAAAATGATGCTCATTGTGGCATACTCTGCAAGTAACGTTATTGAGCTATAAGTGGAACATTACAAACCCAATATAAAGATGCAAGCGGAACTCACCTGCCAACAAGTGGAGGAAGATTCTTGAAACTAAACGATATAATTGTCAAAATAATAGTTTAAGAATGTTGCCAAATACTGCAATTAAATAAAAATTGCTGCAGTAATTAATATTTTTGTACAATTATTCTCTCTATTTCCTATTTCTGAGCTGCTTCTTTCAGCTGCTTTCTGTGCAGGATGTATTGTGGTGAACTAGTGAGAAATCCCATTAGACCAATTGAAACCAGTGCCATCTTTAGATGCCATGTTTCTACTGCAACAGTGAAAGCTTACCCTGCATTCAGCGTCTAATTCCACAAGTAGAAGTAGAGCAGCAGAAACAAGAATGGCAGCCTTCACTACACCATATTGTATATAACAGATTTTTAAGTAATTTCTAGTAATGTTTCTCATTATCTGGTGTAGTCCCTACTGCTATTAGAACCCCTTGCAGCTCATGTTTGTTAAACTCTAGGTGGGTTCCCTGGTGGTCCAGTGGTTAGGAGTCAATGCTTTCACCACTGCAACCTGGGTTTGATTCCAGTCTGGGAACCAAAAGGTTACACCACCCAGTAGCTATGCAGGGTTCGGCCTGGTCAGTACTTGGATGGGAGAATACCTAGGAATACCAGGATCTGTATGCTGTGGCCTACTGGAGAAGGATCTGGCAACCCACTCCAGTATCTC
This sequence comes from Discoglossus pictus, assembly GCA_027410445.1. Taxonomy (NCBI): domain Eukaryota; kingdom Metazoa; phylum Chordata; class Amphibia; order Anura; family Alytidae; genus Discoglossus; species Discoglossus pictus. Next base: position 62,538,078 of record CM050166.1, read on the forward strand.
TGCCATGAATACCAAGTGGATCGGCATGGTGTATCCATGAGGTTGCAGAGTCTGATACGACTATACGACACAAACACACAAAAGTTAGATATTCAGTGGGCAAAAGGAAATATGTCCTGAGCTTATTTGCTCCTTTTGCTTTTTAAGGACCAGTATCTACAAGACAACAAATATAATTCAATTTTATAATTCCTACTCCGGTTATAAGATCAACTTTAACCAAGTCTAAAATACTATGGCTCTCCCAGAACCATCCTTTACAATTATTAGCAAACACCCCTGCTAATACCCAATTTGCCAAACCAATAAAATAATGAAATACCTAGATATCGCTTTTCCATCAATATAACCATGCTTTATAAACATAATTTTCTAGCTACTCTGCAAATGATAATGCAAATATTAAAATCCTTGGCAGACACTACAGCTCTCAGTTGCTGACAAAGTTGCCCTTTTTAAAATGGGAATTTCCCGAAGCTTACATATTTATTCCAGTTTCAAGCTTTATTAATTCCCGATTCTCACGTGCAATTTGTACACTGCTCCTTTTCTTTTTCATATGGAGGAGGGCTAAGCTTAGAATAGCTTGTGCTAAGATGTGGGGAAGGAGGTCTTAAAGGACCACTGTAATGCATGCAAAGGTAAAGCTAATATTTTAAGCAGAGCGTATTAAAAACAGTATGAAGTTTAAAACAAATAAAAATTAATATTATTTAATGCTTTTTAAATTGTTTGTTTTCGACGTAAGCAGAGCTACTTCTCTCCACCTCCCTGTGCCCTATCAACGTGGTGTGGCTAGCTCTGCCAGGGGACTGGAGCATCGTGGGGCTTGGAAGAAAGTGGGCTATACCACAGAGAGGTATTGAAGGTATCCCACTTGCAACTGGCCCATTGTTTTTTCCCAGTGACATCACTGGGGGAATGCAATGTGTGTTAGAGACCTGCCCCCTTTACTGAGTAGTCATACGTCTTTTTAGTCCAGCCCCCAGGCAGAATTGGCCGCAACCCCTGATAAGGCACATGGAGGTGGAGAAAAGCAGCTCTGATTGAGGGAAACTGGACAATTTAAACTGCACACAAAAAATATTCACTTTTATTTATTTTCATGCATATTGTTTTTATAAATCTATGTCCAACAAACACGATTTACATTTGTGCGTTTCTTCAAAAGATTTTATTTATCAGCAGAAAAAAACCCGATAAATCTCACTGTTCTTTGTAATGTCATCTTTCTGTTTTATCTATTTCTGTGATTCAATCTGTACATTTAATGGGATACTGTAACCATATTTTAATAGATACTGTAATTACTATAGAAGTAGCTGAATGGTTCTCCATAATAGTTGGTAAGAGCTGTATTTATTGTTTTTAGAAGTGTAGTTCTTCAGTAGACCATTTTGTAAAAGGGAACTGTGTTTCGCAAAAAGGTGATGGGAACAGAAGTTCCAGTTGTTATTGTAAACTTACATTTGTAATTTTTGGTTTCTTTGTTTGTAGGGTTGTTCTAGTCTCCAACTATACAAAGACACTAAACATATTGCAAGCCATGTGCAAGCAGCATGGATACAAGTACACCAGACTGGATGGACAGACCCCGGTCTCACAGAGACAGCATATTGTTGATGGATTTAACAGCAAGTATTCGCCAGACTTCATTTTTCTGCTGAGCTCCAAGGCTGGTGGAGTTGGGCTGAACCTAATCGGAGCCTCTCATCTGATACTCTATGACATTGACTGGAATCCTGCTAATGATATACAGGTCTGAGAAGGTTTAACAAATCAAAATAATCTGCTACATCATCACTAATATAGTTGTCGTACTGCGAGTTTGTGTGTAACACTTGCAAATTGCGAGTTGCGCATGCTCGCTGCTATTGTGAGGCTCACAATGGGCGGCGAAGCCTCTCATTGTGATGCTCGCAATGAATGCTGAAAAGGGAGAGAGAGAAGAGGGAAGGAGGGGAAGGAGAGGAATGGAGAGGGAGAAGGAGAGGGAGGAAGGGGGGGAGAGAGAAGGAGCGGGAGAGAGAGAGAGGAGGACAGGGAGAGAGAGAGGGGGAGAGAGAGGAGGAGAGAGAGGAGGAGAGAGAGGAGGAGAGAGAGGAGGAGAGAGAGAGGGGAGGGAGGGAGAGAGGAGGAGGAGAGAGGGAGAGAGGAGGAGAGGGAGGGAGAGAGGAGGAGAGGGAGGGAGGGGGAGAAGGAGAGGGACAGAGGAGGAAGGAGAGGGACAGAGGAGGAAGGAGAGGGACAGAGGAGGAAGGAGAGGGACAGAGGAGGAAGGAGAGGGACAGAGGAGGAAGGAGAGGGACAGAGGAGGAAGGAGAGGGAGAGAGGAGGAGAGGGAGGGAGAGAGAAAGAGTATTCAGAGTATTATTTATTCTTGTCTTTATAAATATCACACATGTAAATCTAACCTTAGAAAAGTGTGTTTGAAATGTCCCATATATCCTAACCCCCAAATACCGGTCCCATAAAATCTCTATTACATCACTCTAATCATGATATCCAATCATGCTGAAGTGTGCTTGGAAGTCTCTCTGAGTGCCCACAGTTTAAAAAGAAACAAAACCTAAGGGGTACCTTCAACCGCACGTGAAGTAAAAAAAAAACAAAGAACCCTGATACCTCCGATCTGTCACTGTGGTAGAGCAATTGCCCACTGCCACCACTTATAAGCCAGGGGGTCCCCTCTCAATATCCACTACTCCCATATGAGCTCAGGTATTCAAAACTATAACCATAGAAGTTTGTATGGACCCCTTATGACACCTAAATGTAATCCCTATAACGTGAGGGTCCCTACTGACTTCAAAGATATGTAAAACTATAAACATGAGATCCCTTTGTACCCCCATGGCACCATAACTTCTACCATATGAGTCCTTATAGACCCTACCCACCCATGGGGGTCAACAAGGACCCCATAGTCCCTAACACTACCCATTAAATAATAATTGCAAAAAATATATATAAAAAAATAAAATAAAAAAATACACAACGAAGTCTACAAAAAGAAAAATGTAAAAAGTAAAAAAAAAAACGACATCTATTAAGGGGAGGTAAAATTACCTTTCAATCATAGAAGAAGAGGATGGATTCTTCAATTAACATGGAAGTGCCCTTTTATCCATCACTGAAGATTGAGGACAGAGTGTTAAAGAGCGTCGCTAGAGGATTACTAGAGTGGAGGTTGTCACAACCTACAATGATGATGGAGTATAGAGGATCCTAGTCCTCTTATCTCCTGTAGGTTTTAGACCTAAGATTTGGGTGACTCAGACCAATGGACCTTCTTTGCGGATGCAAGAGCATAAGTCCCAGCTTTTGGTAGTGTGCCTGGGAAACCTGGAAGGGAGTCAGAACGATCTCCTCTACCAGCATATGCCCCTGGGTCAATAATACACCTGCACACAAAGTCTTGATGAAAATTATGAACAACTTTATTTGGAAAACAACATCTTTTAAACAGGCATACAACATTACCAGGAGGGGCTACCATTAGTCAGCCCCTCACTGCCTCTGGCCAATCAGGCAGGGTCCCTACGTGGGAACCATGAGACTCCTCCCCATGTCCACCCACTAGGCGGGGCCAACTAATTCATTTGGGCTCTGAATCTCCAGGGCAAAGCATACCTTGGTTCTCCTGTGCCCATGCTATGAAGGCTGAGAAGCCTTCAGGCCATCCCATTGTTTCTGGGTGCCTGCCTGTCTGCTCTCCAGCTGTGAGCTCCCCATTGTTTAGTACTCTGCTGGACACTTAGCTAATGGGATTACCAGGCCTTTGGGAACAAAGGAGGCTTGCCTGTATTCAATGGACTTCCCCTCTACAATATAATAACATACTAATAGAATAACATACATTCATATTTACAAATATAACACCCAATGTTTCACCCACATACAACCAATATATCCCATTAGATCCCTCACAGGATACTCATTACAATGAGCCTAAACATGGAAGGGATGGGAATATGCTAAGGGATAAACTTATAATACTTTATCCCCTAGACCACAACATAACAATATATCCATAACAAGTAGGCCCCAAACCTTTTCTTCCACAGCAGGAGCCATGCACTTTGTCCAAACCCAATATGGCCACTGGCTGATTCATGACAGAGGGTAAGTATAATTCCTCCCCCCGTAGGTGTATTTTTTTTTGTAGTCTTATTTATTTCTGTAATTTAATTTTTTAAATTATTATTTAGAGGGCAGTGCTAGAGATTATGGCATCCTTGTGGGCCCCCATGGAGGGATATTGTTCATAAGGACTCATGTGGTAGAAGTTAGGGTGCCATGGGGGTCCATAAGGACCCCATTGTCGGAAGTTAGGTTTAGAGGTCTTGGGGGTCTATAGGGATGACCATGATATAGGGGTTTTGTTTAGCTGCCATGGTGGTCCATAAGGACCACCAAGTTAACGGTGGTCCATAAAGACCACCAAGTTAATGGTGTTAAAGTTAGGTGCCATGGGGTCCATTGGGACCCCCGTGGTTTTGGTTAGAGGTCCCATAAATGACTATAGGGGTTCCCATGGCCCCCAACCACCCTCTGGGTATTGAGACGAGAATCCTGGGGCATACCTGGACTCAAAGGCAGTAGCGGCTATTAAGTGGGAAACCTAGGGCATACCTATCTTATAGGGGGTAGCAGCTCATAGGCAGAGGGATCAGCAACCCCTTGCATTAGTTTTTATTGGTTTTTATCCTCTGTCATAGGAAGGTTTTTGTATAAATAAGTAAAAAAAAAACCTGTAGCACTAAAGAGAGATGGTGTGTCTTCCTGGTGTGTTGTTCCTCGTCCTGTGCGGTTGGTTAATCAAAAATCAATATATAAGTTTGTTCCAATGTCCAGCTATAAATGATCAAGTAGGTGACAGCTTCCAGTGATATTCGAATATTTTTGTCCTTTTAAAGAAGTCAGCTGAGCAATCCAGATCATGTAGAGCGTATGTGCAACCTGTGGCATACATATTCTCTTGTGGGGCAATGTTCACAGTAGTGTCCTCAAAAGTATTATATAAAATAGAAGGGGGGTGCACCCCCTCCACGTGCAGATCACTAAGGTCTACATTTATGATAACAAGTCATATGTAATTTCAACCCTCACCTGTAGTTTCCTCATATATATGTGAGGTGTATATACAGTTGCAAGCAAAAGTATGTGAACCCTTTGGAATGATATTGATTTCTGCACAAATTGGTCATAAAATGTGATCTGATCTTCATCTAAGTCACAACAATAGTCAATCACACTCTGCTTAAACTAATAACACACAGAGAATTAAATGTTACCATGTTGTTATTGAACACACCATGTAAACATTCACAGTGCAGGTGGAAAAAGTATGTGAACCCCTAGACTAATGACATCTCCAAGAGCTAATTGGAGTGAGGTGTCAGCCAACTGGAGTCCAATCAATGAGATGAGATTGGAGGTGTTGGTTACAGCTGCCCAGTCCTATAAAAATCACACCAGTTCTGGGTTTGCTTTTCACAAGAAGCATTGCCTGATGTAAATGATGCCTCACACAAAAGAGCTCTCAGAAGACCTACGATTAAGAATTGTTGACTTGTATAAAGCTGGAAAGGGTTATAAAAGTATCTCCAAAAGCCTTGCTGTTCATCAGTCCACGGTAAGACAAATTGTCTATAAATGGAGAAAGTTCAGCACTGCTGCTACTCTCCCTAGGAGTGGCCGTCCTGTAAAGATGACTGCAAGAGCACAGCGCAGACTGCTCAATGAGGTGAAGAAGAATCCTAGAGTGTCAGCTAAAGACTTACAAAAGTCTCTGGCATATGCTAACATCCCTGTTAGCGAATCTACAATATGTAAAACACTAAACAAGAATGGATTTCATGGGAGGATACCACAGAGGAAGCCACTGCTATCCAAGTAAAACATTGCTGCACGTTTACAGTTTGCACAAGAGCACCTGGATGTTCCACAGCAGTACTGGCAAAATATTCTGTGGACAGATGAAACTAAAGTTGAGTTGTTTGGAAGAAACGCACAACACTATGTGTGGAGAAAAAGAGGCACAGCACACCAACATCAAAACCTCATCCCAACTGTGAAGTACGGTGGTGGGGGCATCATGGTTTGGGGCTGCTTTGCTGCGTCAGGGCCTGGACGGATTGCTATCATTGAAGGAAAAATGAATTCCCAAGTTTATGAACACATTTTGCAGGAGAACTTAAGACCATCTGTCCACCAGCTGAAGCTCAACAGAAGATGGGTGTTACAACCGGACAATGACCCAAAGCATAGAAGTAAATCAACAACAGAATGGGTTAAACAGAAGAAAATACGCCTTCTGAAGTGGCCCAGTCAGAGTCCTGACCTCAACCCGATTGAGATGTTGTGGCATGACCTCAAGAAAGCGATTCACACCAGACATCCTAAGAATATTGCAGAACTGAAACAGTTCTGTAAAGAGAAATGGTCAAGAATTACTCCTGACCGTTGTGCACATCTGATCTGCAACTACAGGAAACGTTTGGTTGTAGTTATTGCTGCCAAAGGAGGTTCAACCAGTTATTAAATCCAAGGGTTCACATACTTTTTCCACCTGCACTGTGAATGTTTACATGGTGTGTTGAATAAAAACATGGCAACATTTAATACTTTGTGTGTTATTAGTTTAAGCAGAGTGTGATTGACTATTGTTGTGACTTAGATGAAGATCAGATCACATTTTATGACCAATTTGTGCAGAAATCCATATCATTCCAAAGGGTTCACATACTTTTGCTTGCAACTGTATATATATCATGTCTCAACAGGTTCAAGGTCTGGTCCACTCCGTGGTCCTGGATACTTCTGCCTGTCTCTGATATTTCAAGATTGTGACCCCTGATATTGGTAATCACATATGGGCTAGTTTTTTCTTCCCATATTTTATATTAATATATTTGTGTTATCTACAGGTGTATATGTATATTCTTACAGACATATATGTGCTATATGGAAAGCTTGAAGCAGCTTTTTGAATTTCTATATAGTTCTTCTTTTGACATATTGTTGTGGCGTCATGTTAGTGGGTACCATACCATAGTGTTGCTATGGAAACTACTTAGATTCCGTTTCGGCGTCTCCAGCGAGTAGACTTAAAAGTCAAATTTGATTTTTAAAGCTCATGTAGCTACAAGTCCGATTTCCTGGAGCCATGGAATGTAGAACATGAATGTAACAGCTTAGAACTCGGCTGCATTCTGATTGGATCAAGAGTTCAAGAGCAGGCTCAAGAGGCAATCCGCTAAGCTTTCTGTATGTCAGTGACAAAAATCCATTTAAAAGGGAAGCTTCCATTCTCCAAAACATTGAGGAATAACTGACAAACGTAGTAAAAGGTTAAGAGTTGTAAAAACTCTTCATGCTTGTATTCCTGTTAACCTCTCAATGCTTATTATCTACCCCCTCTTTGAATGCACTGGATTACCTTACTTCAAGAACTTTTTAATACTCATTCAGGAATTTTTAGGCCATGGCTGCCCTGTATTTTGGGCCACCCCAGCCATCTTCTCAGATGGCAGATACTCTATGGGTGAAGTACCTCAAAGCACTTGTTTTAACGGTTCTGGACATCATAAAATCTTTTGATCATGCTTCCCTGCCACAATTTGTGCACAATACACTTCACTGATCAGTGAAAGACAAGTGGGACCATGGTCCTCAAGAATGATCTTTTGGCTGGGCCCCTTTTTCAAAGGACCTCAGGTGGGTAGACTGGAAACAACTGTCTATCGTAGCGATACTGGACCAGGGAAGTTGGTGGTCCTGCCCCTGTGGAAGACATGACCTGCTTTGGAGTACTCCGTGCAAAGGCTTAGATCTGATAGATCCCCTGGACCTTATGGCCGAAACGCAGAAAACGGTTCTCAAGCTGTTAGCGCCTGAAGACCTACCTGACTTCTTAAAGGAGCACTGTGTTCTTGCACTTGTGCATGGCCCTGGGCCTTGAATAATAAAAAAAAATATCCTATGTTTTTTTATTTTTACATTTAACTCATATTCCCCCTGTATCTTTGCCTCATAATAAACAAGTATGTTTCTCTTTTTATTGTGACCCATTTGTATATTCTGCTTGTTATTCTCTTAATAGGAAAAAATCTCCAATAAAAGCATTTAATGATACAAAACAGGAATCTAGGCAAAGTAATGAGAATTTTGCTGCTATTCTCTTTTTTGTTATATTTGTGTTAGCTATGGATTTAATCAGCAGTTCCAAAACCTCTCCTCAAGACCCACCAGACAGGTCATGATTTCAGTTCAAAACTTTGTGAATACAGATGAGGCATGACTTGACTGGTGGGTCTTGAGGAGAGGTTTGATTTAACCACTAGATTAAATCATTAGCTGAAAATGAGTGGCTTTAAGATGAGTCTTTCTAGCAAATGCTAAACATTATCTAAAATCACAAAAATATTTTATTTTCATGACTTCTAAAGCTGTTTAATATGTTTCATACTTCACAAAAAAATGCTATTTTTTCTTGAACTACTGTAGTCTTTTAATTAATAAAGTATAGAAACCGGTTTGGGGAATAAAAGCTATTTTGTAATAATGACAATGTATTTGTTCATACAATGTGTTCTGTCTGTGCTCATGAGATCTTTGTATTATATCCACTTTAAATGTGCCTGTGCAATCATATAAATATACATTTAAAGTGCACAGCCAAGTTCTGGCTGCAGTTATACAGTGTTAAATCATTAAATTCTGCTCATGGAATATGTGAGTCACCGCTGAGGATCGCTGCTTATGTACCGAGTGTGAGCGTGTCCCCTAATAGGATTCACATCCCTGCCAGTGGGTGTCATTATTGTGCTATATGTGAATATATCCAGCTGTTGCGTTCTACCAAATAGAAACTGCACTCTAAAAGCTGTTATTTTTATTTTTTAATGTTATAGATCCTTTTGGCACTTTAATTTAAAGGGACATAGCAAAACAGTTTTTTACACGACATCATAAAGTGAGGAATTGTTTCAAAATATAAAAAATTTAGATTTTGAAACCTGCTATTATGCAGTGAATCACTGAATACATGCGGCTCTCCCTATCACCTATGGCGGTTCTCAGAATACAATAATATGACCTGTGATTTATAAAAAAAAAACAACCTTTGGCGGATATTTTTAAAATGATTTAATAATATTTTATGAATTCAATTATTTGCAGACTAGTGACTTGTCAGTCATAAATGACAACATAATATTATACAAAAAAAATTGTGATTGCTGTCGCTCGCTCTCTCTCTCTCTCTCTCTCTCTCTCTCTCTCTCTCCCCCCTCTGAGCACCGTCGGCGCTCATTGCAAGCCTCTCTCCCTGTCAATATTACGGGCCTCGCGAATGCTCATTGCAGTCCTTGGCAACCCGCAACTTCTGTGCTTTGCAATGATAACCTTTGGCGCTCATCCCTTTGAAAAAGACGCTGTCAGGGCACTAAGGTATTGTGGGACTTCCGGGTCTGACGTCAGACGCCGTGGTCCAACAGTAGCGTGGAGGGACAGCCAGTGTAGCGTCCACAGATACAGAGATCTGCTCTCAGTTACTAAGAAGAGACCATCAATTTAAGATTAGACTTATAATGCAGTAGTATCCCAAGTTATCAAGTAGGACAAGGAAGGGTGATAGGCCAACCTTATGTATCAATCCATCCCCAGCTAGTTGATGCAGAGGAACCGATAACCCTTTGTATAAGTTCCCATCTTATTGTATGTAACCTGAATACAGAGCTGCCAGCTAGCAAGAAGGGAAAAGATATATTTAAATACAATTATGGGAATATTATAAGTACTCCTAAATACTCATAAGGAACCCCCTGGACCTTAGTTCTACAATAAAAGCTATACATATAATCTACCATTAAGGAAGGTGGTTTATATGTGGACAACATAACACATGTCCCCAAGCTACTAGTCACACTTGCTTAATCACAATAACTGCAAATGTATCTGGAGTGTAAGGATTACTTCTTTGCTCACCAAGATATACATGTAATGGAAGATAGATATTGTGCTTACATTTACATAACAAGTGATCATTTGAACAAAGAAATAAAGGGAGACTTTTATCTTGTCTTTCTTTTAAGTGTTTTTATTAGCTGCGCCGTTGTTCATTTAATAACATTTTCTTTCTTATTTTTGTTTTTCCCAATTCACATTTCATGTTTGATTAGTTATTTAGTGTCAAGCACTTATTGGGATATGTCATTTCCTATTAGTAAATGTTACTCTATAACTAAAGAGTATTACTTATAATTTTCTTTTGGACATATATATTTACTGAAACAAATACCCATGAGTCCATTTTTGTTTCTATATATATTTTTCATTCTCAGGAATACCCAGTTTAGCACTTCACATGCGTTCCATGCAGTGAGCATAAGCAAAAAAAAGAGTTAATTATTAAACAGTACATTTGTGCAGAGAGAGGATTTAGCGCTAAACAGAGCATTTTACGCCATACCACTGAAACATCGCTATGGCGCATCTGCAAGCGCTAAGTGGGGTTTCAAAGGGATCTAGTACGGTTTTGAGTGCCAAATCGCATTTATTGCAAAATTTAGCGTTATGCGTGAATTTATCCTGGCAAGATCGCTATAGTGAATCGCTGCTCATCAGGGTAGCGTTAAGTGGGGTTTACCTGTATGTTAATCCAACCCAGTCCCACAAGCCCATTGTATGATTTTTGAGTGCTGTTTACTGCAAAGAAGAGTTTTTAAAGTGAGGCTGCATTACTGCTTTTGCTGCTAGGTTAGAGTGTAAGATCTTTACAGTGTGATTAGTATTGAAAGTCTAATGATAATGTAATATAGTACTCACTACTTCTGTAATAAATTGTCTGGAATAAAATGTTATGTTTACAAAAACTTGCATGAATTGTATTTGTTATATGTTAAAAATATATAATTAGAAGATTTTATGTGTCTTAACAAACCTAGTTTTATTTGTACTGTTATTCTTTCTGGGCACAATGTTTCAGATGATGTAATATTTGTTTTTTATCTTGTTTTATAGGCAATGGCCCGAGTGTGGAGGGATGGCCAGCAGCGCACCGTCCATATATACAGACTGCTTACCACAGGTCAGAGCCTCTCATACTGATATTAATAAAAATATGTATTTTGGTAAGAATAAGCAGGATGTGGTTACTTTCTCCTTGTCTGCAGAATGTGTGCAAGGAGGAGGGGACTGTGCATACGTGACAATTTGCTCATATTACTTCAGTGTGTCTGCTCTTTTTCCATTCTCTTTGTTAAATCATCATTGGCTAAAATCACTAAATAGTGCACATGTAGTTTTTGAGGTGCGACCTCTGTAGATTCTTTTGCATGGATTCTTATTATTTATTTTGACGTATATTCAAGGAAAAATGCATTAAATACAGAGTACAGTTATAAATTGTTGATACAAGATAAGAAGTCCCTGTACCTGAGAGCTAACATTCTAATGATGATGATTGTGTAAGTGATAATGGTAGAGTGGGAGAGATGAGTAATGGTCAGTAGGTCGCTGGAGGAGGCTGTGTGTCATGGTGAAGGCTGACCCAGGTCGTCACTGTTTGAAAGTTGTAAGAGTTGTGTGCGGTTTCTGTGAAAGCTGTTAAACATAAGCAAGGTAGGATATTATAAATCTTAGGAGTAGCAAATGAGAAGTATTGTAGGCAGACTGTACATTTCTGTTCCATATCTTTTATGAAATTGACTAGTCGTTTACCTGTCATAGATTATGGTAAAATATTACTTGTGTCTCCACCCCTCCTCCCCCAGTGTCTCTTTCACACCCTCTCCCTCCCCTGGATTTCTCCCCCCCCCTCTTCCCTCCGCCTGTGGATCTTTTCCCCCTGCCTGTGGATCTTTTCCCCCTTCTCCGTCCCCTCTGTCTCTTCCCCCGCTCTCCGTCCCCTCTGTCTCTTCCCCCGCTCTCCGCCCCCTCTGTCTTATCCCCCGCTCTCCCTCTCCTCTGTCTCTTCCCCCGCTCTCCCTCTCCTCTGTCTCTTCCCCCGCTCTCCCTCTCCTCTGTCTCTTCCCCCGCTCTCCCTCTCCTCTGTCTCTTTCCCCGCTCTCCCTCTACTCTGTCTCTTCCCCCGCTCCCCCGCTCTCCCTCCCCTCTGTCCCTCCCCTCTGTCCCTCCCCCCGCTCTCCCTCCCCCCCGCTCTCCCTCCCCCCCGCTCTCCCTCCCCCCCGCTCTCCCTCCCCCCGCTCTCCCTCCCCTCTGTCTCTTCCCCCGCTCTCCCTCCCCTCTGTCTCTTCCCCCGCTCTCCCTCCCCTCTGTCTCTTCCCCCGCTCTCCCTCCCCTCTGTCTCTTCCCCCGCTCTCCCTCCCCTCTGTCTCTTCCCCCGCTCTCCCTCCCCTCTGTCTCTTCCCCCGCTCTCCCTCCCCTCTGTCTCCTCCCCCGTCTCCCACCCTCTGTCTATTCCCCCCTTTCCCTACCCTGTATCTCTTCCCCCTCTCCTGTCCCCCTTTTACCCTCTCCCTTTTCTGTGTCTCTTCCCCCTCTCTCCCCCTGTGTCTCTTCCCCTCTCTTTCCCTCTTTCCCCCTCCTCCTTCCCCTGTGTCTTTCCCCCTCCTCCTTCCCCTGTGTCCCTTACCCCCTCTGTCTATTGCCCCCTTTCCCTCCTCCGTGTCTCTTCCCTCCTCCCCTGTGCCCCTTTCCCCCTCTCTCTCCCCTGTGCCCCTTTCCCCCTCTCTCTCCCCTGTGCCCCTTTCCCCCTCTCTCTCCCCTGTGCCCCTTTCCCCCTCTCTCTCCCCTGTGCCCCTTTCCCCTTCTCTCTCCCCTGTGCCCCTTTCCCCCCCTCTCTCCCCTGTGCCCCTTTCCCCCCCTCTCTCCCCTGTGCCCCTTTCCCCCCTCTCTCCCCTGTGCCCCTTTCCCCCTCTCTCTCCCCTGTGCCCCTTTCCCCCTCTCTCTCCCCTGTTCCCCTTTCCCCCCCTCTCTCCCCTGTTCCCCTTTCCCCCCCTCTCTCCCCTGTGCCCCTTTTCCCCTCTCTCTCCTCTGTGTCTCTTCCCCTCTCTCTCCCCTCTGTCTTTCTCCTCTCCTCCCTCCTCTGTGTCTATTTCCCTCTTTCCGCCTCCTCCATCCCATGTGTCCCTTCTCCCCTCTGTCTCTTTCCTCCTTTCCCCTATGTCTCTTTCCCCCTCCTCTTTCCCCCTCCTCTTTCCCCCTCCTCTTTCCCCCTCCTCTTTCCCCCTCCTCTTTCCCCCTCCTCTTTCCCCCTCCTCTTTCCCCCTCCTCTTTCCCCCTCCTCATCCCATGTGTCCCTTCTCCCCTCTGTCCCTTTCCTCCTTTCCCCTATGTCTCTTTCCCCCTCCTCTTTCCCGTGTCTCTTTCCCCCTCCTCTTTCCCGTGTCTCTTTCCCCCTCCTCTTTCCCGTGTCTTTCCCCCCTCCTCTTTCCCGTGTCTTTCCCCCCTCCTCTTTCCCGTGTCTTTCCCCCTCCTCTTTCCTGTGTCTTTTCCTGTGTCTTTTCCTGTGTCTCTTTCCCGTGTCTCTTTCCCGTGTCTTTCCCCCTCCTCCTTCCCCTGTGTCCCTTACCCCCTCTGTCTATTGCCCCCTTTCCCTCCTCTGTGTCTCTTCCCCCTCCCCTGTGCCCCTTTCCCCCTCTCTCTCCCCTGTGCCCCTTTCCCCCTCTCTCTCCCCTGTGCCCCTTTTCCCCTCTCTCTCCCCTGTGCCCCTTTTCCCCTCTCTCTCCTCTGTGTCTCTTCCCCCCTCTCTCCCCTGTGTCTTTCTCCTCTCCTCCCTCCTCTGTGTCTATTTCCCTCTTTCCGCCTCCTCCATCCCATGTGTCCCTTCTCCCCTCTGTCTCTTTCCCCCTCCTCTTTCACCTCCTCTTTCCCCTTCTCTTTCCTGTGTATCTTTCCCCCTCCTCCATCCCATGTGTCCCTTCTCCACTCTGTCTCTTTCCTCCTTTCCCCTATGTCTCTTTCCCCTATGTCTCTTTCCCCTATGTCTCTTTCCCCTATGTCTCTTTCCCCTATGTCTCTTTCCCCTATGTCTCTTTCCCCTATGTCTCTTTCCCCTATGTCTCTTTCCCCTATGTCTCTTTCCCCTATGTCTCTTTCCCCTATGTCTCTTTCCCCTATGTCTCTTTCCCCTATGTCTCTTTCCCCTATGTCTCTTCCCCCCATGTCTCTTTCCCCCATGTCTCTTTCCCCCATGTCTCTTTCCCCCATGTCTCTTTCCCCCATGTCTCTTTCCCCCATGTCTCTTTCCCCCATGTCTCTTTCCCCCATGTCTCTTTCCCCCATGTCTCTTTCCCCCTCCTCTTTCCCCCTCCTCATCCCATGTGTCTCTTCTCCCCTCTGTCTCTTTCCTCCTTTCCCCTATGTCTCTTTCCCCCTCTCTCTCCCCTGTGCCCCTTTCCCCCTCTCTCTCCCCTTTGCCCCTTTCCCCCCTCTCTCCCCTGTGCCCCTTTCCCCCTCTCTCTCCCCTGTGCCCCTTTCCCCCCCTCTCTCCCCTGTGCCCCTTTTCCCCCCTCTCTCCCCTGTGCCCCTTTTCCCCTCTCTCTCCTCTGTGTCTCTTCCCCTCTCTCTCCCCTGTGTCTTTCTCCTCTCCTCCCTCCTCTGTGTCTATTTCCCTCTTTCCGCCTCCTCCATCCCATGTGTCCCTTCTCCCCTCTGTCTCTTTCCCCCTCCTCTTTCACCTCCTCTTTCCCCTCCTCTTTCCTGTGTCTCTTTCCCCCTCCTCCATCCCATGTGTCCCTTCTCCCCTCTGTCTCTTTCCTCCTTTCCCCTATGTCTCTTTCCCCCTCCTCTTTCCCCCTCCTCTTTCCCCCTCCTCTTTCCCCCCTCCTCTTTCCCCCCTCCTCTTTCCCCCCTCCTCTTTCCCCCTCCTCTTTCCCCCCTCCTCTTTCCCCCCCTCCTCTTTCCCCCCTCCTCTTTCCCCCCTTCTCTTTCCCCCCTCCTCTTTCCCCCCTCCTCTTTCCCCCCTCCTCTTTCCCCCCTCCTCTTTCCCCCCTCCTCTTTCCCCCCTCCTCTTTCCCCCCTCCTCTTTTCCCCCTCCTCTTTTCCCCCTCCTCTTTTCCCCCTCCTCTTTTCCCCCTCCTCTTTCCCCCTCCTCATCCCATGTGTCCCTTCTCCCCTCTGTCCCTTTCCTCCTTTCCCCTATGTCTATTTCCCCCTCCTGTTTCCTGTGTCTCTTTCCCCCTCCTCTTTCCCGTGTCTCTTTCCCCCTCCTCTTTCCCGTGTCTTTCCCCCCTCCTCTTTCCGGTGTCTTTCCCCCTCCTCTTTCCCGTGTCTTTCCCCCTCCTCTTTCCTGTGTCTTTTCCTGTGTCTCTTTCCCGTGTCTCTTTCCCGTGTCTCTTTCCCGTGTCTTTCCCCCTCCTCCTTCCCCTGTGTCCCTTACCCCCTCTGTCTATTGCCCCCTTTCCCTCCTCTGTGTCTCTTCCCCCTCCCCTGTGCCCATTCCCCCCCTCTCTCTCCCCTGTGCCCCTTTCCCCCTCTCTCTCCCCTGTGCCTCTTTCCCCCTCTCTCTCCCCTGTGCCCCTTTTCCCCTCTCTCTCCCCTGTGCCCCTTTTCCCCTCTCTCTACCCTGTGCCCCTTTTCCCCTCTCTCTCCCTTGTGCCCCTTTTCCCCTCTCTCTCCTCTGTGTCTCTTCCCCCCTCTCTCCCCTGTGTCTTTCTCCTCTCCTCCCTCCTCTGTGTCTATTTCCCTCTTTCCGCCTCCTCCATCCCATGTGTCCCTTCTCCCCTCTGTCTCTTTCCCCCTCCTCTTTCACCTCCTCTTTCCCCTTCTCTTTCCTGTGTATCTTTTCCCCTCCTCCATCCCATGTGTCCCTTCTCCACTCTGTCTCTTTCCTCCTTTCCCCTATGTCTCTTTCCCCTATGTCTCTTTCCCCTATGTCTCTTTCCCCTATGTCTCTTTCCCCTATGTCTCTTTCCCCTATGTCTCTTTCCCCTATGTCTCTTTCCCCTATGTCTCTTTCCCCTATGTCTCTTTCCCCTATGTCTCTTTCCCCTATGTCTCTTTCCCCTATGTCTCTTTCCCCTATGTCTCTTTCCCCTATGTCTCTTTCCCCTATGTCTCTTTCCCCTATGTCTCTTTCCCCCTCCTCTTTCCCCCTCCTCTTTCCCCCTCCTCATCCCATGTGTCTCTTCTCCCCTCTGTCTCTTTCCTCCTTTCCCCTATGTCTCTTTCCCCCTCTCTCTCCCCTGTGCCCCTTTCCCCCTCTCTCTCCCCTGTGCCCCTTTCCCCCCCCTCTCTCCCCTGTGCCCCTTTCCCCCCTCTCTCCCCTGTGCCCCTTTCCCCCCTCTCTCCCCTGTGCCCCTTTCCCCCCACTCTCCCCTGAGCCCCTTTCCCCCCCTCTCTCCCCTGTGCCCCTTTTCCCCTCTCTCTCCTCTGTGTCTCTTCCCCTCTCTCTCCCCTGTGTCTTTCTCCTCTCCTCCCTCCTCTGTGTCTATTTCCCTCTTTCCGCCTCCTCCATCCCATGTGTCCCTTCTCCCCTCTGTCTCTTTCCCCCTCCTCTTTCACCTCCTCTTTCCCCTCCTCTTTCCTGTGTCTCTTTCCCCCTCCTCTTTCCCCCTCCTCTTTCCCCCTCCTCTTTCCCCCTCCTCTTTCCCCCTCCTCTTTCCCCCTCCTCTTTCCCCCTCCTCTTTCCCCCTCCTCTTTCCCCCTCCTCTTTCCCCCTCCTCTTTCCCCCTCCTCTTTCCCCCTCCTCTTTTCCCCTCCTCTTTTCCCCTCCTCTTTTCCCCTCCTCTTTCCCCCTCCTCTTTCCCCCTCCTCTTTCCCCCTCCTCTTTCCCGTGTCTCTTTCCCCCTCCTCTTTCCCCCTCCTCTTTCCCCCTCCTCTTTCCCCCTCCTCTTTCCCCCTCCTCTTTCCCCCTCCTCTTTTCCCCTCCTCTTTTCCCCTCCTCTTTCCCCCTCCTCTTTCCCCCTCCTCATCCGATGTGTCCCTTCTCCCCTCTGTCCCTTTCCTCCTTTCCCCTATGTCTCTTTCCCCCTCCTGTTTCCTGTGTCTCTTTCCCCCTCCTCTTTCCCGTGTCTCTTTCCCCCTCCTCTTTCCCGTGTCTTTCCCCCCTCCTCTTTCCCGTGTCTTTCCCCCTCCTCTTTCCCGTGTCTTTCCCCCTCCTCTTTCCCGTGTCTTTCCCCCTCCTCTTTCCTGTGTCTTTTCCTGTGTCTCTTTCCCGTGTCTCTTTCCCGTGTCTTTCCCCCTCCTCCTTCCCCTGTGTCCCTTACCCCCTCTGTCTATTGCCCCCTTTCCCTCCTCTGTGTCTCTTCCCCCTCCCCTGTGCCCATTCCCCCCTCTCTCTCCCCTGTGCCCCTTTCCCCCTCTCTCTCCCCTGTGCCCCTTTCCCCCTCTCTCTCCCCTGTGCCCCTTTTCCCCTCTCTCTCCCTTGTGCCCCTTTTCCCCTCTCTCTCCCTTGTGCCCCTTTTCCCCTCTCTCTCCCTTGTGCCCCTTTTCCCCTCTCTCTCCTCTGTGCCCCTTTTCCCCTCTCTCCCCTGTGTCTTTCTCCTCTCCTCCCTCCTCTGTGTCTATTTCCCTCTTTTCGCCTCCTCCATCCCATGTGTCCCTTCTCCCCTCTGTCTCTTTCCCCCTCCTCTTTCACCTCCTCTTTCCCCTTCTCTTTCCTGTGTATCTTTCCCCCTCCTCCATCCCATGTGTCCCTTCTCCACTCTGTCTCTTTCCTCCTTTCCCCTATGTCTCTTTCCCCTATGTCTCTTTCCCCTATGTCTCTTTCCCCTATGTCTCTTTCCCCTATGTCTCTTTCCCCTATGTCTCTTTCCCCTATGTCTCTTTCCCCTATGTCTCTTTCCCCTATGTCTCTTTCCCCTATGTCTCTTTCCCCTATGTCTCTTTCCCCTATGTCTCTTTCCCCTATGTCTCTTTCCCCCTCCTCTTTCCCCCTCCTCTTTCCCCCTCCTCATCCTATGTGTCTCTTCTCCCCTCTGTCTCTTTCCTCCTTTCCCCTATGTCTCTTTCCCCCTCCTCTTTCCTGTGTCTGTTTCCTGTGTCTCTTTCCCCCTCCTCCTTCCCCTCTGTCCCTTTTCCTGTGTCTCTTTCCCCCTCTTCCTTCCCCTCTGTCCCTTTTCCCCTTTCTGTCCCTTTTCCCCTTTCTGTCCCTTTTCCCCTTTCTGTCCCTTTCCCCCTTTCTGTCCCTTTCCCCCTTTCTGTCCCTTTCCCCCTTTCTGTCCCTTTCCCCCTTTCTGTCCCTTTCCCCCTCCTCCCTCCCCTGAGTCTTTCCCCCCTTCCCCTTCTGTCTCTTCCCCCTCTCTGTCTTTCCCCCTCTCTGTCTTTCCCCCTCTCTGTCTTTCCCCCTCTCTGTCTTTCCCCCTCTCTGTCTTTCCCCCTCTCTGTCTTTCCCCCTCTCTGTCTTTCCCCCTCTCTGTCTTTCCCCCTCTCTGTCTTTCCCCCCTCTCTGTCTCTCTCCCCCTCTCTGTCTCTCTCCCCCTCTCTGTCTCTCTCCCCCTCTCTGTCTCTCTCCCCCTCTCTGTCTCTCTCCCCCTCTCTGTCTCTCTCCCCCTCTCTGTCTCTCTCCCCCTCTCTGTCTCTCTCCCCCTCTCTGTCCCTTTCCCCCTCTCTGTCCCTTTCCCCCTCTCTGTCCCTTTCCCCCTCTCTGTCCCTTTCCCCCTCTCTGTCCCTTCCCCCCTCTCTGTCCCTTTCCCCCTCTCTGTCCCTTTCCCCCTCTCTGTCCCTTTCCCCCTCTCTGTCCCTTTCCCCCTCTCTGTCTCTTTCCCCCTCTCTGTCTCTTTCCCCCTCTCTGTCCCTTTCCCCCTCTCTGTCCCTTTCCCCCTCTCTGTCTCTTTCCCCCTCTCTGTCTCTTTCCCCCTCTCTGTCTCTCTCCCCCTCTCTGTCTCTCTCCCCCTCTCTGTCTCTCTCCCCCCTCTCTGTCTCTCTCCCCCTCTCTGTCTCTCTCCCCCTCTCTGTCTCTCTCCCCCTCTCTGTCTCTCTCCCCCTCTCTGTCTCTCTCCCCCTCTCTGTCTCTCTCCCCCTCTCTGTCTCTCTCCCCCTCTCTGTCTCTCTCCCCCTCTCTGTCCCTTTCCCCCTCTCTGTCCCTTTCCCCCTCTCTGTCCCTTCCCCCCTCTCTGTCCCTTTCCCCCTCTCTGTCTCTTTCCCCCTCTCTGTCTCTTTCCCCCTCTCTGTCTCTTTCCCCCTCTCTGTCTCTTTCCCCCTCTCTGTCTCTTTCCCCCTCTCTGTCTCTTTCCCCCTCTCTGTCCCTTTCCCCCTCTCTGTCCCTTTCCCCCTGTCCCCTTAATTACTATACACATATTTCTATATATAATCCATAACATGTGCTGCAATAAAAAGTTGAACTGGCTCAGAAATAAACTAGCTCAGAAACTTCTATAAGTTATGTCTACCCCTGGTGTAGATATATCTGTTGTTGGAAATTGCCCATTTTTGTTAAAACAGTTTCGGCCACTTAATTGATTTTGAAGTTTTATTTATTTAAAATGATCTAATGTTGAGCTTTGGATTCCTGAGATCGTACATGAGACAGAGTGAAAAAATAGCCCTGATTCTATATAAGCCTTACTTGTATTATCTTCTGTTTACTGTCCTATGGATGAATATAAGCCAGGCGTAGATAACTTAAAGGGCATGATATTCAGCCATTGAGACTTAAAGGAGCACTTTGGTCAATTTATATACTCAAAATATACATATTTTATATAAAATTATTGTTCTCTTTCCCAGTTCTGCGGCTTGCTCTAGGGGGTGTCTTTGTAAACTAATGAGATTTCCATTAGAACTTTTTAAAGCATGTGCTTCTCCTTTAAAAGCTCCGTCATCCGAACAGGAAGTCAATTTAATTTCAAACAGTATTAGAATGTGGCAATACGTTGTACTAGCAGTTTTTTCTCTACAATAAATAATTTCTAAAATATTTAGAATTATTTGGAAGCTCGGGTGTGAGATTATACAACTCAGCATGGTTATGTGCCTCTCCAAGTACTAGCTAAGGATGGGAGAATGATCTACCAAATAACATTTGGGGTCTTTATTATGTTCACTACAGAGACAGGCAAGGGTGTGTGTTTGCGTTGTTCGAATGAGTCAGACTCTCCGTGACTGTGACCTAATGGACCGTAACACACCATGCTGATCCACATGGCAGATATACTGCAATGGGTTGCCAGTTCCTTCTGCAGTGGACCAAGCATACATCTCCTGATATTCATAGGTGGTCTCCCATCCAAGTATTGACCAGGCCCAACCCTGGTTGGCTTCAGGGTGGTGTGACCTCTTGGTTCTGTGACTGGAATTGAACCCAGGTTGCAGCATTGAAAGCACCAAATCCTAACCACTGGACCACCAGGGAACCCATGGCGTGAGAAGTAGACTGAACTAATTATCACATCAAAGCAGCTAATTAATATGTGTGAACTGCTCCTTTGCAGCAACAACATGGATTTTCCCAGGGTTGATTCACTTTAGAAGAAAAATGGATAACGCAAAATAGAGACAGTTTTTTGTGCTTTTTAACCTAAACACTGGATTTTGGTGTTTGAGTCCCTTTTAAATGATAGTTTCTTGAGACACTTAGATTTTAGGTAAAAGCAGCACACAAAATTCCCTGTGTACTGAATCTATGACGGGGTCTATAGATCATTCCATTAGTTACGTGCCAACATATTCTGTAGTGATATATAGGGTTAAGTACAAAAACAAAATACAATATTAACACATTAAAAAGAATGAAAAGGTCTGTCTTTGAGATTTGGTTGTTGGGGAGTTTTGCCAAAGCCAAGACCTCTTTGGAGGAGAAGGACGCAGCTTCAAGTCCTAACCAGGTCAGCATCAAGATAAAGCCAAGTATTTAGACGTTTCATCCTCCCTTTAACTATTTAGTTACTGTAACATAACATAAAATCCACTGGTATTTTGTGAGCACAGAGGAGGTAATGGTATCTTGTGCTGAGAAGATATTCCACCCCAGGAAGGCAGCACCTCTGGCCATATCTTATCTGAAGCCATTTTGAAAAGCTTAAACTGATCTCTCTCTGGACAGAACTTTTCTAGATTATCTAGTTTATATTTGAACACTCATTTGTTGCCCTTCAAGAAAATACAACTGACCCTGTACTAATCTTTTTTTTTAATTCTTTTGGCAGGTTCTATAGAAGAGAAAATCTACCAAAGGCAGATTAGTAAGCAGGGCCTCTCCGGGGCGGTCGTGGACCTCACAAAGAAGTCTGAGCATATCCGATTTTCTGTTGATGAGCTAAAAGATCTCTTTACTTTACATGAAGACTCAGACTGTGTAACCCATGATCTGCTGGAGTGTGACTGCGCAGGGTTCAAGAGCCCACCAGGTATGTCCAAGAATCACAAGACCAAACACAATCATGTACATACATGTAAAGTTTAATGAACCACTGCAGTTTGGGAAAAACATAATTAAAAAACAAAACTTTTATAACTGTGTAATTAATTAGTATAAAATAATTTTAGCAAAAATCTTATATTTAGGAAATTGTGTTTGTGGCATTTGTCCTTCATTTTGGACTGCTTGTCTATCTGTAGCCTGAAAGGTCGGGTTATCCTACTGAGAATTCAAAGTGTCAGTCTTTCAACAGAACTGAATAGAAATCTTATTTGAGCCCACATTGGTCAAATCTTGTTGGGAAGAAAGGAAAAATGTCTGTTTTTAATTAAAGCAATCTTGGGGGTCCTGGGAGAAGAGGTATGAGATCAGAATGGGGGACCTGGGGGGGGGTCAGAATGGGGGACCTGGGGGGGGAGGATATCAGAATGGGGGACCTGGGGGGGGGAGGATATCAGAATGGGGGACCTGGGGGGGGGGAGGATATCAGAATGGGGGACCTGGGGGGGGGGGATATCAGAATGGGGGACCTGGGGGGGGGAGGATATCAGAATGGGGGACCTGGGGGGGGGGGAGGATATCAGAATGGGGGACCTGGGGGGGGGGAGGATATCAGAATGGGGGACCTGGGGGGGGGGAGGATATCAGAATGGGGGACCTGGGGGGGGGGAGGATATCAGAATGGGGGACCTGGGGGGGGGGGAGGATATCAGAATGGGGGACCTGGGGGGGGGGAGGATATCAGAATGGGGGACCTGGGGGGGGAGGATATCAGAATGGGGGACCTGGGGGGGGGGATATCAGAATGGGGGACCTGGGGGGGGGGGAGGATATCAGAATGGGGGACCTGGGGGGGGGAGGATATCAGAATGGGGGACCTGGGGGGGGGAGGATATCAGAATGGGGGACCTGGGGGGGGGAGGATATCAGAATGGGGGACCTGGGGGGGGGGAGGATATCAGAATGGGGGACCTGGGGGGGAGGATATCAGAATGGGGGACCTGGGGGGGGGGAGGATATCAGAATGGGGGACCTGGGGGGGGGAGGATATCAGAATGGGGGACCTGGGGGGGGGGGGAGGATATCAGAATGGGGGACCGGGGGGGGGGGGAGGATATCAGAATGGGGGACCTGGGGGGGGGAGGATATCAGAATGGGGGACCTGGGGGGGGGGAGGATATCAGAATGGGGGACCTGGGGGGGGGGAGATCAGAATGGGGGTCCTGGGGGGGGGAGATCAGAATGGGGGTCGGGGGGGAGGAGATCGGAATGGGAAACCTGGGTCGGGGGGGGGGGATCAGAATGGGGACCCTGGGGGTGGGAGGAGGTCAGAATGGGGGACCTGATTATGTCAAAAATTTTGACAAAATCAGACGGCCAGGGAGGTTAATGAGTTACTGCAGGCAAACTCTTGCACACGTCTCCAAACTCTAGACGTCTAATAGAAAGTGTAGAGTAACAATTGTTTCAGGGACAAGCAGATAAGTATGCCCGTTCAAAGCTACACTGAGTGCATTTTCTTTGAATTCTGAATTGATTTATAACCCTTTTCTCAGTAATCTAATGAAAACTTATTATATGAGCATTACAGTTGGCTTTTTTAGAGAGATAAAATATTTAGCGTCATGGGGCACAAACTTATACCTATGTATCAAGTCTCTGCTTGAGCGTAGTCTTGTTGAGCTGTATGGATGTGTTAAATGGTTAGGATTTAATTTACCGCTGCAAATGTCAAGGGATTGCTGTATTTGTGTAAAAGGTTTTCAACGTAACTTTTGTTGTTACTCTGTATTTTAAGTCATATGAGCTGTTGAAGTCACCGCTTAGATATCAGCTGCAGTTGAAGAACCAACTGGCAAACTAGGCACTTTTCATAACATTTTATGTAGATAGTTGATCATCTTTCTGACTGCTTTTTAATACAAAACAGACAACATTTTTGGTACATCTTGCCCTTTAAATGTGCAAATGTACTGCATGTATCTTTTCTGCCACTATTTAATTCAGATTTCTTTTTGTTTTAGGCGATCCCACCCAGAAGCCGAACTCCTATCGGAGTTGCCAGCTTGGCTCACGTCAAGAGCAGCCAGATAAGAACATTTCCATGTCCGAGCTGATGCAGTGGAAACACTATGTTATACAGCAGGGTTTTGACGATCCCTTTCTACAGCTGGGAAAGGAATTTATTTCTTTTGTTTTTCAGAACACAACAAACAGCCAAGAAACGTCAAGTGCATAAACTTGTATCAGTCTAGTTATGATTTCCAGCTGAGAATGCAGACTCCATCCTGTTGCCAAAGAATGTGTCTTAACATACTCGGTTGCACTGTGTTTGAGGCTTTATGACTGTCCATTGATTGACGGTGTCGAACATGTAATGATGTGAATAAATATTTTTAATTGTGAAAATTTCTGAAGCGTAACAGTACTCATCTATGTACAGAATATCCTGTTAGATATGATTTTGTGTAAACATCTATACAGATTAACATGACAAGGTAATTATACATAGTTTATTCTGCAGTTTTTTGATTGCCACATAACTCATTTTTCATGCTTTCTTTTGTCCTTCAAGGGGACACAGCAGAGGTTCCTAGTAGGCTATTTGTTATTAGACATAATTTAAAATCATACTCAGTTGAATGTTATTTATTAATTTTCAATTTTTACCTATGAATCTGTATTTTTAACTCACCCATCAAGGACAGACTGAAATCTCTCTAATGGAGGGATTATCACCAATAGTGGCGGATTAACCCCCGCCGCCCCCCCCGCCTTCCTTAATGCAAAAGGAAGAATAGAAGGACTGTGCATGCCCAGGTCACTGTAGTTTACACCGAAAACAATATATTCAGAATGCCAGGGGTTAATCATTAATGATTGTTTGTGAAGGGAATGAGATTTGTGTCTTCACTGGTGAGTGACTACAAGTTTCAACATTTTTATAGCATTTTGTTTTGTGCAAAGTTGATTTTAATGGGTATAAGCAACAAAAATGCATCCTTAGTAAGCATTTATATATCTTTTGAAACTAATAACAAAGAATTTATACTGTGGGAGGCTGCTTTGGGTCATTGCTTTCTAAACAGATTTTTGGAACCTTGAACCTGGGTATGACAGAGTGCCCCCAATTAGGCACTGGGTGCAAAACCAGCTTAAGTATGAAGGATGTTGATGAAGTTACTGGGGAATATTTGAGTCCAAACCGATGCAGAAACCTTATTTGTAAGAGGCCTCCATAAGAAACCTGTTCAGACCCAGACAACTGTCCCTGATGAATGCTCCCAAGTGCAGGAAGATACTTTAGAAATAAAACAGGCAGCTCAAATAGACCCCAAACTGTTCTTATTTCAATGCTTTCATGGTCTTTCCAAGGCTGAAGGCCCATACAGAGCCTGTAATGGATCTTAGCTCCAATGTTTCTGCTGTCTGCAGTTTTCTCGTTTGCCTCATACTTCTAGTTGTGGCCTTTGGTGACCTGTTTCTCCAGTGATACAAATATAAATAGCAGAGAGTTAAAGTATGCTTTTTATTTTTTTGTAATATAAAGTTTCAAAACATTAAGACTATGGCTTTCTCCAGGAACATAAAATAATAATCTGCACATACGGGTCTCAGGTAACAAACAAACACAGTTCTTTTATTTTCCAGGTCTTCAGACCTCATTTAGTATTTATTTTTAAACAGATGGGTGGGGCACTGCAATCTTTGTCTCCAAATGCTCCACCCAAGGGACCCTTAACGCACCTTTCCAGAGAGGGCTGTGTTCTGTATACTCCACAGACTTCTTTTTGGGGGCAAATAAACAGTTTCTTGAAATGGTACTTTTATTTTATTTTCAACCAGTCTCCAGGCAGTGTCTCAGTGTTACTCCAAACACCGTTGCAGCAATCCCCGTAGCAAAACTGCTTTCTCCAGAGTTCCTGGGCCCAGTAGGTTTAAACACTTTTTTAAACTTTTTCTTTTCTCCAAATGGAGGTAAACCGCTTATCAATACTGTAGTCCATAAAGCCACACAGCAGTCCAAAATGGCAGCCTTCCACAGAGACAGTAACTTTAGGCTCCTAACAGAGCCTGTACACTCACTGCTAGCCCAGCAGTGCATAATTGGGCGCCTGTCACACATGAGATACAATTACCCAAATTTTCCTCTCTTTTTAAAAAATGTGTTTATGCATAATAGAGGAAGCTGCTGGGGTTCTTGGAAGGTGTTTGAGGGGATTGTTTGTTTGCAGGAAATGAGAAGGGTTTTTGGGAAGGGCAAGTGTGATTTAATTGGACCTGTTTTGGGTTCTTGGAGTTCAGTCAAAACTTTTTGGAGGACAAAAATAGGTCTATAGATGAGTTTGAGAAACATTGCTCTGGACAGTCGCAGACAATACTCCATGTCTTTACTCTGTCTGTGCATATGTATAGAGCAATGAAACTAACTATTGTTGGCAGTACACACTTGTGCATACAATTTATGGTTGGCAGACTGACTGCAGTGCTTAGCGTTTCAAGGACATTTAAGGAGTATTTAATTGATCTGTCACTCTACTGAAACACAAATGTAAAAAAATACATTGAATTTTAAAATGAATGCATATTTAACAGTTTTATATTTGCATTTTTATAACCTATTTATTCTTTTAGTAGGTTCTGAAAGGGCCAAAATTCACAAGCTCCTTACAATTGTGCATTATACTTGTTATATAGTTACATAGTAATTAAGGTTGAAAAAAGACTTTCAGTCCATCAAGTTCAACCGTTTAAGATCTCATCTGATCTGCAATATGCGGATTAGTTATTAATTAATTAGTTATTAATTATTAATCAAATATTTATTTATTTTGAATTATTAATTAATCCAGAGGAAGGCAAACAGAAAAAAAAAAAAAACAAGTGAAACTTAGCCAATCATCTCAACGGAAACAAAAATCCCTTGCTCACCCCAGATACTGGTGATCAGATTCCTCCCTGGATCAATACTCTCTCTCTAATTATGCAGGATAACCCTGAATTCCCTTTTTAATAAGATATACATCCAGTCCGCTTTTAAAGTTATCTATTGAATCCGCTGTCACCACCTCCTCTGGTAGAGAATTCCATAGATTAACCACCCTTACTGTGAAGAACCCTTTTCTTTCTTTAAGGTGGAATCTTTTTACTTCTAACCTCAAGGGATGTCATCTTGTCAGTTGAAAACCTATTGGCACAAAAAGCTCCCTTGACAAGTCTTTATACTGACCCTGGATGTATTTATATAAGGTAATCATATCTCCTCTTAGACACCTTTTTTCTAGAGAAAATAAGTTTAATTTGGTTAGTCTTTCTTCATAACTTAGCCCCTCCATTCCCCTTATAAGTTTTGTTGCCCTCCTTTGTACCTTTTCCAGCTCTAAAATGTCCTTTTTATGAAGTGGTGCCCAAAATGTTACTCCATATTCCAAATGAGAGTGTACTAGGGATTTGTATAGTGGCAGAATTAGATTTGCTTCCCTTGTTTCTATAACCTTCTTAATACATGTTGCCGTAAGAAATATTAGCTATTTCCTTTGTTCTTTGTCCTTTTTGTTCTTTGGACTTACTAATATATTAACAAAAAAAAGCTGAATATGATACTTGTTGTGAAGAGAATATATAAACATTTAGAGTGAGTTTGAAATTTGTTGTCCATTCAGGAAGTGATAGCTTGGACTGCAACACACCAGGCACATCTTGGTTGCAAGTTCCTTCTCCAGTAGACTGCAATTTGTCTGGACTCTACTTTGACCTGTCCATCTTGGGTGACTCTACATAGTATAGCTCACACCTTCATTGAAGTCCACAAGCCCCTTCACCACAAAAAAAGGTAGTGATCAAGGGAATCACAGCTCCAGGCAATCACAGCTCCAAGTTGCTTTCTATAAGTCTTTATGAGCTTGCCACATCTTAGCACTGGGATTTTTGCCCATTCCTCCTTGCAAAACTGCTCCAGCTCCTTCAGGTTGGATGGTTTGAGCTTGTGAACAGAAATCTTTAAGTCTGACCACAGATTTTCTATTGGATTGAGGTCTGGGCTTTGACTAGGCCATTCAAACACATTTACATGTTTCCCCATAAACCGCTCAAGTGTTGCTTTAGCAGTGTGTTTGGGGTCATTGTCCTGCTGGAAGGTAACCTCCGTCCTAGCCTAAAATCATGCACAGAGTGGTTCAGGTTTTGCTCAAGAATATCACTGTATTTAGTACCATCCATCTTTCCCTCAACTCTGACCAGTATTCTTCATATGTCTGGGCTATGGGGTAGAGTGGCAAGACGAAAGCCTTTTCTTACGAAGAAAAACATCCAAGCCAGGCTACATTTTGCAAAAACACATCTGAAGTCTCCCAAAAGCATGTGGGAAAAGGTGTTATGGTCTGATGAAACCAAGGTTAAACTTTTTTGCCATAATTCCAAA
Organism: Discoglossus pictus; assembly: GCA_027410445.1. Classification (NCBI taxonomy): domain Eukaryota; kingdom Metazoa; phylum Chordata; class Amphibia; order Anura; family Alytidae; genus Discoglossus; species Discoglossus pictus. The sequence continues at coordinate 62,565,767 of CM050166.1, forward strand.
AGAAATGTTTGGCGCAAAAACAACACTGCACATCACCAAAAGAACACCATACCCACAGTGAAGCATGGTGGTGGCAGCATCATGATTTGGGCTGTTTTTCTTCAGCTGGAACTGGGGCCTTAGTTAAGATAGAGGGAATTATGAACAGTTCCAAATACCAGTCAATATTGGAACAAAACCTTCAGGCTTCTGCTAGAAAGCTAAACAAGAGGAACTTCATCTTTCTGCATGACAATGACCCAAAGCATACATCCAAATCAACAAAGGAATGGCTTCACCAGAAGAAGATTAATGTTTTGGAATGGCCCAGCCAGAGCCCAGACCTGAATCTGATTGAAAATCTGTGGGGTGATCTGAAGAGGGCTGTGCACAGGAGATGCCCTCACAATCTGACAGATTTGGAGTGTTTTTGCAAAGAAGAGTGGGCAAATCTTGCCAAGTCAAAATGTGCCATGCTGATAGACTCATACCCCAAAAGACTGAGTGCTGTAATAAAATAAAAAGGTGCTTCAACAAAGTATTAGTTTAAGGGTGTGCATACTTATGCAACCATATTATTTTATTTTTAGATTTTTTTCTTCCCTCTACCTAAAATATTTCAGTTTGTTTTTCAATTAAGTTGTACAGTTTATAGGTCACATTAAAGGTGGAAAAAGTTCTGAAATGATTTATCTTTGTCTCATTTTTTTACAGCACAGAAACCTGACATTTTAACAGGAGTGTGTAAACTTTTTATATCCACTGTATATATATATATATATATATATATATATATATATATATATATATATACATATTTTTTTTTATTATATTGTGGGCCAGGGATATTGATAGTTTGAACAAAGAAATAAAAAAACAAACATTTATGAAGGGCACTGCAGTAGTGGAGCCCCCAGAACAGAGCCCCAGTGCATTGCACTGGCAGTAGATCTCCTGTGAGTAGAGTTGAATTATCCCCCCCCCCCTTCCAGATTTCTTGGGCTCCTATGCCCATGTCTGCTGAGATAAAGATTTTCTCAAAAAAGTCTTCTCTGCTCATGCTTTATGTAGATGATAATGTTGTTCGCTTGTTGCTTAGTTTGCAAATGTTACAATTACAACATTTTGAGGAATGTCTAAAACAAGTACTTTTTAATGCACCGTAGAACATTTTGGACTTGTACTCTTAAGTAAGAACTTACAATACAAGAGCATTTCTAAGACTCTGTTTTATGCTTGTCTGAAGAATTTCTAGTTTCATGTTTTCAGAGAGAAATGATTTCCAGGAATCACAAGACCACAAAAGTTCAGTATTAGGAGGAAAGACAATAAGTGTGAAGGTTTTGCACGTTTTCTTATGCTGAGAAAGTATCGTGCTATGGAGAATAGTACACAAGTTATATCTTCTGGCAGTAGCAGAGCTAGTGAGGGCCCCAGTGCAAAATAATTTGAGGAGTCCCCTTCTCTGTACAATATAGGTGTCTATAGGGGTCAATAAAAAATCCCAAAATATATGTATCTAATCATATTGACCTTCATAAATTGAGACACCCGGCAGCAGAAGGCCCCCTACCCTGCTTTGCACCTGCTGTACTAGCAGTAGCTCGGCAACTGTCTTCTGGAATATATTATGCAACCATGTTTTTGCTTACCTCTAAAGAAGTTAGATTGAGACACTGGTGTATGATTTTTTTAATTCCGTTTATTAAAGGCACATACATTTTCTGTAATGTATATACAGTATGTCAAGATAATATTTAAAGGCATATTAAAGTGAGGTGGGTTATGAATGCATCCTGTGGAATGCAATCATAACCCAGCTAGCAAAAAGGTTTGCATGAAAAAATGCAAACCGTTTTTGCATTAAAATAAAAAATGTGCTAGGGGTGATGTTTACACCCCCAGCAGCTGCTGCAGGCTGCCATGACGGGTACACCAATCTCTCATGTGTACCCTCATACACAGAGCATGTGCTGCTGATTGGCTTGTGAGTGTGTATGTCTGTGACCGAGTTTGTGCCTGTGTGAGTGTTTGTGTCTGTGTTTGTCTGTGAGAAAGTGAGTGAGAGTGAGTGAGAGTGTGGCTGTGTATTTGAGTGAGTGAGAGTGTCTGTGAGCAATTCTCTTGGGCTGGGGGGCAATTCTCTGGGGTTGGGAGAGGTCACAGGGCAATTCTCTGGGGCTGGGGGGCAATTCTCTGGGGTTGGGGGAGGTCACAGGGCAATTCTCTGGGGCTTGGGGTAATTTTCTGAAGCTGGGGGGCAATTCTCTGGGGTTGGTAAAGGTCAATTCACTGGGGTTGGGGGAGGTCACAGGGTAATTAACTGGGGTTGGGGGAGGTCACATAGTAATTCTCTGAGGCTGTAGGTCAATTCTCTGGGGCTGGGGGGCAAAAAACTGGGGTTGGGGGAGGTCGTGGGGCAATTTTCTTGTACTGTGGGGCAATTCACAGGGGCTGGGGCAATTTAGTGGGTTCGGAGGATGTCACGGGGCAATTCTCTGGGGTTGGGGGAGGTTGGGGGAGGTCACAGGGGAATTCTTTGTGACTGGGGGGCAATTCTCTGAGGCTGGGGGCTAAATCACTGGGGTTGGGATAGGTGATGGGGCAATTCTCTGGGGCTGTGGGGCAAAAAACTGGAATTGGGCGAGGTCATGGGGCAATTCTCTGGTGTTGGGGGACAATTCACTGGGGTTGGGGGAGGTCACGGGGCAATTCTCTGGGGAAGAGGGGCGAATCACTGGGGCTGGGAGGAGTATCACCTGGGATGTAGATTAAACAATCAGTGAATGAATGGACAGAAATATAAAGGAAAGGAAAGTTACACATTACATAGTAATTAAGGTTGAAAAAAGACTTTCAGTCCATAAAGTTCAACCATTTAAGATCTCCTCTGATCTGCAATATAAGGATTAGTTATTAATTAATCAGTTGTTAATTATTAATCAATTATTTATTTATTTTTAATAATTAATTAATCCAGAGGAAGGCAAACACAAAAAAAAAAACCCAAGTGAAACTTAGCCAATCGTCTCAAAGGGAAAAAAATAATAATTCCTTTCTGACCCCAGATACTGGCGATCGAAATTTCTCCCTGGATCAATAAACTCTCTCTAGTTATCCAGGATAACCCTGAATTCCCTTCGTAATTAGAAATAAATCAAGTCCCCTTTTAAAGTTATCTATTGAATCCGCTGTCACCACCTCCTCTGGTAGAGAATTTCACAGATTAACCACCCTTACTGTGAAGAACCCTTTTCTTTCTTTATGGTGGAATCTTTTTACTTCTAACCTCAAAGGGATATCCTCTTGTCAGTTGAAAACCTCTTGGCACAAAAAGCTCCCTTGACAAATCTTTATACTGACCCTGGATGTATTTATATAAGGTAATCATATCTCCTCTTAGACGCCTTTTTTCTTGAGAAAATAAGCATAATTTGGTTAGTCTTTCTTCATAACTTAGCCCCTCCATTCCCCCAATTAGTTTTGTTGCCCTCCTCTGTACCTTTCTAGCTCTAAATGTCCTTTTTATAAAGTGGTGCCCAAAATTGTACTCCATATTCCAAATGAGGGTGTACTAGAGATTTGTATAGTGGCAGAATTATATTTGCTTCCCTGGCTTCTATACCCTTCCTAATACATGCTACTATTTTATTTGCCTTTGCAGCTGCTGCTTAGCTTTGAGCACTGTTACCTAGGTGGTTGTCCACAAGTTTATTCATATTAAATCTCATCTGCCATTTAGATGCCCATTCCTCGATTTTATGTAAATCCCTTTGCAAGGGAAAGCACATCATTATCCGATTTAATTACCTTGCACAACTTTGTGTCATCAGCGAAAATGGAGACACTACTTTCCAGTCCCACCTCTAAGTCATTAATAAATATGTTAAAAAGGAGAGGACCTAATACTGAACCCTGAGGAACCCAACTTACCACATTAGTCTAATCAGAGTATGTTTCATTTACAACAACGCTTTGCTTCCTGGCTTTTAGCCAGCTCTCAATCCATGAGCAGATATTTACTGCAATTCCTGTATCCCTTAGTTTGCACAATAGTCTCCCATATGGCACTGTATCAAAAGCCTTTGCAAAATCTAAAAAGACTACATCCACTGAGTTGCCCTGATCCAGGTTCCTACTAACCTCCTCATAGAAACTAATTAGGTTTGTTTGACACAACCAATCCCTCATAAATCCATCTTGGCTTCTACTTATAATGCTGTTTGAATAGACATATTCTTGTATAATATCCCTTATTAACCCTTCTAAAAGCTTTCCCGCTACAGAAGTGAGGCTTACAGGTCTATAATTCCCCGGGTTTGCTCTTGCCCCCTTCTTAAATATAGGTATCACCTCCGCTTTTCTCCAGTCATCTAGTAGTGACCCTGTGTTGAGTAAATCTTGAAAAATTAGATATAATGTTTTTCATATAATTCATATAATACTGCCGATAAAGATTATATGAATAGTGTTATTCATATAATCTTTATCGGCATAGTAATAACATTATTATTAGTATATAAACATATATCATGACTTACATGAGCTGGTAATCACACATAAAACATCCCATTTCCTTTTTGTGGATTTTGAATCACCCCACGGAACAACAACAGAACGAGAAGTAGCAACCCTGTAGTATGAAAGGATTGGGAAGCACACGCCATACCTCTATTTACATCTATATGAAAATTGGGAGTGTTATACCGTGGTCATCTGGACTAGTAACTGGTGCGCAATCTCTCCCATACCCTACTAGTTTGAAAGCCATCTTTTAGCTCATTGTTTAAAAGATTTGTGTGCCTCTGTTTGTTGGTAGTGAAACATTCCTCTTAAATACTACTCTCATTTCTTACTGTATATACAGCCGAGGGTACTTCTGTAACTTAGGATCTGATCTTGGTAATGTTGGTAATATTACATAGTAACATAGCAACTGAGGTTGAAAAATACTTTTAGTCCATCAAGTTCAACCTTTTCCATCTCCTTTGATCCCTGTAATTAGTGAATTCTTAATTAATCCAGAGGAAGGCAAACAGAAAAAAAAATCTGCTAGTCAGATTACTGCATGGATCAATATACCTCTTTCTCTAGTTTCCTTTTTTTAATTTTTTTTTTATTTCAATATAAGAAAAAAGAACATACAAAACATATACATACACATATTCCCTATACTATAACCATTTTGTAGATACGTTTTTTGGTGATCATTATTGAAAGGACAAAGAAATGAAATAACAACTTTTAAATATAGAGACCTCATAAACATTTATATTCCTATCTATTTATCCTTAAATTTATCCCAAGTATTCTAATCAATAGAATTCTTTCCTCTCAAACCACAAATATAATCAATACTAGCGAATTGCCATTCAAAAAATGACGTCAATGAAATTGTAAGTGAGCTAATGCTGTTTGGTGTATAATAATAAAATAACTAATAGATTAATAAAGTAATATACTTTACCTATTTTGAAGAAATATATGCAGGAATCATTGTGTTGAAGAGCTGACAATCTGTTTTGATGTTGCTGCAGCATTAGTGGTGTGGAGCTGCTTTGTAAGCGTGATGAATGTGTGTAGTGTAATAGTGCACGCGCGAGACAAAACCGTTAGCGTAGCTGTGTACTTCCGCATTGTATAAGTTATTGTTCTAAAATGGTGGCTAATGTGTGGTATGCGGCTGTGGCGCAATATCCGTAGCTGTTTTGCTGTGTTTTGTGTGTTTCTGGTGGTGTTTTGCGTGTTTAGAGTCCTGTAGCCTCGTTTTCGTTTTGTTCGGCGGCCATTTTTTCTCTCGCTTAGAGAATTTTTTTGTGTCTAAACTCTTTTATTTTGAGTTAAATTGAGGTGTAACTTCATTTTTTTAAGGGTCCTGGATGCTCCCTCTTGCTGTAGGTAAGCTTTTTATGTATGTGTTGTGTGTATTTATTGTGTTTTTCATTTTTTTCATGTCCGCGGGTTGCGGACGATTTTTGCGAGGTCGTAACGTGTCTCGTACTTTTTTGCAAGGGCCGCAGTTGCTGGCAAGGAGCGCCTTCGGCGAGCCCGCAAGCGTTAGCAACGGCTCGCATGCTCACAACTATAATCAATATTCATCAACTCTCTATTATAGTTAACTTTATTTACAACTTCTCTCCATGATGGAATTATAGGTTTATTCCAATATTTCACTAGTAGATATTTAATAGTTAATAAGATATGTGATATCAATAGTTTATCTTTGGGGAATATTTTATGTATCTGTATATGGAATAAATTACTGCGGGAGTACATGGGCATTCTGATTTAAATATTTCAGTTAGATGAACACAACATTCTTCCCAGAAATTCTGAATTCCTATACAATCCCACCACATATGGGAGGATGATCCAGTTTGTCCACATCCTTTCCAACATAATGGAGAGATCTGATAATCAAACTTATTTATATTGGCGGGGACTAAATACCACTTTTGGGTTAGTTTAAAATATAATTCTTTATATGAGTTATTTATAGAAGATTTTTTTATTAATCTTAGAGCTCTTCCCCAATCATGATCTTCGAATTTTATATTGAATTTATATTCCCAATCTATTACACTCATTGATTTTATATATTTCATAGCATTTATTCTGATTTTATTGATCTTTGAGACCAGGTGTGTCACAGGACCTTTAATCAAAATAACTTCTAGATCATACATTTTATCCATATTCACAGGTAAATAACCCTTACATTTTAATTTTTCTATCATTGCTCTATAATTTAGCCAAGATATCTGTATAGTTTATTAAAGAACCTAAACGGTATAGATCAGATATATATGCTATACCTGCTTTCTTCAAGAGATCTATCTCTTTTTTATTTGAACCATCCTCCAAGATATCAATCAGAGCTGATAGAGAGGGGAAATTAAATAACCCCCATTTATCTTAATTTTTACCCCAAAATTTTATCAGAGATCTTATCCCTTTTGGTAGTCTGCCCCATTTTTCATCGTCTTTGTTAAATCTACCTAATAGTGATCTAATTGAAAAAGATCCAATAAGCTCTTCCTCAATCATTTTCCAACACGTGTTCCTATATTGTATATTCATATTGATTATATGAGTTATTGCAATATTTTCACAAATTTCTTTAATATCTGGTGTTCCAGTACCCCCTAATTCAAATTTTTTATTAGCTATTGTTTTTTTTACTCTCAAATAGATGAGATGAATAGATGAATCTATCTATGATTTTCTGAAAAGATTTAATAATATAAATGGGTACTATTTCTGGGATACATATAAATAAATAAGTTAGCTTGGGGATAATACTCATTTTAACAACTGTTATTCGAGCTGACCATAAAAATCTTATATTTCTAACTTCTTTTATTATTTCTGAGATATTGTCTACTATTATTTTCTCATTGAAAAAATTAAATCTTATACCCAAATGGGAGATGTTTTTGGAATACCAACTGAATGTATAAGAATTCTTTAATTCATTTAAAGTTTCTAGATTTAAGCCTCTGTAAATTATATCAGACTTTAGAGAGTTTATTTTAAAATATGAAACTTTACTAAATTCAGGCAACAGATTCATCACATTTTTACCAGATTCTACTGGATCTGTTAAAGTTACTATAATATCATCAGCGAACAGCATAATCTTGTATTCAACATTTCCAACTTTTATACCTTTAATCTTTTTATAACTTCTAATTATTGATGCTAATGGCTCCAAAAAAATTAGGAACAGCAATTGGAAAAAGGGGCATTGTTGACGGGTTCCGTTGGTAATTCTAAATTTCTCTGATTCAAAATTTGGGCCTGCTATATATGCCGATGATTTTTTATACAAAGCCTTAATTGTTTTGGATGCAAAATCAGCTAATCCAAATTTTTGCAACACTGCTTCCAGGAACTCCCAACTGACCCTGTCAAATGCCTTCTCTGCATCTAAAGACAGTATCAGTGTGGGGCTTAACTAATAGCATATATTTATCCTCAGCTCATGTAGAGCTTCCATACATGACCTCCTAGCACTCCTACCACAGGCTCATTTTCCCTCCTGTGAACTGGCCATTTCCGGTACTGCCCCCTTCTATATCATTGTTCCTTTCTCTAGTTTCCAATATAACCTTGTATGCTTTTTTTATTCAAAATAAATCCAACCCTTTTTAAAGTTATCTATTGAATTTACCCTTATTGTGAAGAACACTTTTCTTTCCTTAAGGTGGAATCTTTTTCCTCAAGGGATGTCCTTGTCAGTTAAAAATCTCTCGGCACAAAAAGTTCCCCTGACTCTGGACGTTGTTTTATAAGATAGTAATATCCCTCAAGTACTAGAGAAAATACGTTTAATTTGGTTAATCCTCTTTCATAGCTTAGTCCATCCATTTACCTTATTCATTTTGGGCCTTCTCCAGAAAAAACAAATCTTATTTTCTTTTTTCTTTTGAAGTGATGCCCAAAATTGTACTCCATATTCCAAATCAGGGAATACTAGGGATTTATATAGTGGTAGAATTATCTTTGCTTCTATACTCTTCTTAATGCATGCCAATATTTTATTTGCCTTTGCAGATGGCGCTTGACATTGAGCATTATTACCTGGGTGGTTGTCCACAAGCTCTCCTATAACCATTTCTATTTCAGAAAGCCCCAGCTTTGTCATGCTTAGCTTTCCCAAATGCATAACTTTACATTTATTTGTTTTAAATTACATCTGCTGTTTAACTACCTGTCATCAGCAAATATGGAGACAATACTTTCCAGTCCTACTTAAGTCATTAATAAATATGTTAAATAGAAGAGGACCAAGAGACATAGGGGATGAGAGGGGGGAAAGAAACACAGGGAAGGGAGAATGGGGAAGAGACACAGGGGAGGGAGAATGGGGAAGAGACAAAGTGGAGGGTGAGGGGGGAAAGAGACATAGGGGAGGGTGAGGGGGGAGGAGACAGAGGGGAGGCTGAGGGGGGGGGGGAGAGACACAGGGGAGGGAGGGGGAGAGACCATAAACATAAGACCATAAACATAAGACCATAAACATAAGACCATAACGACAACACAGCCGTCCAACAAACAGGATAACTCATAGAAAATGGAGGGATATATCCTGTTTGGTGTCCAAACGCAGTGCAATATAACTAACCCTCTTAGCCTCTAATGCACTGTAGTGTAACTAATACTATAAGTCTAAACCCATAAACATAAGACCATAATGACAACACTGCCGTCCAATAAACAGGATACCACAAGAAATGCTTACTCATAGAAAATGGAAGGATATATCCTGTTTGGTGTGCCCCAATGTCCAAACGCAGTGCAATATAACTAACCCTTTAAGCCTAACACAATAACCCCAAGTACACAATGGCACACTGGTGCACACAAATCACAATACCGGAAACAATTCTAATAACATATACACCATAGAAAGACGTATAATCTTTTCTGTGCACCTTTTATCAAATGCACTGCAACACAATTAACTCTAAACAGGATAGCAGAAGAAATAAGGAAAAGAAAGAAAATTGATTGGAAAAAAAAACATGAGACACAGGGGAAGGTGGGGGAGAGATACAGGGGAGGAAGGGGGAGAGACTAGGGGGGAAGACACTCAGGAGGGTAAAAAGACAGGAGAGAGAGGAAAGAGACACGGGAGAGGGAGAGGGGGGAAGAGACGGGGAGGAAAGAGACACGGCAGCAGGAAGAGATGGGGGGAGGGAGAGGGGGGGTAAGAGACACATCACTATATTATACTGTCATTTATGATGGGCAAATGACTAGTACACATATAATACATTTTACATAATTAGACGATTACTTAGAAAGAATATTACTTAGAAAAGACACAGCATCAGTGTACAGCCCGCAAGACTGGGAAACAGCAGGAGATGACGTCATCATCGTGGGACAGGAAGACAGATCGGGCAGACGCGCATATTTTGCTGTCGCTTCTTTTTGTCTTTTCTAAGTAATGCTCTTTTTAAGTAAGTATGGTTTAATGATGTTATAGTATTATATGTATGTCATTATCGGTGCAATAACGTGTTACACTTACCATGTTAGGAGACAAGAGTAGTATAGTACTGTACTTTACATGCTAAGGAATACGTTGTGAATCCCCACCTGCCACTGCACTATTTTTGTAGGGATCTAGTTGTTAGCTATATTTTATGATAGGAGGTTAGTATAAATAGGAGTTACATCTACGGAGTAAGCACTGGGCTGCACCATATGCCACAATAGTCTTTGTAGGGACACACTAGTGATTTTGACTAGGTTTTTCTAGTTTCTTGCACAAAGCACTTTACCTGCATATTTGTTTATCGATATTTCTTTATACATATATTTGTCTCATCACAAAGATAGATATATGTATCTATATTTTTTTAAATAATAATACATTAATTAATTAAATAATAAATGAATATACTTTACCTATTTCTAATTAATATATCCAGCAAGCAATAGCCTGCAGAGCTAACAATCTCTTTTTATTTTCCTGCAGCATGCAATATACAGTTGGACTGTTGATGCCCTGAGAAAAAAGTTTTATGAGTGTCCCAACTGTGCATTAGAAATAGGCTGCGTGCGCTAGGGCAAACCATTGGTTTATTTGTGTAAAGCGCTATTTTAGATTCGTAATGTTATTAGTTGCAAGTTAGTGTTGTAAAATGGTGTTGTTTGTCTATGTGTTACGTGGCTCCCGAGCATTTACCGGCCTTTCTAATAGTGTATTTTGTACCTCGGACGTTCCGGGATAAAAGTGGTACGCGACTGGCGGTGCTTTTGGCGGTACGGGGTCGTGTAGCCTCGATTTCATTTTTTTTCGGACGCCATTTTTTTCTTGCTTAGCCGATTTTCAAGTGCCGAAACTCAGCAACTTCGACTTTTTGTGCAACCTCACTCCCAGACATCTTGGCTGTCCCCCCGTGCTGTGTGTGATGTTATTTTTTGTATTTTTTGGGATTCAAATTTCGGGCTTGTGTAGCAAAGCGAGGGCCGCGGTTAGGCAGGGACCGCCGAAGGTCGTAGGCGCTCATCCCTACGACCCTATACGACATGCATCATCCGTACGACCCGAAGGACTAAACATGAACACAAACCTCAATTATACACTTTACAATGCCAGCCCCATAGGACTTACAAAAAATTGCATTCAAACATTCATCCCTACGAACCTGCACCACATATACATAAAAAATACACAAATATCACACAAATTTACTTACAAACTCACACACAGCACAGGGGCACAATCAGGATGTCGATGACTGAGGTTACAAGTTAATTAGACCCATATTTAGCCTTTTTCAACAAACGGAGATCGCCTAGACGAGAAAAAAAATGGCGGCCGAAAAAAAACGAAAACAAGGCCCAAGCGTGTAAAAATTAACAACGACTTCGCAACACTTACACGAACCCAATAACACATTGCGAGGTATGTAACATATACAACATTTACGGCATTTTGCAGACACCAAGCACATAACTTCCACGAAATGGCGGATAGAACGCAAACTGCGCATGCGCACTACGTTTTAACGGTTTCTACTTGGGCTGACAGTCTATAAATACTGGAGACTTTCTAGAAATGTCTCCATTTCTCCTCAGGTGATGAACAGTGTGACTGGACATGTCACTGGTGGCGTTACTTCTGAAGCAACTTGCCTATCACTTTAGAAGCTCAAAAACTGCAAATTACACAAAAAAGGTAAGCTATAATTAATTAATAATAACTTAATACATTCATTATCCAACAAAATAAAAAATATAATATTAAGAAAAATAACATTATTCATGGACATAAAAAATACAAATCGATTATTTATGTATACTAAGATGGAAAACATATATAAATGATTAAAATTAATAAAATAATAAAAAAAAAAGTTCATAGAAGAGAAGATTTCAAACACTGATACATTTTTCTAAGGCCTAAAATTTTGAACATTTACAAATATAATCTATGCTCTTAGCAAAAGAAATTCCATTACATATTTTCCCTGCATTTCAACATTTGCATTTTTATATCATTTCCAACAGACTCTCCACTGTCACTTAATAATTTGCAGCACTGCATGGCACAGCCTGTAAACTCTCCCGAAATTTACAGAAAAAAGATTACACCAACAGGTAACGTACAGCAATACATTTGCTTAACAAAAATACTATGCTGTTAAAAAAAAAAAAAAAAAAAAAAAACATGACTTGAACATTTCCATTTATGTTTCTCATTTTCACCAGACACTGCCTGAAGACGGTCGCAGGAAGATTGGCAGCAGGGGACCCTCTGTCATTTATATACAAGAAATTCAACACAACAGGTAAACTATAACAAGTAGAAACAAAGAAAAATAATATATCCTGTTTGGTGTGCGCAAGTCTCAAAACGTACTGCAATCTCACTAACCCTCTAAGCCTATCCCTATAACCTAAACCCCTAATGCCAACAGTGCTGCACACGAAACAGGATAGCACATTACATTTTGGTCGAATAAACAAAATCAAAGGATTTATTTTGTTTGGTGTGCACCCATGTCAAAATGGACTGTAGTGTAAATAATCCTCTAAGCATAAAACCTACTGCAGCCTAACTAACCCTGTAAGCCTATCCACATAACCTCAACCCCTAATGCCAACAGTGGTACACATGAAACAGGATAGAACAGCACATTTTTAACAAATAAACAAAATGGAAGGATTTTTACTGTTTGGTGTGTGCCAATGTGGAATACCACTGCAATATAACTAAATCTTAAAAATAACAGCATAATGCAAACAGTGACACACACCAAACAAGATACCACAAACGATGCTGTTAACATATACAAAATGGAAGCATCAATCCTGTTTGCTGGGCGCCAATGTCAAAATGCACTGTAGTGTAACTAATACTACAAGTCTAAACCCATAAACATAAGACCATAACGACAACACTGCCGTCCAATAAACAGGATAACACAAGAAATGCTTACTCATAGAAAATAGAAGGATATATCTTGTTTGGTGTGCCCCAATGTCCAAATTCAGTGCAATATAACTAACCCTTTAAGCCGAACACAATAACACCGAGTACACAATGGCACACTGGTGCACACAAACCACAATACCAGAAACAATTCTAATAACATATATACCATAGAAAGACGTATCATCTTTTCTGTGCACCTTTTATCAAATGCACTGCAACAAAATTAACTCTAAATAGGATAGCAGAAGAAATAAGGAAAATAAAGAAAATTGATTGGAAAAAAAAAAACCACAAATACAAATCTAATGTATTATTTATATTTACAGATTACTATGGCGGATAACAGAAAATACGCCAAACTCGAGAACGTGTACAAAGATGGAAAGATCGACAGACACCGGAGGAAAAGGAAATCACAAGACAAATCGCAAGCAAAAGACAAGCGGCTGAGAAGGTAACATCCAAGCCAAAAATGGCAACCAAAAAACAAAAACATCTAGAAAATGTATCAGAACAATCTGATAAGAATTATAATGTTGATTTAGACACTCAGATTGATATATGTTCTCACAATTGTCTTTTAGTTAAAACTTTAACAGTAGAGGTTCATAATTGTGGTATGATGAATATTGTCTGTCAGTTTTGTGAGCTTATTTCAAACAGGAAAGACCCAGAGATGGCGAGTTCATTAGTTGCTGTCAAAAAGGCAAGGTAAGACTTCCAGAAAGACAACAATTCCCTACATATTCACAAAGCATTATGACAGAGCCTTCTTTCCCTAACTACAACAATTTCAAATTAAACATAAGATCCCACAATAGTGCCATATCCTTTGCATCTATGGGTGCAACATTAGCTGTTAATGTGCTAGGACATGGCCCTTGTTGCTTTAAAGTACAAGGACAAATTTACCATTGTACTTCTCATTTACATCCAGAAGAAGGGGAGCAAAGAAAATTTGCTCAATTATATGTACTAGATACAATGGAAGCTGTTGAACAATGTATACAGCTTCCAGAAAATAAAAAATGCTTACCTATTGTTTTTATAGAGCTTGATAAAATGATGGCCCAAAACCCATCAAGCCTATAAAAAATGGTCAGAAGTAGAAAAGGAACAACAAATTCATGCACAAATTCATCAATTGCCAATACCAAAAGTCAATATGGTTCTTAAAAGAGATCGCCATACTGATAAACGCTGTTATAACTTGCCAACATCAAATGAGGTTGCAATAGTCTTTCAAAATGACGAGGGAGAACCACCATTTCAGAGGGATATTAGAATATATCCCAGAAATGAGGAGCAACCTTTCATTAATATAAGTATCTTAAGTACTAATTTGGATCCAATGACATATCCCATATTTTTTCCACATGGGGAAGCAAGTTGGCAACCCAAATTAACCCTTAAGAATTACCCAAATTCAAAAGTGCGTGTGAGAAATAATATTTCAATGCTTAAATTTAAAGTAGCTCAAATTGCCATTCAAGATGGATTCAATCCCATTTCATGCGGTGGAAAACTGACACAACAATGGATTATTGGTTCATTTTTGCAAGTTGAGGCTAATAATTTAAACTTCATCAAATATCAACAAGATAAACTACGTGTAGAGCAGTATTCTGGACTGATGGATTATGTTGCTGAGGTGGCTACAACCATGGAGCTGCCAGCTGGCAAAGCCATAATTTTACCTTCTTCTTTCCAAGGATCATCTCGCAATATACGAGAAAGATACAATGATGCTATGGCTATTGTAACTAAATATGGCAAACCAGATTTATTTATTACATTTACATGTAATCCACAATGGCCAGAGATTACACACAATCTGCTAATTGGACAAACTGCTTCCGATAGACCAGATTTAGTGGCAAACGTCTTTAAAATCAAATTAAATGAATTAATACGTGACATAACCATAACTCAGTTATTTGGAAAATGTCTGGCTTATGTTTATACCATTATTATTCTTATAATCCTTCAAGAGAAAGATAAATTGCATACTGGTGACAAAGTGGATTCAGTGATTATTGCTGAACTACCAGATCCAGAAATACATGGTAGACTATATGAGATTATAACTCATCGTATGATTCATGGACAATGTGGAGATATTAATCCACAGTCACCATGTATGTAAAATAAGAAATGTACAAAAGAATTTCCAAAAGATTATAGAGACAAAACTTATGCTAATTGTGATGGCTATCCATTATGTAGAAGAAGAGAAGGACAAACTGCCATTATTCATGGAAAAAAGGT
Source organism: Discoglossus pictus (assembly GCA_027410445.1). Classification (NCBI taxonomy): domain Eukaryota; kingdom Metazoa; phylum Chordata; class Amphibia; order Anura; family Alytidae; genus Discoglossus; species Discoglossus pictus. The sequence goes on from CM050166.1 coordinate 62,580,969, forward strand.
AGATAACAGATATGTGGTACCATACAATCCACATTTACTCATGAAGTATAATGCACACATTAACGTGGAAGCTTGCACTTCTATAAAATCCATTAAATATGTCTACAAATATATTTACAAAGGCTATGATGCTGCTACTGTAGTGGTCAAAAGTGCAGAAAATCACGAACAAAGTGAGTTAGTACATGATGAACTTGCATCTCATGTAGATGCTCGCTATGTAAGTGCTCCAGAAGCAATGTGGCGTCTTCTCAAATTTGAAATGCATGATCGCTCACATGCAGTATATTGATTAGTTGTACATTTGCCACAAAGACATTTAGTGTATTTCCATGTTGGATATGAAACAAATGCTTTGGCACAAAGTGAGCATCGGCAAATTACACTAAATGTGTGGCTTCAATTAAATTGTACTGACTTGGAGGCAAGGGGATTGTTATTGACATTCCATACCATTATGTTTTTGTTAATGGATTATGGCGAAAACGGAAAAGTCGTGGAAATGAAATAATACCAAGAATTTACACTGTAAGTCCAAGAGACCTTGAAAGTTTCTGCTTACGATTACTACTTCTAAATGTTCCTGGTGCACAAAGTTTTGAACAGTTAAGAACTGTTAATGACAGTTAAACACAGTTTATGAATCATTTTATTTAGCTGCGGGACACAGAAACTTCCTAGCTGATGATACAGAATGGGAAAGATGTCTAGAAGAAGCAGCACTATGTCAAATGCCACGGCAGATGAGGGAACAATTTGCATTCATTTGTATCTTCTCAAATGCTCCAAATGCATTAGCTTTGTGGGACAAATTTAAAACAAATATGAAGACTTTTTGCAATGATACAATGAGCCTATTGTATGATTAAAAGCATTAATTGAAATTCAAGAGGTCTTTTTATCTCATGGTTTAAGTTGTGCACGTTTTAATCTGCCAGATCCAGGTCTCATAGACAACATAAACTTTGAAGACTATGACACTCAGCTTCAAACAGAAAGAACAGAAGAAAGATTTGCAACTTTAAATACATTAAAATTGCAAGCATTTAATGCAATCAAAAATGCCCTAGATGATGACATGCTCAAAGAGCGTTATTTCTATCTAGATGGACCTGGCGGATCAGGAAAAACGTATCTATATATATTATTGATGAGTTTTGTTCGAGCACAAGGTCAAATAGCACTGCCATTTGCAACCACTGGAATTGCCGCACTTTTGTTAGAAGGTGGAAGAACTGTGCATAGTGGATTTAAACTGCCAGTTCCCATTCTGGAAACATCAGTGTCGGATATTCAAATGACATCAATGCAAGCAAAGAAAAATAAAAAAAGTAAATTAATTATAATAGAGGAAGCTACAATGATGTCATGCCATGCCCTACAATGTATTGACCGTTCGCTACGTGAAGTCATGGATAATGATTTCCCATTTGATGCAAAGGTAATGTTATTAGGTGGAGATTTTAGACAAACATTACCTGTCTTTGTACATGGAAATCAAACCGACATTGTCGAAACATGTATAAAGTCAAGTACACTATGGAAACTATTTACCCAACTTCAATTACAACAAAAATGAGTTCAATGATTGGCTCATTAACATTGGAGAAGGAAAAACAGAGCGAATACAAAATGTACTTGATGATACCATGCACATTCCAGCTCATATGATTTGCAAACAGGATCTCATATCAGCTATATTCCAAACTACAATAAATAATGACGACTATGCAGTGCTTGCCAACAAAGTAATACTAACATGCAAAAATAAAGATGCATTACTCCTTAATAATGAAATATAAAAAAAAAAAATGCACAACAAAAAAATTATCACAGTGCTGATTCTGTACTTGGTGATTACAAAGAAAGTCAGACAAACTTTTCAACTGAATTCATGAACTCATTAACTCCCTCTGGAATGCCACTGCATATTTTGCAGCTAACGAAAGGTGCAATTGTCATGTTACTGCGAAATATGAACCCCAAAAAAAAGCCTATGTAATGGGACCAGATTAATTGTTCAAGAATTAAAGGACAATTTCATACATGCTGAAATTCTAATTGGTACCCATAAAGGAGAGAGAGTTTTCATACCAAGAATAGATTTGGCACCAAGTGAAAGTAGCCTCACTTTTGTACTTCAAAGGAGACAATTTCCCATCATCATGGCATTTGCCATGACCATTAATAAATCACAAGGACAAACTTTCAAATCTATGGGTATCTTTTTAGAAGAATCAGTATTTGCACATGGCCAGCTGTATGTTGCATTCTCAACTTGCAAGAATCCAGAGGCTATTAAAGTATACATTGAAAGCAACCAAAGTTAATGTGGTTTATTACATGATGGCCGCATTTTTACAAAAAACATTGTCTACTATGAGGTACTATAACTTAAATAAAAAAATATAACAATACAAGACATGGCAAAGAACAAAAAAAAAAAATATTTCACCTCAACAACAATTTCACAAGAAAAAAAAAAAATAGAGCACATTAGTTTGATTTCGAGGATGAACTTTTATGTCATTCTGTCTCTTTATAAACTCTATAAAATGGCAAAAAAATAGAGAACAGTAGTTTTACTTCCAGGAAAAAAATAGATATTTCTGGGACTCTTTTATGAGGACTACTATTTCACATAGGAAACTCTCTGTGCCATTTTCCAACAATACTTTTATCTCAAAAACATTTACAACAACTAATTTTTTTTATAGAAAACAGTGGTTTGATTTTGAGGACAAACTTTAATGTCAGTCAGACACTTTTTAGAGGACCACTATTTCCATAAGAAACTCTATAAAATGGTATAAAACCAAAGAGAACAGTGGTTATACCCCACGGACGAACTTTTATGTCACTATTTCACAAAGGAAAAACTATGTGCCTTTTTCATTAATTACAACAATAATAACAAAATGTCAACCATCAAAAATCAACAACAACAAAATAAGATATTGAAATTTTATGGAAGTGGCCTTTTAGCATGATTAGCCCCTCAAAACACTTTGCTTGCATTTTATAACAATTAAAGTTTAAATGTTACTTCATTAAATTACTGTTTATAATGTTACTATTTTTGGAAAAAAGTGTGCTAAATAGTTTCATTGCATATATTTAAAAGTTCATGTTAAGAGGAGGAGGAGTTTTTGTTGTATAATTTAAATGTATAATTCAATGGATAATATTAATCCAGGGAGCAATCCGATCACCAGTTAATGAGGTCAGGAAGGAATAAAAATGTTTCACCATTTGATACAATTGGCTAAATTTCAATGGAGTTTTTTACTGTTTGCCTTCCTCTGGATTCAATACCTATTTAGTTACCAGTTGTTAATCTACAAGTTGCATGCTACAAAACATGTCATGTTTACAATACTCATTAATACAATATTGACCTGTTCTTAAATTAACATTTTACTACTCTGCATGTTAAAAAAATAATCATGTTTTATATAATAATTGTACTTCTTTATAGATAAGAAAAAGGTTAAAAGTGTCAACTACTCATATTACGTACAAAACAGAATTCAAAACATACACATTTAATTGCCATCATTTTTTGACGGGCAAGTCGCTAGTATATATATATTTGATGTATGTCCTTACAAATTTCACATTCAGATAAATATTTCTATTGGCATAGATACTTTACTTTTCGTTGTAATTTAAGGTTTATGTATCAAGATATCAATTTACTTTTGGTTACTTGGATAGTACATTGGATATACATAATAATTGGTAGGAATGACGTCTTCTTACAAAGTGGGACAGCAATGTTTTTATTTTTTTATTATTTTGGTATGCTTTTTCTTTCGGACGCATGAATAAAAGCTAAGTTTTAAAAACATGTGTTTTTAGTTTTTATTGTTTGGTTGTTGGTTGATGAGTGTCTTCATGGGGTATTTTCCAATAGTTTAGCCAATGTCTTTTTTCTTCTTGTATTATTATGTAATTACACTTACTATTGGGATAGCTTTTGGTCATTTTTGGACTGGTAAATAGTGTGAGTAGAAAGTTTAATAGGTTATATCATTACATATTTGCTTCACTGTTATATGCTTTCTTGGTTTTGTGGACCCAACTTATTGACCTTGAATTCACCCTAGTTAGACCTGGATCTAAATTTTTTTTTTTTAAGTTTAAAAGTTAATATATCTACAATGTAATGCATGCAGTTACAGACTCCAACCTTATTATCTATACAGATTATTGTGGAAGGTCTAAACTAAATTAAAGGGCCATTTACCTCATTGTAAGTGTTCTTACATGGTGGGTGTGAAAGAGCCCAAGATTTTATGATAAAATTATCTTTTTTTTTTCTCTTACACTAATGACACCTACAAATTTAAGTTATAGGTCTGTTTGCAAACACATTGTAGCCTTCTTAATGACTAATCCATGATTAATAACTTATGCCAACACTGTTCAGTGAAGGCTCGGTGAAGACAAAGATTTATAGCAGTTTTCCCTAAACTGATGTTAACTCACAACTGACATTTTTAGGTGTTTCCATGATTCAGTTCTCTGCACAGAGGAAATTGTAAAAGGCTTAACTCTTTTTTTTCTTATGCTCCCTGCACTGAGCTGTAGCTCGGGGCATGTCAGTGACACATGTAAACAGAGATTTAATTTATGAATTTTCTGTGAAAAATGCACATATTTAAAACATTCAAAAAGTATTTCACCATGCTTTAGGAGATCTTTACAGTGGTGTGCTCCAAATTTTGCTGAATTAACTGGGTCTTTAATATTATTCTCATAAGTATTAAAGATCTAATCCACAAAACATGTTTAATGTGAAAGATATAATGGCTTGTCCTGTATGTGATAATAGATATTATGTCCGTAAATCATTTTGATGCATATCACATATTATAATTGTCAAACTGCGAGTCGTCATCATGCTTTGCGAGATTGCAAAGCGAGCTCACAAGAACTGCGTCCCTCGCAAAGAGAGGGGCCGCATTTGCGGAGGTGAAGGCTCTACGACGCCTCACTCGGTAACAAAACCCCCCACAAAACCGTTAACTTGCAGCACTTAGTCCTCTTCTTCCCCTGTGTTTCTCTTCCCCTTCTCCTCTCCTTCCCCTGTGTCTCTCTTCCCCTCTTCCTCTCCTGCCCCTGTGTCTCTCTTCCCCTTCTCCTCTCCTTCCCCTGTGTCTCTTCCCCTCTTCCTCTCCTTCCCCTGTGGCTCTCTTCCCCTCCTCCTCTCCTTACCCTGTGTCTCTCTTCCCCTCCTCCTCTCCTTACCCTGTGTCTCTCTTCCCCTCCTCCTCTCCTTACCCTGTGTCTCTCTTTCCCTCCTCCTCTCCTTCCCCTGTGTCTCTTCCCCTCTTCCTCTCCTTCCCCTGTGGCTCTCTTCCCCTCCTCCTCTCCTTACCCTGTGTCTCTCTTCCCCTCCTCCTCTCCTTACCCTGTGTCTCTCTTCCCCTCCTCCTCTCCTTACCCTGTGTCTCTCTTTCCCTCCTCCTCTCCTTACCCTGTGTCTCTCTTCCCCTCCTCCTCTCCTTACCCTGTGTTTCTCTTCCCCTCCTCCTCTCCTTACCCTGTGTCTCTCTTCCCCTCCTCCTCTCCTTACCCTGTGTCTCTCTTCCCCACCTCCTCTCCTTTCCCTGTGTCTCTATGCCCTTCCTCCTCTCCTTACCCTGTGTCTGTCTTCCCCTCCTCCTCTCCTTACCCTGTGTCTCTCCTCCCCTTCTCCTCTCCCTCCCGTCTCTCTCTTCCCCTCCTCCTCTCCCTCATTGCCTGCAAGCCAACATTACGAGCCGCGGGACAACACACTAACCCCCCGAACCGCTCAAACACATAAATACTCACCCACAGCACGGGGAGACAGCCATGACGTCTGGAAATGAGGTTACATGCAAATTTAACCCGAAATTCCCCAGTTTCGGCACTCGGAAATCAGCTAAGCGAGAAAAAATGGCTGCCCCAAAAAATGAAAAACAAGGCTCCACGACCCCAGACCGTGCAAAACACTGCCAGCCACGTACAACTTTGCCAAACCCCCACATAAGAGATCCGAGATAAGCTTGGAACCCCACATTAACCCCTTGCAATGGTCTGATCGGACCCCCGACGTGTGCCCACATTAACACCATGCTGGGCCCCACACTTTAACCACATGGGGGACCCCCACCATTGTTTCAACATTAACCCTTGCAGTAGGGGTCATGATCGTATCCCCCACTGCATTTATAAAGGTGTCAAGTCCCTGCCGCGGGTGTGTATACTACTAGACTTATTTCCCACACATAACAAACTGCCATTTTATATTCGGATTTAGCTATTTAAAAAAAAAATAATAACAAAGCAATTCAAGCCTGCCTAGGTATTTATTAATCTAATGCCTTCAAGATAAAATTGTCAAAGCAGATGGGGATTTTGTTCAGATGCCGTTAAATCTATGTTGATTTTTCTATATTTCAAAATATGTTATTCTTTTGATTCTCCTTTCTTTTGTGTAGTTTATTTTAATAAGAGGTGCTTAAAAGCTATTTTTCTGGCTAAGTACTTACAAACAGTTCTTAATTGGTTCCCCCCTATAGGGTGTGCAGTGTCTCACAGTAACCAATCAGTGGAAACATTCTGCAACATGCTACTTGAGGGAGTTCACTGAAAGGCTAATTTGAAACACTGCACTTCACAGTCTATATTCAGAAGCTGCATGAGCCACAGAAGGCTAACTCAAACAGGTACAAATTGTACGAGTTTCAGTAGAAATAAACACAGCTTTTAAGAACTTCTTAATAAAATGAAGTACCTAGACATAAATAGGTATATTATACTAGTGAAACCCAGAAACCTTCCATTCCCTTTCGGTTTTATTAAGAAATTGACCTTTTCTTGAACTTACTGGACAAGATTCCTCCTGAACTGATCCAGCCTTCATATAAAGAAACATTGGAACAGCAGGTCAACCCTTTCAACAAGATAACTTTTAAGGCATATTTAAAATTCCTGGATTATAAATGTATCTGATAGAGGAGAATCAGTAGTGTATGAGGGAAAAAATGCATGAAATAAATACCAAAATAAACATTATCAAACTCACCCTGAAATTTGCTAAATAATTTGAGTATTAGCTGTTGCTTTTGTGAGTTAATCCCTCTTAAAATCCCAGCTAAAATTAGCATACAATTCATAATTCATTTTGGCCAATCACAGGCAGTTAATACATTGTAACAATCAGTGATGGCAGTTTGTGCACGAACAAATCATGGGATATGTAGTCCCCTTGCAGAAGGAAGCCGGAAGAGTCAGACAGTGATCTGTGGATCTCTGCATTGTGCTGCTGCTGGCTTGAAGGATATTAAAGGGTTAAAATCCATACTTGAATGCAGTGTTTCTATTGGTAGGTTCATTGTGCCTATATACTGTAAGCAGCTCTGGGGTGTGGAAAATACGTTTTAATTTTAAATTAAAAATAGGCTGTATGTGTATAGAATGACTCAATGTAATGTGTGTTTCTGATATAAGTAGCATGTGTTAGATTAGAAAAAGGTAAAAACAGGGAAATTAGATGTATCTTTAAGGCTGGTTTTACAGTTTCTGCCTGAACAAGTGCTCCTTCACAGTTATGTAAGATTGTCGTGACATTTGTGGGTAAAAAGATCAAATATACTGTATATTGTCTACTTTATTTGATGGTCTGTTGGTTTTGTTGTTATCAATGTAAACACATACATACTTATTGTGTGCTCATTTTCCAGGTGAAGGGTTAATCATTTTCCTTTTACACACCAATATTTCTGAATTTATTAACAGTTCCCTCAAGCGGGAGTCAGGCCAACACCAAATCATTTCAAGCGGGTCAGCAACCTTGAATATTATTAAGATAGTCTTATCACGGTAATACATGTATTCAAAGTTACTATTTGTTAAATTCAACATTGTTTTCACTGAGTGTTATCAAACAGGTGCGAGAAAACACAATGGGTAATTCAATAACCCAAAATTATCTGGCCGAAATATTTAGACCAAAGGTCATAGAGTATTAATTAATTTAAAAACATGAGACTAGGGGCGTGTCTTAGCAGGGGCAGCGGCTGGTCGCATGAAGGAGCAGCTCCTGCTCCAAAACTTAAAGAAAGGGCCGAAAAGGGCCTGAAACCCTCCTCAATCACCCTACAAATCCCACCTGAGCCCCGGGGGGGACGAGGGCAACGCTGACCTAGAGGAAGGAGGAAGAGGAGAGCCGGGAAGCGGAGCCGCGAGGTTGAGGCCCACTCCAACCTGCCTCCTGCGGGAGTGGCTCCCGGCGCCGTCTCCCCGGCAAAAGAAGAAGGCCCGAACCGAGCAGAAGGAGCCACGAAGGAGGAGAGCGCCAGGAAAAGACCCGCGGCGACATCAGGAGGCTGGGGTAAGCAGGAGCGTGGGGGGAAGACACGCGGGCGGCGGCCGGCCCGCAACACAAGACCCCACAGCACCCCACATCTGCCCCCACACTGATCAGGCCCACCTCCGAAGCGGGCTGAGGTGAGGTGAGGTGGACCCAACTGAAAGCCTGAGGAGCTTCGGCGGGACCTGAGCCCTGGGCCCAGACCGGGAGGCTGCCTACTCTCCCCACAGGAGCAGGGGTGTCGCCGGGGGCCTCCTCCTCTCCCTGCTGGGCCCTGAAGACGCCCTAGAAGGGTGGACCAGGGGCACACTGAGGGAAGCACAGCCCAAGGCCCTAGTAGTAGGCCAGTAATCCAAGAGCATAGAAGGCTCAGGCAAACATCCTGGGGGGAATTTTCCCGCCAAAAAGAAGCAGGCATTTTCCCATGGGGAGAACTGAAGAGGAAGAAGGGGGCGGAGCCAGCATCCTAAAATGGTGGGCGCAGTATAGGGAGGCTCCACAGCCTAGCTAAAACAGCAGCAAGTGTGCAGAGAATCAGGCACAAACAGAGGAACCCTGAAAAGGGGAGAATAACATCCTGAATAGTAGCTAGCCCCCTGACTCTGGTTTCATTGATCTTGTAGAAGCATTGATCTTGTAGAAGCACTGAGTAAAGAAGTTAGGGTCCAAACCAGCACAGCTGGATGAAAGCACCTCAACCCACTTCCCAGAGACACTTTTAAACAAGACAAGGACTTAAAACATAACCTGACTACCACCTCGTCCAGCTAAAGACAAACCAAGGGTTGCTCCCTGGCACGCACTTTGCAGGGTGTGCTCTCTGCAAACCTCAAACAAGCCTGAAAGCCAGAGGCAACCGAATATACGCTCACAGACCGCTAACCTGGAGGTTGAGAACTGACCAAGAACACGTGAGTGTTTGACCTTTACAATCACCCCCAGGAACACTATGGGACAAGACGCTTAGAGACAGGGGGTTCTCGACAGGCATGACTCAACAGACCCTGAGGGCGCCTCAAGACTTCTACCTAACTCTGGCAACAGCTTTCTCCCCCGCTCTGCAAATGACTTAAATCAGAGGCGGCTTCTACCTCACGCATAACCTCATTTACAAGCTTACACAGACAAACAAACTATCCTCATCCAGAGCCGGAGTTGGCGAAAATGGGCAAGTCAAAGAAAAATGTGCCTTCTAAGAGCATCCAGGAGCTCTTCCACAAACCAGAGGCTCTCCTCTCACAGCCCCGCAGCCCCTCTCCTGAACAAAGTGACCAGCCTGAAGCAGAAGGGGAAGATCCCAACCCACCTCCGGACATGAATCTCTCAGCCAAATCCTTAGAGATCATAGGGCAGATGCTACAGGCTCAATCAACACAGCTAGTTAAAGAGATCAGGGACGACCTATTCGAACTGGGCCAGAGAACCAACCTCCTCGAGGAGACCACAGACGAAATAATTGAAGCTCAGGAATAAGACAGAGCAGAAATCAACAACCTGGTGGCAAAAGTTTCTCTTCAAGACGACAAGCTGGACGATCTAGAGAACAGATCGAGGAGACACAACATCAGGGTACGCAAGGTCCCAAACACAGTGCCCGACCTACTGCAATATCTAAGAGCGGTGATCTCCTTTATTCTACCAGAGGTGGCTGACAAGCTCAACTTTGTTAGATTTAGTATTTAACTGCAATTTGAGGTAATTTCAGCAACGCCTGTTAGAGCCCCATACGGGACTTTATGTTTAGTAATGTTAGGTTAAATTTGTTTATGGTAAAGATGTTAGCATTGTATCTCATGTTCGGGGGTCGAACCCTTAGTGTTAACTTTCTAATGTTTTGTCTAAACTCTCTCTCTTTGCTTCCGGGGGCGCCCACAGGTGTTCCAACTTGGCTCGCCCTTCTCTTCGGGGGGGGGGGAGGGGGGGGGTTGTCCTGGCCAGCGCGGATCCCTGGCGACTGGCTCTCCACCAAGCAACCTGGGGTAACAGCTCAAATGGGGTCCCTGCAGACCTCCACACACTCACATGGGTAACCCACACTACACGTTCACTACGCATAATGTTAGAGGCTTTAACTCCCCCAACAAGCGAAGGAAAGCCTTCATAACGTACAAGAAGGACAAGCCTGCAGTCCTTTTTCTTCAAGAGACTCACTTTGCGCAGGGGAAGACCCCCTCATTTTTGCACAAAGACTACCCAACCTTTCACACCTCTAGCCAAAAAACTAAGAGGGCGGGAGCAGCAATCTTAATTCATAAGGACTTTCCTTTCCAAGTTTCCCACAAAAAAATAGATAAAGAGGGTAATTTTGTGATTATCACGGGCAATCTGCTTAACACTAAGCTTACCCTAGTGTCACTCTATGCCCCTACAGTAGCCCCTCATAATGCAATCATAAATCTTCTGGAGACACTAGACTCCCATGACTTAGGCAAAGTTATTATAGGTGGGGACTTTAATCTAGTGCTAGACCCAGATAAGGACAGGTCTAGGAAACAGGGGGAATCCAGACCCCCAGACAAAATCAAGCTAATCAAGAATCTGCTCATAAAACTGGGACTGGTAGATGCCTGGAGGGGACTCCACCCTCAAGAGAGGGAATATACGTTTTATTCCCCCACACACAAATCCTACTCACGTATAGACAACCTTTTTATTGACGCCTCTCTACTAGATCAAGCCATCTCTACGGACATAGTCCCTTGCCCTTGGTCAGATCCCAGTCAGGTGACACTAGGCCTGAACCTAACCCCCAATTTCGTAGCACCATACTCATGGCTGCTCAATGATAGGCTCCTGTCAATCCCGAGTGTTCTGGACCATATCTCCAGAGACTTGAGGGACTACGTCTCCACAAACTCTAGCCCCTCCACAGGAGCGGGGTGGTTCTGGGTAACACACAAAGCATTTATAAGGGGCAGTTTTATAAAACTAGCCTCGGCATATAAAAGAAAGGTAAGGGAAAAGGAGAGCCAACTGACCAGGGAACTAGCCACCCTAGAAAAACTAAATCAGCAACAGCAGTCAGACCTAAACCGCCAGCGGATATACCTGATCAGACTAGAACTAGACAACATTCTATCAGCCCAAGCAGAGAAGGCCCTAAGGAAAACCCAGAGCAATTTTTTTGTGCAGGCAAACAAACCGGGCCCCTTACTGGCTAATAGGCTGAATGCTAGATTCCAGCAAGCAAGGGTCACCCAAATCAAAACAAAAACGGGCATAATCACAAATAGTCAGGCTAAGATCCAGGATATCTTCCGAACATTCTATCAAGAGATATACACCTCACAAACACAGGCGGTTGGGGACTCTCTGAAAGGCTATCTGGGGGGACTGGACCTCCCTGTTCTGGGAGACTCCAAGTTGGACTTACTTAATTCGGAGGTTACAGAGGGGGAGGTCAGAGACACCATTAAAACACTCAAACTAGGCAAATCTCCCGGGCCCGACGGCTTTTCAAATCTTTACTATAAAAAGTTTGTAGATATACTGACTCCCCACTTGGTTTTAATGTACAATGCTATCCTGAAGGGAGAACAGATGCCTCCGGAACTCAACCAGGCGACTCTGGTCTTCTTTCCCAAGTCGGGGAGGGACCCCATGGAGGTTAAAAATTACCGGCCTATTTCTCTGCTCAACGGGGACATCAAAATCTTAGCTAAACTGATGGCTACAAGGATCTCCAGCTTCCTAACTAATCTAATACACAAGGACCAAGCAGGCTTCATCCCCCACAGGCAGGCGGGAGACAACATTAGGAGAGTACTAAACATCATGCACCTGGCCAAACACTCAAAGACCCCCCTTTGCACTCTAGCCTTAGACATCTTAGCATTTGACTCGATAGAATGGCCATACCTATTTGCAGTTCTACAGAAATTTGGTATTAGAGGGAACTTCCTAAACCTCCCTAAAACATATTATAGGTCTCCACAAGCAATCCTGAAACTTCCCGGCCCAGAGAATTCGCTATTAGACATACAGAGGGGGACCAGACAGGGTTGCCCTCTCTCCCCTCTACTCTTTGCCATAGCTATAGAGCCACTAGCTCAGAGTATTAGGGCCTCTCCAGCGATCCAAGGTCTACAATTAGAAGGCCAAGAGTATAAATGTTGGCTCTTCGCTGACGACCTACTATGCACTCTAACCCGCCCACTCACGTCCACGGGGCCCTGATGGAGGAGCTGGACAAATTCCACTCTGTCTCCGGGCTGCGAGTGAACAAAGAAAAATCAGAAATTATAGGGCATCACCTTATACAACCTGAGAGGGAGAGGCTTAGGGCCACATTCAACTTCCACTGGCCCAAAAAACACTAAAGTATCTGGGAATAAGGATTACCCCGAACATCGCGGACATGTATGGGGCAAACTACCTGCCCCTATTCAAAGGGATAGCAGCTGATCTAGAGAGATGGAATAAACTTTGCATCTCCTGGTCTGGCCGGATTCACATGGTCAAGATGAATGTACTCCCCAGAATTTTGTACTATTTTAGATCACTCCCAATTAAAGTCCCTATCAAAGACCTGGACAACCTACAAAAGCAAATTATGAGGTTCATATGGAGATGTAAAACTCCCAGAATCCCGAAACTCACTATGTTTTGGCACAGAAATAGCTGCGGACTTTCATGTCCCCACCTTAAACTCTACTATAGGGCGGCCCAGATTTCTTTTCTACCCCAAGCGCACTCGGAGGCACACCAACCCATATGCGTAGCAATAGAAAACCAACAGCTATATCCTCAGGGGTGGGAAACGGTAGTATGGCTTCCAAAGTCCCACCGCCAGCCGCTCACTTGCTCAAATCCCATGATTAGACTGTCCTTGGGTTGCTGGGACTGGGCGAACTCAAAAAGGCGCCTGACTCCCGACCTCTCTCCGCTCCTATCGATTACCGCTTCCCCCCCTCTTTGCGAAAGATCTTTCGAGTGACTCAGTGGCCTGGTGGACCTCCAATGGGCTGGACAGGGTAGGGGCTTGGTTCAAAGAGGGCCAACTCATTAACTTTGAATACCTTAGAGACAACTTTAATCTCCCCCTAAAGGAACACTTCGTTTTTTGTAAATTTAGGCACTTTATATGGACTCTGGGGAAGTCACTAGGCCAACCCCAAGCAAACTGGATGACACGCATGTGCTCGGATGCCCCGCTATCTAAAGGTACACAAGGCAAAATTTACGAGAAATTTAATAACCCGCAAAGCATTAGTAAGCCTAAGCCCTTGATAAAATGGGAGGAAGACCTGGGCCAGACATAGGTCAAATTAGCCAGAGACTAGCGAAAGGCTCCTACAATTATAGCCTGATGGAAACTTCATTAAAAGTGCTCCACAGGACTTACATTACCCCAGCTAGGCTACATAAAATGAATCCTCTAGAGCCCGACACCTGTTTCAGGTGATGTCCAGAGAAAGGGACCTTCATCCACATATGGTGGACGTGTCCGAAGGCCCAGGGCATCTGGTCCGAGACAACTCAAATAGCCTCCAAACTCTGTCTCACCCAAATAACCCCCACCATTGAAACTTGTCTCTTGGGACAAAGACCCCCCATACTGTCCAGGTTCCAGGATAGGTTACTCCAGTCCATATTCTTAGTGGTAAAAAAACATATAGCCAGTAAATGGAAAAACTCTAACCTAAACCTAAGAGAGATCATAAACAAAATACATTTTATTATGATTAATGAGAAACTCATCCACCTAGTCTCAGACACTTATACCAGCTTCCTGGATATCTGGGAACCCTGGATAGCCTCTAACTACAGCATAGATCTGGGATAGGGGGACACTGGGCGGATGGGGGGGGGGGCATGGAATTGAGGTGGCTGGAGAGAGCACGTCGCGGCACCCCCGCCGGAGACCGGGAGCAAAAGTAAGTAGGCGGGTCTCAAACCTGTGGGGGTTCTTGGGGGGGAGGGGGGGGGGGCGGGGATGGGAACGTGGTCCTGGAGGGGCTTTTGGCTCCAACATTGCAAGATTCTGAAATAATTCTCCCTACCCCATACTGGGGCGTGGACAGTCTTGGAAGGGAGAAACTATATACCCTACACTAAATACCCTGTTCATAGTTAGCTTCAATATGTAAACCATAATTACCGTAAACTAGTTGGTGGTTTTTGTTGTTCTTCACCCTTGATTTTGTTTTTGACTTTCTTGTTTTTTTTTGTTTTTTTTATATTGTTGAAAATGGAAAACTGTTGTTGGTGTGACACACATAGAAAACAGTAGCAGGGCAACCAATACTAAGGTCTATGTTCTTAGCAGGTGCACCTTGTACTTATCTCTAAGTATTGTTTTCCCGAATTGTACCAGCACTATTTATACATGGTTGTAACTTTCTCTTTTTTCTTCTAAAAAGTTTTTTGTGTGTCAATGAAAATTATTGAATTAAAAAAAAACATGAGACTAGACTGCTCTATTACGGGCAGGATGTCAAACACCATTCTACATACATTATCATTATGCATGTACATACAAACACGGCGGGAAGCTATTGCACTTGTTGGAAACCAACCATGTGACAGGGAGTAGGTGAAAAGGAAATGTTTATCTTTTAGGACAAAGAGGCTTTTTCTGTCTGTCACTCTCTGGCATAAACTTTTCCCATTTTCTCTTTTCTCTGTGATTTTCACTATATCTATCTATATAACAAATTATTCATGAAAATAAGACCAAAAGGGATTACTTCTAAAAAAATTAAGGAGCAGTCCTACCCTGACAAGGGTCTCCCTGCTAATTTCATATTGGGTAATGTATAGCCACAAGTTTCTATTATTACACTTTATAATAGAATTAAAATAGTCCAGATACAATCTTTCTGTTACAATTCACAGGGTGGGTATAACCTGAAATAAGGTTTTGGGGGTCATGATCTGTACATGAGTCCCAATCCATCTTTGGTTTCTACTTGGGTCCATTCTATCAAAAACAGACTGATTGCTTTGATAAATTAAGTTTAATCATTTCTGTTATATGGGTATTAGATTACACCATAAAGGATTTTATAAGAATTCTATTTAGCTATATTATAACCTGGGTAGTTTGTATTTCCTTTGCATATTTCTATATTCTAACTGACTCTGCCCAAAAGTAGAAACTCCTCCCCTTCACAACATGCCCACTGACAAATACTCCACCCACTTACTTGATTTTTTTTTTACTGTTAATTTACATATGTATTATCTTGATGAGGGTGAGGTGGTGCTGGTTCTGCTCACTATTCTTATGATGGGAAGTGCTTGCATTTTCTTGATAATTAAATAGAATACATAGAAAACATGTTAGATCAGGACGTATAGCCATGGCAGCTCATAGAAATAGACAGAGATAGAAAGAGAGGGGGATAGCGAAAGGGATAGATAAGCAAGCAGTAAAGAACAATTCAGCATAGAAGACAGGATTTCCAAGAGAAGACCCTGATGGTGGACAAAAATGTAAGGCATACGAATAAGGGGACGACAGAGGAGGAGATTGATAGATGAGGTTATTAAAGCAATGAACATGAACTTGAGGAAGCTTTGAGGGTAGTGGCAGACAGATGTCCCTGATGTGCTGTGGTCCATAGGGCCACAGAGAAAACGGATACTTCAAAATAGGTCAAGTATATTCATTTATTAATTAATTTATTATTTCATTAGCATACAAAAAAAAACTCACAATACATATAAAAGCCGTTCACTGAGCCTCTCACAACGACCGCCAACGCTGCTCATAGCACACAAGACTTGCAGTAAGCGCAAAAAACACATCACTGCCGACCAAACATTAACACCAAAAGCGCCTATCAGAACAAAAAATACAACAACCAACAGCCTCGCAATGAGAGCTGAAGGCGCACATTGCGAGCCAAGCAATGAGCGCTGAAGGCGCTCAGCGCGAGGCTCGCAATGAGCGCCAAAGGATCTCGGACCACCAACTCAATTGTTATGTTGCAAACAAACAGCATTACCTGCCTTACAATCTTATTGCCGTCATTTTTTGACGGGCAAGTCGCTAGTTGTATATAAAATATATTCAGTGCCTTGCAAAAGTATTCACCCCCCTTGGCATTTTTTGTGTTTTGTTGCCTCACAACCTGGAATTAACATGGATTGTTTGAGGATTTGCATCATTTAATTTACAGAACATGCCCACAACTTTGAAGATGTTTTTTTTTATTGTGAAGCAACAACAAATAGGACAAAATAACAGAAAAAGTCAATGTGCATAACTATTCACCCCCCTAAAGTCAATACTTTGTAGAGCCATCTTTTGCAGCAATCACAGCTCCAAGTCTCTTTGGATAGGTCTCTATGAGCTTGCCACATCTTACCACTGGGATTTTTGCCCATTCCTCCTTGCAAAACTGCTCCAGCTCCTTTAAGTTGGATGGTTTGCGCTTGTGAACAGCAATCTTTAAGTCTGACCACAGATTTTCTATTGGATTGAGGTCTGGGCTTTGTCTAGGCCATTCCAACACATTTACATGTTTCCCCTTAAACCACTCAAGTGTTGCTTTAGCAGTGTGTTTGGGGTTATTGTCCTGCTGGAAGGTGAACCTTCATCCTAGCCTCAAACCACGCACAGAGTGGTACAGGTTTTGCTCAAGAATATCCCTGTATTTATCGCCATCCATCATTCCCTCAACTCTGACCAGTTTCCCAGTCCTGGCTGCTGAAAAATATTTCCACAGTATGATGCTGCCACCACCATGTTTCACTGTGGGGATGGTGTTCTTTGGGTGATGTGATGTGTTGGGTTTGCGCCAGACATACCGTTCTCTTTGATGGCCGAAAAATTCAATTTTATTCTCATCAGACCAGAGCACCTTCCTCCATACATTTTGGGAGTCTCCCACGTGCCTTTTCGCATACTCAAAACGTGCCATTTTGTTTTTTGCTGAAAGTAATGGTTTTCTTCTGGCCACTCTGCCATAAAGCCCATCTCTTTGGAGCATACTGGTTATTGTCATCCTATGTACAGATAACCCAGTCTCTGCTGTGGAACTCTGCAGCTCCTCCAGGGTTACCTTAGGTCCCTGTGCTGCCTCTCTGATTAATGCCCTCCTTGCCTGGTCCGTGAGTTTTGGTGGGCGGCCGTCTCTTGGCAGGTTTGCTGTTGTGCCATGTTCTTTCTATTTGGTTATGATGGATTTGATTGTGCCTCCAGGGGATCAAAGATTTGGATATTTTATTTTATAACCCAACCCTGACTTGTACTTCTCAACAACATTGTCCTTTACTTATTTGGAGAGTTCCTTGGTCTTCATGGCAGTGTTTGGTTAGTGGTGCCTCTTGCTTAGGTGTTGCAGCCTCTGGGGCCTTTCAAAAAAGGTGTGTATATGTAATGACAGATCAAGTGACACTTAGATTGCACACAGGTGGACATCATTTCACTAATTATGTGACTTCTGAAGGTAATTGGTTGCACCAGAGCTTTTTATGGGCTTCATAACATAGGGGGTGAATACATTCGCACATGCCAATTTTTTGTTTTCTATATTTAAAAAAAAAAATGTTTATGTACTGTGGTAATGTGGCTTTTGGCTACTGGTTTCTCCTCTGAGATACATATAAATAGCAGAGATTCCAAGTTTTTTTTTTTACTTTTTATTAAAAAGTCCAAAA
This sequence comes from Discoglossus pictus, assembly GCA_027410445.1. Classification (NCBI taxonomy): domain Eukaryota; kingdom Metazoa; phylum Chordata; class Amphibia; order Anura; family Alytidae; genus Discoglossus; species Discoglossus pictus. The sequence goes on from CM050166.1 coordinate 62,598,922, forward strand.
TACAAAAGAAATAGCTTACTCCAGCATAAAATAAAATTCTGCATAAACATACTGACTTAACATCAGGAGCCCCCTTACTAGCCCTGAAGCCGCTTCTCGGGCTTCAGGTACAAATACAGAGTCTTTAAATAGTCCATCTTCAATGGTTTAAAGTGTCTTTTCTCTGTAGACCGTCGTCTTTAAATTTCATACCATAGGGTGGGGTTCTGGCCCGCCCTACTCACCAGATACCTTAACCTCCAGGGACCCTTAACACCTTCTTTTTCTTAAGGCTACAAATCTGTTAACTTCACAGACTTCTCCCTGGGGTTATCAGACTCTGTAATTGTACCTTTACATCCAGTCTCTCAGCTGTAATGGATTCTCTGCTCTAATCACTGGGATAGCACCAATCAGTGTCCTCTGTAAATACTGCTGTGGCAAAATCCTTGCAGCAGCTCTTCTGCAAATCCCCTTTTTCTCTGCAGCAAATAGTCTCTTCTGTAAATGCTCTTTGTGACACAAATCCTCTTTCTCTGTAGCTCCAGCAGTTGCAGACTTCTCAGTTTGCTCTCTGAGCTGTGCAAACTGCAGCAGTGCAAACCAAACTGCCTTTTTACTCCAGACTGTAAACTTTCAGGCTCCTCTCAGCCTGGTACAATTTCTGCTTCCAGCAGACAAAGAAAAAAGACTGCGTTCCTTTCACTGGAGATAACTACAAGCGTCCTTCTTAGCTTGCTTCAGACTAAGGCCTTCACTTACACTGGCCTCACTCTGCTAGGCCAAACAGGGCCTAATTGCCGGGGACTCCACCCACCTCTCTGGGGTTATCTTAAAGGCAATCCACAGCTGGGCTTCAATTAGCCTCTGATCACTGCCTGGAGTTAACTCTTTCTTTCCTCCAAGAAATCCTCCAGCCTCTTCAACCAAACCCACCTCTAGGGGCATTCTTTGCTTCACTCTGTTACAGTATATATTTTTGTCATTTCACTTCACCAACTTAGACTATTGTGTTCTGATCCATCACATAAAATTCAGATTAACAAAACATTGTACTTAAGAATGTAATGTATCAAAATAGGTAAAAGGTCAAGAGGGTGTATATATTATTGCAAGGCACTGTACTCACAAATGTTTTTTGAACTAAATAGAAACAATTTTTTCAGTATCAAATTAAAAGCAAACTGTAATGACAAAAGTACTAGTCTTCATTAGAAGAGAGAATAAGAGAGTCACAGAGAACAAGAAACAGAGAGAGAGAGAGAATACTCACCCAGTCCTGAACAGCTCAATCAGCATAGCAGCCCTCACTGAACTACATCTCCCAGTATGCACTACGTACTGCAATTTATCAGTTCTAATTGGCTAAGGCAGTGTCAGTGATTAGCTGGGGTTAGCCCCAATGGGTCTCCACAGCTTCAGCTCCTCACAGTCATTCTGATTGGGTGATCCCTGAAAGGTCCTACAGCTTCAGCTCCCTCCCAGTCATTCTGATTGGGTGATGCTGTTTGACAGACAGGCTCATTGCTTCAAATCGAGCACAGGCAGCATTGTGCCCTAATCTGTAGGACAATGCAAGTCACCAGCAGGGGCAGATGTGATAAGGGGATTAAATCAGTGTGTTTAACAGCTTGCCAAAGGATTCATCATTTAAAGTGACAGCAGCAGATGTAAAAAATGAAAAGATTGAACATGATATAATACATTTTTATATTTATACTAGGAACTTGCCTGCCAAAAATGATGGAATTAAAATAGTAAGGCTGGCAATGCTGTTTGCCACACAACATGAGGCTTTTGCTCATAGAAGCACCTTTGGCGCTCATCACGAGCTGCGCGCTGAGCTCCTTTGGCGCTCATCACGTGGCTCACAATGAGGGCCTTCGGCGCTCATTGCAAGCCTCTCCCCCATGTACTTCAACTTTCCTAATTTGCACTGAAAACCTTTGGCGCTCATCACGAGCCCCATGCTGAGCGCTTTCGGCGCTCATTTTAAGCCTCTCCCGATCATGGTGCTCATCGCGAGCCTTTCCTCCCACCTACAGGCCGCTCATTGCAGGTTTTGTTAAAACTGCAAGTTTAGTGCTTGGGAATGCCGTGTGTCTCTTTCACCATCTACCCCCTGTCCCTTCCCTGTGTGTTTCTCCTCTGTGTGTCTGCTGAATGTTTGAGTGTTACGTGCTTAAGGATGTTTGTTTTATTTTCAAAGTCCCGAGTGCCTGGCGTTGTTGGTGTAAGTGTTACTGTCTTTGCCGTCGTGTATTTTCTAAGTCCTGCGTGCCTGGCTTTGCTCAGCCTCGTTTTTATCCAGTTTCAGAATTTTTCATCCTCCATTTTTTTGGGCAGCTCCCATTATAGAAAATTTGCATTTACAAGTTAATTACGGCTGTTTTTATTTTTGTTTGACTCGCTATAAACCAATATAAGGTAAGGTTCACATTTATGTATGTTCTTCTGAAGAAATAGATATACAGCCTTATTAAATTGCAAAACTGCCAAGTGAATAGGGCTCTATGTAAGCACAGACATATTTTTAACAGAAGTTTTTACTTAGTGAAATTCTATCCAAAAGCAAGGTCTTTATTAACTAAAAACTTCTGCAAAAAATATGCTCAGTGCTTATAAATAGCCCTATTCAATTGTCTGAATCACAATTTAATAAGGCTGTATATATGCAGAAAATGGTTTTAGCAAGTAAATAAAAAATAGACCTGACTTCAACTGTAAGTGCTGGCCCTTAAGAATTCTCTCTTTAAACTTAAGTAACTGATACCTTATTTGCATCCAAGGGACACTCTCCCTTACAGGAGCAAAAAACACAGGGCCTCATTAAATTTCAGCCTCGTAAATAAGAGGCTTCTACTTAAGCCCTACGTACTGCAAAGTTTCTCCAACTTACAATGCTATTAAATTAGCTCTGCTGCGAGCAACGTATGAGCTACGCAGCAGGGCCGTACGTATCAACACTGCGTAAATGTACATGAGGAGTGACAGCCTGCGAGATGATATCGCAGGCTCCCACTCCTCATCAAGTGCTGCGGGGGTCCTAAAAGGGACCTCCGCGGCAGTCCCCCACATAAGCCCTGCCGTGGGGGGTACTCCAAACCCCCCCCCGGCACCTAAAATTAACCCCCCCTCAATGCGGGGGTCCCCGTCGGGACCCCCGAAGTGTCCTAACATGAACACCTTGCTGCAGGGGTCCATAGGAACCCCCGCAGCCCCCACACATTAACCCCTTGCAGCGGGGGTCCCCGATCGGCAACAATCAGGCCCCCGCTGCATTTCAAACTTTTAAATTCCCCGCCGCGGCTCCTTAAAGGGGCTGCGGCACACTATTACCCAATCCCGGCCGCGGCACTTAAAATGACCCCCCCTCTATGCTGGGGGTCCCCATCGGGACCCCCGAAGTGTCCCCACATGAACCCATTGCAGGGGGGGTCCCCGATCTGCATAGATCAGGCCCCCCGCTGCATTTCAAACTTTTAAATTCCCTGCCGCGGCTCCTTAAAGGGGCCGCGGCACACTATTACAGAATCCCGGCCGCGGCACTTAAAATTAACCCCCCTCTATGCTGGGGGTCCCCATCAGGACCCCCGAAGTGTCCCCACATAAACCCCCTGCAGTGGGGGGCCCCGATCGGCAACAATCGTGACCCTGCTGCAATTCAATTTTAAATTTCCCCCCTCGCGGGTCCTGAAAGGACCGTAAAGGTCCTGAAAGGACTCGCACTAAAAATATTAACCCCAGGCAACTATAATTACCCCATTAACTCATGGTGGTCAATACAGACCACCATAAGGCCTAAATTAACCCATTAACTCATGATGGTCAATACAGACCACCATAAGGCCTAAATTAACCCATTAACTCATGATGGTCAATACAGACCACCATAAGGCCTAAATTAACCCATTAACTCATGATGGTCAATACAGACCACCATAAGGCCTAAATTAACCCATTAACTTTTTTTTTCTATACTGTAGTTTTTTTTTTTGCTGTACTGTAGTTTTTTTTTGCTGTACTGTAGGTTTTTTTGTTTTCTGTACTTTTATTTTGTAATTAGAGTGTTGGGGAGGTTTATTAGGGGGTAGGTAGTGTAGGTAGGTAGTGTAAGTGTTAATAGATTAGTGTAGAGGGGGTTAGTTTAGATTAAATGGTTTATTGGGGGTTATAGTGTAGTGTTTGTAGTTAGTGTCATGATGGTCCTTGAGGACCATCAAGGCACTTATGTGGTTAATGTTGGGTTGTAACAGGCCCATAATGGTAATAATATACCCTTATGGGACTGATGGGGTTAAATAGAGCCTTATGGTGGTCTGTATTGACGATCATGAGTTAATGGGTTAATTTAGGCCTTATGGTGGTCTGTATTGACCATCATGAGTTAATGGGTTAATTTAGGCCTTATGGTGGTCTGTATTGACCATCATGAGTTAATGGGTTAATTTAGGCCTTATGGTGGACTGTATTGACCATCATGAGTTAATGGGTTAATTTAGGCCTTATGGTGGTCTGTATTGACCATCATGAGTTAATGGGTTAATTTAGGCCTTATGGTGGTCTGTATTGACCCTCATGAGTTAATGGGTTAACTTAGGCCTTATGGTGGTCTGTATTGACCACCATGAGTTAATGGGGTAATTATAGTTGCCTGGGGTTAATATTTTTAGTGCGAGTCCTTTCAGGACCTTTACGGTCCTTTCAGGACCCGCGAGGCGGGAAATTTAAAATTGAATTGCAGCAGGGTCACGATCGTTGCCGATCGGGGCCCCCTGCTGCAGGGGGTTCATGTGGGGACACTTCGGGGGTCCCGATGGGGACCCCCAGCATAGAGGGGGGTTCATTTTAAGTGCCGCGGCCGGGATTGGGTAATAGTGTGCCGCGGCCCCTTTAAGGAGCCGCGGCGGGGAATTTAAAAGTTTGAAATGCAGCGGGGGGCCTGATCTATGCAGATCGGGGACCCCCCCTGCAATGGGTTCATGTGGGGACACTTCGGGGGTCCCGATGGGGACCCCCAGCATAGAGGGGGGTTCATTTTAAGTGCAGCGGCCGGGATTGGGTAATAGTGTGCCGCGGCCCCTTTAAGGAGCCGCGGCGGGGAATTTAAAAGTTTGAAATGCAGCGGGGGGCCTGATCTATGCAGATCAGGGACCCCCGCTGCAAGGGGTTAATGTGGGGGTGCTGCAGGGGTCCTGATAGAGACCCCTGCAGCATGGGGATGTGTATAGGGTGCAGGGGGGAGCCTCACACGGCTGTCTAGGGCTGTTCCGAGGCAGCACGTAGAGGCTTTCGGATCCCTTGCGTGGACTTTTTGTCCACGTAGGGATTCTTACGATATGCGAGACTCATGCATAGATTTAAGGCTACGTAGCTCTCTCGGAGCCTATTCTCAGCCATTTTCTCGCAGTCATATCGCAAAGCAGGCTGCGAGAGATTCGGTACTCGCAAACAGCAGGAAAACTGCCTTTGCGAGCACCGAGAGAACTACGAGGGAGAATTTAATAGGGCCCACAATGTTTCCCTTATATAAAACTAGTTTTTAGTAGTTAATAATTAATGCTCCATTTATTTTTTCACATCTTTAAAAATTCTTGAGGTATTATAACGTCTAGTTCTTCATTTACAGGGAAGGATTTCACTTGAATTGCCATAATTATGGCCTCCCATGTTTCTAAGGGGCCCCAGACAATAGTTAGTATTTTTTTTGTTTTAAGTGTAGCAAAAAAAAGGAAGATAACTGGGAGAGAAGTAGAGATACATTAATTGCTAATACAGTACTGTATAACGATATGTGTTTTAGCATAAACTAGAGAGTGAATTGCTAGTTGTTGTGAGATAAAATTAACTTTGTTGTTGAAGAGGAATAAGCACTCCTAATGTAGATTACTGGGTGGGGGCGCTTGAATATGTCTGGGGGTTATGTGAGTCCCTTGGCTGCCTGTTCCCCACTGCAGTAAATATTGAACTTGATTGCACTAGGAATAAAAACCACTAGAGGGCGGAATGCGACTTTTCATGGCACAAAGCAAAAACTGCAAAGTAAAAGTTATCACCTAGAGTTGTATCAAAATCTTTTTTTTTTTCTTTCAGAGTTGTGGGGCAAGTAGCACTACAACTAAATAACAGCTCAACAATATAAGCCTTTTTTTAAACGCTGTGTGGAAGCAGGACTAAATAGACAAACATACTCAGTTTTACCAAATGTCCTATCACATTCAAATTTCCCTCCAAGCGATCAAAATCACTTTTAACATAGCTATACTCGAGTCACTCATTTTTCCCAGTATTTTGTGGTAAAATAGGTGCCTCGGCTTATACTCGGGTCGGCTTATACTCAAGTATATACAGTAATTAATAAATCTTATCTATCCTAATAACCCTCCATTGAGGTTCAGAAGCCCTGGTCCTGACTCTTCTGCCCTGGACCAATCAGGCTATCCATGTTGATGGTAGCCATCCCTGTCATCTTCTTTTCTGTTTGAAGCCATTGTCCTCATCTTCTGGCCTGGAAATGACCCTCCAAAAATAACTGGCTTTCTAAAAAAATATATATAGGACCTTCATGGGCTTGTCTATGTGTGCCATGGGGGTCTGTTAGCGACCATTGTGGCGGATTAACATTGAGAGGGGCATTTATATTTCTGGAGAGCAATGCTTGCATTTTTTTTATGCTTCTTGCCCAGTGTTACAAAGGGGCTTTGGTGTAAATTTCATTCAGATCCAATTATCTAACAAAACCTCCTGGCCTCTCCTTGTTCCTTCCTCTACTACCTATAGATAAATAAACTGACTCTCATGATAAAGCTCTCAGGAAGTGATATCATCACCCCTTTTTTAGGTCTATGGCTTTTCCATCTGCTGATGCTGTTAGTGCCTTTTTTCTTGAACCACAAGAAAGGAGATATATTTGATGAGGTGCTATTTGTTTTTGCTTTGAAATGGTAAGATATAGGTGGTGTGGTAAAACAAGGTAGTAAAGGAGGCAAAGATGGGGTATCGTGAAAGGAGATGTAGTGTGAGATGTGTCCAGTCAAAGGACTACTGTGGTCAATTGTTTATTACGTCTTAAAAATTACTAAACTGGAAAAAATATATTAGCAAAAAAATAATGAAATAAATAAAAACAGCCTATAAATTTTAAGTTTTATTTACAATGGTTATTTTCTGCGTGACTCCATTTTATTTTCTCCGCTGATTTTGGTCGCTAGTTTTCCAGAATGGTGTGTCCTTGTAAAATAATGAGTTTTCCTTTAGTCAATTTGAAAGCACTGGCAGATTTAGATGTATATTTCCATGGGTGTAGGAGCCCAAAAAATCTGGGGGGGATTATTCAACTCTACTCCCAGGGCAGGAAGCAGGGGTGGATCTACCGCTGGTGCACCCGGTGCAATGCACTGGGGCCCTGCAGTGCCCCTCATAAACTTTTTTAAATTTCTTTGTTTCAATGTCCTTGGCTCCCCCAATATGATTAAAAATAAATAAATAAATATATAAATGTTAACTTATTATGTATGTACTGTCTGTATGTATGTATATATATATATATATATATATATATATATATATATACATTTATTTATATACAGAAACTCCATGTTATCCGGCACCTATGCGGATAACTGTATTTGCAGGTTAATTGGGAGTCCCCAAATTTAAGGGTCTAAACGACCCTTAAACACCCCCCCCCCAAAAAAAAATAATAACTCAAAATGCCTTTAAAAAGGTATTAGCACCTAAACTGGGCAATTTAGAGCCCCAAAAAATAATTAGAAAAAAGTTAGCATTTTTTTTTGCAAAATGTGGGAGTTGATGCCGGTAGCGGTTGCTTGAGAGTCCCAGTTAGTTAAATGCCGGATAATCAGGAGTTTACTGTATATATATATATATATTAGTGATGTCGCAAACATCAAATTTTCGGTTCGCGAGCTGCGGACACAAACTTCAATCAAATGTTCGTGAACGGGCGAACCCGGAGAACCGCCATAGACTTCAATGGGCAGGCGAATTTCAAAACCCACAGGGACTCTTTCTGGCCACAATGGTGATGGGAAAGTTGTTTCATCTGGACTGTGGCATGCCGGAGGGGGATCCATGGCAAAAATACCACAGAAAATTACATAGTTGATGCAGAGTCTGGTTTTAAGCCATAAAGGGCATAAATCACCTAACATTCCTAAATTGTTTGGAATAACATGCTTTAAAACATCAGGTATGATGTTGTATCGATCAGGTAGTGTAAGGGCTACACCCGCTTCACAGTAACAGACCAATCTCCCCGTTTAATGCACCGCAAACAACCGCAAACAGTCCCTTGGCACAACCGCAAACTCCCCATTTGCACAAGGTTGGATTATACACAGGTCAGAGTCTGGGGGCTTCCACTGCACAGCATGGAAGATTATACGCGTTGCCTCTGTCTGCATTATTATAAGGTGTGTACTGTTAAGTAGTACTATTCCTATCGGTTTAATCCCTGTTACGTCCACTATCAGGGGACGTGTATATGGCATGGATTTTTGGAAGCGGGAGATGGAAAAAGATGCTTCAAATTTGGGGCACTAAACGTGCAATCTAAGGTGCCACCAGATATGAGTGTCACTGTGCACTGGCAAAAGTTGGCAGAGTAGATGCGATAGGCTTCACACACACGCCTGTAGGCAGGCAATTGCTATTCAATCTATTACAGTCAAAAAAAGTGTTGTTTTATGTCACTGAGCACAATATAAGCTGTGAGCCTGACACAGGCAGGCAACTGAAATTAGATTACAGGAAAAAAATGGTTGTTTTCAATGTATGTTACACCACCAGGTATGAGTAGTGAAAATAAACACAATATAAGCTGTTAGGTGTTAGCCTGTCACACACACATGCTGGCAAGCAGGCATAAATTACACAAAAAAAAATAATAAAATAAAATAAAATAAATGATGTTCAAAGTTTCCTCAATAATAAAGTATAGGGGGCGAACCGAAAAGCGCATGCTAAAATCGCCGCAAATAGTTCTCCGGTGACCTGTTCGGGACATCACTAATATATATATATATCACATATAATAGTTGTCGTAATAGCAAGTTATTCAATGTTAAAAATTACGGGCTGCACTGAGCGCAGAAGGCGCGCTCATTGCAGGGCTTAAGAGGAGCGGCGCAGGCGCTCATCGCGAGGCCTGCAAGACTTTGAAGCAGACTCGACATGAGCGCCAAAGGCGCTCATGTCGATGCCCACGTTCAGTGCCGAAGGTCTTTGTACTTAGCGGATCACTGGGAGGCTGGCAAGACTTTGAAAATAAAAGCAACAACGCTCATCGTCACAAGACTTTTGCTGAGAGAGAGAGGAGAAAGACGCAGGAAGGGGGGGGAGAGACGCGGGGGGGGGGGGAATGGGGAGTGAAATAAGGGGAAAAAAACACAGGGCAGGGAGAGGGGGAGGGATAGAGGGGGAAACAGACACATGGAAGGGAGAGGGGGGAAACAGACACAGGGGTCAAAGAGTGGGGAAAGATTTGCAAAGATCGCCGAAGGCGCTCATTGTGGATCTCGCGTTGAGCGCCAAAGGCGCACAGCACGAGGCACGAAAGTTTTGGGTTGGACTACATCTGCAATGAGCACTCCTTGCAGGGCTCCCAATGAGCGACAAAGGTGCTCATTGCGAAGCATGAAAGTGGCGGGTTAGCCGAGGCCTGCAATGACCGCCAAATGGTGGGAGAGGCTCGCAATGAGCACCTTTGCAAGGCCCGCAAGTTAGAGGGGGGAGAGCCTTGCATTGTGTGGGAAACAGCATTGCCAGCCATCAAAGTTTATTGCCGTCATTTTTGATCGGCAAGTCGCTAGTATATATATATATATATATATATATATATATATATATATATATATACAGTATCTCACAAAAGTGAGAACACACTTCGCATTTTTGTAAATATTTTATTACTAGCGACTTGCCCGTCAAAAATTGTAAGGCAGGTAATGCTGTTTGGCACAGATATTCATTTTTTTGGTGGTCCGAAATCCTTCGGTGCTCTTTGCGAGCCTCGCGCTGAGGCTGTTGGTTGTTGTATTTTTTTTCTGATAGGCGGTTTTGCTTTTATTGTTTGGTTGTCGCCGATCTGCTTTTTGCGCTTATTGCAAGGCTTTGTGTGCTATGAACAGCGTTGGTGCTCGTTGTGAGGCGCACTGTGAATGTCTTTTGTGTTTATTGCAAGAGTTTGTGTATATGTATTTTTGTATGCTAATTAAATAATTAATAAATTAATAAATGAATATACTTTACCTATTTGGAAGTAATATATGCAGGAGGCATTGTCTTGAAGAGCTGACAATCTGTTTTGATGTTCCTGCAGCATACAATGTCTGTTTGCAGTGTTGTGGAGCTGAGGTGTAAGTGTCAGCAATGTGTGCAGTGTGTAGTGTAAATAGGCTGTGTGCACGAGGGAAAGCCGTTAGCGTAGCTGTGTACTTCCGCATTGTGTAAGTTAGTGTTGTAAAATGTCAGCGAATGTGTATGTGGTAAGCGGCTGTGGATGATTTAGCGTCCTTGCTAAAAGTACCTCGTACAGCTTTTTTGAAAAGCCGTATGTGCTTGGTGGTGTTTTGCGTCTTTAGGGTTCTGTAGCCTTGTTTTCGTTTTTTTCGGCAGCCATTTTTTCTCTCGCTTAGGGGATTTTCATGTGTCTAAACTCTGGAATTTGGATTTAAATTGAGGTGTAACTTCACTTGCAGAGGTCCTGGGTGCCCCCTCCCTGCTGTGGGTAAGCTTTTTATGTCTTTTTTGTGTGTATTTATTGTGTTTTTAATGTTTTGAGGTGCGTACGGTTCGGCCGTTAAGGTCGTATTTTTGTGAGGTTGTAATGTTTTTTTTCTAAGTCCTGAGTCTCGTATTTTTTTAGGCTAAGTCCGTAAATTTTGCGTTCTTAGTCCATATTTAGTGATTGCGTGTTAAATCTATTTTGTTAAAGTGCCGCTTGTGTGGGTATTTGTAACCGCTTGTGAGGTGCCGTAGAGCCTCCACCTCCACAAATGCGGCCCCTTGCTTTGCGACACACAGGGGAGGGGGAAAGAGACACAGGGGAGGGGGGAAGAGACTCAGGGGATGGGGAAACAGACACAGGGTAGGGGGGGAAGAGACACTGGGGAGGGGGAGAAAGAGACACAGGGGAGGGGGAGAAAGAAACACAGGGGAGGGGGGAAGAGACACAGGGGAGGGGAAGACAGACCCATGGAAGGGGGGGGCGAACACAGGGGAAGGGGGGAAAGAGCCACAGGGAAGAAGGAGCAAGAAACACAGTAAAGAGGAGGGAAGAGACACAGTGGAGGGGGAAGAGAGAGGGGGAGCAGGGCAAACAGACACAGAGGGAGTAGAGGGGGGAACAGACACAGGGTAAGGAGGGGGGGGGAACAGACACAGGAGAGGGAGGGGGAAAGAGACACAGGGGAGGGGGGGGGGAGAAAAAAGTCACAAGGGAGGGAGAGGAGGGGGGAAAGGAAACACAAGGGAGTAAGTAGACAGGGGGAGGGGCTTGCGGTGAGCACCAAAGTTGCTCACATTAGGTGGCAAACAGCTTTGCCAGCATTACAATTTTATTGCCGGGCAAGTCGCTAGTATATATATATAGATATGCATATATATATATATATATATATATATATATATAGATATGTATATATATACTGAACCATTTTACTGCTCCAATGGATCCACCCCTCAAATATCTCCTTGTGTTGTCTTATAGATACCCTTAAAACATACTGCAGACCAGCATATACCATACAAGTCCACCTGAATGCAGTCCCCTCCCACCATGCCCCTTTACCCACCCACCCTTGTTTACACTTAATATATTGAGGCATACTAATTACCTGCACATGTTCAATCAGTGACATCTGCTTATTAACTCTAACCTCACTTTCTTACAAAGTGCCATTATGTTTCCTCACACCACCTTCCTTATTATTACCTCCTGCCTCTTTCTCAGACTCTCTTATACTGTCTCTACACATCATGTCTCCAATAATATAACTATCTCACCTTCCCTGCTTTCCTCTCCTCTTCTCTGCTCCCATGAGCTCTTCTCCTTCCTCCAGTCACTATCTCATCCCTCCCCTAAAGGTGAAAAGCAGAAATTCTCCTGTAAGTCCTTTTCCCTTCTCTGTTTACTCTCTCTTCTTCTTCTGATGGCTTGTGGGGATATATCCCCTAACCCATTCCCACCTGCTGTCAGCCACGCAGAGTCCCCAGGGCAGCAAATGCCCAAAACACCCATAATCTAATACCCATTACTTGTCACAAACCATCTACTTTGCCCTTCTCAGGTGCCCTCTGGAATGCAAGGTCTGTTTGCAGTAAACTTACCTTCATTCGTGATCTCTTCATTTCCAACTCCCTCAATTTACTGGCTATCAAGGAAACCTGGCTCACACCATGTGACTCTGTCTCCCCTGTCGCACTCTCTTATGGTGGTCTACACTTCAGCCACACTCCTAGACCTGGGAACAAACAAGGTGGAGGTGCATACCCCCTGTTCCCTCCCTCCAATTCTCATCTTTTGAAGTCCACACTATCCGCATCTTCTCTCCCATCCCTCTGCGAGTAGCTGTGATCTATTGCACGCCTGGATCACCCTCTCAATTTCTGGACAATCTCCAACCTTGACATCTCCTCACTTCCCCTATCTGACCACCTTCTAACTTGCAACCTCACCTCATCTTCCGCTCACCGCCCTTCTTCAAATCCTGCCACCAGAACATGCAGAAACCTGAAAGCACTCAACCCACAACAATTTTCAAATGTACTAAAACCCCTTCTTAGCCCCCTCACCACCCTTGCCTGCCCTGACATCGCCACTTCACAGTACAACACTACTCTAACCTCCACCCTTGACTCTCTTGCCCCCATAATCACAAGCAAACGCCCTCGCTCTCACCCACAACCATGGCACACTACACAAACATGCTATCTACAGAGATGCTCACGCACTGCAAAACGACTATGGAGGAAATCTCGCACTTCAGCAGACTTTCTCCACTACAAGTTTACCTTGCGCTCCTACTTCTCTGCCCTCAATCTTGCCAAACAACATTACTTCTCATCACTAATATCAAACCTGTCCTCCAACCCTAAACGTTTATTTGCTACATTTAACACCCTCCTTTGCCTACGCCACTTCCTTCCCCTTCCTGTCTAACTGCTGATGACTTTGCCAACCACTTTAAAAATAAAATTGAAACCATCCGAAATGAGCTCTCTTACCAGCTTGGTCCTCACACATCTATTCAACCTCTCCCTAAACACTGGCAGGTTTCCATCCTCCTTAAAACATGCCATAATTACACCCATTCTCAAGAAGCCCTCATCTGACCCAGCTTCTGCCTCCAACTACCGCCCTATCTCACTACTTCCCCTGGCTTCTAAAATGCTTGAGCGGCTTGTTTACAATCGCCTCACTCAATTTATTTCCTCCAATTCCCTTCTTGACCCCTTCCAATCTGGTTTCCGGGCCCAACACTCAACAGAAACAGCCCCCACAAAAGTCACCAATATCTTGCTAACCACCAAATCAAAGGGTCACTTCTCATTCTAATTCTCCTGGATCTCTCTGCTGCCTTCGACACAGTTGACCACCCTCTTCTAATCCAAACTCTCCTCTCATTTGGCATCCAGGGCACAGCTCTTTCATGGTTCACATGCTATCTAAAAGATTGTACATTTAGCGTCTCCTTCTCTGGCACCTCCTCTTCCCCTCTCCCTCTGTCTGTTGGCGTTCCCCAAGGTTCTGTCCTAGGCCCCCTCCTCTTCTCCATCTACACCTCCTCCCGTGGCACCCTCATAGAATCCTTTGGAGTTCAGTATCATCTCTATGCAGATGGTACTCAAATCTACCTCTCTGCATCCGAACTATCCCCCTCTCTTTTAGCTCAAGTTTCCAACTGCCATTCTACCATATCCTCCTTGATGTCAGCCCATCAACTCAAACTCAACATGTCTAAGACTGAACTCCTAATCTTTCCACCCTCTACTACAGCTTCCACTCCTCAAATGTCTCTCACTGTTGACAACACCATCATCGCCCCTACCTCCCAGGCCCGTTGTCTTGGGGTTCTACTGGATCCCGCCCTCTCTTTTATTCCTCACATCCAATCGATAACAAAATCTTGTCAGTTTCACCTAAAAAATATCTCCAAAATTGGTCATTATCTTACAGAAGACACAGCTAAAATTCTAATACACACATCACATCTCGACTCAACTACTGCAATTCACTCCTCGCTGGCCTACCCATCTCTCGTCGGTCTCCCCTCCAATCCATAATGAACGCCTCCGCTAGACTCATCTTCAATACCAAACGATCAGTGTCTGCAGCTCCTCTCTGTCAATCACTCCACTGGCTTCCCATTGCTTCCCGAATCACATTTAAAATCATGACCCTAACATATAAAGCCCTCAACAACAATGCACCCCCTTATATCTCTGCTCGTGTTTCAAAATATTCTCCCAACTGCCCCCTTCGTTCTGCTAACGACCTTCTTCTTTCCTCCTCTCTCATCACCTCCTCTCACTCCCGTTTTCAAGACTTTTCTCGTGCTGCCCCTACTATTTGGATCTCGTTGCCTCGCTCCATTAGATTTTTTTCCTGCCTCAAAACCTTTAAAAAAGTACTAAAAACACACCTGTTTAAAAAATCTTATCACCTTCAGCCTTTATAATTACATCTGCACACTCCACAGCTTAATAACACTCACACCCACAATCTTCAGTACAACACACAGAACCCTCCAATTGACTAAACAAATTGCATTCACGTTGCCATTTTGCATTTGTCACCCTCTTGTATCACACCTAAACCCTTAGATTGTAAGTTTGCGAGTTTTCAATCATGTGTCCGTGTCTTGGAAACAAGCACTATGTACATTTGATTATATGCTCAAAAACAGGGCCCTCCATTCTTTATAAGGTGTTAAGTGTGTTTTTTGCCATGTACTAAACCCCTGTACAGAGCTACGGCATATGTTGGCGAGATATAAATAAAGATAATAATAATAATAATAATAATAATAATAATACTAGCGACTTGCCCATCAGAAATGATGGCAATAAAATTTGATGGCTGGCTAAGCTGTTTGCCACACAATGCAAGGCTCTCCCCGCTTTAACTTGCGGGCCTCATAATGAGCGCCTTGTATATATATGTATATATAGTTCACCACCAAAATCATTTAATATATGGTGGGCAAAAGAGCTATAGAAGCCCCCACAGTACAGTAGTACAGTAAATAAATGGTACATTTGTGTTCACATTTGAATGTATAAAACCAGTTAAAATAACATGTTTCATGCCCAGAATTCCAAGTAATACAGTTATTACACTGTATTCTGGAAACCTTGGCAGGGACATGTAAATGTGCCCACAAAAGCTTTGCTCTTGTAATCCATAACCTGTTTGATGTAGCGGGCATATACTTAAGGGAAGCCATGTTTAATATGTTATGGATTGCAAGAGTGAAGCTTTTGTGGGCACATTTGCATATCCCTGCCAAGGTTTTATTACTTGTTAAAAACATTTTTCCTATTTTTAAATTGTACTTCTTCAAAACAATGCATTTAAATATAACAATACAGTAGTCCATTAACTATAGCAAAGGATCCTTCTCACAATCCACCAACGAGCTTTGATTATGTCATCAGTACAAGGAGGAGCAGTAAGTAAAAGTAATAACCACTTAAGTTTTAGGAGGATGAAATTCAAGGTCCCCTTTAAAACTGTGACTTGTATGTGACTCATAATCTGATAAAAAAACAGATTTTCCATTAATGCCACAAATTATGGCAATATCTTAAAGAGGGAGCTTTGTACTAAACTGGGAATTCATTTTAAAATGAAGATGGGGCAAGTGGTTCTACGTTTGGATAGAGAGCATCTGTAAACCTGTTCATGAACACTGTTTAGTTTAAAGCCACTCTGGCCAGTAGTTATAAACATTACTACTAGAATATTTCCAGTAACTTGTAGCTTGAGGGGAAATAAATATATTAAACAAAAGGCCTCTCTTTATATTTTGAGATAATTTCCTTTCAGGATTTGCGTATCTTTTCACTTTTTCCTACTGACGATCATCTGTGTTATTTTAAAATTGCTATAACTAAAATGTAAATGTAAACATCATTTGTTCAAGAGGTTTCTGAGGCCATCAAAGTGACATTTGGAGGACCTGAGTCAATGTTACATCTGTAGGAGTGTTGGCAAAGAGTTTATAAAATAAACCGTGGTTGTTAGGCAAAGCAGCATTCTGTATAATTCATCAAGAAAGTCACTATAGTTGGGATTTCCTTGTAGAATCTCTTGATTGTTCTTTCTCAATGTGAGTATTATCAAGCAGGTGAGGTGTACATTGTGTAGAGAAGCCAAAAGTGTAAGAAAATCATCACTGAGAATGGCCATCACTTAAAGGTATACATAAGTTTCCTGGATTTAAAATGTTTGGTAAGAAATAGGCAGTGATTATCAGAAAAATATGTAATATACTTACAAAGTTAAATGCATGAAAGTAAAATCCAGCTTTGCACACCCACAGGAAACGTACATAATCAAGTACACTGAGGAAAGCATCCAGGTACAGAGTTTGACCTTTTAAAGGAAGTACTTGATGCAGGATGGATGGAATCACATGGGTGGGTTGGGTCTGAGATCACAGCTGAATCAGAGCACAATTATTTAGATAGATAGACTACATATCCCAGGCTGTTTTGCAACACAGGAACCCCAGAATTTAATACAAACATATCAGCTAGCCTCTGCTTTCTCTCGCCAAAACAAATTATGAATGTTATGCTAATCTTAACAGTAATTTTCAGGGGTGTCAACTAACAAAAACTGCTGCTTGCAAACTGAAAAGATATAGCAAACATCAGGGTGAGTTTGTAAATGTTTATTTTGGTGTTCTTTCATGTAAAAAATGTTTGCATACACTACTAATTCTCCTCTATCAGATGCATTCATAATCCAGGACACTTAGATATGCCTTTAAAGGATACCTGAAGTAGATTTGTTACCAAAAATAAGTACAACATGTCATTTTTAACTATTACGTTTAATTTTTATTTTACTCTGGACATTTTTTTCTCTGTAAACTGGTTAGTCAAATCACCATTATATTATCATAACAGGTGACAATTAATAAAATCAAATACAGAAAAGGTTGCCTATAGTAAGCAACAAACAAACAAAAAAACAATTAAATATACAGTTAATACTTTAAAATGTTGCATTATTATTTATTTGTTTACTTTCCAATTTTTTCCCCATTATCAAGACTAGTTTATGAAAAGACCATATAATTTTAAAGGTACAGTATTTTAGTGGACTGTTACTAACTTTATATTACAGATGAAAAGAAGATATGAATATAACAGTCTAGCACCAAAACCCAACTAGGAGGATGCTCTGAACAAGAAACCGCAGACATGTTTCAGCTTCTTGGGCTTCATTGATGAAATGTTGTTGATTCTCTAGCAACAAAGAGCAACAACTCCATGTCTGAATATATATATTTTATTGTATAATGGTGCAGAGATATTTCAACATTAAACATAGGCTTGTTATTTATAATCTAAACAAACCAAGGAAAATCAAAGAACAAACGTTTTAAAATATGCTAGTGGACATTTCTCAATGTCAGAAGGCAGCTTCAAAGATAAGTAAAATATTAGCAGGTACTAAACATGGCTTTGATGCAAGTGTTATATATTATGTTATATATTTCTGTCAGTATATACATCCCTGTAAAAACCTTTGAAATGGAATACAGATCTGTAGGCCACTTAAAAAAAAAGAGACATTGTAGAGCGAGAAAAAGTTCAAGAAAGAGAATGAAGATTTTAAAAGGAAGGGATGGGGAGTTATGAGAAAAGACTAACACATTAGCTTTATTGTCTATAGTAAAAATACTGTGAGGTGATATATTTACCTTATATAAAAAACATTGTATACACTTTTAAGTGGGTTTTGACTATTAACATATTATATATAGGACAATATATATATATTAATAATTACTGAGTGAGAAATAATTCAAACAATGGCAACTAAAATGGTGCATGGTCTAAAAGGGAAAGGTTTCAAGACCTCAATATGTATAACAGAATGAAGAGGACAGAATGAAGAGGAGCAAGATGATGGAAACCTGTAATCGACCACTATATTTACAAGTAAGGCTCATAAGTGTGTTTCCTAGGTATAGGTTATTAAAACATTATGCAGGTTAAATAAATAAAAGTATTATTTTTTCTCATATTTTAAACTGCATGCTTTCTCCTGAAGAAGAGCTTCATCAGGACAGTCGCCAGCTCTTCCTTTGTTTCTGGACTAAAAATAAATCTGTTGGGTGTACTGCTTCAGATTGAGAATGCTCAGGAAAGCAGACAGAGCTGTGATGGCTCATGCACTGTGCAATAGAGCTGTTACCTCTGTGTAGGCAGGTGGTGGAGGTAAGGATGTCATGGTCCTAGCCAGTAACATCAGCCCAGCCTGCTTCCAAGTGCCATGATAGCCTGCTTCCAAGCTCCAGATAGAGCTGTAAAATAGAGGTAGGAGGAGATATGCAGAAAACTGACAGCTTAAATATTAAGAAAAAATATTATGCTTATTTATTTGAAACTGCATATTGCTTTTAATATTCTATGCCCAACAAAAAAACATGAGCCTTACTTGTAAATACACTACAGTGGTCCTTTAAATATATCAAAGGATTTGATAAAGCTCAAGAGAGAAGTATCTTCCAGAAAAGAGGAATTAAAAAAAGAAGAGGTTATAATTTAAAATTGGAAGGTGAAATATTTAGGGGTGGTGTGAGAAAGCACTACCTTACAGAAAGGATAGAAGATACATGGAACAGACTTCCAATGGAAGTGCTAAGGTCCATCACAAAAAAGGAATTAAAGTATTCCCAGGAAAAGCATAATACAATCCTGAGACTTAAAAAAGCCAACCTTAAGTAGATAGAATAGACAGACTTCATGGTCTTTTTTGGTTCTGATCGGTCATCAAAATCTATATTTCTATCTATGTTTATTTGCCTTATTTTTAAAATATAAAACAAGGATCAGAGGAGATCTAGGTGAGACTACTTTTCAACCTCTATTAGTATTTATGGTAATGTTTGGAACATTAAAAACATTCAAAAAATTGTTTTTATATTGACAAAGGTGAATGCTTCGTTGAAAGTCATGGCATTATGTTTTATTCTAGCTACTGAGAGTTTAATAAAGTGAATGTTTGGGTTTTATTTTTTTATAACAAAAATAATATAATAATATTTTAAACTTTCTTTTACCTTTTGACTTAAGTGTAAAAAAGAAGCATCAATAAATGTTCTTAGATTAAGTCAACCTGGTAAGTAGTTGGTTTTAAACTCTTCCAAAAGGCATCCAATATCTAACCACATTGGCATTTTATTATTTACTATATATGTGTAAAAAAATGGTGGGTATATAAAAAAACATAAAAACAGGAAGCTAATGGACATAGATGGTAATATTGTGAATATTATGTATTACAATACTCCTAGTAACTTGTAGCTTAAAGTGGAATAAATAAATTAAACAACGTGCATTCCTTTGTCAGATTCTATTCAGGATCTGCAGATTTTCTTGTTTCTACTCACTGTCTTCTGTTTAATTTTAAATGCTCTCTAACTAAAATGTAGAGGCAAACATAATTTATCCAAAAGACATCCCAGGCTATCAAAACGACATGGTGAGGACCAATGGACCTGCTGAGTCAATGTTACCGCTCATCCGTAGGAGTGTTGATGAAAGAGCTAAAAAAATAAATAAACCAAGGTTGCTAAGCAAAACAGCATTCTGTATAATTCATCAAGAAAATCATATCTCTGTATTACAGTCTATGCCGGAAAAAACATATTTTAGATTTTTATTTTGAAATCTGTTGCTATTGGAGTAGTGACCAATGGTTTATCATACAATATAATGGTAAATGTACCAATTGAAACTCTTCAGGGCTGTGATGGCAGGTGCCAACTGAAAATTGAGATAATACGTTTTTAAATGAAATACAATTATCTGTAGAGAGTGGGATACTTGGGAAAAGAAGGACATAGGGCTTTGTGACAACACTGGTTTTAGAAACTGGTTTATTTTTCTCTTGGAGGGTATTGATTATGGGTGGGCATTCTGATTTGATATGTGTCAAGGGTGTGTTTAGGTTTTATACAACTCAATAACCATTCAGCTATTTGTTACTCAACCATCTTACCATACTACCATTACAACCCATTTATTGTGACTGCACAGTCGAACTTGCGCACAGTCACTATAGTTAGCTTGTATTTTTTTGGTACATGGCTAAAAACTGTAGTGGGCATGGTATGGAAAATAAGAATTGTACATTAAAATGTACTTACTTTAGTAGAAATATTAAATGATCATTTGTATTCCTCTTTTTTTTTAATAGATTTTATTTTAAATAGCATAATTTTTTTAATATCTTATAAACCTCATTTGAAACATTTAACATTTTATCTGAATCACATTTAACAAATGTTTATTTAATTCTTTATAAAAATAAAAACTCCCTTGAAGCACAATTAAGGATGTAGCACATAACTGGGAAACACATGAAATTGGGGATTTTAAGTTGCCTGCAACCTTACTGTCCCGCTCTTCTCCAATGGTGCAAGTGAACAAAAACTCTATAGACTGCCCCTTTAGTGGGCACCTTCCCATAGGGCACACTTAAATGCATATCTAAGTTTCCTGGATTATGAATGCATCTGATGGAGGAGAATTAGTAGTGTATGAAAAAATACCAAATAACAATTTACAAACTCACCTTGATGTTTGTTAAATCTTTTCAGTTTTCATGCTGAGGTTTTTGTTGGTTAACTCCCGTGAAAATCCCTGCTAAGATTAGCATGACATTTATAATTTGTTTTGGCCAATCAGAAGAAAGAATAGATTAGCTGATACATTTATATAATATTCTGGGGTTCCCGTGTTGCATAGCAGCCTGGGATGTCAAGTCTCTTTCTCTCTACATCCTTGTGCTCTCATTCAGTTGGAAGCTCAGACCTTACCCAACCATGTGATTCTATCCAGCAGCAAGTACTTCCTCAAACTCAGGCTTTGGCTGCCTTCCTATGCATACATAGTTATGTAACCTTCCTGTGGGTGAGCAAAGCTGGATTTTACTCTCCTGCCTAAAACACTGAACTGATCTATATAACCACATATTTTTATAATAATAATTTCCTATTTCTTATCAAACATTTGAAACCCAGTAAACTTATATATACCTTTACCATGCTTGTCTCACTTTTATTTTTAAAGCCTGTGACTGGAGCATTGGTTAAGATAAAAATCAATCCATTAGAAGCGTTAAAATAGGTGAATATGTTTTCATGGTTTGATGGAAAATATGTATTTTCACTTACTACAAGACATTCTAACTGACATGTTATATTAATATGTTCTCTTCATTTTATACCAACTAAGTTCATGATCTTTCAAAAGAGTTGTGTTATTATAGTGTAATGTCATCAGTAATGCTATGGGTGGTGTCTTCTGTGATGTCATGAATGATCTCACCAGAAAATCCTTTTGGAGGAGGATTAAATGACATTAAAGAACCTCTGCACAGTAAAAAATAATGAATGCACCATAATATGTTAGTGGAAGTTGTGAGAGGAGTATACATTTATGCAGAGTTATGGTGTGGAATTAATTTTAAAAGTATCTAGTTATCAAACAAATGCTCTGGACTTCTGCCTAATTCTTCCTGCTCAACCCCTCCGGCCATTTATAGCTACAAACAACCCCCCTGCCCATCATCCAGCTTTCAGGATGTAACAAACACAAAATGTATTCCTGTTGTCAAAAACAGAGTTTGTAAGGTTTTTACAAATATATATATATATATTTTATGCCCATGGCTTACACTGCATCTAATACAAAAGATGTGCCTTATTTAGCTGACCTAGAGTGTTCTTTTAAGGTAGTGTACAATCACAACTTCCAAATGTTCTATGTTTTCACAGATATAAGTTACATGCGTAAAGGGATATCTAAGTGAGCTGGATTATGAATGCATCTGATAAGTGAGAATCAGTAGTGTATACAAGCATTTTTTATATGAAAAAATACCAAAATAAACATTTAAATACCTACAGTTAGCAAAATATTGTGTAATTTCTGACAGTTGAAAAACAGTGTTAACACTCTCTCCAAACACAGGCTAAATGAGCATTAATTTAAAAAAATGTTTTGGCCAATCAGGAGAAGGCAGAGTGTGAAACATTTGGGGTTGTTGTCTGTACTGTAAAGCAGCCTGGGAAATGTAGTCAGATTCATATGAAAATAAATAGTACTTTCTAACATGTGCCAATCTGTGCAGCATATTCACAGTAGATTATACCTGCAGTTGTCTACTCTCCTGCATCACATCCCTTTAGATTGTAAGTCTGCGAATTTCAATCCTGCAAGGTGCTTTAGGGAAAGCGCTATGGACACCGGATTCCAAGCTCAAAGACAGGGCCCTCCATTCTTTGCAATGTGTGAATCTTGAACTTGTCATTGGCTGTAACTTAACTTATGTATAGCACTACGGAATATGTTGGCGCGTTACAAATAAACGATAATAATAATAATCACTGCTGTTGTGTTTACATTTCCCACAAGGAGACAGACAGAGCGAAATAAGCTGTGACCCCAGCAACCATGTGACTGGCAGGACTTCCTCTGGATGTCACAAACTGTACCCAGACCTGTACCCACTGTTATGTAAGCTTCCTAGGGGCGTGCAATTCCAGCTAGCAGTACCCATTATATACATATGTAAGTACATTCAACTTTTCAATATAATACATATTTTTTTTTACTAATCAGTGGCTGTTTTTTAGGAAACATTTGAAAACCAGGGAGCTTCTGTATACCTTTAATTCTTCTTTAATGGAGTTTAGAAGAGTACATGTATTTGTGTTGATGTATATAGGCAGTATATCAGAAAGTATCTGATATATTTATAGAAAGAAAGCATTTTTGTAATTCTTCTAGTAGTTTTATGATAAGAATATACAGTATATTAAATCCATAGTTGTTTTCCATTTCCTGTCAGGTTCTTTCATTTCTACTTACTGGTAGTCTTGCATTACAAGTGCTGGAACTAAATTGCAGAGGTAAACATGTGTACAGGAGATGTCTGAGTTCATCATACTGGCCATGGTTATTACTAAAGGACCTGCTGAGTCAGTGTTACAGCTCATCTGTAGGAGTGTTGGTAAAATACTTGAGAAAATAAACTATGGTTGCTAAGCAAAGTGTAGTGTGTATTTCATCAAGAAAGTTACATTTATAATTTACAGTTTGAAATAACTATAATTGGCATTTCCTTGGATACAATCAACTCTTCTTGTTCTTGTGAATGGTGACCAACAAAGCAGCATACAATCTAATCTATAGGTAAAAAAACATCATATTCGTGACAATAGTTAAGATATTACTGCTACTAAATGCAACTATATGAACAACAGCAATTTTTTTGAGACAGAAATATTTTTTACAACCTTTAATGGGACACCACTGTAAAATATTATTTCTTTGCAGCTATCTAAAGATGATATTTTAAAATAAGAGGGATCATTTCATTTATTAGAAAGAAAATCTTGCAAAAACCTTGAAGATTTACTGTTCTCTTAGGCTACCCTGCTTTATCCTCCTTCAGTAGTTCCTTATTTTACCTCTAATTGCATGATCTGCTAGGCATCCAATCAAGGTAATAACAGAAAATACCCAGGGATGGTTTTATCCCATGATGTCTTTCTCTAGCAGGGAAAATATTCTCATATATGTTTGACTGAACAAATCATGTGATTAGGGAGGTGGAAATCAGCGGAACCATGTGACACATTGATACAAATATCTTAAAATTTGTAATATATATATATATATATATATATATATATATATATATATATACATACAATTAGCACTCTCTCCAGTTAGTATGATATTTGTCTGGGATATAAGTATTAAACCAGTATCTTCCATTTTTTATAAGACATAAGTTATGAAATGGTTAAGTCTACATGACCCATGACTTAGCAATTTCACTCAAGAGACACAAACAGCTCTAGTCATAATAAAATTTGTATTTTCATTTCCCCCCAAGGTCTAATAAGTGTTATTTACTGTGCACAAGTGTATCATATAAAGTAGATGTATGCACAGATTTTACCAAAGTATATGTTATATTCTTATTGGATATCATATATAAATGAGATGTCATTGACTGTTAGTGGGTAGTACCATGTTGCTAGATGGGGGAAAGATGAATTATTTAATATAAAAGCTGTGTCTGGATATATTTATGTCTGTTGATCAGTAGTCAGAAGTCAGTGAGACAGGCAGCCATTTTGGTTGTGTTTTTGCTACTGATCCACATTTTTTTCTAAATTACATATATACTTTTGAGCAATACGAGTTGTTGCTAATGCTTGTGGGCTTGCGAAGCGAGCGCCGCAGTTGCTGGCAAGGAGAGCCAAAGGTGCTCATTGCGCTGGTGGAGATGAGCTCCATAGGCGCTCATCCCTACGACCTGCAGAACTACACATCAACACAAATCTCAATTACACAATTCAGAATGCGAGACCCGTAGTGGAAAAATTACGCCCCGTAACATTTGCAAAAAAATACGACCCGCAAGGTTCCAAAAATACGAAGTAAACGGCTGAACCTCGCACATACAAAAACAACAATAACACAAAGAAAAAAAAATACCAAAAAAATATCACACACAGCACGGGGGGACAGCCAGGACATCTGGGAGTGAGGTTGCTCTACAATTTAAACACAATTTGTGAGTTTCAGCAATGAAAAATCCCTTGGAGCGATAAGAAAAATGACGGACGAAAACCCCCCTGAAAACGAGGCTACGCGACCGCTAAACCTGCAAAACAAGGCCAAGCACATAAGACTTTTACACAAGAACATACGAGGTATAAGATACACTATTAGGGAGAACGGAAAAATCTCCAACCCCGCGTAACACATAGACAATCTCAGCCATTTAACAACACTAACTTGCAACTAATAACATTACAATTCCAACATGCCGAATTACACAGCTAAACAAACGCAGCCTATTTACACTGCACACTTCACACAATGATGACACTTACACCTCAGGTTAGCAACAATAAAAAATGTACATTGTATGCTGCAGGAAAATCAAAACAATATTAATTTATTATTTTATTAATTAATTAATTATCATTAAAAAATATATATAGAGAAAAAAAAAGGACCAGGGGAGAGGATTACAATGAGTGCCAAAGGCATTCAGCGTGAGCTCACAATGAGTGCCGAGGGTGCTCAGAGGACCAACAGTACACCAGGGGAGAGGATCGCAATGAGCGCCAAAGGCGTTCCGCGCGGCGCTCACAATGAGCGCTGAGGGTGCTCAGAGGAGCAAAAGTACACAAGGGGAAAGGCTTGCAATGAGCGCCAAAGGTGATCAGACCACCAAAAGTACACAAGTGGAGAGGCTTGCAATGAGCGCCAAAGGTGCTCAGACCACCAAAAGTACACAAGTGGAGAGGCTTGCAATGAGCGCCAAAGGCGCTCAGCGCGGGCTCACAATGAGCACCAAAGGTGCTCAGACCACCAAAAGTACACCAGGGGAGAGGTTTGCAATGAGCGCCGAAGGTGCTCAGACTACCAAAAGCCTTACATTGTGTGGCAAACTGCATTCCCAGCCTTACAATTTTATTGACCGTCATTTTTTGACGGGCAAGTGACTAGTGAACTATAATAATGGGAAAATTACCAGAGTTGTCATGCCTAGGTTTCGGAGTAAGAAGTGTTATGTGAGTATAATTTTTCCACAACAGTCCCCTTCAAAGTGTATTTGTTATGTGCATTAATTATTTACTGCAGAGTTCCATTTTCTTTACTTGTCTTCCTTTGTTCCTGTTGATGTCTCGGGTGTGGCTACCCCCCTGTACATTGTAGCTTTTCTTTAGACCCAATGAATGCACTGGTAGTTTTAACTGGTAGTTTTAGCTTTCTCCACATGCAGTGTCTCATCCCATGCAAAGTCTAATCAGAGACTGGAATGGTATAGTCTACTTTAACAAAGGTATATTTAGAAGGTAATAAATTAAAAGTTGTAAAATTTCTTATTTTCTAAAAACTATTTTTCCATTGTCTTGTGTTGTTTTTCAAAAGAGCAAATAATAAGTATATGAAAATACTGGGACAGAACACAAGGTACGCTGAACCCAAAAATATAAAAAATATCAAACTATAGAAATATACAAACTATAGAAAATACGCCAGTAAAGCAGTTCCACAAGAGCCTGACAAAATACACAAAGTAAAATACCAAAACATTATAACAAGATTGAGGGTTATCTTTATAAGGCAATTGGGTTCTAAATCATCATGTCAAATAGTTATTAAATGGGGTATGAGAACGTAATACATTATTATTATTATTTATTTTTAACGAGCCAAACATATTCCGTATAACTATACATACATTGTGATCAAGGCAAAACAATATTAACACATTACAAAAGATGGAGGGCGCTGTCTTTGAGCTTAGAATCCAGTGTCCATAGAGCTTTCCCCAAAGCACATTGCAAGATTGAAAACTCACAGACTTACAATCTAAAGGTTTTGGGTGTGGTACAGGAGGGTGAAAAATGCATTGTGCATTAAGGTGGCAGGTGATAGGTTTCTTTAAACAGGTGCGTTTTAGTGAGAATTTTAAGGATTTGAGGCAGGAGGATAGTCTGATGGAGCGAGGCAAGGAGTTCCAGAGAATAGGATCAGAGCGAGAAAAGTTCTGAAGGTGGGAGTGAGAAGAGGTGATAAGAGAGGAGGAAAGATGAAGGTCATTAGCAAAGTGAAGGGGACAGGTGAGGGAATATTTGAAGATGAGAGCAGAGATGTAAGAGGGGGCAGTGTTATTGAGGGCTTTGTAAGTTAGGGTCATGTTTGTATTCTGGAGGTTACAGGAAGCCTTTAGTATGGTGGAGGCATTCATTATGGATTGAAGTAACGATAGACGGGTGATGGGTAGGCCAGCCAGAAATGTGTTGCAGTAGTCAAGACGGGATATGATGAGGGAATGTATTAGAATCTTAGTTGTGTCTCGTGTAAGGTAATGATGTATTCTGGAGATGTGAAATTGAGATGCTGGGCACACATCCATTAGGATATGCTTGAGGGACAGTTGGAAAATCATGCTAGAAGAGAGGAGGATAGATCAGGTGCTCAGAGGTAGATTTTAGTGTAATCTGCATAGAGATGATACTGACATCCAAAAGATGTGCCAAGTGAGGATGTATAGATGGAGAATAGGAGGGGGCCTAGGACTGAACCTTGGGGGGGCACCCACAGACAGAGGGTGGGCAGAAGAAGAGGTGCCAGAGAAGGAGACACTAAATGTTCGATCTTGTAGGTATGATGTGATCCATGAGAGAGCAGTATCTCTGATTCCAACGGGGTGGAGAATTGTGTTTGTGTAGTGTGCCATTGGCGTGGATTAGAGTGAGGGCATCTGTGTGTGGTTATGGGGGAGAGAGTGCCAAGGGTGGAAGTAAGTGTCATGTTGTACTGTGAGGTGGCAATGTCAGGACAGATGATTGGTGAGGTGACTAAGAAGGTGTTGTAACATAGTAGAAAGGTGTTGTAGGTTAAGTGCTTGAAGGTTTCTGTGGGTAATGGTGACCGGGGTAGTAGAAGGGCATTGAGAGAAAGATGTAAGGCTGCAGGATAGAAGGTGGTGGTCAGATAGAGGGAGTGAGTAGATGGCAAGATTAGAGGTTGTGCAGAGATGAGTGAAAATTGGGAGTGTCCATCATGGTGAGTTGGGAAATCTGTCAATAGTGAGAGGCAGAGGAAAGAGGTGAGTGAAAGTAGCTTAGCAGCAGTAGGGGAGATGGGAGTGTCAATGACAAGGTTAAAGTCACCAAAAATGAGTGAAGGGACGTTGTAGGAGACAAAGTTAGGGAGCCAGGTTTCAGTGAGAGCCAATAGATTAAGGGTGCTTGAAGTAAATAGGTCATGGATTAAAGTGAGTTTATTGCAGATAGATCACGCAGTCCAGAGTGCACATGAGAAGGGCAAAGAGGATGGTTTGTGGCAGGAGATAGGTATCAAGTTGTAGGGTTTTGGATGTTTGCAATCCTGGGGGCAGTGCATGGCTGACAGCGAAATGAGTGAGGGGCCTGGGTTAGGAGATTGTGGAGTCCAATGGTAATACCTTGTGCTTGGTTCCAGGTGAATCAGTTAAAAGTACAGAGCAGTCAGAGAGTGGGTTTGGAAAGTGTTTAATGTGCTTGTGCTCTGAGCTACTTTATATGTCATCACAAGTATCCCATAGTGCTTTCCATATCAGCCAGTCTCTTTACTGTGGGAGTTGGATTTATATAAGATGAGATAAAACCTTTTACCCCCAAACAACCATGCAAGCATGTTTATTGTGACACAAGTGTGATGCATACTATATATCATATTTCTTCCATGATGCTCACTCCTATATAAATGTAAAATTCAGATTCTTGAACTTCCCTTTCTAAAGGATTTTGTAGGGGTTTTGATTGGGATAAGTATGCAAATAAATGAATGCATTGACAAAATAAAATAGAGCTTAAATAATTCTCAGAGAACTATGACATTTATGGTGTTTGGAGTGAATAACAGCCTTTGAAGACACACGCTTGACTATTCTGATTTATGGTAAGTATATTGGACAGGCAAATTAAGATATTAAATATCTTATCAAGGAGGAATATTGTTGGACCTCTGGTAAAATGAGAGTGATTTGGACTGAGACTAGGTTCAGCGCAGAATATTACGCTGTGTCCCTCTAAGTCTAAGTTCTCCATGAAGAAACAAATTAATAGACTTTCTAGTTGACTCAGGGGCACAATAATCAGTTGCTACTAACCCCCTCATTTAACCCAGTAAATATTCACTCCACATAATTGGAGCTACAGGGACACAAATGACCAAAGCCTTCATTTTGTCTCAACAATATGTATTGGGGGAGAAAACTGTTACAGCGGAAGGATCTCCTGTGTAAAATTAAAGCAATCATATCTTTCTCTACTAGCTCAATAACCCAAATTGTACCCAAGATTGAAGACAGGTAAGTTCAGGAGGCCCTTGTAACACCATAAAGTACCACTTTATGAGAGATTCCACAGAATGGTGAAAATGCTGAGGTTTCATGGGTATGGGTGGAAGAACAACCACAGAATGATCAAAGAACGCAATCCTTGTGCATGTAGAGAATTTAGACCCTCCCTTCTGTCCAGCAGTTCCCACTACAGACAGAGACACTGGAAGGAATGAGGCTATTGATTGAACGATTCAAGACCTCTGGACTATTAAAGGAATGCCATTCTTTGTTCAATCACCCTATGCTTTCTTTTGCAAATCCACTGGAGAAGGAAAGATCTTAGCTTTCTAGTGGCAAGGTCTAGATATTGACACAGCTCTGTTACCATAATAATTCAAGATTAGCCCAACCCTGTTTGGAACACCCATATTCAAAGACCTACTCTAAGGACAGAGAGTCTTACTGCAGTATGTAAAAGACCTATTGCTGGTCTGCAGGACCAAAGAAGAATGTGTAAGCGGAACTACTGAACTGTTGAATCACCTTGGAAAGAATGGATATTGAATGTCTAAGAAAAAGGTGCAGATGTACCATCCTCAAGTCAAATATTTAGGATTCCTGGTAAAGCCTAGAGAAAGGGAACTACTGCTAAAAAGAAAATACCGTAAGTAGTCTGTCAGCCTGTCAATCAAAAGCAACTCAGAGATTTTCTTAAGGACAGTCAGCTTCTTCAGAATAAGGATATCAGATTATGGTACAGTGGTAGCTCACCTCTATGAAAGTACCAAAAGAGGGGACAGAGATCCTTTCACCTGGGGACCTGAACAAAGGGCAGCTTTCACCCAAATGAAGAAGAGATTGATTAGCGCCCCCGCCTTGTGACTCCCAGATCTGACAAAGGTTTTTTAACCTTTTCTGTAGATGTAACATACCAGTTTTCTTGTAAAACTGCTCCCTCATCTTTGGCCATCTGCTTATCATCATTAGAGTAAACTGGGTGCATTGATTCTGGTTAATGTTGGGAATCAGTGCAAGGATTCCATCTGTTTAGGGATTACCTGTTTAGCTTTCAGATTAGCTCTTTTATTCGCTTGATCTGGGAAAAGGCAAATTTAAATGTTAACACGTAAAAGGGCAAATGTATGCCTTATTGCAGACAGATGTGTACTAACCAATCAATGTATAAAAAGATATCAGCTGATAACAGTGCCTGTATGCTAAGGAGTATAACTCCTCTGCTGTTGAACAAAGAATTGTTCAGTCTTTGGATGTTATCTGTTGTGTCTTCAAACTGAGTATTTTGAATAAACGTCTCCTTTCTACTCCTGGCTATGACTTATTGACACTAGTCACCTTAAACAAAAAGGATTTTGTTCCATAACAATTTTCCTAATTTTTTTGAAATTATTTCCAGCCAAAATAAGTTGGTTTATGTTTATGAATGTGGGGTATTTGCAAGCCTTTATTTTGGTCACCTAGAGTGAAGAAGATACAAAGGGAGACATATAGTGCTTGTAGCTGAAAATGGAGTCACATGGAATAAAAAATAAAACATTTTAAAAACAAGTACATTGTTTAAAGCTATATAGAAGATTCCTGGGTTTTAAAAGTTTCCTAACAAACAGACACTGATTAGCAGAAAAATATGTATTTTATTGAAAAGCTCAGTGTACTTACAGATTTATGTGTAGTCGCATGTGGTTGCTCCTAATTGGCCAAAATGTATTATATGCTAATTAAGCCAGAGTTTTGAAGGAGTGTTTACTTTAAAATTCAACTTGCACAAAGTAGAAGACATTTTGCTAATAAGTTTCTAAGTGTTTATTTTGATATTTTTTCATATATATAATATTTTCATACACTACTGATTTTCCTCTATCAGATGCATTCATAATCCAGGAAACTTAGATATGCCTTTAAGTTTTTTTAAAATATGCACAATTTTATAAACTGGTCCTTCTCAGGCTAAATTAGACTTTTAAGTACATAGAATGCTTCTTATCGATTTCTCTATGTTAAAGAAAAGGAAAATATACACATTCATTAGGCAGCAGTCTCCTCCATCAGTTTTAAAAAACAAAAAAAAAATTAGCATTTATTTTTAGCAAGTTTAATTAAACAACAAATATCAGTTAACAACACATAACTTAACACATACATTGACACATTTCATTTTTTAAAATAATGCCATTTGTTGCAATTAAATTGTTCCAAGGACACTATTTATGATTCAAACATTACACAAAAATATATTATTATGACGTCGAAAGGGCACTGCCTTAACACAGAAACTGTTTTTAACAAAAAAAAAAAAAAAATATGTTGTAATGGTCTGTAAACATTTTTGTAAAAAAAACTATTGTAGTTGCTCTGCTTAAAGCTTCAAAATAATCCTGTTTTTGTAATCTGCCAATCTGTAAACAATAATTTTGAAAAGTCAACTTTTACCTAATTCAACCCAACACATTTCAAAATGATACAAAGCAATGCACCAAATGTTTATGAACAAATCTATACAAAAATAAACTTGTTTTGTTCATTTTTTTTATAAGTTTTACAACTGTCCTAGTACAAACAGAAAACATGTCTGCTGTTCTACTGACGAATAACTTGCAAACCATCATCTTATTTAAGCTACAGGTCTTGTTTTCATCAAAAACAACTCTATGAATGAGATTTTTTTTTTAACTAACTCTGCATTTAAATTTGCTACCCAGCAATACAGCAGTTATGTTCATGGAAATGTCTCTGTTGCTTTAAGGACCTTATAGCACCATTAATACATTGGCTTACATTTTAATGTGTCAGTTGTTTAACAAATGTAAAAGTTGTTTTGTCTTTTCTTTGTACTTATGATATAATAATATATTGATAAAAAAATATTTTATTCATTTTTGTTATTTGAAAGAAAAAGAATATATATTTTTTTAAATATATATGTAGTTTATGTTTTGCTCTAAGTATTTTTATAGTTAAAAATGTACCATAAGTGACCATTTAAACAACTTTACTGGGATCTTCCACTGAATTAATGCTGTAATATATCAATACTCATTTTCAACTATAATGCACAGAGAGTATGCAACAATTTACATTTATTACACTTGCCTATCATGAACACTGGAATAGGCTGGGGAAATATCTTGCTGATCTAATATAAGAAGAATTTTACTTATCCAGTGTATTTGCTGATAGAGATTAACTTAATGTGGTAACATTTTGGTCAAATTATATAGAGAGAGCATTTCATGCTTTTTATCAAATTTTATCTCCGATCGATAAAAGTGAACCTTCATGCTCAGATAAAATGCTCAGATTTTCTTTTTGGGTTGGGAAGCAAGGATGATACCCACAACCAATATAAATATAAGTTCTTAAATGTGATTTAGAAACTTAACTGTCATAAAACACCTCTATAATGGAAAGATTCCAGGTTCGTCGGTTTCACTTCATTGTATTATAAAACATTTTATGTCTCTAGTTAAAGAGAATTTTTAATAAATTTCTAGATGGGAGGCTTTTCCAGAAGAAATGCTGGAAGCTCAATTTTGTTTGTGATTCCTAAACCTACCACTGATCCACTCCTTGCATCAAGCTTTAACCCTATTTCTCTCATCAGTGCTGATGTAGACAGACAGGTTTAATGTAGGTTAATCTAAGCTAATTATCAGGCTGGATTAATCACAGGACAACAATCTTTTGACAACATTAGAAAAATTATCTTCTTAGTAGATATAGCTAGAAACATCCAATCTAGGCTTGATCTCATTAAAAGCTGAAAAGGCAGTTGGCAGAATAAATTGTAAGCTTATGGTGAGAGCTCTAGAACATTTTAAATAATCAGAACAATTTATAAACGCAGTCAAAACACTCTAAGTTTTGCTGATAAGCAACTAAAGGTTGGAGCAAGACTTATGTCATAAATGCCACTTGCCAAGGCTGGCATTACCAATACTCTGCTTTGGTAATTGAAGTTTTAGCTCATAAATAATATCTCCAACCTCCAACGTACAATAATTTTATGTTAATGTTATGCTCGATCTAATCTGCTGTGTCACTTCCAAATTTACAGAAGGAATTTTAGATTAGATAAACATCCAACTTCAATGTAAATCCAAAAAAGTTAAAAATGTTATGTGTGAAAGAGAAACAGCAAAATAAAAATATTATAAAAGCAAATTATAATTTCAAATGTATGAAATGTAAAATAAAATATTTGGGTATTTATATAGTTATGGAAAACTATTGTAAGCAAACTTTGAGCCTTTATGGTATGATGGTAAAGTTTTTTTTTAAATAGAATAGTCTAGAGCTTTCATTCAGAAGGAAAAAATTAGGATATTACCCATGTTACACTTGTTGCATTATCTACCTATTAATTTGTCGCAACATTTATTTAGATAATGTTCAAATAATTATAATAACATTTATCTGGAATAGCCAGAATTTTTCTGTTAAAACATATGTAGTTTGTAGGCATGGATGTATGGGAGTATACATTTTTATAAATACTTTCGCTCAGCTTAGTTGACATTATATTAAACATTATAATGTGACATAGAGAACCAGACTCCTTGTCCCATTTACCAGAAATTCTCTCATATAAATGTTTTATGAAGTCCAAACACTTAATAATAATACCAATAATAAGGCAGAAATACTATTAAAAAAAAATCTGGTCTTTTCTAAAAACAAAATACCATTTGACTAGCAAAAGATCCATTTTGACTCTTTTTCTTCCAATCAGGAAAATGGATTACAATTGGTTCTGTGATAAACTGTATTGATTGATTAGTTTTATCAAACAAGCCATTAGAAGAATTTCAAGAAGAAATATCTCACATGAGAAGACACGTTGCCTTCATATGTGGACTAATAAAAACATAATACAAAAGTTATTTAGAAAATTTACAAAAACACAACTTATTACTCACTACAGACTTATATTTACAAAAAAAATTGTTTAAAAAATAAGCTATTTTAGAAATGTAATGCAAGAGAAGGAGACTTATATGGGAAAATGGGAAGAAGGACAACCTATAATGTATAACAGTAAGCAGTGGAGTTCC
Source organism: Discoglossus pictus (assembly GCA_027410445.1). Classification (NCBI taxonomy): domain Eukaryota; kingdom Metazoa; phylum Chordata; class Amphibia; order Anura; family Alytidae; genus Discoglossus; species Discoglossus pictus. The sequence goes on from CM050166.1 coordinate 62,633,107, forward strand.
ATATGGAGAAAGATCTGACTGTATTAGCACAGATAATGTATAACATAATGTATAACAGTAAGCAGTGGAGTTCCATATGGAGAAAGATCTGACTGTATTAGCACAAAAAAAACAAAAAACATATTAAAGGCATATCTAAATTTTCTGGATTATGAGTGCATTTGATAGCGGAGAATCAGTAGTGTATGAAAACATTTCTGCATGAAAAAATACAAAAATAAACACTAACAAACTCACCCTGATGTTTACTAAAGTTCTTGAGTTTGCAAGCAGGTGATTTTCAGATTTAACGTCCCTTGAAATCCCTGCTAAAATTATCATAAAATTCATAATTTGTTTTGGCCAATAACAGGCAGCTATAAATTGTATCAACTTCTAAAGCAAGTTGATGCACCAAAGAATCATTGGATGTGTAATCCTGTGGTAGAGGGAGCAGGAACAGCCCAAACACTGCTGTGTAAGGTGTCTGCATTGAGCTGCTGTTGGCTTAAAACATAGTAAAGAATTAAAATATGTACCCAAATGCAGTGTTTCTATTCAGAGGTTCACTGTGCCTATGTAGGTACCTCTGGAGGTTTGGAAAACATGTTTTATTTTGAAATAAAATAAGTCTGTATGTGTATAGAATGACTCAATGTAATGTATGTTTCTAATATAAGCAGCATGTGTTAGATTGGAAAAAGGTTCAAACAGGGAAACATATATATACATTTAAAACAAAGTCTTCTTATTGCTATAAGAAATTATGGATAACAAAATGCAACTGACATACACAGTTAGTAGATATGCATATAAATACACGAATTCTAAAAGGTAATACGTGAATTAATTTAAATAATTACAGTTATTGAATTAACAATAGATCCAGCATTTTCTCCTTTAGGTTGTTCAAAAGATAAATTGAATAAAAATGTTCACTATTTAAATGCTTATATAAGATGACCACTGTAGTTCAAGAAAAATGGCACTTCGAGGGGCGGAGCTAACCTAACATTCAATGAAGGAGAATGTGTGTTACATGAGCTCTGCTGAAAAACCATATAAAATCATATATACAATGACTTATCTATCACCAAATATATATATATGACCAGGATTGCACACAGGAGGACACAGCTGGCTTTAAAAATCAAGTTTACCAACTTTTGCCCCTGGGATTTGCTGCTGAACCAGAACAAAGGAGAATCTGACAAACATCCTACTTAAGGTTGGTAGAAATTGAAAAGGCTTGTCTTACTGAAACCTATACAGTTCTAACCTAGATGCCATACACTACTGGAGACTTATTTTATGCAACAGTTTGAAGTTATTGAATGACATCTGGATTGCACACACCATAAGTTGTTTTGTAAATCATCCAGAATCTTTTCTCTTTAATAATAATAATAAGGATATAACATATGCAGTTTGAGGATATTGAATGATATCTGGATTGTACGTACACACAATAAGTTGTTTTGTAAATCATCCAGCATCTTATCTATCTAATTATAATAAGGATATAACATATGCTTTTTATGAGGGAGACTGTAAAAAAGGAATACAGCCTACTTCTGCATTGCTTTATAAGGCTATACATTCACAATTACTTTGAAGGTGAAATAACTGATTTTCTTGTTAAAAACAAAACAATACAGAAGGAATTAATCTCTTTGTTTACAACTTCTCTGTGTACTCTACTGCCATCTAGTGCCAACTGCAAATATAACATCTACAGAAATACATAACTGAATTAATAAAGATGGCTGGTGCCTCTAAGAAAGGATCTTCAAAAAAGATTACAAAACAAAATGTGCATTCTTCTCAACACCTCGCTACTCCAGATAAACTATTACCAAAAAGTGGAGCAGAGACTTCTGTACCCTGCACTAAAGCAGATATCCAAGACTTGAAATAATTAATCTCCTTTTCCATATTAGAAATTACAGCTGAGATACAAAGAGTCTCTGTAGAACTAACAGCAGAAATAAAAGCATTGAACACCAAAGTTCTCAAATTAGAAGGCAGATATTATAACCTTCTTAAGTCACACACAGAAATGGAAAAGGATCTGATTGGGCTTAAATAGGAACAAAAACAACTTCAAATCATACAAGAGGATGTGATGTGGAAAATAGATCTTGGAGGTCCAACATTAGGATTCGTAGCTTATCAGAGTCAGTACAAGACTGACCTCTATACATGAAACATTTATGTGCCAACCTCTTACCAGGTCTAAGTTAAGAAGAAATTAGAATGGACAGGATCCATCGAGTCCTAAGAACTCCACAATCCTCCAATGAGAGACCAAGAGATGTGATCGTCAGATTCTATTCTTTTTATACAAAAGTCTTATTCATGAAAGCAGCGAGATATGGTGTTCCTGAAATTGAAGGAGGTCAACTAGCTATCTTCTTGGACTTGCCTCTTTTTAGAGGTGATTACAAAGCATGGAGACAAGTATACTGTTGTGGAAAATATAAATATCCTTACATTTTTAGAGTATATATATATATATATATATATATATATATATATATATATATATATATATATATATATATATATATATATATATCACTTTTGCAGCAATTATAAGATGTAAGCCATTACCCAATCATTTTTCATAGCAGGCTGCTTGTACTTAAAATCATTTGGTATTTACTTCTATAACTGTAAACAAGTCCTTTTCCTCATAATACATTTTTCAACAATTATTTAGCCTAAACAAATATGTATTTCAGTAAGACTACAAGGGCATAGCTCAAGGATGATCAGGGTGTCATGTTTGACCTATTCCCAGAAATAACAAGTAAGAGTTTTTGTGCGCATATAGTGATGTGTCAGATATGATTAAGCATATGCAAACTGCATGCATCTTATTTTATTGGATCACCTAATATAAATAATATCTTATTGGCTTAAACAATGGATTGTACCACGAGTAATGGGTTATACCATGTTCTTTAGGTAATTCACTATAAAAAAAAAGCTATGTTGTTTATATTTCTGTTCAGTCAGCAAGTCAGTCAGCAGCGGCCATTTTGGATGTTTTTTGTTGCTGACCTATGTTTTGTATAAATAAAATCTAATAATAAGAGTATTATCAGAGGTTTGTGGGTATGGTTTTTCCCAAACAATACGTGGGGTTTCCTTTTAGACTGAAAATATCAAAAGAAGGTAGACATCACACAATTCATACTCCTGAGGAGGGTGAAGCGATGCTCCATTTGTGGAACTTACCATTTCTAAACAACCAGGGACAAATACAAAGCGACCAAGAAGAAGAAAGATCCAAACAATTATCGAAATAGAGTGTGCAGAAATTCTCATGGACTCTTATAGTGATAAGCTAAACCATGTGCCTCCTCTGTAAAACTGTTGAAAATATTTTTATGCCATTATTTTAAAAAAATGTTAGGTTTTATTTTTACTCCCCCCCTCAAAATATTTTATATGTGCTAATTGCTAATCAGGTGAACGACCCCTGTATCCAATTTTAGGATACAATGGTGCTCACGAAAAAAAAAAAAGATGACAGCGATTGCTTTCCTCTCACTGATGTTATTATTTCAAAATTTTAAAACTATGCTAAAGTAAATTAGAGAGTTTAATAACTCTCACAAGATACAAATATTATTAAGCTGTAAATCTGGTTATAAACAGAAGTAGTTAAGAAAAAGGAGAAATAATAAATGTTTATGAATAATATGTTATTTACTTACTATATAAAATGTTCACAATTTTAGATTTAATATTTCGTTTGGCTACATAAAATATCTGGCAAAAAGCAGAAGGAAAAGATAAATACGAATTTGTGAAATATTATTCATTTACTATATAAAATGTTTATAATCATAGATTTGTTATTGTTAGAATTAAGTAAAGGTGAAAAAAGAAACAAGGAGAAAAGAATTACAGTAAAAAAAACAGGAGCAAGGGCGAGGAGACACAGGGGCGAGGGGGAAAGAGACATGGGGAAAGAGACACAGGGGAGGGGGGGAGAGACATGGGGGAAAGAGACACAGGGGAGGGGGCAGAGAAACAGGGAAAAGAGATACAGGGGTGGGGGAAGAGATATAGGGGAGGGAGGGGTGAAGAGATACAGGGGAGGAAGTGAAGGAAATATCTGTTTTCCCAATAAAAAAAATATAAAAAAAAAGAAAAATGGCAAATTTTGGTCAAGGATGTACCAAACTAACCATGTTAGCAGTTTTGATATTTTTCTTGGTAATGCCATTATATATGGTATATAGCTATGTCTCCTCCTATGTTCAAGTATTTAATCAACATTTGCATATTTTGAAGTTAACAAAGGTCCTGCTAAAATGGTTGAATTGTGTCTAGAAGCATCTCTCTAAGTTTATGAGTTTCTCTAAGATTTATAGTTGATTTATTCTTGATATCATAACAGACTGAAGCTATTTAGTTTTTTTTTCCAGAAAGCAGCTAAGAGTATTTATGTAGCATTAAAAAAAATATTGTGATAAAATTTTTTGAGTTTGAATCGGTTCCTCATTTCTGATGATCAATCACATATAATAGTTTTCATAGTATGTAACACTGATGACATGGGGTCTAAAGCAGGAATTGCTAGCAGCAGACAGCCATGATGCATTCAAAGACAGCACAGAGAAAACACTTCCCAGATGGACACAGTCCTGAGTGAGTGTGAGAGGGTGGGTGAAAGAGAAACAGGGGAGGTAAGGAGAGACACAGGGGAAAGAGGAGGGGAGGAAAAACAGGGGAGGGAGAGGGGGACAGAGACACAAGGGAGGGAGACGGGGAAAGAGAAACAGGGGGAAAGAAACGGGAGGGGGAAAAGACACAGGGGAGGTATGGAGAGACACAGGGGAGGGAGAAGGGGGAAAAAGAGAACAAGGGAGTGGAATAAATTATTTCCTGCAAAAACTTTCCCATTTTTTTCATTTTATTGCCCTTTTTATCCCCTCTTTACCTATTTAAACCTTTGATACTTGACTTTCCTAATAGCTCATCCTCGATTTGTATTCAGTAATACTCAGTTATACTTGCGTTGTTGCTACATTTTATATGTGTTATTCTTTGAAGAACATACACTATTATTTACATATCTCTCAATACTATTATTTGATATTCTTAAAATGTTGACCTATGAACTAAAAATAACGCAAACTTCAGGGGACGCTGGAAACAGACGTGTGTGACGTTTGCGCGCCAATTGCAGGGCGAGGAGGCAGACGCCGTTCTGGGAAGCGCTGGTCTGCCCTCGCTAGACCCTGCATCCCGTTGGCGCTGTCAGAAGACCGGAGGCACCGCAGAGGGGAACAAAGACAAGCCAGCCAAAGGAAATTGGGCAGGCTCTGGAAGCAAGCTCTGATGCAGCATGTGGAGCCCTGGATGAGGCATTCCTTACCCTAACAGGGGATCAGACTTGGAGTCTGAGGAGCCTGCCTGCACTTCCCTTCTCACAATTGGGAAGGCTCTGGAGGCAAGAACTGGGGCAGCTAATGGAGCCCTGGCTGATGCATTCCTCCCCAAACAGGGGATCAGACGTGGAGTCTGAGTAGCCTGTCTGCACTTCTCCTCTCACAATTTGAGACTTGGCAAAGTCTTCACATCCAGTACAGAAAGGCAGAGCCTGCTTGAGCCTATTCCAGGTATGGAGAAAGTAATAAGACCTATCTGGTTTCTTTGGAACTTGGTTTGAGCTCTGAAATTAAATGGAAATAATCTTGTGAGACCTATATGACTCTCTTTAAAATATGCACAAAGAAGGGGCTGTTTGCTCTATAATTGCAGACTTACAGTGGATATAAAAAGTCTACACACCCCTGTTAAAATGTCAGGTTTCTGTGCTGTAAAAAAATGAGACAAAGATAAATCATTACAGAACTTTTTCCACCTTTAATGTGACCTATAAACTGTACAACTCAATTGAAAAACAAACTGAAATCTTCTAGGTGGAGGGAAGAAAAAAAATAAAATTAAGCAATCACATTCCAAATTGTGTTAAATAGGAGTCAGCATACACCTGCCATCATTTAAAGTGCCTCTGGTTAACCCCAAATAAAGTTCAGCTGCTCTAGTTGGTCTTTCCTGAAATTTTCTTAGTTGCATGCCACAGCAAAAGCCATGGTCCTCAGAGAGCTTCCAAAGCATCAGAGGGATCTCATTGTTAAAAGGTATCAGTCAGGAGAAGGGCACAAAAGAATTTCCAATGCATTAGATATACCATGGAACACAGTGAAGACAGTCATCATCAAGTGGAGAAAATATGGCACAACAGTGACATTACCAAGAACTGGAGCTCCCTCCAAAATTGATGAAAAGACGAGAAGAAAACGGGTCTGGGAGGCTACCAAGAGGCCTACAGCAACATTAAAGGAACTGCAGGAATATCTGGCAAGTACTGGCTGTGTGGTACATGTGACAAGAATCTCCTGTATTCTTCATATGTCTGGGCTATGGGGTAGAGTGGCAAGACAAAAGCCTTTTCTTACGAAGAAAAACATCCAAGCCAGGCTACATTTTGCAAAAACACATCTGAAGTCTCCCAAAAGCATGTGGGAAAATGTGTTATGGTCTGATGAAAACAAGGTTGAACTTTTTGGCCATAATTTCAAAAGATATGTTTGGCGCAAAAACAACACTACACATCACCAAAAGAACACCATACCCACAGTAAAGCATGGTGGTGGCAGCATCATGCTTTGGGGCTGTTTTTCTTCAGCTGGAACTGGGGCTTTAGTTAAGATAGAGGGAATTATGAACAGTTCCAAATACCAGTCAATATTGGCACAAAACTTCAGGCTTCTGCTAGAAAGCTGAACATGAAGAGGAACTTCATCTTTCAGCATGACAACGACCCAAAGCATACATCCAAATCAACAAAGGAATGGCTTCACCAAAAGAAGATTCGGAATGGCCCAGCCAGAGCCCAGACCTGAATCCGATTGAAAATCTGTGGGGTGATCTGAAGAGGGCTGTGCACAGGAGATGCCCTCGCAATCTGACAGATTTGGAGTGTTTTTGCAAAGAAGAGTGGGCAAATCTTGCCAAGTCAAAATGTGCCATGCTGATAGACTCATACCCAAAAAGACTGAGTGCTGTAATAAAATCAAAAGGTGTTTCAACAAAGTATCAGTTTAAGGGTGTGCATACTTATGCAACCATATTATTTTATTTTTATATTTTTTCTTCCCTCTACCTAAAAGATTTCAGTTTGTTTTTCAATTGAGTTGTACAGTTTATAGGTCACATTAAAGGTGGAAAAAGTTCTGAAATGATTTATCTTTGTCTCATTCTTTTACAGCACAGAAACCTGACATTTTTACAAGGGTGTGTAGACTTTTTATAACCACTGTATATATAGCCTCATTTGTGACTCTAGAGGCGAAAACTTAATGACTATTTAAAGGTAAAAACTGAAGAATCGGGTTTGGAAGTAAATCTCGAAAAAACAGAAGCTTTGAATTTATCTCTCTCCCCCGAAGCCTTACAGTTTCTACATCAAATTTTTCAATTTCAATAGCCTCCCTGTCATAGTAAATACTGAGGGCCTAATTCTACAAGGGCCGTAAGAGCTGTGAGGCCGCAAGAGGAGGCCGCAGGCTATGACGCTATTCAATTCCCGGCCTCCGGGCGGCTTACTGCCATCGAGTTGCGGCCGCTTGCTATGAGCTTACTTCAGTCAAAGCCTTTGATCTTACACGGCCGCAAGAGTTGCGGCCGCAGGAAAGCCCAGGTCGCTATTCTAATGCTACGTGAACCATTCCATCAAGGCCGTAATTCGCAAAGACCGAGCCACAGCTTACTTACACCAAAAAATTCCCACAAGGCTCTTACTTACAAATTATAGCACCAATTAAGCACATAAAAAAGCCTTCCTGTACTTTGATGAGAGGTGAAAGTGATTGTAGGTGTTAGAATTCATAGCACAACATTCCCCTACACTCAAATCTGCAAATCATTTTTTTTGTAATATATGTTCAATTTCCGTGTCTGAGGCCCATGGGTTTGGAGCATATCAAACCCGCAACGGCTGCGGGATTAGCCTCCGTCAAGTCTGTAAATGGGTAAATTAGACCCACAGGTTACTTGGGCCATGGAGGTGTCGCAAAGGGATCACTTTCAAATCGTGGCACTAATTAAGCAAATAGAAAAGCCATCCTGTACTTTTATTAAAAGTGAAAGTAATGTTTGGACATTAAAATTAATAGCTCAACATTTCCCTACTCTCAAATCTGAAAATAAACAAATGTAATTTCATGTTCAATCTTCGTGTTCTATCTATCATGCAAGTCTCACGGGCTTGACGAACATTCACCCTCCAAGCCCGTACGGGCTTGAATAACGAGCAACGAGGTCATTGAAGCCCGTGGAACTTTGGACGGAAATTAAACTTAAAATCAAAGATTATAATTTGGCGATGTGCAACCTTGAGAATGTTCTGCTATTAATCCTCATGTCTCCCATTGTGTTCCCCATCATTTACAGTGCTTTACAGTGCTGGATTGAATATATATTTGCTTCTACAATGCTTTGAGTTTGCGACCTTCAACCTCCGAACCTGTACGAATGTTAACAACGATTTACTGACTTCGAGGTCATTGAAGTCCGCGGGATTTGGGACTGAAAATAAACCTGAAATTAAATATTGGATTTGGGTGATGTGCAAGCTTGAGAGGGTGTTGCTATTAATCCTCATGTCGCCCAGTATGTTGCCTAGCATTTACAGTGCTTTACAGTGCTGTCTTGAATTTATATTTGCATTTACAGTTTTCCGACTTTGCGGCCTTGATTTATGGGCGCGCGGGAAATGCTTGAGGCCGATTGCATAGTTCGCGATCGGCCGTAGTGGGGACCTCCTTGCGGTGCTGACAATTTGAATTATTAATTGCTTGTGTATATAACATTTTCTGGCTCCTGACAAGCTATTACAACATAATATCAATTGCCTGTCCATATAGCTGATTACTTTCTGGCTATTGTAATATAGCCAGACAGATCTTTTTTAACTTAACTTACCACTGTTACTCAGCTAAAATATATATTTGCCAAAAAGATGTAATATTAATTGTTTTAATAATTGCTTTTTTCCTGCCGAGCTATTATAATATTACCGGATGAACTGAGCTTTATAAGGCAAAGGATTGAAGTGCAACTAACTGTCTGTATGTATAATTGACTATTCTTTTGGCTATTATAACATAATCAGACAGTCTTCCTGAATTGAATTCTGTATGGCAAAGGAAATGGAACTTAAGAGGTGCCACACTAATTCTCTAAATATTACTGTTTGTATAGGCAATTGTCCCTTAAGCGAAACCTTAATACCTTCTGATAAAACCTTTGCATAACATTTTTATAATTTTATAAAACTTACTGTTGTTGTATATTGTGTTTTTACTGTTTTTGAAGGAAGAGGTCTTGAGTTGCAAAGTATGTCTGCTATATATGTAAATCCAACTATTTGTTAATCTTATACGAAAAACAAACCCAATGCTCTAATTCTAATCCTCTAATCATGTGAGAGAGGTTTTGGAATGAGGGAAACTTCCTTGAGTTTGTGAGAGAAACTAAGGAGCAGGGCATCACTCTTGAATATTTGAGGGCTTGATTTTTAACAATGGCTGGAATAGTTATTATGGTAAATATATTTTGAAGGTTTTTTGCCAGTAAATATAAAAACATACAGCCATATCCTTTGATAAACTCAGTCCTACTAGCCTTCTAGGCTCGTGAGAGCAGCTTAAGGGGGTAATATAGCAACAGAAAGAAAGCAAAAATTATATACAGACTAAATAAAATCAATATCTTGAATCTGTTTACAATTTTTTTTCCAATTCTCCTTTGAATTGGTAAACTAGTATATTAATTTGATAAATTGATATATTCTTTTTTTTATTTATAGTCTTTTATTTAAGTTTTATCAAAATTTTACAAAACAGAGATATCTTCCCATTTTCACTTAATACATAATTTTTATCACACCTTCTCATGAATATTCCACATAATAATTCTAAAATGTATATCCTCCAAGAGGTTATAAGTTCATTAAATGGCAATATATCCAAAGACACTAAAAAAATATTAATAATATAATAAGAAAAGAAAAAAAAAAGCTAATTTTCCGAAGGGAAATTGCCTTGTGGGAATTCGACTCAAGGTTTGTGTGTGGAGGGAACAAAAGGATCTTTTACTTTCTGTTATGTATTTATACGGTCCACAAAGACCATCTTAATTTATTGTTTATCTCTATTGTAACTAATGAAATCCAGTTATATTTGTGCAATTCTATCAACTCCTCCTCTATTTATCTCTTCCCAGGTTCGTAAACTTTCTTTCTTCCAATTAAGAATGATCAATCGTTTCGCTACCATCAAGATATTAACTATCATGTGAATTTTAGTCTTTGAAATATTTTCCTGCAAAAAGGGAAATAGAATTATTTCTTGTGACAATTTTAACTTAAATTTGATGACTTAAGAAATTTGAGTAATACAATTAACCCAAAAAGCTTGAATAATCGGACACGACCATATATGTTTGTGTGATCCTATGTCCTTCAGACATCACCAACAATTACCTGAACGATTTTATGGGTTAATCAGGGCCATTTTTGCGGGGTAATGTATTATTTTAAACTGGATTTCTCTAAGCGAACTACACTTAATATCATCTTCTGTGATATTAAACGCTCTTTGCCAGATCTTCTCATCCCATTCCCTTTGAAAGTCTTGTTCCCATTTTATCATTCTTACAGATTTTATATTTTCAGTTAATAATTTTATATTTTTAAGACAGTTATTTATAGTTTGCTTCCTTTTAATATCACATAATGATACTTTGAAATATGTTAGGTTTCTATTTCCCACTAATTTATAGCTAGAGTTCAGAATAGCAGTATATAACATGTTAAAAATTAACCAGTTCTCTTTTTGTATCTTCTCTTCCTTACAGATAAATTAAAATGTTTTCAAGTTATCTCCTTTATATAGGTCTTTTATGGTTTTTAAACCCCAATTCGCACAAAGGTAATAATTCCTTAGATATCTTTTTTATTGAAGTAGCAGGTGATGGAAATTTGATTAAGTTTAAACTTTTATTCAGTCCATGCCAGCTGTTAATTAATACTCTGGGGATCTTTGGTAATTTAATATCCAACCCCCCCCCCCCCCCCCCGCCCCATATGCTTTACCCCAAAATAAAGTTGTTATATCTATCATTGGTGACAGATCTCTCTCAATTGTCAAATATTTTGGGACATCATGCTCAATATTATATTTCAGTATGTGGGTTAAAGCAATTGCTTTAGAGTATTTGATAACATTAGGTGTTGCCACACCCCCTCTTGAATATGCTTTTGTTGTAACATATTTTTTAATTCTAGGCTTTTTATTTTTTATATATAAAGTTGTCTATTTTATTCTGTATCTCATTTAATCTATAATTAGGGATTTTGAGAGGTATACTTCTCAGTATATATGTGATTTTTGGGAGCACCATCATTTTTATCAAGACTGTTCAGGTTCGGAGTACATTTTATGCCTAAGTGTTTAAATGCATTTTCATCCCAATTATATCCACATTTATCTTTTAGTTTTAATTTTTCATTTATTCCCAAATTCATTTCCATGACTTCTGATTTTGGAATGTTTAATTTATATAAGAAACCTCGCTATAGGCATTTATAATTTTATGTAGTTCATATAAAGATTTTGTAGGGTTTGTAAGAGTAACCACTAGGTCATCTGCATAAGCAGTAACTTTATTATTCAAAGAGCCAGTTATTATACCTTCTATCTCTCTACTTGTCCTAATAGCTTCTATCAGAGGTTCAATAATTAGTACAAAAATAAGTGAGGAAAGTGGACACCCCTATCTTGTTCCGTTCAGTATTGAAAAATGATCTGATTTAAAATCCATACCCTTAATAGAGGCATTGGCGTTTGTATATGTAGCTTTTACTGCTCGTGAACTAAACTCTCCCAAACCATATTTATCCAAAACGAAGTCAATAAAGTAAAAATTCACCCTACTGAATGCTTTTTCCGCGTCCATCGATAGGACTACTAAAGGGACTTTTTGCATAATCGATGATGTTAATTAACCTCCGGGTATTATCTATAGATTGCTTCCCCTTTCTAAATCTGGTTTGTTCAGAATTAATTAAATCTTTCATCAAGGGATTTAGTCTATTTGCTAAAATGCTCAAATAGATTTTGGTATAATTTTCAATAAAGAAATCGGCCTGTAATTGTAGCATCTGCTATTATCTTTTCCTTTTTTAGGTATGTTAACAATTGCTTCTAAATTTTCCGCAGGTACTTTCCCTGTTAATTTGATCTCATTAGCAAAGTTCTTTAGATGTCTACCCAATTTATGTCATATGTCTTAAAATAGAAGCTTGGGAATCCATTGGGTCCCGGTGATTTTTTTAGCTTTAGATTCTTTATACTTTCATGATTTTTTCCCCCTTTATTTCTTCTGTTAATTTACCAAGTTGTTCTTCTGTTATTTTTGGGAGGGTTATCTTATCCAAAAAACTTAGCATTTGGAGATAGGAAGGTTTGTTAAATCCAGGTTTCTCCTCTAATCTATATAAAGATCTATAGAAGTCTTCAAAAGCCTCACCAATTCCCTTTGGATTTCTAATTATGCGGCTATTCTCATCTAGGATCTTTTCTATTCCTATATATTTATTTTTCTCTTTAATTTGATTTGCTAAACTTTTTCCTGGTTTATTGCCTAAGTGATATTTTTTGTTGTTGTTGTAGCTAAATTAAATTGTCTACATGGGCTTACTGTAATTTCTTTATTTCTGCCTGAGTTTGGGCAATCTCTATCGTTCCTCGCTCTGTTTGCTGACCATGCAAGTAATACTCCCCTAATATAAGCCTTATGCGTATTCCAGAGCAAAATTTTAGAATCAACTAAGCTCTCATTTTCCTTGAAGAACCTATTAAGCTCCAAAGTAAGTTTTTTCTATTTTCTTCTGATTTAAATAAAGTTGGATCAATACGGACTGATTGGAGCATGGTCCAACTAAATAATTGGTCCTATTTCAATTCTCTCTGCTAATTCCAGAGATGTATAATCCAATAAAAAATAATCTATTCTACTATATATTTTGTACTTAGTAGAGTAGAATGAGTAGAATGAGTAAATTGCTAAATTGATATATTCTGATACTGGGAAATGAGGATTCTTAAGCAATGGATAAATATGGGAAAAAATCACCTAGTGTTGGAGAAATAATAGAGGTGATAGAAGAAGTAATCTTCAAAAAGATAATAAAGAACTGAAAGAACAAAAAGAGATAAAACAGTTGGATCTATCATTGGACATGACTGTTGAAAATATAAGAGATCAAAAACTGGCTCAAATTATTGTACAACATATTTCAACAATGTTTATGCCTTTGATAGAAAATTTACAGAAAGGGGTTGACTGCTTTAAGGAAGAATTTTAAATAATGAATCAAAGAATAATTCAAACAGAACAAAGAATATATGATGTAGAAGACAGGATAGTAGAGCAAGAAAAACAAATAAATATACCCCCCTCCCTTTTTTATGTTGTTGTGGGGGAGAGGTCGGAGGAAGGAATAGATGTTGGATGGAGAAATTATTGTAGAAAAGGTTTGAAACATTAAAATAATGCTGTGGAATGTAGGGGGTATAAATTCTCCTATAAAAAGGAAGGAAATCTTAAAACACCTAAAAAAGATAGGAGCAGATATTGCTCTTTTACAAGAATCTGAACATTAAAGAACATAACAAATCTGGAGTCCAAGGGGTCATATTTACAAAATACGATAAAAAAAAGAGGAGTAGCCATTATTTTTAAAAAAGGACTAAATTATAAATATAATATTATTAAAGAAGGAAGATATATCATATTACGGATATGGCTAGATCAAGAATAATGTTTACTATGCAACTTATATGCCTCGAATAAAGACCTTTTTTTCATGAAATAATGACAAAATTATCTTTAGTAAGTCAAGACTCCGTTATTATGGGTGGTAATATTGCTCCATTTGGAGATAAAGATAGAATGAAGATAGCTAAAGGTTCTAGCCAGGAAAAGAATATGACTACTCGTAACAAGAGAGAAAATAATATTTATAGAGAACTCTTAAGTAAGTTAGATTTAATTGATGTGTGGCACCTTTTTAATCCACAAAATAAAGAGTTCACGTTACTCAAAAACACACCAAACTTTATCACGAATGTATTATTTTTTAATTTTACCTAAATTAATAGAAAAAATAGGAAATCCATAAATAGGTAATATTCTCTGATCAGATCACGCTCCAATAATTAATATTAAACTTTCACATTATGAATATAAAAATATAAATTGGAGATTTCCTAATGCACTACTTAAAGATCCTGAATTCTTGTTTTATATCAGGGATAAGTGGAAAGAATATTATGAGCACAATAAAGCACATATTAATACCACTAATATATTTTGGGAGATTGTTAAGACAGTTCTTAGGGGGGATATTATTAGTTATCACCATAGACAAAAAAACAATGTGCCAAAAAAATACAAGATCTTAATCAAAAACTTACTCAATCATACATCTTGTATAGAGATCGACCAAACTTACAACATTTAAATAAATTTAAAATGGCAAAAGAAAATATAGATAATCTTTTGATGGCTAAAGCTGAAAAGTCTGAATATTATACACATAGTAGGTTTTTTAAAAGCAGAAATAAAATATCTAAAATGCTTGCTAATCTCCTGAAAAACAATAAAGGCTCTAATTATATATCAAACATACAAGAAAAAGGTAGAATAATCACTAAAACCAATGAAATTAAGGATGTTTTTCTTGAGCATTTCTCCAAGGTTTATGCTAAAGGGAAAATAGACTATGGTGAAAAGGAGAGATTCTGGAAGGAAGTAGAAACACAATAAATAACTCAGACGCAATTGGAAAATTTAAACAAACCGATTACAATTACTGAGATACAGGATACCATTAAGTCATTAAAACAAGGGAAAGCACCTAGTCTGTACAGGTACCCTGCTGAATTTTATTTAATTATGTCAGATAAGATATCCCCTATCTTGTTAAAATTTATGAATTAATATTTTGTGGGTAATATTGACATTTCAAAAAGATTTACTGAAGCCAATATCTCTATTTTTTGTAAAGGATAAGAATAAAGAGGAAATAAACAGCTATAGACCAATCTCATTATTAAACTCAGATTCTAAAATGTATATTAAAATACTGGAAAATAGATTGCAACCTCTCCTTAAAGATCGTATAGGAGAGGACCAAAATGAATTTATGCAAGGCAGATCAGTAACCACAAACACCAGAAAGGTAATGGGAATAATTCAAGGATATCAATCAAACGTGAATTTAAAAAAATCCATTAGCATTAAAAATGAGTATGGATGCTCAAAATGTGTTTGATCGCGTTGAATGGGATCATTTAATGACTTGATTAACCAAAATGGGTTTTACAGGGAATTTTTGGCAAACAATTAAAGCAATATATTCCTTCCCTATTGCCTCACTACTGATTAATGGTTTTAAATCCAAGGAATTTGAATTGCAAAGGGAGAAGCGAAAAAAGGTTTCAGTATTGGTAACAAACAGTTGAGGATCTCATTAGACCTGTTGCTGTTCATCGATAGACCTAAAGACAATATACCCCAAATTATGAAGTCTTTCAAAGAATATTCCTCCCTTTCAGGATATAGTATTAATACTGCAAAATCTGAAATACTTTAGCTTCATCAGGAACAAGACATCTCAGAGATTTTATTTAAAATTCAAAAACACTCAATTAGAAATCTTGGCATACAATTAGCACCAACTATCCAGACAATATACTTACAGTATATCATTATAAACATTGTTTTAACAGGATAGAGAGAGATCTAACATTATGGAAGAATCTACCTTTATCAATTTTAGGAAGAATTGCTGTTATAACAATGATAATTTATACAAGAATTCAGTTTTTTTCTCAAAAATCTCCCCTTTTTAATTAAAAAGTAAGATATACAAAAAATGCATGGCCTATTCAAAAAATTTATTTGGAATCATAAAAAGCCTCAAATTAGTCTTGAAAATGTACGGCAAACAAATAGTAGAGGAGGTAGCAACTTACCGAATATAGAATGGGCTAGTTAGTCAATTCTATATAAGATGGCTATAAAGTGGGTAAATAAAGGGAAAAAGTTTAGAAATTTTGACTGGGAACGCTCATTGAAAAGCCATGAAATAGTCTCATATCGCTTACATAATTTGTAAACAGAAATACCTCAGGAGATTAGGGAAGACATACTAACTTGTCCCATGTTAAAGAGTTGGAGAACTTTCCACTCTAAATTATTGGTATTGATAAAATTACATACCAAATGACAATTTTACAAGAATTGAAACTAATTCCTTATAGAAAGGTCGACAGGGAAATGGATAATATAGAAAACTTTCTTGAAAGGGATTCTAAAGCCATTAAGAGCTTTGAAAAAATCTGTGGTGCGGCTAATATACAAAAAGAACAGTGGTATTTTTTTACACAAGTGAAAAGCTATATAAACAAACTCGATAAGGAAAACTCACATTTTTGGGAGGATAAAGCTACTAAATTGATTCAGAATTATTGTAAAGGTAAATGTGCTATGAAATACATATATAAAATTATATTAAATAAAGTTGGATCAATACGGACTGATCGGAGCATGGTCCAACCAACTAATTGGTCCTATTTCAATTCTCTCTACTAATTCCAGAGATGTATAATCCAATAAAAAATAATCTATTTTACTATATATTTTGTACTTAGTAGAGTAGAATGAGTAGAATGAGTAAATTGGTAAATTGATATATTCTGATACTGGGAAATGAGGATTCTTAAGCAATGGATAAATATGTGAAAAAATCACCTAGTGTTGGAGAAATATTAGAGGTGATAGAAGAAGTAATCTTCAAAAAGATAATAAAGAACTGAAAGAACAAAAATAGATAAAACAGTTGAATCTATCATTGGACATGACTGTTGAAAATATAAGAGATCAAAAACTGGCTCAAATTATTGTACAACATATTTCAACAATATTTATGCCTTTGATAGAAAATTTACAGAAAGGGGTTTACTCCTTTAAGGAAGAATTTTAAATAATGAATCAAAGAATAATTCAAACAGAGCAAAGAATATATGATGTAGAAGACAGGATAGTAGAGCAAGAAAAACAAATAAATATACCCCCCCCCCCTTTTTTATGTTGTTGTGGGGGAGAGGTCGGAGGAAGGAATAGATGTTGGATGGAGAAATTATTGTCGAAAAGGTTTGAAACATTAAAATAATGCTGTGGAATGTAGGGGGTATAAATTCTCCTATAAAAAGGAAGGAAATCTTAAAACACCTAAAAAAGATAGGAGCAGATATTGCTCTTTTACAAGAATCTGAACATTAAAGAACATAAAAAATCTGGGGTCCAAGAGGTCATATTTACAAAATACGAGATAAAAAAGAGGAGTAGCCATTATTTTTTAAAAAAGGACTAAATTATAAATATCATATTATTAAAGAAGGAAGATATATCATATTACGGATATGGCTAGATCAAGAATAATATTTACTGTGCAACTTATATGCCTCGAATAATTACCTTTTTTTCATGAAATAATGACAAAATTATCTTTAGTAAGTCAAAGACTCTGTTATTATGGGTGGAGACTTTAATATTGCTCCATTTGGAGATAAAGATAGAATGAAGATAGCTAAAGGTTCTAGCCAGGAAAAGAATATGACTACTCGTAACAAGAGAGAAAATAATATTTATAGAGAACTCTTAAGTAAATTAGATTTAATTGATGTGTGGCACCTTTTTAATCCACAAAATAAAGAGTTCACATTACTCAAAACACACCAAACTTTATCACGAATGTATTATTTTTTCATTTTACCTAAATTAATAGAAAAAATAGGAAATCCATAAATAGGTAATATTCTCTGATCAGATCACGCTCCAATAATTAATATTAAACTTTCACATTATGAATATAAAAATAGAAATTGGAGATTTCCTAATGCACTACTTAAAGATCACGAATTCTTGTTTTATATCAGGGATAAGTGGAAAGAATATTATGAGCACAATAAAGCACATATTAATACCACTAATATATTTTGGGAGATTGTTAAGACAGTTCTTAGGGGGGATATTATTAGTTATCACCATAGACAAAAAAACAATGTGCCAAAAAAATACAAGATCTTAATCAAAAACTTACTCAATCATACATCTTGTATAGAGATCGACCAAACTTACAACATTTAAATAAATTTAAAATGGCAAAAGAAAATATAGATAATCTTTTGATGGCTAAAGCTGAAAAGTCTGAATATTATACACATAGTAGGTTTTTTAAAAGCAGAAATAAAATATCTAAAATGCTTGCTAATCTCCTGAAAAACAATAAAGGCTCTAATTATATATCAAACATACAAGAAAAAGGTAGAATAATCACTAAAACCAATGAAATTAAGGATGTTTTTCTTGAGCATTTCTCCAAGGTTTATGCTAAAGGGAAAATAGACTATGGTGAAAAGGAGAGATTCTGGAAGGAAGTAGAAACACAATAAATAACTCAGACGCAATTGGAAAATTTAAACAAACCGATTACAATTACTGAGATACAGGATACCATTAAGTCATTAAAACAAGGGAAAGCACCTAGTCTTTACAGGTACCCTGCTGAATTTTATTTAATTATGTCAGATAAGATATCCCCTATCTTGTTAAAATTTATGAATTAATATTTTGTGGGTAATATTGACATTTCAAAAAGATTTACTGAAGCCAATATCTCTATTTTTTGTAAAGGATAAGAATAAAGAGGAAATAAACAGCTATAGACCAATCTCATTATTAAACTCAGATTCTAAAATGTATATTAAAATACTGGAAAATAGATTGCAACCTCTCCTTAAAGATCGTATAGGAGAGGACCAAAATGAATTTATGCAAGGCAGATCAGTAACCACAAACACCAGAAAGGTAATGGGAATAATTCAAGGATATCAATCAAACGTGAATTTAAAAAAATCCATTAGCATTAAAAATGAGTATGGATGCTCAAAATGTGTTTGATCGCGTTGAATGGGATCATTTAATGACTTGATTAACCAAAATGGGTTTTACAGGGAATTTTTGGCAAACAATTAAAGCAATATATTCCTTCCCTATTGCCTCACTACTGATTAATGGTTTTAAATCCAAGGAATTTGAATTGCAAAGGGAGAAGCGAAAAAAGGTTTCAGTATTGGTAACAAACAGTTGAGGATCTCATTAGACCTGTTGCTGTTCATCGATAGACCTAAAGACAATATACCCCAAATTATGAAGTCTTTCAAAGAATATTCCTCCCTTTCAGGATATAGTATTAATACTGCAAAATCTGAAATACTTTAGCTTCATCAGGAACAAGACATCTCAGAGATTTTATTTAAAATTCAAAAACACTCAATTAGAAATCTTGGCATACAATTAGCACCAACTATCCAGACAATATACTTACAGTATATCATTATAAACATTGTTTTAACAGGATAGAGAGAGATCTAACATTATGGAAGAATCTACCTTTATCAATTTTAGGAAGAATTGCTGTTATAACAATGATAATTTATACAAGAATTCAGTTTTTTTCTCAAAAATCTCCCCTTTTTAATTAAAAAGTAAGATATACAAAAAATGCATGGCCTATTCAAAAAATTTATTTGGAATCATAAAAAGCCTCAAATTAGTCTTGAAAATTTACGGCAAACAAATAGTAGAGGAGGTAGCAACTTACCGAATATAGAATGGGCTAGTTAGTCAATTCTATATAAGATGGCTATAAAGTGGGTAAATAAAGGGAAAAAGTTTAGAAATTTTGACTGGGAACGCTCATTGAAAAGCCATGAAATAGTCTCATATCGCTTACATAATTTGTAAACAGAAATACCTCAGGAGATTAGGGAAGACATACTAACTTGTCCCATGTTAAAGAGTTGGAGAACTTTCCACTCTAAATTATTGGTATTGATAAAATTACATACCAAATGACAATTTTACAAGAATTGAAACTAATTCCTTATAGAAAGGTCGACAGGGAAATGGATAATATAGAAAACTTTCTTGAAAGGGATTCTAAAGCCATTAAGAGCTTTGAAAAAATCTGTGGTGCGGCTAATATACAAAAAGAACAGTGGTATTTTTTTACACAAGTGAAAAGCTATATAAACAAACTCGATAAGGAAAACTCACATTTTTGGGAGGATAAAGCTACTAAATTGATTCAGAATTATTGTAAAGGTAAATGTGCTATGAAATACATATATAAAATTATTCAAGATACATTTTATGAAATACATATATAAAATTATTCAAGATAAATTTTGGCCAAAAAAACAAGAAGAAATAGTTTGCAAAAGGGATAAATTGTTTCCAGATTTTGAAGAAGTATAGATATCATATAAAAAGCACAAATAGTATTTTTCGGAGACATTAATCATAAAATATATAAAGAATGGAGATTTTTGGAAATTATTGTTTTCCTGGCTAAAAAACATATTATGAGAAACTGGATAAATATGAGAGCCCCCTCAATAATAGAATTAAAATAAATTATTTTGATCAATATGACAGAATCGGTAACTTAGAAAAAAGGAACAAAGAATTTAAATGAAAGTGGTATAATTATTATGAAAAAATAATTAAATTTGGATTATGTCTAAGCATGCTCTGCTAATGGACAAAATAATTTTAGTTTCCATCAAATGAATCACTGATTTTATAATTATGATAATGTTTGATACTTCCTCTCCCTCTCCCTCCCCTCCCCCCTTTTTTGTTTTTTTCCTCTCTCCCTTCCTCCCCCCTCTCTCTCTCCCCTTATTTTTCCCATCTATTGCAACATTTCAGATGTTGGTTGCAAATGAATTAAGATCTTTTAGGATAATGACTGTAAATTAGTATACATAAGCTAAAAATGTATCTCACTAAGGAATATTTGAATTTCTATTCTAAATGTTTAAATTGAATTTATAAAGCAATTAATTGTTTAAAAATAAAAAAATATTGTTGTCTGTATGATAAGAATGTGTTTGTTTATTTAATATGATTGTAAACTTTTCAAAGAAAACAAAGAATTTAAAAATGAAAAAAATGTTGACTTACTTTTCTTCTATTTCATTTTTCTTAAATTAATAAAAATATTATGATAAAATATATATTATTTTGATACACCTCATAATAACTGTATTTTTTGAGACCTAATTGCCCTCTCATTGCCCACTATTTAATTTATGAGTACTTTGGTCAATAGCTAGGCAGCAATGACATAAATATTGTAACAATACATATTTTAGGCACTGGATCCAAAGAGTATTGTGTCCTTTTAAAACATGATTGTCCTCTTCTATAAACTATTATGATGACATTACTTACTGTAAATGTGCTCTGGACAGTTATAAAAATATTTTACAATACTTTCAGTAACTTGTAGAGAAGTAAATTTAATAAAAATAAAATATCACTTTGTCCATTTCCTCTGTGTGTCTGCATATCTTTTTACTTCTACTTACTTGACAGTCTGTTTTAAATAACTTAAATGCAGAGGTAAACATCATTAATCGAACAGCTATCCAAGCCATCAAAATGACACTATGAGGACAACAGGACCTGCTGAGTCAATGTTGCATCTGTAGGAGGGCTGGCAAAAAGAACCTGAGAAAATACACTGTGGTTGCTAAGCAAAACAGTAAACTGTATAATTCATCAAGAAAAAGTCATATTTTATAATTACAGCCCATCTCGGAAAAACTATATTTGGGATTTCCTGCTAGAAAATCTGATAGTTCTTCTTCTCTTGAATATTAACAATCAGTATACTATATACTCTATAGGTAAATGTGTACCATACCAAAAAGATGATTAAAATACTAGTAACTTTCCCTGTGTCTCTTCCCTCCACCTCTCCCTCCCCTGTGTCTCTTCCCCCCTCCCCTGTGTCTTTCTCTCCCCTTCCTCTCCTGTGTCTCTTTCTCCCTCTCCCCTGTGTCTCTTCACCCTCTCCCTCCCCTATATCTCTTCCCCCTCCCATGTATCTCTTTCTTGCCTCCACTGTATCTCTTTCCCCATGTCTCTTCCCCACCGTGTCTCTCCCCACCTCTCCTGTGTCTGCCCATCCCTCCTCTATCCCCTGTGTCTCTCCTTATCTCCCCTGTGTCTTTTCCCCCAAATCTGTTTCTTTCCCCCTCTCCTGCTTCTCTTTCCCACCTCTCCCTCCCCTTAGTCTCTTTCTTCCCTCCTCCCTCCTCTGTGTCTTTTCCTTACCTCCCCCTCTTTCTTCCCCCTCCCCTGGGCCTTGTGTATGACTGTTTACATCTGATTTACTCAGGCAATTAAAGTGTGTTTATTTTTGGTGTGCAGTGATTTGGTACAGCTGAAAGGGGAGTGTTTCTGCCTGGGTTAAACTTGCATATACGTTTGGGTCTTGTGTGTGACTGTTTGCAGGAGGGAGTTCTAAGAAAAGTGTCAAATTCTAGTATTTTTTCCCATTGATTTTTTTGTCATTTGTAATTATGAGTCAGTTTATTGGCAACCTCACTCAGTATACATCCTGCCACATGTATGAACTACTGGGACAACTGATCCAGATTCCATACCTCTGTGGCAGGTGTGAGCATGTTGCCTCTCTGGAAGCTCAAATTGGAGAACTGGAGAGGAGAATTGCAGCACTTGGTGTTATTGCTCCACTGGAAATGCAGCTTGTGCTCACTAAGCACAGTTTAGATGGGCCTATCACGGAGGGTGGAGCTGGGGCTAATGAGGATGTCCAGGGAGGTAGCTGGGTTACAGTTACAAAGGGAAAGCAGGGGGGATCAGGAGGAGGCAGGCCAATACTGAGACGGCAAGCACCAACAGATTTGCCAGATTGAGTGAAACTGTCCATTCAGGAATGGTAATGCCAGTGACAGGCACTTCAGAACTACAGCCTCATAACATAAGGTGTATG
Source organism: Discoglossus pictus (assembly GCA_027410445.1). Taxonomy (NCBI): domain Eukaryota; kingdom Metazoa; phylum Chordata; class Amphibia; order Anura; family Alytidae; genus Discoglossus; species Discoglossus pictus. Next base: position 62,656,115 of record CM050166.1, read on the forward strand.
CTTGCTAATACACCAATAGTCATTACTGAAACATGGTAGGATGACTCTCATGACTGGACTGTTAATCTGGATGGTTATAATCTATTTAGGAAAGATTGGGGCAATGGTAAAAGGGGAGGAGGGATTTGTCTGTATGTTAAGCTGAATTTAAGGCTATAGTCAGAGAAAATATTTATGGTGCAACTAGTGATGATATTGAATGTTTGTGGGTAGAGTTACTGTATATAGCGGAGCAGCATCCGAAATAATATTAGTAGGAGTATGCTATAAACTCTCAAATATAATTGAAAGTGAGGAAATGCTATTATTGTTACAGATTGGAAATGCAGCTAAGCATGGGCAAGTTCTAATAATGGGAGATTTTAATTACCCTGAAATAAACTGCATAAATGAGACCAGCAGTTCAACTAAGGGGAGCAGGTTCTTGAGTACACTCAGGGATCATTATCTGGCCCAGGTTATACAAGAGTCTACTAAAAATGAAGCTATCTTAGATGTAGTCATCACAAATAATATTGATATTATATCAAATGTGGAAATAGGGCAACCTTTGGGAAACAGTGATCGCAACACAGTCTCATTTGAGATTAAATAATAAAAAAAAAAAACTGTAAGTGGCTAAAAAAACCTCTTTATTTTAAAATGGCAGATTTTAACGGGCTAAGGGCAGCAATACAAAGTATAGACTGGGACAAAGAACTGGCAGGTAAAAATATTGAACATAAATGGACAACATTTAAATCCTTACTAAATATACATTATCATCGGCATATACCATGTGGGAATAAAAGTAAAATTAGTAAATTACATCTTGTATCTTTAGAGACGACTGCTGTGACTCCCGTGGGTCAAGTGAGGTGTTTTGGTGCCCAGCTGGAGAGTAACCTTGTTCATCTTAGTCCTGGCGGGAAGAGAAGAGTAAATGCTGGTGATTCGGACAACGTGTCCTGTGACAATGGCACAGACCACACTCCGGGGGCTTCTGCAGGAGAGACTCCTGATGCCGATATAACGGATATAAAGTAGAAGAAGGGAGTGGATGCCAACTCACTACGGAGATACAAGGGTAGTTTCTGTTATATGCCGGCCACCCTAAAACAGCATGTTTTTCCCTGGAGATCGATTTCAATGCAGACAAGCATTGTTTATAAAATATCTCTTATAAAGAGCATGCTTGAGAGCAGTTAATGGATATATCAAGCTGACTGTCTTTGAAAGCTGGCAAATATATAGTAGCTAAAAGCTACATTTTCTTAAGTTATCCAGCCTGATCTTATAACTGTAACTTTTCTGAACAGTAAAATGTTTATGTGTGCATAAAGGCAACACACTTGTCAACTATTTTTGGTTTGTTTTTTGAACGGACATGTACATTCTGAAAAAAACTATCTTGCTGATTTCCTTAATTGAGACATACAGCCTCATTAAATGACTCCTCGTTCCCTCGGCCCTCGGTAAACAGAGCCCCATGAGCCTTTGATTAACCCTATAACTCATGGGGCTCTATACAGAGCCCCATGAGCCCGTAATTAACCCAGCCCCTAAATAAAGCCTATTAGTCTCATAAGGGTCTATATAGACCCATATAGGACACTAATGAACCCCTATAATAACACCATAAGTGCCATGATGGTTCTCCAAGACCCTCATGACACAAAGTCTAAGCACTACACTACACTATTAACCCTAACTATACCCCATTCAACCCTTAAACCTAATTATATCCCGTTAACCCTAACTGGACCCAATAACCCTAACTGGGCCTATCTGGACCCAATAACCCTAACTGGGCCTATCTAACCCTAACTGGACCCAATATCCCTAACTGGGCCTATCTGGACCCAAACTGGACACAATAACCCTAACTGGGCATGTCTGGACCCAATAACCCTAACTGGGCCTATCTGATCCTAACTGGGCCTATCTAACCCTAACTCGGCCTATTTAACCCCCATCTGGACCTATTTAACCCCATCTAGTCCTATGTAAGCCTATCCAGTCCTGTTACACCTTAACTGGGTCTATTTAACCCTGAATGTACTCAGTAAACCCTATCCTACCCTACACTATTAACCCCCCCTCTACCCTGTTAAACCATACACTACCTACCAACCACACTAATAAAATCCCTATTACCCCACTAATTAAAAAAAAGAAAACCCATCTAATTACAGAAAATAAAACCTAGAATTACAGAAAATAAAAAAGTACATTACACAAAATAAAAAAGTACATTAACAAAATAAAGAAACCTACATTACCAAAATTAAACAAAAAAGCTAAGTTACCAAATTTAACAAAAAAAAGGTAAGTTACACAAAAAAAGGAACTAGGCACCTGAAAAGAAAATACATGTATAAAAAACACATAACATTACAATACAGCAATCAATACATTTAATACAGATGCAATACATGAGTGAATACAATATAGTTCAGATATGCCCCTAATTACATATTATTAACCCCCTTTCTACAATCCATTAACCCTATCTACAATATATTAACCATATCTACAATACATTATCCCTATCTACAATAAACATTAACCCCTAAATACAATACATTAACCCCCTAACTAAAATCAATATAGCCCCTACCTACAATACATTACAAAAACCTTAACTATAACCTAAAATAGAATAATAAAGCCCACTTACCGTGCCAGATATCCCTTCAGCAGATTAGCCATCCCTAGGATAAAAACATAACATTAGTACCAAATGAAACACATCACAAACTTCAAAACATTCTAAATATTAAACTTAACTTTTTAGGATGTCCCTGTACTTCTTCTGGTCTTCTCCGGCTGGGCCACTGGAAAAAAACATAAACCTCACATTAATACACAAATAAAAACAGCATAATACACTAATAGGTATTTCATTAGGGTGGTTAGGTAGGTAGTGTAGGGTTTAACAGGGTAGAGGAGGGTTAATAACGTAGGGTATGAATAGGGTTTACTGGGTACATTTGGGCTTTAATAGGTCCAGTTAAGGTTAAATATGACCTGATAGGCTTACATAGGACTAGATGGAGTTAAATAGGTCCAGATGAGGTTAAATAGGCACAGTTAGGATTAGATAGGACAAAACAGTGGGTAGTGGTGGCTCAGGTATACTGCTAAAGTACCAAATGCAATTATAAGAGTAGGGTGCTCCTAAGGATAAATAATGAATACATACAGGGGGGAGAAAAAAGATCCTATTATAGGGCACACCTACTAATCCAAATCTAAGAAACAAGAGAGTAAACTAAATAATAAAACTTAACATTTAATGGTATTTAAAATCCTTATTAAAATATATGCACATAGGTAGCAGAGAGGTAGTAATGTTCTAATTGGCAGTATGGGTATATATGTATTTCTGAAGGGGCCAGCTTGTATGCAAGCTATATTCAATATAAAGTGCTAGTGTAAATCACAGATAAAGTGATAGTCGTGCAAAAAAGGTGCAAAATATAAAGTGCCAAGTGCTAATAGTATATAAGGTACACAGCTATTAGTGTGCACCAAAGTAAGTGATTAATATATAAATATTGTAAATATAGCAAGCTATATGGGTTGGAACATGAGGTAGTCCAGCTTCAATGCTGGAATTGAATAGCAACCACTATACCCTATATAGGGGGAGAAATGCCCCGAGAATAACACAAGTCTCTAAGCTGGACCCTAAATAAATATGAATTCCTGTCCTAGAGTGACAGTGTGTGTAGCTTGCTATATTTACAATATTTATATATTAATCACTTACTTTGGTGCACACTAATAGCTGTGTACCTTATATACTATTAGCACTTGGCACTTTATATTTTGCACCTTTTTTGCACGACTATCACTTTATCTGTGATTTACACTAGCACTTTATATTGAATATAGCTTGCATACAAGCTGGCCCCTTCAGAAATACATATATACCCATACTGCCAATTAGAACATTACTACCTCTCTGCTACCTATGTGCATATATTTTAATAAGGATTTTAAATACCATTAAATGTTAAGTTTTATTATTTAGTTTACTCTCTTGTTTCTTAGATTTGGATTAGTAGGTGTGCCCTATAATAGGATCTTTTTTCTCCCCCCTGTATGTATAGGATTAGATAGGCCCAGTTAGGGTAATTGGGTCCAGATAGGCCCAGTTGGGGTTATTGGGTCCAGTTAGGGTTAGATAAGCCCAGTTAGGGTTATTGGGCCCAGATATGTCCGGTTAGGGTTAACGGGGTATAGTTATGGTTAATGGGTAAATTGGGTATAGTTAGGGTTAATAGTTTAGTGCTTAGACTTTGTGCAAGGAGGGTCCCTGAGGTACTAATGATGTTATTATAGGTGTTAATTAGTGTCCTACATGGGTCTATATAGACCCCTATTGGCCTAATGGGGTTAATTAGTGTCCCACAAGGGTCTGTATAGACCCTTATTAGACTAATAGGCTTAATTAGGGTCTCATAGGGCTCTGTATAAAGCCCCATGAGTTATAGGGTATTTCAAGGGCTTATGGGACTGTGTATAGAGCCCCATGAGTTATAGGGTTAATGAAGGGCTCGTGGGGCTCTGTATAGAGTCCCATGAGTAATTGGCTTAAATAAGGGCTCATGGGAGATATAGGGTTAATCAAGGCTTCATGGGGCTCTGTATAAAGCCCCATGAGTGATGGGGTTGATTTTATGTGCCTAGGGGTGTTCTTATAGTACCCCAGCAGCAGGGGTTAATATTTTTTCTAGCACAGGTCCTTTCAGGACCTTTACGGTCCCTTAAAGACCTGTGAGGCGGGAAATTTAAAATCTAAAATGCACAGGGTGTCACGATTGATGCCGATCGGGGACCACCGCTGCAAGGGGTTAATGTTGGGACACTTAGGGGGCCCCGATGGGGACCTCCAGCATAGAGGGGGGTTAATGTTAGATGCCGCAGGGATACTTACAGTAACGCCGTGGCCGGGATAGGTTAGTAGTGTGCCGCGGGCCTCTTAAGGACCCGCGGCGGGGAATTTGAATATTTTTAATGCAGCGGGGTCCTGATCTATGCTGATAGGGGATCCCCGCTTCAAGGGTGAATATGGGGACACTTCAGGGACCTCCAGCATAGAGGGGGTTAATGTTAGGTGCCACGGGGGTAATTTCAGTACCCCCATGGCCGAGATTGGTTAATAGGACCAGCGGCGGGAATTTTGAATATTTGAAATGTAGCGGGTGTCACGATCCATGCCCATCGGGGGGTCCCCGCGCCAAAGGGGTTATTGTGGGGACACTTTGGGGGTCCAGATGGGGACCCCCAGCATAGGTGGGTTCATTTTAGTTGCCGGGAGGGGTACTTAGAGTAGCCCCATGGCAGGGCTTATGTTTAGAACTGCCGCGGAGGTCCCAATTAGGCCTCCCGCAGCAAGTGATGAGGTGTGAAACCTGCAAGATCTAATTTAATGAGGCTGTTAGTCTCTTTCCTTAAGAACTTTTACTCAGTCATCTTAAACCAAGAGTCTCCCTTGGGTGGTAACTGAGCCCTTTTTTGGGGGATCTTGAACCAGACCCATATTGAGGCCTTCTTGAGACGTTACACATTTGGGGACATATAGTCTGCACTGGATGGCTTGTTTCTAAGGGTCATTTACTTGAGGGAAAAAAACATCTTTAAATAGGCGTTCAAGATTTCCACTATGTGCTTGACTCTAATTGCACATTCTATGAATGAGAATTTGGAGAGTTATGGATGTTATGTATAGAGGTGGGCTGTGGCAGACATTCACTCTGCATTTTCTCCACCGTCTATAGAGGAGGAGATTGGTGGAGAGGCTGTATGCTTTTTTTGTGTGTAACAGGACATTTATAACAAACGGAATTAAAATAGATTTGTCATTTATACTGGAAAGTTTGGGGCAAGCCACCAACTAGTTAATTGTAACAACAGAAGTATAAGAATAATCCAAGGTATTCATATCCTCCCTTTTTGATTGGTATATCGTCAGGATGAAAGGTAACACTCATTCCTCTAGAGGCAAAGCTGCCAAAAAAAACAATAAAGTCTTCAACAGATTTATTTTCGCTAGCAGATAAGTCGGGTAGTAAAGAGAAAATGAATACGTGTGCTTCCTGGCAGTCTTTTCTGGATTCCTCAATACTTTCAGAGGAAAAACAGAGGGGTGTGAGATGTGAAGAGGAGACTGTTAGGGAGGGTATTACAGATGAGATATTATCAGTTACCACCATGAAACTATTTGAAGAAATACTGTTTAAAGAATTTCAAAATTCTATAAAGAGGACCTGTCCCAAAAAATAGCCAGCAATACCAAAGAGATAGGTAGCCTATTAATTCGAACTTAAGAAATTTAACAGGCATAAGAAAAAATTAACTAAAGATAAGGAGGATTTAGAAACTGAAATTAAGGAGTTGAAAACGGAAATGCAAAAATTAAAAACTCAGAATTTAAGAACAGCTGAGCATGAAAAGAGATATAATATCAGAAGACTTATTAAATTATATAGAAACATTTTTCCTGAGTCTAGTTAACAATAAGAATTTTTCTGAACCTCTTATAGAGAAATACTATCATATACCCCGGCCTAAAATGCTAAGTGACGATAATCCAAGGAATGTTATAGTTAAGATCCATCATATGGCATACAGGGAAGCCTCCTTTAATAAAAATGCTTTGAGCTGCCTTATGTACATATTAAATTTTTCGTAGATCTTTCTGGAGATACATTAATACAAAGGAAAAATGTCTCCCAATTACTAAAATTTTAAGAGAAAAACAGATCCCTTACAAATGGGGCTTTCCCCTTAATTACATTTTACATTAAACAATCAGAGACATATAATTACCAATGTGGAAGAAGGAGAACGCTTGCTAAAATTGCGGAAACAAAATCTGAAAGAATAAGAAAACTTTTGAAAAATGTATGTATGTGTTTAAGAGGAGAAGGAGATCACACAGAAACATCTGGGAAATTAACTATTTATTGAGATTAAAAGAAATAACATTCGAGAAGAAAGAGGGGAAAGAGAAGAAGGAAAGGAAAGAGAATGGGAAGGGGAAAAAAGGGGAAGAAAGGGGCAACAACAAAGAGTAAGAATTGAGGGATGGAAAGAAAACAAAATAGGGAAAAAGTTAAATTAGCTAAATATATTCACAAAGAAAAAAAGATGATATCTTTTTTTGGTACAAAGTATAGGAAATAGTTAAGGCACTAAAAATGGAATTTTGTTTACTTACTTCAAAAGAGGTGGGGATTTATAATAATTTGCTTTTGAGAAGGAATAAATAAATCAAAAGGGAATTAAGAAGAACACTGAATAAAAGTGAAAAAATAAGCAAATAAGCTTAGACACAGAAAATTCACTCTATTATTTTAATGATGGGTTTATATGGTTTGTATATTATATATAACTAGCGAATTGCCCGTCAAAAAATGACGGCAATGAAATTGTAAGGTAGCTAATGCTGTTTAGTGTGTAATAATGAAATATATAATACATTAATAAATGAATATACTTTACCTATTTTAAAGCATTGTGTGGAAGAGCTGTGAATGTGTTTTGATGTTGCTGCAGCATTAGTGGTGTGGATCTGCTGTGTAAGCGTGCTGAATGTGTGCAGTGTAACACTGTGCGTGCGCGAGCCCAAACCGTTAGCGTAGTCGTGTACTTCCGCATTGGCGAGAAATGGCGAGTAATGTGTGTTATACGTTTGTATCGGAATATCCGTAGGTGTTTTGTGGTGTTTTGCGAGTTTCTTGTGGTGTTTTGCGAGTTTAGAGTGCTGTAGCCTCGTTTTCGTTTTGTTCGGCGGCCATTTTTTCTCTCGCTTCGTTTTTTTTTTAGTCTCTAAACTGTTTTATTTGAAGTAAAATCGAGGTGTAAGTTGTATTTTTGAGGTGCTGGGTGCTCCCTCTTGGTGTAGGTAAGTTTTTTATGTATGTGGTGTGTGTATGTATTGTGTTTGACATTTTGTAATGTTCGCGAGTTGCGTCCGAGTGTTGCGAGTCCGTAATGTGTGTGAACGTGTGTCGTATGTTGTTTGCGAGTGTCGTAATGTGTGTGTCGTACTGTTTGGGTTGCGACGTGAAGTTTGCGAGGGTCGCAGTTGCTGGCAAGGAGCGCCTTCGGCGCTCCATGCCAGCAACTGCGGCCCTCGTTTTGCGAGGTCCTCAGGTGCTGGCATGGAGCGCCTACGGCGCTCCATGCCAGCAACTGAGGCCCTCGCTTCGCGAGGGTCCTCAGTTGCTGGCATGGAGCGCCTTCGGCGCTCCATGGCAGCAACTGAGACCCTCGGGCAGTGCCCTCGCTTCGCGAGGGCACTGCCCGAGGGTCTCAGTTGCTGGCAAGGAGCGCCTTCGGCGCTCCTTGCAGCAACTGAGACCCTCGGGCAGTGCCCTCGCTTCGCGAGGGCCTCGGCTCGCTGTGCGAGCCGCGGCCCTCGCTACGCGAGGGCCGCGGCTCGCTACGCGAGTCGCGGCCCTCGCTTCGCGAGGGCCGCGGGCTCGCTACGCGAGCCCGCAGCGTTAGCAACAACTCGTACGCTCACAACTATATATGTGATAATTACATATTTTATTTTTTAGACATATTTAGTATAAACACTAAAAATCACTTTAGTTTAATAAAAGGGGGAAAAAAGGAAGAGAAAAGAAAAGATAAAAGAAGAATGGAGAAAAAAAAAGGAAAGAATTTTTATGTTGGAAGTTTTTTTTTTTTTTTTTTTTTTTATGCAACATCTGGTTCTAACCCCTTTGAGTAATTCTAAGAAAAAGAGATTTGATCTCCGTGATGTTTTCTGAGTGGTCGTATGTACTTCCTCCTTTTTCACATTTGATTGAGTTGAAGTGTATAAATCTTAAGAACGGGAAAGCTAAAGGAGAAAAGAGAATGGTGTTGAGAGAATAAGCAATTCAAAACTGCGGAAAGCTTTTTTATTTGATAAATAATAATATTTTATAAAGATAATTGATAATAAACCAAGAGTCTCCCTTGGGTGGTAACTGAGCCCTTTTTTGGGGGATGTTGAACCAGACCCATATTGAGGCCTTCTTGAGACGTTACACATTTGGGGACATATAGTCTGCACTGGATGGCTTGTTTCTAAGGGTCATTTACTTGAGGGAAAAAAACATCTTTAAATAGGCGTTCAAGATTTCCACTATGTGCTTGACTCTAATTGCACATTCTATGAATGAGAATTTGGAGAGTTATGGATGTTATGTATAGAGGTGGGCTGTGGCAGACATTCACTATGCATTTTCTCCACCGTCTATAGAGGAGGAGATTGGTGGAGAGGCTGTATGCTTTTTTTGTGTGTAACAGGACATTTATAACAAACAGAATTAAAATAGATTTGTCATTTATACTGGAAAGTTTGGGGCAAGCCACCAACTAGTTAATTGTAACAACAGAAGTATAGGAATAATCCAAGGTATTCATATCCTCCCTTTTTGATTGGTACATCGTCATAAATTAAAAATAAACATAAATTGAAATTGCCTTCGAGGAATATTATTAAAGTTTATATAATTTAAAAGAAGACCCCCTATTCAAAAATATCAGAGGCGGAAAGCCTGAGTCTTAATGCAGAGATTTCAGGGTAAGAAATCTCAGAAGTCATCTTAAAATTTAAATTTGGTTCATCCCCTGGACCCGATGGGTATATTAATCGATTTTATAGACTTCTTGCCTGCAATCTGACACTAATTTTTGAAATACGTTTTTAATGAAATTGAGTCAGGTGTATGTCCCTTCTGAAATGACAGAAGCCTTGATTGTAGTGATACCCAAACAGGAGTGAGATAGGCCAAAAGTCTTTACATTCTGGCCTATCTCTCTCTTGAATGTAGATTTGAAGATTTACTTAAAAAATGTGGCCAACCATCTTAACAATGTTATTGACAAATTGGTAACTAAAGAATAATCTGGTTTTATAGGTGGTAGACAGGGTGAAGCTAATACCAGCAGAATATTCAATTGAATTTCTTATGTAGACTTTTGCAGTATCCCCTCTCTGTTCCTACCTATGGATGCCGAGAAAGCCTTTGACCAAGTCGGATGGGACTTTATGGAGCAGGTTTTTTAGAAATACGGCCTGGGAGCCTTTGGCTCAAAGGCCATCAAGGCTTTGTATTCTTACCCATCCTCCTCGGTCATTTTTGCTGATGACACTAATTTGTGCAAGGTAATAAATCAGAAAATTATGTACTTTCCCTCCAAAGAGATTTGCATAAACTAGAGAAATGGGCAATTAAATGGCAGATAAGCTTTAATACGAATAAATGTAAGGTTATGCATCTGGGAAGGAAATATAGCCATGCAATTATTAAACTTAATGAATCAAATCTAGGGGTATCAGATATTGAAAGGGATTTGAGAGTGCTTGTGGACAACCACCTACATAACAGTTCTCAATGCCAGGCAGCATCTGCAAAGGCAAATACAATATTGGCATGTATTAAGAAGAGTATAGAAGACAGGGAAGTAAATATAATTCTGCCACTATACAAATCCCTAGTACGCCCTCATTTGGAATATGGAGTACAGTTTTGGGCACCACTTCATAAAAAGGACATTTTAGAACTGGAAAAAGAGCAGAGAAGGACAACAAAACTAATAAGGGGAATAAAGGGGCTAAGTTATGAAGAAAGACTAACCAAATTAAACTTATTTTCTCTAGAAAAAAGGCATCTAAGAGGGTATATGATTACACTATTTGTCAAGGGAGCTTTTTGTGCCAAGAGGTTTTCAACTGACAAGAGGACGTCCTTTGAGTTTAGAAGTAAAAAGATTCCACCTTAAAGAAAGAAAAGGGTTCTTCGCAGTAAGGGTAGTTAATCTGTGGAATTCTCTACCAAGGGATCAGGTGCCAGAGGATTCAATAGAAAACTTTAAAAAGGGATAGTATATATAGAGAGTATCGATCCAGGGAGGAATTGGATCGCTATTATTTGTGGTCAAAAAGGAATTTGTTTCCCCTTTTGAGACAATTGGCAAAGTTTCACTTGGTTTTGCCTCCTCTGGATCAATTAACAATTAATCTGCATATTGCAGATCAGAGGAGATCTTAAAAGCTTGAACTTGATGGGCTAAACATCTTTTTTCAGCCTCAATTACTATGTAACTATGTAACTATTTATATATATATATATATATATATATATATATACACACACACAAAATATACACACACACATATATATATATATATATATATATATATAAATATATGCTCATATATATATATATATATATATATATATATATATATATATATATAATATATGCTTGAATACACCCCTCATATTTTTGTAAATATTTTATTATATCTTTCCATATGACAACACTGAAGAAATGACACTCTGCTACAATGTAAAGTAGTAAGTGTACAGCCTGTATAACAATGTAAATTTGCTGTCCACTCAAAATTACTCAACACTGTTGGCAACAAAAGTCAGTACACCCCTAAGTGGAAATGTCCAAATTGGGCCCAAAGTTTCAATATTTTGTGTTGCCACCATTATTTTCCAGTACTGCCTTAACCCTCATGGGCATGGAGTTCACCAGAGCTTCACAGGTTGCCACTGGAGTCCTCTTTCACTCCTCCATCATGACATCACGGAGCTGGTGGATGTTAGAGACCTTGCACTCCCCCACCTTCTGTTTGAGGATGCCCCACAGAGGCTCAATAGGGTTTGGGTCCTGAGACAAGCTTGGCCAGTCACCTTTACCTTAAGCTTCTTTAGCAAGGCAGTGGTTGTCTTGGAGGTGTGTTTGGGGTCATTATCCTATTTGATAACGTGTGCTAAGGGGGCCAGAGGGGGCCTAAGGTGGACCATGGTCACCTGGTCTGGGGTAGGATGGGGTGTGGGGGGCTCACTACACTACAGAAAATAAAAGTGTAAATAGTAAAGAAATATAGATTTATTTTTAAACAGCACTGGCCTGCCCCTAAGAAGGTGGTAGCTCTGCCGCTGGGCTCCAGTATTTACAATTTGGCCAATTTAATAGGGTCCTTGATGTTGGATAACTTTCTTTAAATAAATTAAATAAGTAAAAAAAAATGTGTTCACTGAGGTCCCCTTTCTCTAATATTAGATTTTTGTCTGAATAATCAGTGTGACAATATGAAATACAGGCAAAATCAGGAATGGGGCAAATACTTTTTTACAACACTGTACAACACATTGGAAATGAAAAAACTAAAAATGTTTCTCCATCAATAGTAGGCTGTGTGTCTAAAACATGCAAAGCAGTGGATCTGGTATTGATACTGAGCAGGATTAACAAACTAAACATCTGGATGAAGAATGAATAAGTACGGCAGGCCGTGCAAAGCGATGATGTAAATCAGGATCTGACTTGTCCATCTTCCAGGAATGGAGAGTGACTAAGCAATAATATTTAATAATGTTTAACTAGTGCAGTGCTTTTACCTGGTCCTTTCTAGTGAAACATGATTGATGTTCATTGATACATATTTGTGCATATCAATATAGTATAAACCACAATAATTTACATTCACCTAAAATAGACATTATAGAGGAAAAATATATGCAATTCTGAGGGGAAAAAAAAAATTATAGTACAACAAAAAGTAAGGTCCTAAACTGAATAAATATATATATAGCTACCATATTAGATTATGGTTCGGATCATTGTCCATATAGTTTTAATGATAATTTCAGTCCACCACTGATCTGAATATATAGTGTAGTATACTAGAAATATGACTATATAGTATAGTACACTAGAAATATGTTCTGCTCTCTTTTACTTGATATCAGAGACAGGGAAAAGGAAGAACCATGTCTCTCATGCCTTTTCCATGTCTCTGATATCATGGACCGTGAAAGAGAGATGGGTCCACCATTTTCTTTGTTCTACTGGCTGCACAGGACTGAACATTGTTTACTTTTTTAGTAAATCTATTTATTATTTCCTTGAATGTTAAATATCTGAAAGATAGCATTTTATTCTAATTACAGCATGGTATTAAAAAATTAAATTAAGAAATGATTATCATTCATGTCAGTCCATGAAATACAATAAAATAGCAAATTAAGTTTTTTTTAATAAAAATATTCATGTATTGCATATTTTATTATTCTTTACATAACCATTGAGGCTTTGCTTATTTTCTTTATTCTTTACTTCACCATTTTTTAAACACTTTGTACTCATAATAGAAGCACTGTGTTATTAGACTATTCTGAAGTGTATGCATCAAAGAGAATGAGAGTGAATTTTACAATATACCTCATTTTACTGTATTGAACATCACATATAATAGTTGTGGTAATTGCGAGTTGTCGTCACGCAATGTTAAAATATACTGGCTTGCGCATGAGCAGTGAGCGGCAAAGGCGATCATCGCGAGGGCCGAAAGTTACAGGATTGACGGGGGCTGCAATGAGCACCAAAGGCGCTCATTGCGAGGCCTGCAAGATTTAGAAAAAGTCTTGCAATGAGCAGCGAAGCCGCTCATTGCGAGGCCCGCGATGAGCTGCGAAGGCCGTAGGCCTTTGGCGCTCATCGCGAGGCTCGCAAGACTTAGAAAAAGACTTGCAATAAGCGCCGAAGTCGCTAATTTCAAGGCCTGCAATGAGGGCCAAAGGCTGTAGGCCTTCAGCTCTCATCGCGAGGCCCGCAAGACTTGGAAAATGGCTCGCAATGAGCGCAATGAACCCTTTTGATTTTAACATGATTTCTACATATATATATATACTAGCAACTTGCCCGTCAAAAAATTACGGTCAATAAAATTTTAAAGCTGGAAATGCTGTTTGTGACACAATGTGATTCTCTAACACTCTGAATCTTTTTCTTATCTACAAAGAAGTACAAAAATGTATATTTTTATTTTTTTGTTCTGTTAAACCATATCAAACTTTTTAATTGGCATGTATCGAATAATAATATAACAATCCATCACATTTCTCAGAATACTTTTTGTGAACCATTACATGAAGGTTTCTAATGTGCAACTTATAACAATTGGGTAACAATTTTTTTTTTAACAATACTAACATGAAATCGTTGAACTTTTTCTAAATGAGTCTCTTCAACCATGACAGAATGCTTATTAACATACAACTTGTATTTAAACTCCAGGTAAAGCAGATAGGTATTGAATCCAGCGGAAGGCAAACAGTAAAAAACCCCATTGCAACTTAGCCTATTGTCTCAAAAGGGGAAAAAAATGTATTCCTTACTGACCACATTAAATGGCAATCGGATTACTCCCTGGATGAATATTTTCTATTTAATTATACATTGAATTTTGTTTAACAAATGTTTCTGCTGCAAATGACATAAATCTTTTTTAACATTCAATAAATTCATTTTTCAAACTTTTTAACATACAATGATAACAATGCAAACATTAACATCAGATAATAACATTTAACCTTAATTTATTTTAAACTATAGTGATCTTGAATATTAATCCAGAGGAAGTCAAATGTCAAAAGATTTAATTTAAACTTTGTAAATTTGTTGAAAGTGTTGTCAAAAAATAATTCCTTCCTGACTCCATTAACTGGCAATCAGATTCGTACCTGGATCAATAATCTATATATCATTCAACATTTTAATGTTTCCACAAATGATGATGCTGCTACTAACATTATACCTTAATTACATTGGGCCTCATTCTATTATCGGCCGTAAAACGGCCGCAAGGCTGCGATTCCTTGCGGGGGTTCCGTAATCTTGCAATTCAAATATACGGCCCCGCAAGGATCTCCCCTTACGGCCGGCCGTATATCTTGCAACCGGCCGTAAGCTCTGAAAACTTTAAATGCAAAAATAAATTCAAGACGGCACTGTACAGCTCTGTAAATGCTAGGGATCATATTGGGGGACATGAGGATTAATAGCAACCCCCTCTCAAGCTTGCACATCAGCCCAAATCCGAGTTTACATTAACTGTTTATTTTCCGGCCGCAGCGTGGGCGGGTCTGAGGTGCTCCAAGCCCTCGGGACTTTTTACATGGATTTTTGACATAAATAAAAAAAATATTTTTTTACGGATTTGAGTGTAGGGGAATGTTGTGCTATTTTTGCTAACACCTACAATCACTTTATAGTCTCCTCGGAGTGCAGGGTGGCTTTATTTTGGCTTTATAATGTGCTTAATTGGTGCTAGAGGGACCTTTTTCCTGCAAGTAAGCTGCGGCTCGCTTTTAGCCTTGCAGAGTGGGTTCCCGGAGTAATAGAATAGCAACCGGGCTTTTCTTGCGGCCGAAACTCTTGCGGCCGTTTCAGATCAAAGGCTTTCCTCCGGCGCGAGCAGCCGCAAGGGATAGCAAGGCGCCGGCCGCAAGCCTGCCGGAATACCCGGCCGGAGAGGAATAGAATAGACGAATAGCTTGCGGCCGGTCCTTGCGGCCCCGCATCTCCTACGGCCGATAATAGAATGAGACCCATAGAATGCATCAACTTATCAGTCCTTTTCAAACAGAATTTTAAGCTTACAAACCTGAAAGAAACATAGCAAGCTAACTGTTTGGTGGGGCCAATCTTGGCTAAAGAGACTTCCAAGACATTCAATTTTTTTTTTTTTGGCTTGAAAGTGGTTTCCTTTCAAAGAGCACAGCAGACTTTTATTTGTGTCTATGGGATGTAACCCCCCTTTTTTTCCTTTCTTCCTTTTTTGTTTGTAATTACTGTATTTTTCTGAAGTTGTCGATTTATATTTGTAACTGAAATAGTGTTCCTCTAAGAAGAGGCCAAGTGACCTTCAATTTCTTCCTTCAAATGAAACCACTATTCGCTCTGATTACAAAACCTCGTAATACACAATATTTTTGGTAAAAATACGGCCATCGTGTAGTAGATCACCCTGACTTGGGTTGTCTTCAATTGAAACTTTAATGTCATCTGGATTTGTGCACCTTGAAAAAGCAACATAGAGTTGTCCATGTTCAAAAACAGGTTCTTGTAAAAAAATACCCACAGACTTAAAAGTTTGTCCTTGGGATTTATTGATGGTCATGGAAAATGCCATGATAACTGGAAATTGTCTCCTTTGAAGGACAAAAGGCAAACCACTCTCACTTGGAGCTAAATCAATTCTTGGTATAAAAACTTGTTCACCTTTATGGGTCCCAGTCATAATTTCTGCATGTATAAAATGATCTTTTAAATCGTGCACAATTAATTTGGTCCCATTACAAAGTACTTTTTTTTTATTCATATTTCTCAATAGCATGACAATTGCCCCTTTTTTCAATTGTAAAACATGTGGTGGCATTCCAGATGGGGTTTAAGAATTAATAAATTCTATACTAAAATTCGATTCACTGTCTTTATCATCAGCCAGAACTGAATCTGCACTGTAATAATTATTTTGTGGTGCATTGATGAATTTTAAAATGTAGTTTTTTAGATTCAAGGCATCTATACTTTTTTATGTTAATATCACTTTGTTTGCAATGTCTGAGTAATCGTCGTTATTCAGAGTGTTTGGAAAGATTGCTGATATGAGTGATTCCTTGCAAAACATTGTTGATGGAATTTCAATGGTATCATTGGGTAAATCATGTATTTGTGGATGTTTTCCTTCTCCAATTTGAATGAACCAATCATTGAATTCGTTTTGGCCTTCAAATCTCATATTTAATTCTAATTTGAGATGTGTAAATATTTTCCACAGTTTACTTGTCTTGATACATGTTTCAATGATATCAGTTCTATTTCCATGTGGCACAACAGGTAATGTTTGCCTAAAATATCCTCCTAACAACATCACCTTTCCACCAAATGGCAAATTATTATCCATCACTTATTTTAAGAATCTATCAATACATTGCAAAGCATGACATGACATCATTGTTGCCTCGTCTATGATAATGCATTTACTTTTTTTAAATGTTTTGCTTGTAAAGAATTAATTCAAATATCTGACACTGATGTTTCTAAAATGGGAACTGGCAGTTTAAATCCACTATGCAAAGTTCTACCACCTTCTAACAAAAGTGCTGCAATTCCAGTTGTTGCAAATGGCATTGCTATCTGACCCTGTGCTCGAATGTAACTCATCAAACAATTGTACGTTTTTCCTGATCCACCAGGTCCATCTAGATAGAAATACCGGTCTTTGACTATTTTATCATCTGTAGCAACAGTAATGACTGAATCCACTCTCTCTGCAGTATTCAACTTATCTTTTTAATGCAGGATTAAAAGTATGTGAGCATGTGGCAGTCCTCCTTTTTGAAATTCAATGGTATAAACAAAAGCCACACATTTTCCAAATAACTGTGCTTTAGTTATATCATGTATTAATGAATTGAGTTTGATTTTGAATACTCTTGCCACTAAATCTGGTCGTTCAGAAGTAGTTTGTCCCAGATTCTAATTTTCCTTGATCTCTGGCCATTGTGGATTACATGTGAATGTAATGAATAAATCAAATTATATCTTTCTCGCATTTTGCGAGGAGATCCTTGGAAAGTGGATGGCAAAACGATTGCTCTTCCAGCTGGAATGTCTCTGTTGGTAGCCAATTCAGCAACATAATCCATCAATCCACAATACTGTTCTACTCGAAGCATATTTTGTTGAAATTTTATGAAATTTAGATTATTTGCTTCAACTTGTAGATAGGAATCAATAATCCATTGTTGTGTGAGTTTGCCTCCACATAAAATTGGATTAAAATAATCCAGAATAGCAGTTTGTGCCACTTTATATTCCAGCATAGAAATATGGCATCTAACACGAACTTTACTATTGGGATAACTTTGCAATTGTAATTTTGGTTCCCATCCAGGTTCACCATTTTGGAAAGAAAAAAGGTGGTTCACCATCTTTATTTTTAAAGACCATGGCAAACTCATTTACTGTTGGTAAATTATACTGCATTTGATCAGTGTTGTGATTTCTTTATAACCCCATATTTACTCTTGGCATTGCCAATTGATGTCTTTGAGCATGTTCCTGTTGTTCTTTTTCAACCTGTGCTAATTGTTTGTATGCTTGACTGTATGGGTTGTTGGCCATAATTTTATCCAGCTGTTCAAAGACTATGTGCAAACACTGTTTATTTTCTGGAAGCGTCATTCTTTGTTCAACAGCTTCCATTTTTTCTAAGACATCTAACTGTGCAAATTTCCTTTGCTCTCCTTCTTGTGGGTGCAAATGTGAAGTTTGGTGGTAAATTTGTCCTTCAACTCTATTACAGTAAGGACCATGTCCTGGGACATTTTCTGCTAATGTAGCACCAATTGAAGCAAATGAAATTGCATTGTTATAAGACCTTATGTGTTTTTAAAAATTGGTATAATTTGGAAATGTTGGATCGCTCATGTAAGTAATCTGGAAATGTACTGTATGTCTTTGTGGAAGTCTTACCTTTCCTTTCTGACAACAACTAATGAAGTCTTTGTCAGTTGGTCTTTCCTTGAGAAAATTATAGGCCCCACAAAACTGACAAACAACATTGAGTAATCCACAATAATGAGTGTCTACTGTTAGTGTTATGGGGGTCAATACAGACCCCATAAACCCTTTATTAACCCTGTCACTCATAAGGTTCAATACAGAGCCCCATAAGCCCTTCATTAACCCTGTCACTCATGGGGGTCAATATAGGCCCCATAATCCATTAATTAACCCTGTCGCTCATAGGGGTCAATACAGACCCCCATAAACCCTTAATTAACCCTGTCATTCATGAGGGTCTTATTATTGTTCTGGTTGCAAAGATACTGGAGTTGGTTGACAGTTCCTTCTATACTGGACCATAATTTATTTGAACAGTATAGTATGGCCTGCCCACCTTGAGTGACCCTACATGGTATAGCTCACAGATTCATTGAGGTGCACAAAGCCCCTTCACTACGACAAGATAGCAATCCAAAAGGGGAATTGCATATACAAGATAATACATTCTCTCTTCTCCATCAGACTCTACGCATGTCCCGAGGGCTTGGAGCACCTCAGACCCGCCCATGCTGCGGGCCGGAAAATAAACAGTTAATGAAATATCGGATTTGGGCTGATGTGCAAGCTTGACAGGGGGTTGCTATTAATCCTCATGTCCCACATTATGATCCCTAGCATTTACAGAGCTTTACAGTGCCGACTTGAATTTATATTTGCTTTTAAAGTTTTCTGAGCTTGCGGCCGGTTGCATGATAAGCGGCCGGCCGTAAGGGGTATATCCTTGCGGCGCCGTCTATTTGAATTGCAAGGTAAAGTTAGCCCCGCAAGGAATCGCAGCTTTGCAGCCGTTTTACGGCCAATAATAGAATGAGGCCCTAGATATTTATCCAAAATCCAATCAGGTGTCTTAATAACTTTCCTAAATGCAGCTGTGTAAAGATAGGCATTGTTTTCAAAATTAGATTGAAACTAGGAAAATAAATCACTAGGGTTTCTCAAGGTAGAAGGGGATCTCAATATTTAATCAAACAAAACTAATAGATAAGGATTTTTTTTTACTATTTAAGATAGCCCTGGACACATTAAAGAAGAAGACCATTCACACACATTACAGGACTGAAGGAATGAGGGACTGAGAGAGAAAGGAGAGAGAGAGGAGACTTTTAGGATTTTTATTTTTCCTATAAAAATTGACTTTGTGCCCACGTTAACCCCATGCTGGGGGTCCCCACACATTAACCCCAGTGCTGGGGGTCCCCATGTCCCGACATTAACCCTTGCAGTGTCCCCCAATGCATTTAAAAGGTGTCAAGTCCCTGACGCGGGTCCTTCAAGGGCCCCGCGGCACACAAACAGTTAAGGCCAGCAGCGGGGATACATGAAGTACTCCCACTGGCACCTAAAATTAACCCCCCAATGCTGGGGGTCCCCACATTAACCCCACAATAACCCTTGCAGTGGGGGTCCCCGATCGCACCCGATCAGGGACACCCACTGCAATCAAAAATTGAATTTCCCACCTTGTGGGTCCTTAAAGGACAGTAAAGGTTCTTAAAGGTCCCGCAATAAAAAAATTAATCCTATCACTCATGGGGCTCTATACAGAGTCCCATGAGCCCCTAAATAACTCTGTCACTCATGGGGACAATACAGATCCCATAATCCCTTAATTAACCCTGGAACTCATGGAGGTCAATACAGAAGCCCATAATCCCTTCATTAACCCTGTCACTCATGGGCATCAATACAGACCCCCATAATCCCTTCATTAACCCTGACACTCATGGGGGTCAATACAGACTCCCATAATCCATTAAATAACCCTGTCACTCATAGGAGTCAATACAGGCCCCCCTAAGCCCTTCATTAACCCTGTCACTCATGGGGGTCAATACAGACCCCCATAAACCCTTTATTAACCCTGTCGCTCATAAGGTTCAATACAGAGCCCCATAAGCCCTTCATTAACCCTGTCACTCATGGGGGTCAATATAGGCCCCATAATCCATTAATTAACCCTGTCGCTCATAGGGGTCAATACAGACCCCCATAAACCCTTAATTAACCCTATCATTCATGGGGGTCTTATTATTGTTCTGGTTGCAAAGATACTGGAGTTGGTTGACAGTTCCTTCTATACTGGACCATAATTTATTTGAACAGTATAGTATGGCCTGCCCACCTTGAGTGACCCTACATGGTATAGCTCACAGATTCATTGAGGTGCACAAAGCCCCTTCACTACGACAAGATAGCAATACAAAAGGGTAATTGCATATACAAGATAATACATTCTCTCTTCTCCATCAGACTCTACGCATGTCTCTATGAATTATGGGTAGTGCACTGCAGTGCCTCTAGTGGTAGGAATGAGTTGGGACAATGCAGTCAGATGCCCCAGCAGCTCTTCAAGTTTCTGCATGTTTGCTCTGCTGTGTGCCTCTCTTTTGCATAGCAGAGGCTTACCTAGAGGTTAGGATGCTGTCCCAAGAACTCAGTGGCTCCACCTTCAGGTACCTCATTATTTGACAGTCACTGTGTAAATTGGGAAGTAGAATTAAAGAGGGAAAGGAAATAGACAAACACTGTTTATTATAATGTAAAAAAAAAAGATTGAATATAATAACTTATAGAATAAAATATGTTTTTATGGATTCAGCTAATTTTGGAGGGCGATTTCCCAGTTGCCCCAATGCACCAGCTCCCCCTGTTTGTGATTATTGGCAAGTGTTGTTCTTCAAAACAGTATCCTTTAGTAACAGATGAATGAGTTACCATAGCCAACAAATACAAATTACACAAATCATTCCAGAAATGTAATATTCTTGAGACATTGTTAAATAGTTATCAATGGTTACCACCAGTTAGGTCATCCACACATGCCAGATAATGATTCAGGGAAAAGCTGCATTTAAATGTGTAATGTTTATGGATATTTGTACATAAAGACACTTTTAGTCTAAACATTAATAATGCAATTCAATCCATTAACAGAAAGTGTTCCTGATTAACAATACTTCAGTTCTTCCTGGAAGATTTGTTTGCTGCTGTGACTAACTACGTTGTTGGAAGGCTAAGGATGTCACTGCAATGATATCATGCGTATATGCCTGGCACGTGGCACTGGACACAGGACCCAGATAGGTTTCAGATAACAGCAAACAGCGTAAGTGGAGTAAATGTTTATTCAATCTAATTGCACGTTTTAATAGACCAGCAATTTATTATTTTTTTAACAACTCCCAGATCCAAGGGTGTAGGAGCCAAAGAAAATCTGCGTGGGACACTGCATATAGTGTAAAAATACCACCCAACTGCTTTTCTACACATAAACACAAACATTGAAAAATCGGGGGGTTGGCCCACTTGTCCTAAGAGCTGCTAAATAATGTATAAAATGGAGGATGAACTGTAATATGATTACTATGGTGTTAGCAGGGGGACTAATATCAATCTACTCCACACTTAAAATTGTAGGACAACAGACAGAAGCACCTAGCTAATTATCCTGTCCTGTATTGTGCAGGACACATAAAATAATTCAATTGTTGCGGTACTATAAAATACATGACTAAATAAGCAAGTTATCAATTTATTGTTATTAGCAAACAAAGTAAATCTAAAGCCAGAAATTTTACTTTGGAAAATACATATTAGTAGACCAAGATATTCTCTTTTTCAACCTATTAAACAGCCAAGAAGCACTTAATAAGAGCTCTGTTATAGTAAGTGTTGCTGAATGACATTGATCTGCTTCTGATCTGCAAAGGGCCATTGACGTCTCATACTTATAGTCAAGGAACTTGACTAATGGACAAAAGTCTGCATTTATTTATTTAGTTTTTACTTTTCTTTTTTAACGTAATTATTTTGCTTATTATCTAGTGTGGTTCATCGAAAGACCTTAGTGTAAATATAGGACTACAACTTATTAGTTGTTTTTTCTGTTTTTCTTTTTATTATACATTTTTTTTTCTTTAAAAAATGTACAGCCAAGTTGAATAAACAAACACATTCTTATCCTACAAATACAAAAATACAAAAAAATATTTTAAACAATTAATCACTTTATAATTTCAATTTAAGAGTATGAAATACAGATTTAATTATTGAATACTGAAAGATCAATTTCTTCCTTATAAATACTGACTGACATTCATTATCATAGAAGATCTTAAACCATCAAAATTTGCAATATCGCGATAGATGTGGAAAGTGTGTGGAGAAAGGGGGAAGGAAGAAGGAAAGGAGGAGGGAGAGAGAGAAAAAGAAAAAAAAAAGGGGGGGGGGGGACAAATATTATTATAATCATGAAGTCAGTGTTTAGTTTGATGAAAATTAAAGTTATCTTATCCATCAGCCGAATGCACTTAGGCTTGAATGGTCAATATTTTCAAATGTGATTATTTGTTCATAATAATTATACCATTTTGATTTAAATGCTTTCATCCTTTTTTCTAAATTACTGATCCTGTCATACTGATCAAGGATCATCTGCTTCAAAATAATTTGTTTTAGTTCTAAAATTGGATAGGCTCTCATATTTATCCAATTTCTCATAGTACGTTTTTTGGCCAGGAAAATAATAATTTCCCAAAATCTCCATTCTTTTAAAATGTTGTAATTAATGTCTCCAAAAAAGACTGTCTCTGCAATTGATAGGATAGCTATGCTTAACTTGTTTTTTAGCCAATCTTGAACCTTCCTCCAAAATCTATATATTTTTTTACATTGCCCAAATAGGTAATTTGGATCTTGCATTTTACATTTTATACATTCATTCTCTTTTATTTTGCCTATCCTCCACAAAATTTTAGGAAGGTAGTAACTTTGATGTATAATTTTAAGTTGTTGTTTATGAAAATCAGCAGATGGGATATATTTCCTTAAACTTTCGATACTTTTAAATATTTCTTCATCTTTATCAATATCTGGAAATAATTTATTCAGTTTGCGAACTATTTCTACTTGTTTTTTTTATTTTATTATTATTAATATCAAAAATACACAATTACAATATAAATATAAAACACAGAATACACACAAAAAAAGAAAAATAGACAAGACAAACATTTACAATACATATTGTGAACTGTAACAGAAATGATAATTTCAGAGACCTAAGTCCCAGAAATATTAAAACTTAGATCATAACCGAGAAAGATCTTTGTTTTGATCCCAAATTTTCCATTTGTGAAGTTTTACTTTTATAAGACCTTGCTCTTGAAGAGATTTTTCAAAATTTCTGTTTCTATCTACCATATTTGTGATTTCACCCAAAGAGGGAACGGAGGACTGACCCCATCTCCTTGCTATCAACAATTTAGATGCCATGAATATCTGAAGTAGAAACGCAACTACGTCCAGAGCAAACTGATTAGAAAAAATGTGAAATAAAACATTTTCTACAGAAAAGGGAATGGTAATACCCAAAATATTCCTAATGTGCCCAAAACAAATTTCCCAAAATTGTTGAATTATAGGACAACTCCACCATATATGGGCATGTGAACCCACCAAACCACAATTCCTCCAACAGAACTTCATATTATCTTTTTTAGTAATCTGGGCCATTTTTGTTGGAACATAATACCATTGAGTACTTAAGTTAAAGTGAATAAATTGTAACGAAAAATGGAATTATTAAATGGCTGAAGTGGATATTATTTAAGCTATTATTATGAACCATATCTAGTCACAATAGGTTATGATACAATCTGAAAGATATATGTCTTACACACCCAAAATATATATAATACAATGGAGAGGTATAGAACTGTCCATATACATACAAGAATACTATTGTATATGCATTAATTCAAATAATATCCTATTGGATGTCGTGATAGTTGTAATAGTTTCCCTCATATGTTAAATGAATTTGCTTAATCCTTGGGAAGCTATAACCAATTTTAATAGCTAAAACCAATTGTTGTATGGAACAACAAAAAAAGAGAAAAAGATAAGTGCAAGTACTATAAGGTTGGGAACAATAAAAAAGAAAAAAGAAATCAAACAATATATATATATTGTATTATTTGTCAATATATTGGAGGGGGTGAAAAAACTTGTTGTTTAGATCAAGAAATTGAATTTCCCACCTTGCGGGTCCTTAAAGGACAGTAAAGGTTCTTAAAGGTCCCGCAATAAAAAAATTAATCCTATCACTCATGGGGCTCTATACAGAGTCCCATGAGCCCCTAAATAACTCTGTCACTCATGGGGACAATACAGATCCCATAATCCCTTAATTAACCCTGGAACTCATGGAGGTCAATACAGAAGCCCATAATCCCTTCATTAACCCTGTCACTCATGGGCATCAATACAGACCCCCATAATCCCTTCATTAACCCTGACACTCATGGGGGTCAATACAGACTCCCATAATCCATTAAATAACCCTGTCACTCATAGGAGTCAATACAGGCCCCCCTAAGCCCTTCATTAACCCTGTCACTCATGGGGGTCAATACAGACCCCCATAAACCCTTTATTAACCCTGTCGCTCATAAGGTTCAATACAGAGCCCCATAAGCCCTTCATTAACCCTGTCACTCATGGGGGTCAATATAGGCCCCATAGTCCATTAATTAACCCTGTCGCTCATAGGGGTCAATACAGACCCCCATAAACCCTTAATTAACCCTATCATTCATGGGGGTCTTATTATTGTTCTGGTTGCAAAGATACTGGAGTTGGTTGACAGTTCCTTCTATACTGGACCATAATTTATTTGAACAGTATAGTATGGCCTGCCCACCTTGAGTGACCCTACATGGTATAGCTCACAGATTCATTGAGGTGCACAAAGCCCCTTCACTACGACAAGATAGCAATACAAAAGGGTAATTGCATATACAAGATAATACATTCTCTCTTCTCCATCAGACTCTACGCATGTCTCTATGAATTATGGGTAGTGCACTGCAGTGCCTCTAGTGGTAGGAATGAGTTGGGACAATGCAGTCAGATGCCCCAGCAGCTCTTCAAGTTTCTGCATGTTTGCTCTGCTGTGTGCCTCTCTTTTGCATAGCAGAGGCTTACCTAGAGGTTAGGATGCTGTCCCAAGAACTCAGTGGCTCCACCTTCAGGTACCTCATTATTTGACAGTCACTGTGTAAATTGGGAAGTAGAATTAAAGAGGGAAAGGAAATAGACAAACACTGTTTATTATAATGTAAAAAAAAAAGATTGAATATAATAACTTATAGAATAAAATATGTTTTTATGGATTCAGCTAATTTTGGAGGGCGATTTCCCAGTTGCCCCAATGCACCAGCTCCCCCTGTTTGTGATTATTGGCAAGTGTTGTTCTTCAAAACAGTATCCTTTAGTAACAGATGAATGAGTTACCATAGCCAACAAATACAAATTACACAAATCATTCCAGAAATGTAATATTCTTGAGACATTGTTAAATAGTTATCAATGGTTACCACCAGTTAGGTCATCCACACATGCCGGATAATGATTCAGGGAAAAGCTGCATTTAAATGTGTAATGTTTATGGATATTTGTACATAAAGACACTTTTAGTCTAAACATTAATAATGCAATTCAATCCATTAACAGAAAGTGTTCCTGATTAACAATACTTCAGTTCTTCCTGGAAGATTTGTTTGCTGCTGTGACTAACTACGTTGTTGGAAGGCTAAGGATGTCACTGCAATGATATCATGCGTATATGCCTGGCACGTGGCACTGGACACAGGACCCAGATAGGTTTCAGATAACAGCAAACAGCGTAAGTGGAGTAAATGTTTATTCAATCTAATTGCACGTTTTAATAGACCAGCAATTTATTATTTTTTTAACAACTCCCAGATCCAAGGGTGTAGGAGCCAAAGAAAATCTGCGTGGGACACTGCATATAGTGTAAAAATACCACCCAACTGCTTTTCTACACATAAACACAAACATTGAAAAATCGGGGGGTTGGCCCACTTGTCCTAAGAGCTGCTAAATAATGTATAAAATGGAGGATGAACTGTAATATGATTACTATGGTGTTAGCAGGGGGACTAATATCAATCTACTCCACACTTAAAATTGTAGGACAACAGACAGAAGCACCTAGCTAATTATCCTGTCCTGTATTGTGCAGGACACATAAAATAATTCAATTGTTGCGGTACTATAAAATACATGACTAAATAAGCAAGTTATCAATTTATTGTTATTAGCAAACAAAGTAAATCTAAAGCCAGAAATTTTACTTTGGAAAATACATATTAGTAGACCAAGATATTCTCTTTTTCA
This sequence comes from Discoglossus pictus, assembly GCA_027410445.1. Taxonomy (NCBI): domain Eukaryota; kingdom Metazoa; phylum Chordata; class Amphibia; order Anura; family Alytidae; genus Discoglossus; species Discoglossus pictus. The sequence continues at coordinate 62,682,743 of CM050166.1, forward strand.
ACCTATTAAACAGCCAAGAAGCACTTAATAAGAGCTCTGTTATAGTAAGTGTTGCTGAATGACATTGATCTGCTTCTGATCTGCAAAGGGCCATTGACGTCTCATACTTATAGTCAAGGAACTTGACTAATGGACAAAAGTCTGCATTTATTTATTTAGTTTTTACTTTTCTTTTTTGACTTAAATATTTTGATTATTATCTAGTGTGGTTCATCAAAAGACCTTAGTGTAAATATAGGACTACAACTTAATAGTAGTTTTTTCTGTTTTTCTTTTTATTATACATGTTTTTTTCTTTAAAAAATGTACAGCCAATTTGAATTAACAAGCACATTCTTATCGTACAAATACAAAAATACAAAAAATTATTTTAAACAATTACGGTAATCACTTTATAATTTCAATTTAAGAGTATGAAATACAGATTTAATTATTGAATACTGAAAGATCAATTTCTTTCTTATAAATACTGACTGTCATCATCATAGAAGATCTTAAACCATCAAAATTTGCAATATCACGATAGATGTGGAAAGTGTGGGGAGAAAGGGGGAAGGAAGAAGGAAAGGAGGAGGGAGAGAGAGAAAAAGAAAAAAATGGGCAGGGAGGGACAAATATTATTATGATCATGAAGTCAATGTTTAGTTTGATGAAAATTAAAGTTATCTTATCCATCAGCCGAACGTACTTAGGCTTGAATGGTCAATATTTTCAAATGTGATTATTTTTTCATAATAATTATACCATTTTGATTTAAAATTACCTATCCTGTCATACTGATCAAGGATCATCTGCTTCAAAATAATTTGTTTTAGTTCTAAAATTGGATAAGCTCTCATATTCATCCAATTTCTCATAGTAAGTTTTTTGGCCAGGAAAATAATAATTTCCCCAAATCTCCATTCTTTTAAAATGTTGTGATTAATGTCTCCAAAAAAGACTGTTTGTGCATTTGATAGGATAACTATGCTTAACTTGTTTTTTAGCCAACCTTAAAACCTTACTCCAAAATCTATATATTTTTTTACATTGCCCAAATAGGTAATTTGGATCTCGCATTTTACATTTTATACATTCGTTCTCTTGTTGTTTATGAAAATCAGCAGATGGGATATATTTTGTTACTCTTTCTATACTTTTAAATATTTCTTCATCTTTATCAATATCTGGAAATAATTTATTCAGTTTGCAAACTATTTCTACTTGTATCTTTGGCCAATATTGATCTTGAAAAGTTTTATATATGTATCTCATAGTACATTTCCTTTTCAATAATGTTGAATCAATTTAGTAACTTTATCTCCTTCCCAAAAAATCTTTTTTCCTTACCAAGTTTGTTTATATAACTCTTCACTTGTGTGAATAAATACCACTGTTCTTTTTGTATATTGACTTCGCTACAATTTTTTCAAAGTTCTTAATGGCTTTTTGAATCTCAAGAAAGTATTCTATATTATCTATTTCCCTGTCATCCTTTCTATAAGGAATTGTATTCAGTTCCTGTAAAAATTCAGGATTATTTTTAAGTGGCATTTGGTATGTAATTTTAGATATACCAATAGATAAAGTGAACAGTTTATCTATACCAGTAGATATAGTGAACAGTGAACAGTTCTCCAGTTTGTTAGCATGGGATAAGTTAGCATGTCTTCCCTAATCTCCTGAGGGATTTCTGTCTTAAAATTGTGTAAAAGATATAACACTTTCTCATGGCTTTTCAATTAGCATTCCCAGTCAAAGTTTCTGAACTTTTTTCCTTTAATTAACCATCTTTTATAAAATAGACCAGTTAGCCCATTCTATATTCGGTAAGTTACTACCACCTCTACTGTTTTTCTGCCATAATATTTCAAGGCTGATTTATGCTCTTTTATGATTCCAAATCGATTTTTTAAATAGGTTGTGTATTTTTTGTATATCTTACTTTTTAATTAAAAATGGGAGATTCTTGACAAAAAATAGATTTCTTGGATATATTACCATTTTTATAACAGAAATTCTTCCCAAAATTGATAAAGGTTGATTCTTCCATAGTGCCAGCTCTCTCTCTATCCTGTTAAAACATTGTTTATAATTATATGATTACGTTTTATGAATAGTTGGTGCTAAGTGTATGCCAAGATATCTCATTGAATGTTTTTGAATTTTAAATGAAAACTCTGAGATGTCTTGTTCCTGATGAAAACAAAGTATTTCAGATTTTGCAGTGTTAAAACAATATCCTGAAAAGGAGGCGTATTCTTACAAAGACTTCATAATTTTAGATATACTATCTTTAATCTATCAATAAACAGCAATAGATCATCTGCATATAATGTGATCCTCAATTGTTTTTTTCCAGTACTAATACCTTTTAAAGTGTTTCTTATTTTATTTGCCAAAGGATCAATTGCAATATTGAAGAGCAAAGGGGACAAGGGACCCTGTCGTGTCCCCCTTTGCAGTTCAAATTCCTTGGATTTAGTATCATTAACCAGTAGTGCGACAGTAGGAGAGGAATATATTTATTATAATTTTTTGCCAAAAATATCCTTTAAAACCTATTTTAGATAAGGATGTCATTAAATGATCCCATTTAATATGATCAAATGCGTTTTCAGCATCTATACTCATTATTAATGCTGATGTATTTTTTAAATTTGCGTTCAATTGATATTCCTGAATTATTCACATTACCTTCCTGAAATTTGTGGTTACTGATCTACATTGTATAAATCCAGTTTGGTCCTCTCCTATAAGATCTTTAATGAGAAGTTGTAATTGATTTCAAGAAAATAGAAATATTGGCTTCAGTAAAAAAATAGAGATTTCTATATTGCCCAGTAAGTATTAATTTTAACAAAATAGGAGAAATCTGCTCTGACATAATTAAATAAAATTCACCAGGGTACCCATCTGGACCAGGTATTTTCCCTTGTTTTAGCCATTTAATAGTGTCCTGTATCTTCGCTGATTGTGTTCGGTTTATTTAAGTTTTCCAATTGAGTTATTGATTGTATTTCTACTTCCTTCCAGAATCTCTCCCTTTCATCATAGTCTATTTTCCCTTTAGTATAGACCCTGGAGAAATGCTCAAGAAAAGCATCCTTTATTTCATTAGCTTTGGTGATTATTCTTCCTTTTTCTTGTATATTAGATATGTAGTTAGAACCTTTTTCATTTTTCAGAAGGTTAGCAAGCATTTAAGATATTCTATTTTCACTTTTAAAAAACTTGCTATGTATATAATATTCAGACTTCTGAGCTTTAGCCATTAAATGATTGTCTTTATTTTCTTATGCCATTTTAAATGTATTTAAATTTTGTAAATTTGGTCGATCTCTATAAGAGATGTATGATTCAGTAAGCTTTCGGTTAAGATCTTTCATTTTTTTGGCATATAGTTTTTTGTATACAGTGATAATTAATAATATCCTATCTAAGTCGTAGCAGTCTCCCAAAATATATTAGTGAAGTTAAAGTGTGCTTTATTGTGATCATAATATTCTTTCCATTTATCCATGATATCAATCAAGAATTCTGGATCTTTAAGTAGTGCATTAGGAAATCTCCAATTTCTATTTTTATATTCATAATGTGAACGTTTAATATTAATTATTATCGGAACGTGGTCTGATAAGAGAATATTACCTATTTGTGGATTTCCTAGATTTTCTATTAATTTAGGTGAAATTAAAAAATAATCAATACATGATAAAGTTTGATGTGTTTTTGAGTAACAAGTGAACTCTTTATTCTGTGGATTAAAAAATGTACCAAAGGTCAATTAGATCTCATTTCATATTTCTCTGTAAATGTTATTTTCTCTCTTGTTGCTAGAATTCATTTTGTTTTCCTGGCTAGGACTTATAGCTATCTTAAGTCTTTATCTCCAAATGGAGCAATATTGAAATCTCCATTGTCACTTATTAGAGATATTTTTGTCGTTATTTCTTGCAAAAAAAAATTGTTTGATCTTTAATTGGGGCATATTAATTACAGAGTAAGAATTGATCTTGTTCTAGCCATATCCGTACTATAATATATCTTCCTTCTTTATGAAGATTAATGATTTTATATTTATAATTTAATCCGTTTTTAAAAAGAATGGCTACGCCTAATTTTCTTTCCTCATATTTAGTAAATATGACCTCTTGACTCCATTCCCTGGCCAATTTGTTTATGTTCTTTAATGTTCAGATGCATTTCTTGTAAAAGCAATATCTGCTCCTATCATTTTAAAAATGTTTTAGGTTGGCCTTCCTTTTTATAGTTGAGTTTATGCCCCCTACATTCCACAAAGTTATTTTAATATTTTGTGTTTTTTCAATAATTTTCTATTATCAATTCTATGTCTTACACTTATTCCTTCCCACGGTCTTCTCCTCCCAAGGAAATAAAAAATATATATATTCCCTCCCTTCCTCCTCCTTACACCCACACCCCTCCCCACCCATCCTCCATCCAATTCCAGGACAGATTTGCCCATTGTATCACCAAATTTATAGATATACACATTCTATCATATTGAGAACTTATTTGTCTAATCTTTCTTCTTTACCTACCTCTCCTAAGATCTAACATAGCTCTTACATTTTTTCAAAAAACAGTGGTCCTTTGTTGTGGTGAAGGGGCTTGTGTACTTCGATGAAGCTAAGAGCTATACCATGTACGGTCAGCCAAGATGGGCAGGTCATGGCAGAGACATCAGACAAATTGAGCTCCACTGGAGAAGGAACAGTCAGTTCTACATCCCAATCCCCCCCCCCCCAAAAAAAAGGCAGTGACAAAGAGTGCCCCAATTATTGAATAATTGCACTAATTTCACATACCAGCAAAGTAATGCTTAAGATTCTACAAGCTCTACTCCAACAATATATGGACCGCTCGACTCCAACAATATATGGACAAGGAACTACCAGATGTGCAAGCCGGGTTCCGCAAAGGAAGAGGCACAAGAGATCAAATTGCCAATATCAGCTGGATAATAGAGAAAGCAAGAGAGTTCCAAAAAAACATTTACTTCTGGTTCATAGACTATTCCAAAGCCTTTGACTGTGTGGATCCCAACAAAATGTGACATGTCCTTAAAGACATGGGAGTACCAGATAATCTCATCCTCATTCTAAAGAATCTGTATGTCGACCAAGAAGCCACGGTCAGAACTGAACATGGGACAACAAAATGGTTCAAGATCGGAAAAGGAGTGCGACAAGGTAGTATATTGTCATCTTATTTATTCAACTTATATGCAGAATACATCATGCGTAAGGCTGGACTGGATGAATCCAAAGCAAGAATCACTATTGCTGGAAGCAATATCAACAACCTCAGATATGCCAATGATACTACTCTGATGGCTGAAAGTGAGGAGGAACTAAAGGACTTATTGATGAGAGTAAAAGAACAGAGTGCAAAAGTTGGCCTGCTGCTCAACGTTAAAAAGACAAAGATCATGGCAAATGTCAATCTCTCTTCCTGGCAAATAGACCGGAAGAAGTGGAGGCAGTGACAGATGTTATTTTCCTTGGATCCAAGATCTCTGTAGATGGTGACTGTAGACATGAAATTAAAAGACGTTTGCTTCTGGGGAGGAAAGCTATGGCAAGCTTGGACAAGCTTGTAAAAAGTAAAGATATTAAACTATCAACAAAGGTCTGCTTTGTTCAAACTGTAGTTCAAAGGCAGGGATGGATAGATGAGGTCACTGAAGCAAGGAACATGAACTTGATGGAGCTCAGAGGGGCAGTGACTGAGAGATGCACCTGGCGTGCTGTGGTCCATAGAGTCACAGAGATCGGACGCGACTGAGCGACTAAACAACAACAAAGTCGTAATTTAGGTGGATAAGTAAAGCAACCCTCTCTTAAAAGTTGATTACAAGAGGTTGAGAATTATCTGCATTTGCGTGACACTTCTGCTCAATAGTTATTATATAATCTGAAGTTAGAACCTTTCATATGATAGGCTTTTTAATTTTCTAAGTTCTTGCATTATTTGTTGTTTTTCTTGGAAATTAAGAATTCTAATTATCACCGTTCTATTGAAGGGTGGGTCCTGTGCTAACCAATTTAAGTAGTTCAACTGATGCAAAATATTATACGTTTATTACTTTCAACAGATTCTGGTAAACCAACTACTCTGACGTTGTTCGGTCTACTTCTATTTTCCATATCTTCTAATTTAGACTGTAAATTGTCATTTTGATCCATTAAATATTTTATTTGTTCTTCTTGCTCTACCATCCTATCTTCTACATTAGATATTCTTTGTTCTGTTTGAGTTATTCTTTGACTCATTATTTTAAATTCTGTTGTACGATGATTTGAGCCAGTTTTTGATCTCTTATATTTTCAGCAGTCATATCTAGGGATAGATCCAACTGTCTTGTCTCTTTTAGCTCTTTCAATTCTTTATTATCTTTTTGGAGATTACCGTATATACTCGAGTATAAGCCGACCCGAGTATAAATCACTAATTTTTCTCAGTATTTTACCACAAAATACTGGGAAAAATGAGTGACTCGAGTATAAGATGAGGGTGGCAATTGTGCTGCCCCCTGTGTCCCTCTTGTGCCCTCTGTGTCCCCCTTTTGTGTGCCCTTTTCTTGTGCCCCCCTCTCTCTCCCCTGTGTCTCTTCCCCCCTCTCCCTCCCCTGTGTCTCTGCCCCCTCTCCCTTGCCTGTGTCTCTTCCCCCTCCCTTATCACCCTCCTCAACCCCCCTCCTCATCCCCCCTCCTCATCATCCCTCCTCAACCCCCTTCCTCATCCTCAACCCCCTTCCTCATTCTCAACCCCCTTCCTCATCCTCAACCCCCTCCTCAACCTCCCTCCTCAATCTCAACCCCCCTCCTCATCCCCTTCTCCTCAACCCCATCCTCAATCCAACCTCCTCATCCTCAACCCACCCTCCTCATCCTAAACCACCCTCCTCATCCTAAACCACCCTCCTCAGCCCCCTCCTCAACCCCCCGTCTCATCCTCAACCTCCCTCCTCAACCTCAACCTCCCTCCTCAACCTCAACCCCCCATCATCAACCCCCCATCCTCAATCCCCCCTCCTCAACCCCCCATCCTCAGTCCCCCCTCCTCAGTTCCCCCTTTTCAACCCCCCATCCTCAGCCCCCCCTCCTCAGTCCCCCTCCTCAACCTCAACCCCATCCTCATCCTAAACCCCCCTCCTCAACCTCCCTACTCAACCTCTCTCCTCAGCCCCCCTCCTCAACCCCTGCCCCCTCTTCAACCTCAGTCCCCCATCCTCAACCCCCATCCTCATCCTCAACCCCCCCATCCTAAACATCCCTCCTCAACCTCTCCCCTCAGCCCCCTCCTCAACCTCAGCCCCCCTCCTCAACCTCAGCACCCCCATCCTCAACCCCCCATCCACATGCCCCCAACCTCATCCTCAACCCCCCTATCCTAACCCCCCCATCATCATCCTAAACCCCCCCATCCTCTTCCTAAAACCCCCTCCTCACTTTACCCCTCCTCATCCTCAACCCCCCTCCTCATTCTAAACCCCCTCCTCAACCTCCCTCCTCAACCCCCTTCCTCAACCTCAGCCCCCCATCCTCAACCCCCATCCTCATCCTCAACCCCCCATCCTAACCCCCCATCCTCATCCTAAACCCCCCATCCTCATCCTAAAACCTCCTCCCCACTTTACCCTCCTCATCCTAACCCCCCCTCCTCACTTTACCCCTCTAAATACCTCCCCCTCTCCCTTTCCCCTCACTTACCTCCATCTGCTCCTCCGCTCCTCCACGATCTTTCCTGCATCTTGACCTGGCCAATTCTAATGACGTGGTCCGCATGTGACGTCACGTCATTAGCATATGCCGGGTCCCAACGGAGGAAGGAGCGTGGAGGAGCGGAGGAGCAGATGGAGGTAAGTGAGGGGAAAGGGAGGTATTTAGAGGGGTAAAGTGAGGAGGGGGGGTTTAGAATGAGGAGGGGGTAGGGAAAGAGACACGGGGGGTAGAGAGACACGGGGGGGCGTTAGAGAGACACGGGGGGTTAGAGAGACAAGGGGGGGTTAGAGAGACACAGGGGGGAGAGTGACTCAAGTATAAGCCGAGGGGGCCCTTTTCAGCCAAATTTTCGCAAATTCTATCCAGGCTATTTATTGATTGTCATATCGTTTCACCCTCTTTATAAGACTCTTTCTCTATTTTTCAAAAAAGTTGTACTCTCTTAGTCAGTTTTAGCACTTCAGAACAGTGTATCTTCACAATAAATTAACACATTGTTAACAGTTGACAATTTCTCTCACTACATCAAGATAGTTTAAGTGTATTACAATACAGGGTTTTGCTTATTCTATTCCTCCTCAATTTCTCTCTGAAAAAAATTAAAGATATATCGACAGCAAGAAAAAAAATTGGATACCAATTTATTTTTGCCAACTTAGAAAAAGATTTAGGATAAATTGTCTGAGGGTTTGTAATCATGAAATTGGTTTAAATGTCTTGCTACTGAGGTAATTGTCTTGTTTCTCTCCAAATCTTTTCCGCTGTTCCTTACGTTGCTTAGATGTTCCCCAAGTCTTCGACTCCGTTCTCTTTTCGTTTTACCTACATAACGCAGATGGCTTGAGTACCACAATTATATAATCCTTTAATTTTGCTTTATTTTCCTTTCCTACAATATTGATAGTTTACCTTGGTCATGTGTCCACAGAATTTACAATGGCCACAACCATGTGTGCCATCCGGTAGTAATCTCTTCTAGTGACTTCTTCTGTTTCAGAAAGTGGCTTTTAACCAGATGATCTTTCAGATTCATTGATCTTCTCCATCCCATCTGTATTTCATCATCAATGATCTGCTTCAACATTGCATCTGTTTTCAAAATCTTGACATGTTTGTTAAGTATGTTGTTTATTTCTTTCAATCCTCATTATAAGACCCAATCAATCTTATTGTGTCTTCATTCTTTTGTAATTTTTTAGGAACCAGTAAATCTTGCCTTGGCATGTGTAACGCCTTATGAAAGGCTTTCTTAACGAGTCCTTTTGAAAGTAGAGAGATCCGAGCAATTTCTCCTTATTCTCAAGAACTCTCCAATCAGAATTGCTTTGTTTGTGGGAGGGAAATGAGAGCTGGTCTGATGTAATATACTATTGGTTGCCGTCAATTTCCTAAATAGATCTGTTCTCAAATTTCCTTCTTCATCTTTCGAAATTGTTAAGTCCAGGAAGTTCACTGTTGTTAGATCAACGTTATATGTCAATTTGAGATTCAGTTCATTTGTATTCAGTTCATTTGTATTCAAAATGCCATCCCAAATGATAAATAGGTCATCGATATACCTCAGCCATATAATAATGTGATCAGTGAAGGGAGTATTCCTCTTATGGAACTTATATTACCTCTCCTACCACCCCAAATATAAGTTCGAATATGTGGGTGCTCAGGCCGACCCCATTGCTGTGATACGTTTCTGGAGATAAAAGAAGTCATTAAATACAAAATAATTGTGTTGTAGTATGAACTTTAGTAATGAAACCAAAAAGTGATTCCTGTCTGTATTAGATAAAGATTCCATCTGTAAAAAAATATTAATAGCATCACAGCCTGCTTTGTGATCAATTGATGTACTGTATGCAGACTCTCCACACCACAGGTAGCGAATAATGTGGTGGTGTTAAGGGTGATATCGTGCAATTTATTCAACACATCCATCGTGTCTCTCACATACGACGGCAGGCCCAGTACAATGAATCTTAGTTTGTTGTCCAAAAATTGGCCTGCTTTTTCCCTCTAATCTTCCATTTCCTGAAATAATCGGTCTCCCCGGTGGTTGTCTTTGTGCACTTTAGGCAACATATAGAATGTGGCAACTCTAGGATCATTAGTCCACAGGAACTTGAGTTCTTTATCAGAAATAAGACCATTGTTGTTAGCTTTCATGATGAGTTTGTCATACAGGTCCAAGAAATTCTCAGTGGGATCTCCCAATAATTGTTTGTAGCAGTTGTCATCATTCAGTTGTCTGTATGCCTTTTTCAGATACATATCTACAGGCCATATGATAATGTTACCCCCTTTGTCCGAGGGTTTAACTATCACGTCATCCCATTCTTTCATATCTTTCAAAGCTTTGTCTTCTTATTTAGTCAGATTGTGACTTTTGATGGTCTTTAAGTTTTCTAATTCATGAGTAACAATCTTGACATATACTTCCAATGCAGGGCAACTTGAAATAGGTGGGTTAGAGGTTGATTTAATTCTTACATTGCTGATTGTTGATCTCTTTGATCCATTTCCCCGCTGTTTATCCCCAATGGCTCATTTATAGTTACTCTTTCTTGTAAACTCTCCACCAGGCCCTGTTCTCTGACCATAAAAAATCTCTTGATAAGCGTTCTGGCAAAAAAATGCAGATCTTTATATATGTAAAAAAATCATGCTGAGAGGGGAAAGATAATCCTTTTTCAAGAGGGTGTCTTATCTGTGTCATAAATAGATAGAATAGATTTTTTCATTGTTTAGAGATCAATATTTTTTTTTAATCTCTTAGAGGGTTAGTAATGTGTCCTTGAACCTCCACTATAAAATAGTTATTGCAGGGCCACAGTTTAAATGTAACATATTCCCTCCTATTAATGATTTTCTGTTTTTTTGTGTGTAAATGGCAGATCCAGTACAATTATTTCTATAACCATGTATTTATCTGTATTATGAATATTGAAGCGTCATTATTTTTTATGTTATATGTTAGAACCTAACCTATGTATTATGGGCCTCATTCTATTCGTGGCAGTAAGTCGTCGATTCCTTGCTATCGGGTTACGGCCCTGCGTAGCATTACATCTACGCTGATATTCAATTAGTCGACGCCGCAAGAACGCCCCCTTTCCCGCAATTGCAACCCATGCTATCAACAGTAAGCACTTCCATGCTTGAACAGGCCAACTACAGACGTAACTCGTGTTTCAAGCCCGCAATCTCGGAGCACTGTAAATGCAAATATAAATTCAAGTCAGCACTGTAAAACACTGTAAATGATGGGGAACACAATGGGTGACATGAGGATTAAAAGCACAACATTACTAAGCTGGCACATCGCCAAGTAACAATACGTGATTTCACGTTTAATTTCCCTCCAAAGTCACACGGGCTTGATTAATGAGTTACAGGCTTGGAGGTTGAAGCCGGTAGGACTTTATGACGAAAATTAAACATGAAATCAAATATTTAAATGTTGCCGATTTAATCATTTGGGAATGTTGTGCTAATAATTCTAAGACCGAAAATCCCTTTCACTTCTAATAAAAGAACAGGAGTACACTATAGATTGGGGAAAACATCATATGTTTGTGAAGTTTGCTCACTGTGCCTTAGGGAGTTATTAAGGCCCGAAACATACACCTTGGGTTTGCTGTTTCTCGTGTTCAGGTTAGAATTGCTTGGTATTTCGGGGCTGGATCACTTTTTTGAGTGAGAGCAGACTGATATTCTACATGATATTTCTCCCTGTGAAAGGCACAAGTGAGCTAAAAGAGTTTGCTCTCAGAACAGATGACCATATCCATAGAACTACCTATTAAGAATAGTTCGTTCTTTGCCTAAGCACCACTATTGTTGGAAATGTTTGCGAAGTTTGCATCAAACTAACAACACTAGTAACTGTTTAAACCATGGTCACAAAAACATCTTAGGTAAAGTCCACATTTTAGTAGACACTCCTTGTGCCTGAAGGATTACATGTTTGTGTCTTGCACACTTCCTGCTGGCTTTGAGTTTGAATGGGTGTGTTCTGCTATTTTTTATAAACTATTATGGAATGGGTGGCTATACGGTCTTGCGCTCAGGATCAACTAAATACTTGTCACGTCTTGTATTACAGAGTGTTGTAATAGATTCTTCTTGCACTATATGTTCTTCCGCTCTCCTGTGTTGACACTGTTCACTCAGTGTCCATATGAATATGAAATAACAAAAAGAGGAGAGGTAGGAGAAAGCGCACCACTATATAGTGCAGTTCATTCACTGGATCGACCTCGGTAATCATTAAATATATATTATAATGGACTCTCACCAGTGTTGCGCTTTCTCTAACCCCTCCCCAATTTGTTGTTTCATATTATGGAATGGGAACAGGAACAAGGAGAAATTGTTGACTTATTGGTTGATTCAGATAAGATGTCAACATTTGACACCTTGCTTGCTCTGATCTGTAACAATCCCATCATGCCTTAAGAAGGAAATATTCTTATCGTGGCATTTCCCATGAACTACCATGAACTAAAATGAATTTGCCTGAAAATGCTTTCATGTCCATCACTTACACAGCTGTTAATCTTGTTGGATTTTACATGCTGCACAAACATGGCACATTTTTTTGAATCTACAGTGGTTTATTCATACAATACCTTATATTTATGCTGATGTTTCATGTAATGTTATTGCTAGTTGAATAGTGTTGCATACAGATAAAAAGCTCTTAAAGCATTGTGTGTGTAATGCATTAACAGCCACATACGTCATCATTATATTATGTGAAAGTGTACCAATCTATGTGTAACAATTTGCAACTTTGGGTTAGGACTGTCAGAGTCTGGGTCAAGAAGCAGTACAGGAGCTCCAGAAGCAGACATTAGTGATGCAGGCAGCGTCAGAGGCAGGCAGACATTAGGTCACAGACAATCTGGCAAGAGGCACAGCAAGGTGTTCAAAGAATAGTTAACACATAGCAGAGATACTCAGCATCACTGGGACAGGTAGGTGCCAGTTAGCCACCGTGTGGAGGTGCGTGACAACACTGGCACAGGTACTATATAGAGGTACTCCACAACACTGGCACAGACAGATGACAGGTAGGTGCAGTCTGGAGGTGTACAGTGACACTCTCAAAGGCAAATGACATGTAGACATTACATGGATGTACACCACAACACAGGCACAGACAGATGACAGGTAGGTACAGTCTGGAGGTACATGGCAAGGTTGGCCCGGTCAGGTGATAGGTAGACATTGTATGGAGGTACATGGAAACACTGGCACAGTCAGATAGTAAACAGGAACCGTATGGAGGTACACAGCACAACTGGAACAGGCAGATGACAGGTTGGGACAGTATAGAGTTGCGCAGCAAAACTAAGAAAGGCAGAGAACAGGAAGGCTCAAGGCAGGACTGGCACAGCTGGAAAGAGCACAATCCAACTCAGAAAACATTAGAACAGGTATTGAGCATGCATTGGTGAGTTTAAGTAGGCAGTGTAGGATGGCCCTGCCAGGTGAGTGCCATAATTCCATGGATGCTGTCTCTTTAATTTCCACAAGTAGCCTGTGCACAGGACTCCACTTTAGATTAAAACTATTAACTACTATACACACCTTAGTGGGGCAGCCATTTGATTTGATTCTTTACATAATAAGCACCTGGATCAGGTTTTGAATACAGATAACATTTTTGTTCTGATTTCATGAAAGGCTTCCATAATGTTGTAGCACTTTACAATAACATTAAACAGAAGTGCAACCTCACGGTAGAATCACCTCCCTCCTCAGGCTTAAGGCAAGCAAGAATTGTCCACTAGACACAGAGCCTCATTCAATTTGGGATTCGCAACTCGATCACAGACAGCTTGGCTCCATTTGGTCTCCGATTGCGATGCTATTCAATTGGCCGGGCCCGCAAGTTAGATGCCGGTCCCAAAAAACGGAACACTGTACCGTCAGACGTAGCATTTCCGGGCTTGAACATGTTAGGGGAGTAAGCCCGTAACTCCCGATGCAGAAACAGAGATCTTCATCATGTCCAATCTCCGAGCCCATTGGACTTTTAGAAACAGAGGTTGGATTTCAAAGTCCTACAGGCTTGGAGGTTGACGCCTGTAGAACTTCACATTGATTGCTGTTATCGATATAACACGAAAATTGAACATGAAATAATGTATTGGAGAATGTTGTGCTATTAATTCTAAGACCTAACATCACTTTCACTCTTAATAAAAGTACAGTATTGCTTTTTTATTTGATTTTAAAGTCCTCTGATTTGTAATTAAGCCCTTTGCGAGACCTCCTTGGTACCAGTAACTTGTGGTTAGATATTTGACATTTGCGGGCTTGCAGAGTGGTTAGCGTGGGGGAATGGGAGCAATTGAATAGCGATTTGAGATTTTAGCCTTGCAACAGTGAAAGATCAAGGGCTTGGAGGGCATTGACTTGTGATTTTTTTTTAAACGCTATAAATAGCAGCTTGGAGCCCGTAACTTAATTGGAGCCGCAAACTGATGCCAATTGAATAGCAAAATAACTTGCTGGCTCCACTTGCGAAAGCCTTAATTGAATGAGACTCACAGTCTGGTAAAATTATTTTCTCAAAAATGCTTTCATGCTCATGGAATACAAAACTGCCAATGTTGTTATTTGACAACATACCCAAGAAATGTTAGTTTTTTCCCAAACTACAGTAATTCTTTAAAGTCAGGGAGGTGCAACAACACTTCTAAAATACACAAAAACAGCGATAGAGTGTAGTAATTGATGGTAGGTAAAAAGCAATATGTCCTTACCATTTATCCATTACACCCAGCTAAATAAATCTGGTGTAATTAATTCTCTAGATAGTATTATGCCTACCCCAATCATATTTTATTCCTTTTTAATGTATTTGGTTTTATTACAAAGTCCCATAACATAGAAATAGATTTGATTGCAGATAAGAATAAAAAAGGACCATTTTTGGCTACCAATATTATCTACCTAAAAGATTTGGGGAAATTAACCCCCAGGTTGGCCTTATGTTTATTTCAGACATTCTTGAATCAATTGATTTGGTTTTCCATACCACTTCTACTGGAAGACAACTTATCTACTACCCTGTAAAGTAGTACTTTTGAACATTGTCCCTAATTGTCCCTAAAGACTATATTAAGGTCATTTAGTCTTTCCTTATAAGTTTTGTCTTTTAGATCATTCACCATATTAGTCACCCTCCTGTTGCTTTATAAAGAAGAAACAATAGGACAAAAATCAAATCATTTCTATATAATGAATTTAATTATTTTTCTTCTGTATAACAATGGGAGTCAAATTTTGGGGAAAAGTCCTAAGTGTGTCTCAGAAACCAAATCGCCATTTAAGGTAGTACAATGGAAATAGATTTATAAAGTGTGCCACTTCAAATCTCAGTTATAAACGGCTGGATTCGTTAAAGCTTCTTATTTACTAGTGCAATAAATACTCTGTATGGAACTGTGGGATTGCAGATGAGTCATACGGTGTATTTACAACTTTGCTTCTAATAGTGGTCGTCCATCAGCAACGAACCAAACAGCTCCCTGTAACAAAATACAATTGACAGAGTAATGTAGTAAATAAACAAACACATTCACTAAGGTAGTTTTAGCACCAGTTTTTTTTAGAGATTTGAAAAATCTTTTTTTGTCACATATTTTTTATACACTAAGATGTGTAGGTTTTAGCATTTGAAAGATCAATATTATTTCTGCAGTTTAATTTTCCTGGGGTACATACTGTTCTCCCTCTCTTCTTTTCCTACACCCTTTCCTTTAATATTTGCTTCTTTTTTTCCTGAGATTTTGCTTTAGATATTTGATTTGAAAAAGTACTTTTTTTACTTTGCTTCTTCTTGACTTAAATATTTTACTTATAAATACATACTTTTGAACAGTCATTTGTTTTCCTCATGCTCTTTCTTTCTAGAGATATTTAACTTTTTTAATTACCGTATATACTTGAGTATAAGCCGACCCGAGTATAAGCCGAGGCACATATTTTACCACAAAATACTGGGTAAAATGAGTGACTCGAGTATAAGCCAAGGGTGGGAAATGTGCTGCCCCCTTTGTCCCCCCTATCTCCCCCGTGTCTCTTCTCCTCTCTCCCCCCCCTCCCTTATCACCCTCCTCATTCTCAACCTCCCTCCTCAACCCCACTCCTCATCCTCAACCTCCCTCCTTATACTCAAACTCCCTCCTCATCCTCAACCTCCCTCCTCATCCTCCCTCCTCAACCCCCCCTCAACCTCACTCCTCAACCCCCCATCCTCATCCTCCCCCTCAACCCCATCCTTATCCTCCCCCCTCAACCCCCCATCCTTAACCCCCTCCTCACCCCCCCTCAACCTCAACCCCCCTCCTCAACATCAACCCACCATCCTCAACCCCCATCCTCAACCCCCCTCCTCAACCCCCCATCCTCATCCTCAACCCCCCATCCTCATCCCCCTCCTCACCCCCCTCAACCTCAAACCCCCTCCTCAACCTCAATCTCCCTCCTCCTCATCAACCCCCTCCTCAACCCCCCTCAACCTCACTCCTCAACCCCCATCCTCATCCTCCCCCTCAACCCCCATCCTCATCCTCCCCCCTCAACCCCCCATCCTCAACCCCCTCCTCACCCCCCCTCAACCTCAACCCCCCTCCTCAACATCAACCCACCATCCTCAACCCCCATCCTCAACCCCCCTCCTCAACCCCCCATCCTCATCCTCAACCTCCCCATCCTCATCCCCCTCCTCACCCCCCATCAACCTCAAACCCCCTCCTCAACCTCAACCTCCCTCCTCCTCATCAACCACCTCCTCAACCCCCCTCCTCCTCATCAACCCCCTCCTCAAACCCCCAGCCTCATCCTCAAACCCCCATCCTCATCCTCAACCCCCCATCCTCACCCCCCCATCCTCAACCCCCATCCTCATCCCCCTCAGCACCTAGTATATGCTAATGACGCGGCGCGCATGTGACGTCACATGCGCGCCGGGGTCAAGAAGGAGCAGAGGCCGGAGAAGAAGAAGGTAAGTGAGGGGGAGGTATTTAGAGGGGAGAAAGTGAGGAGGGGGTTGAGGAGGGGGTTGATGAGGAGGAGGGGGGTTGAAGATGAGGAGGGGGGTGGGAAAGAGACACAGGGGGTAGAGAGACACGGGGGGGTTTGAGAGACACGGGGGGTTAGAGAGACACAGGGGGTTAGAGAGACACGGGGGGGTTAGAGAGACACGGGGGGGGGGGTTTAGAGAGACACTAGGGGGAGTGACTTGAGTATAAGCCGAGGGGGCCCTTTTTAGCCTTAAAAAAAGGGCTGAAAAACTCGGCTTATACTCGAGTATATACGGTATATGCTTTAGAAAGCTCTGCTTCTTTTTCTGTTTAGTATTTCAATAATAAAAAAAATTAAAAAACTTTATTTTATATCCACACAAATAAAAACTGCAATTAAGACCAAGGGTGAAATATGCCAGAAATTGTTGGGAATAAAGTTAATCACAATATTGTAGCAGTTATCATTTGTACCGCAAGATATTCATGTCAGATCGTATATGGGCATTAGTATAATTCATCCACACCAACAGAGAAGTATGATCACATATATAGTTGTCAGCAATATGGGTCATTGCTAACGTTGCGAAGCGAGGGCCGCAGTTGCAGGCAAGAGACGCGGTATATGCTAATGACGTGATGTCACATGAGGGTCACGTCATTAGCCGAAGGCGCTCAACGCGAGGCCCCCCAGCCTCGCAGCACCCCCAGTGCCTCCCCCCTCCTTCCCCTCAACCCCCCTCTCCCCTCACTTACCTTCATTGCGCTGCTCCTGCTGCTGTCCATCGCGTCTTCTGTGTCGGGAACTGGCATATGCTAATGACGTGACGTCACATGCGCGTCACGTCGTTACCATATGCCGGGTCCCAAAGACCTGATGAACAGCTGCTGGAGTCCCAGGGCTCGCATCACCACTCCTCTCTCCCCTCATCCTCACCCTCCCGTCATCCTCCTCCTCCCTCCCTCCCCCTCTTTCCTCTCACTTACCTGCATTGCGCTGCTCCTGCTGCTGTCCAGCACATCTTCTGTGTCGGGACACAGTATATGCTAATGACGTGACGCGCATTTCGTCATTAGCATATGCCGGGTCCCGACACAGAAGACGCGCTGGACAGAAGCAGGAGCAGTGCAATGCAGGTAAGTGAGGGGAGGGGGTTAATTGGAGAGGGGGAAAGGGAGGAGGGAGGATGAGGGGAGGGAGGGAGGAGGAGGAGGGGAGGGAGGAGGATGAGGGGAGGGAGGAGGATGAGGGGAGGGAGGAGGATGAAAAGGGGGAAGAGAAACAGACACATTGGGAGAGACCCATGGGAGGGGGGAAGAGACACAGGGAAGGGGGTGAAAGAGACACAGGGGAGGGGGGAAGAGACACAGGGGAGGGGGAAAGAGACACAGGGGGGGGAGAGACACAGGGGAGTGAGGAAAGACACAGGGGAGGAGGGGAAAGAGACACAGTGGAGGGGAGCAAGACGCACAGGGGAGGGGAAAGAGAAACAGGGGAGGGGGGTGAGGAGACACAGGGAGGGAGAGGGAGAGAAAAGAGACACAAGGGAGGAAGTAGACAGGGGGAGAGGCTCTCTGTGAGCGACAAAGTTGCTTACATTTGCCAGCATTACAATTTTATTGCTGTCATTTTTGACGGGCAAGTCGCTAGTAGTATATAACAGAAGGAGGATCAATCTGTATGCAGCATTCTGCTAATAGTTAGTTAAATAAGTGTACATAATAAATAATAATAAATGTGTCTAGATACAGCCAGTAATCATTGAGTATATATATATACACAATAGGGAAAGGCACCTCTCATTCAAAGTGGCCTCTAAGCATATACATGGTGGTTCCTATGAACCCCATGGCACCTAACTGTAACCCTGTTACCATTGCACCCTATTACCTTTTGGACCCCCAATGGCACCTAAAACTATGAGGCCCCATGGTAGCTAACATTAACACCTACACTTAAGGGGTCCTTACAGATCCCCATAAAATATTAAACTATAAAATCACTTATGGACACCAATGGCGCCTGAAGCTAACCCCCTGCCATGGGGGTCCCTATGGACCTCTAAGGTACCCAAACTTCTATCATAGGGTTCCATATGACAAGGACCTCCTTTGTCCGTAATACTACCCCCTAAAAATTAGTACATACAAAAAACTAATCACAAAACAAAAAAATGCAAACAAAATTTACAAAAATAAAAAATAAATAAAGACAAAATGAAAGAATAACATAAAAAAATCTACAAAAAACAAACTTATCATACTTATCCGCCAGCTTGATGATCATCATGACTGTTCATGTGCAGAAATCAATTTGCCTTTAGACATGTAGGTATGTGAAACATCAATGGATCAGTGAGTGAAAACCAGGGCATTGTGGAAAGCAATTTATTTATTCATTAGGCAGGACTAAAATAGGTTAGAGGAGCCTAAAGATCTAGAGCACCATCAAATTCAGGATCCTATTTGTAGATACTGCGTGTGACGTGTAGTGACTGGTACTCGCTACTTCATGTCATGCCACTTTTGTTCTATAAATTATACAATTCTAGGGACAAGAATACACTCTTGTTCTGCTCTGTGCTTCCCAGAATGAACTGCTTAACTTCCTAAAGCTATGAATAGTAAAGAGTAATGTGCAGAATGAAAAGACATATGGCTTAAATCATTATTATCCAGTAAATCTAACATTTAGTGGAAGAGGAAATGTATTCTGTTCCCTGTGCCCAATTGGTCATTTAGAATGTTTTTTTATGATTTATTATTATTCTTTCTTGAAGCATTACCGAAAGTTGCTGTTCGGTGGCTTCCTGTTTCTAAATGTGTTTTTTGGAAAGAATACAGCATCATTCTTCATCAGTATTTCCTTTATCAATATATGTAATACCAGAGCGAAGATACCATTAATCAACCTATTCTGTATTTATAAAGCAATTGAAGTATGTGCGTTTCTTACGCTTCAGCCATCTTACAAGTGAGAACAAACGAAAAACCACACAATCAAACCTTAATCACATAATGCTATATGTGAATTAATTGTGTTGCCCCAATCATGGCCTGATTACCCATTAGGCAAAATAGGCAGCTGCCTAGGGATGCTTCCATGTGAGGGGCACCAGTTTATTGTTTTTTTTAATGGTTCCTGGCTTAACAAAAGTGAAATGCTGCAGTTTATAGACTGGCTACTAAGAGGTAACCAGCTAGAACAAGAGAGTTTCAACAGGAAAAGGAACTTACATGCACCAAAAATGCAAAAATGGGTCAGTGCATTCTTTGCATATTCAGTCCCAAGGACTCCTACATTTCACTGCCTAGGGGCTCCAAAAAGATAGATCCAGCCCTGGACCCATTTGATCATTTAAAAAACTGTCCTTTTTATAATGATATTCATATAAAGGATACTTGCTCATAACCTGAGTTTTACAGGATAGGTTTTCACACTAAATTCATTAGATAACATTCACTAAGCAATCCCAAATGTCCTTAGGCACCCTTAAGTGCAGATGTAGCCAAAATATTGATCTAGCAAAGTGTAAGGATCCTCATAGATACACTAATATTGATCATCTCTTAAATATTCTTTTTATTTCACAGTCCCAGGGACCCCTGACACATTTCATCTAGGACAGACTTCCACAGGGATACTAGTATAAATGTTACACAGATATATTCATATATAGCTTGTTAACTGGGTGGTGAGCTAATATGCCCCCTATTATTAATATTAATACAAATTCTACTGTCTGTGGAAAGGTGAAAGGGAAAAGTGGAAAGTGCAATTGTAAAGAGACCGGTACTCTAAAACATATATATGTATCCAATAAAAATACTAAATATATACAAAAAGTGACCCCTGTAAAAATACTGAGAAAAATGTGCCAATCCAAATGTGAACTCAGTGTGAGATAGTATGTGGCCAAGAACTGTAAGTAATCATTATGATTACAGAAAATGTACTTAAAATGTATCTACGGGTATATTAACAAAATGTAGTTTAAACAAGAAACCAACACATATCTAATAAAGATATCCCATAAAATATAAATATGTTAAGGTCTACATAAATAACACGCTGCCTTAAAATAAAGGCTCCATAAGTAAATTCATTCAAGCCTACTAGACTTAATGTCTTCAAAGGGAAGATCCATTTGCTCTCTTTTTTAAGCAAGAAGAGGTCCAAGTCACCCTTTTTAGGACTCATCCTGACATGATCAAGAACACAAAATGTCAATACATCAGGGTTATTGTGATGAAATCTTATTAAATGTCTCACTACAGGGGTATCAAGCTATTTTCTGACAGAATACACTCCTGTAGCTGACGTGAGGTTTTTCCAACATAGAGCTTGGAACAAATACATTGCATCACATAAATTATACCTGTGGTGGCACAGTTATAAAAGCCTTTCATGTTGTAAATGTAACCATTCTGTAGATGAATAAATTGCTGTCAAGGATGTACATAATGGCAAGCTTTACATTTGCCACAATGAAAGGTCCCATTTAAGGGCTTAAACCATGTATGAAAAAAGCTTTAGCATTTTATGGCTTCCAGATAGGACTCGCAAGAGCTTTAAAAGCCTTTGCCTACTACTGCAGGATCAGCTAAAGAGACACCAAAGTGTCTCTGTGTACCCCCTGGCCCCTAAAACCCCTTGCTGATAAAATAAACCCCCATGCTGCAGGGGTCCCAGCATTAACCATGAATCATATTCTGATTGGCTGAAATATGATTGACAGCTCTTTCAGCCAGTCAGAATGCTCTAATGTGTTTTTCATGCTGGAGCATGCACGAAAACCCCCATTTGTGGTGTGGTGCCCTTCATGGGAGAAGCTCCTTCAGTTCTAGCTTTTTTATTTTTTAGAGCGTCTGTTTTGTTTTTTTCAGTGGGTCCTTTCTTGGCCCAGAACATGAGGACATGTGCTTCAAGCAAAAAAGAAGAGGACTGGACCTTCTACAATCAACATGGATAGCCCGACTAGTCCAAGGCAGGAGAGTGAGGAGCAGGGCATCGGTGAGCATCACTAGAGGGTCATTTTGGCAAGTTAAGTGGCATTATTAACCCTTTCTTTTTTACAGGTTGTATTTATTTTTTATTTTAATAGTGTTTTATTTTTTTTGGTGTACGGTTTTGTTACTTTTTTCAGTAGGGGGAGTTTTTATTTTATGTAATTAGTGTGTAAGATGGTGTAATTTAAGGGGGTTGATAGTTAATTGGGGGATAATAGGGTAGGAGTTAACAGGGTAGAGATTAATAGGGTAGGCTAGGTGTTACTAGGGTAGAGGGGGGTTAATAGGGTAGTGGTTAACAGGATAGGGGTTAATAGAGTAGAGAGTGGCTAATCGGGCAGGGTACAGGTTAATAGGGTAGAGAGGAGTTAATAGGGTTGTGGGGGGTTAGTAGTATAGTGCTTATACTTAGTGTCATGAGGGTCCTGGTGGATCCTCGTGGTACTTATAGTGTTAATGTGATAGGGGTTAATATTAGGCACCCCCGTGGAAGGGGTTAACTATTATTGTAGCAGTGGGAAATGTAAATATTTAAATGCTGTGGGGATCCAGATCAGGATCCATGCAGGTAGGGTTAATGTGAGGACACTGCGGGAGTCCCAATGGGGACCCCGCAACATGGGGGTTAATAATAGGTGCCACGGGGAGTATCTCCGATGTGGGGTTAACTATTTGAGTACCGCGGTTAATTTAAAGACCTGCGGTGGGGAAATTTGAATTTTCATATGCCTCGGGGATTCTGATGCCGCGGGGGTTCTGATAAGCTCTCCAGTTACTGGTTACGTGTAACCTGTATGTTTTATTAACGCCATGATGACAGTCTCATTTACTATTGGCTCTGTCTAAACATTAACTATGGGCTTGCTTAATTGATCATGATCATGTCAGGAAATCCTTACGTACGGGTTCATGGTTTACGGTTTGGGATTATGGCAATGTAGTTACGGCCTTGCTGAATTGAATCGCTCTCTAACTGTTGCAAACTTCAATTGAGTAGGGGCAAACGTTTTTAATAATTCACAGCAATTTACTGGTTTACACATTAATTTCAGAAATGCCAAAACAAATGTGGAATAGTGAAAATAGTAGAAACTTTTTAGACTTTGTATAAGTTATAATAGGGAATATATTTTATTACATGCTCTGTTGCTTTATGTTTTTTCCAGAGGATTACTCCATGAACGTCACAAGTTTAAAATAATAAAGTAACATCTAATTTGATTTGCTTTTTTTGGATGTATCAGCCTTAACTAACCTATTTACATAATACTTTGTTGGTGGGTATATTTGGCAACCGAGCTAATCTAATTTATTTGTAAATTCTATTTACGTATCTTCCTAATCCTCCCTTAAACAGAATCTTCTAACAATACTAGCTAATATAAGCTCTTTAAAGAGAGAGATGAGCATTTGTCTCATGATACTAAATCTAATACGTATATTTTTAAGTACATTCTGTTTGCGTTCCACGTGACCAATAACTTGTGATTCTACAGCAAATGTGAATTACAGATTAACAAACTTCCATATATTGCTGACAGTGTCGTCTTAAAATGCAGAACCATCTGCAAAAAAACATCCATAAATTGTGTATATATTCAAAAAATGGGCACTCAAACAATCACTGTTGTGACTAGCAAATAAAATAGGATTCGGTTCTTTCACTGCGGCGACCTGAGTTTGATTATAGTCAGGGAACCAAGAGGTCACACCTCCCTGAAGCTAATCAGGGTTTGCCTGGTCAGTACTTAGATGGGAGACCACCTAGGAATACCAGGAGCTGTATGCTTTGGGCCACTGGAGAAGGAACTGGCAACCCACTCCAGTATCTCTGCCATGAACAAGTAATGGATCATCATGATGTGTTGCGGCCCAAGACGTCACGGAGAGTCGGAGCCAACTGAATGATGCAAACACAGACACAGCAATGAAATCAGTATTGGAAAATACAATATCACTTTTAAAAATTGCATTTGAACTTAGGGTCTAGTACAACTGCTTTTCTCCACCCCATGTTAGATGTACAAGGTTGGAGAGTTTCTGTCTAGGAAGCTGTCTTCTTTTTTATGACTGATGTAAGTTTGCTTACAGCAACATAGCAGGGAAGGAGGCAGATAAAAACCCTAAGTGACCTTGTTTTGATGGTATTACACTCAATGAAAGAATGGGACAGTCAGCTGCGCTTTCTGTGGTGACTAGTCAGATAGCCCACGTTGTTGATTTCCCCTCTTACCAAACAACTGTACACTATTTTCACAGTGATTTAACTATGTGCATTTAGTGTTTATTGGGTATGCTCAAAAAGCTCTAGAGTAGTAAGAGATAGTAAAAGGTCATTAATGTGTGCAAAGTCAGTAGGATTATGTGTAAATGTCAGCATATGGGACAGGGCTGCCCATAATACTATTAAGATCAACCTCCTTAGCAGGAAGCTTGGTGATTTTGTCTAATCCAATCAGAGATTTACACCTCACTATCTTATTGAACATATGCAGACAATTAATCCTCATAGACCAGGGGTAGTGAGTCGGTTGAATTGTGCCTGAGTTCGGACAGAATCTCCACTGCTCCATGGAAGACATTTTTCTTTCTGGTAAAAATGGGCATTTCATTATGTTGGACTGTGTGTTCTTTATAAAAATTAAGTTTCTGGGGCAGAATTTACTGCTCTGTATGTATAACTGTCTTGGGGGGGGGGGGGGGGGGCAATGTGCAGCAATATAGCTGTGTGAGTTATAAGTATCTGCCAATGAGATCTAGAGTCTTGCATACTATTTACTTACACACGATTATTTCCTGTAGCATCTCTTGTTAAATTCCAATAAGTTTAAACACATTTTATTACACTTTTTTATGAAAAAATAAAGTTTTCACATTTTGAAAACATGCTCTTTCAAATGCATGATAGAAAAAAATATGCGTTCCATGTCCCTTTAACTTTAAAAAAAAAAAGCAATAAGTTCTGAATCTCATGGATCTCCATTTTTTTTCTTTGTTTTTCAAGTAGAATACTTAACATATCCTGCTGTGTAGTGTTTGTTTTAATAGGACCTAGTAACCAGTGGTGGAGCTAGTGAATGGAGGGCACCATTACAAATTAATTATGGGCCCCCTTGCAACTACTTTTTCCATCCCTTGTGATCAATAGGAAACCTGAAAATTTTAGTAGACACTTAAAGCCTTATTAAATTGCGATTCGGTAGATTTAAAAGGGCTCTATTTAAGCACACATCATATTTTATTTACAGAAGTTTTTAGTTAGTGAAGACCTTGCTTTTGGATAGAAGTTCACTAACTAAAAACTTCTGTAAAAAAAATATGGTATGTGCTTAAATAGAGCCCTTTTAAATTTACCGAATCGCAATTTAATAGGGCTGTTAGATCTAGCCTATGGTGATCATACCATCTTTCTTTAATTATCTGCCAACATCATCTGATACATTAAGAGCCTCATTCAATTGCTGCGATTTTG
The DNA here is from genome assembly GCA_027410445.1 of Discoglossus pictus. Taxonomy (NCBI): domain Eukaryota; kingdom Metazoa; phylum Chordata; class Amphibia; order Anura; family Alytidae; genus Discoglossus; species Discoglossus pictus. The sequence continues at coordinate 62,707,990 of CM050166.1, forward strand.
AGATCTGGGCTCGCAAGCGGAGGTCGCAAGTTATTTTGCTATTCACCTGCCTTTCATTTGCAGGCTCTGATCAAGTTACGTGCTGCGAGCTGCGATCTTGCCTATTTGTAAAATCGTAGTTAATGCCCTTCAAGCCTTTGATCTTTCACTGTTGCAATGCTAAAATCCCAAATCGATATTCAATTGCTCTGAATCCCCTTCCTAACCACTCCGTCAAGCCCGCAAATGGCAAATATCTAACCACAAGTTACTGTTACCAAGGAGGTCTCGCAAAGGGCTTAATGACAGATCGGAGCACTTTAAAAGCAAATAAAAAAATGCAATACAGTGCTTTTATTAAGAGTGAAAGTTAAAGTTTCACTGTAGAGATGTTTTTCGTGCCATGTTAAGTCTTAGAATTAATAGCACAACATTCTCCAATACTTTATTTCATGTTCAATTTTCATGTTATATCAATCACAGCAATCAATGTGAAGCCCTACTTCCAAGCCCTTAAGACTTTGAAATCCAACCTCCTACGGGCTTGAACATGATCGCTGACGCAAGGCCGTAACTCGTGGATCTGCCTCTGCCGTGTAATAAAGTAAGATACAGTCTTTACTCCAGGTAGCAGAGGGCCTTATCTTGTTATGGGCCCCGGTGCCTTGCACCTGCTGTACCAGCATTAGCTCAGCGATTGAAAGCTACACTGCAAAAGGAAAGCAAAGGAATTTATACTAATCACTGCCCCTTTGTGGAAATTAAGCCCACTTCAGTAAAAAATTTTGTATATGTTTTTTTGAATAACTAAATGTGACAAATGTGACATTGGCAAAATGGTTTTGGAAATCAAAGCAAATAAACACAACCTTTATATTTTTCACTTTTAAATGCAATTTTTATGTAATGCAGACTTCCATTTTCTTTACAGAGCCTGCTGCTGGCAGCTTCTGTTTCAACGGGATGTCTTTTTGTAAACTAATGAGGTTTGCACTAGTTTTAATGAGAGCAGTGGCAGTTGTTACTGCCACATTACCTTTGTACAGATACAAACTTCCTGTATATTCAAAGACTCCTCCAAATTCAGGAAGTAAATAATTGGAAACTAAATTCTGGTAAATTCTACAGCACCATAATTGTTTTTAAAAGTGATAAATTAGAAGCTATATATAACAGTCTGGTACATCAGTACCATCACTTACCTCCTAATCAATGGGGTCTAAGTATTGACTGTAACTCGCATTGGGACTTTTGGAGAGAACAAGCGCAAAAATCCCAATAATTTCTCCATTGACGTTAGGAGCACAGCCCATTTGTTGATTCAGCCCTGGTCTGATTGGTGAAACTACCACAGGGGTGACCAATTGCAAAAACAGCCGTTATGTCACTACTGGGATTGGATGCTAATGGATTGGAAGATGGGACAACCAATAGAAGAACTGCACCAGGGCACTTCACTTATCCTGTCTCAATTGTCTTATGAAGTCCTCTTTGTAATCCCTTTATCCCATGCGCTTTTCCTTCCCATGGGAAACAATGGGCGCTGTAGGATATTTGTGGATTGGCCTAATTAAATTTCCGGGGACCATCAGCACTCTGCTAATTGGTTGCTCAGGCCGGTCCAATAGGAGAAGAACCTCTAACATTCAAAGACTGTAAGGTGGGAAGGTCAAAATATGTTGGTGGCTTCCGACGTAGGCCCTCTTGTGAATGGTGGCTCAGGTTTAAGTAGGGAATTTTAAGATGCTTTTGTAAAATTGTAAAACTTGTTGCAGGAGGAGGATTATCCTATGAGGTATTACTCTTATATTAGTTCTATTTGTAAATGACTATGTAGACTGGAAGATTTACAACAAAACATGAGATGATCCATATTTAATACCAAATTTCAAGGAACAAAGACAAAATGTCTGTCATCATTTGCTAATTAATAAGTCACCTTTTTCAAAAGAGTATACTATAATGTTACACCCTCAGTGCTCTTTAAAACAAACACAGTGCATCATGTTATCAGTTTATTTATACTTAACATGCTTATATATACTTAACAGTACATAGTAACATGTTCATTATTAATGTGTAACAAAGAAAAATAAGGTATATCATATGTAATCTCCATGTTAAACTGTAGTTGCATTTCAATAGATTTAAAAATATCAAACATCAACATATTATAGGTCCCCTAAACATATTTAGCATTGGCTCCAGTAGTTTGTATTACACCACTAGTTAACTCTATCAAATGAATAACAGTTACAATTCTTACATTTATGATATGAGTAAAATATGAAAATACAGGTATACCCCACGTAAAACTACCCCTTTTAGAGCTGATTCACTATAAAGATGTTTTTAGTGCCAGACCCCTTTTAATGCTAAACTCTACTATAACGCTGTTTTTGCCTGCCAGACCCCTATTAACGCTCTGATTCTCTATAGCACTACCTCGCTATAACGCTGTTTTTGCCTGACGAACCCCTTTTAACACTCTGATTCACTAAAACACTGTTTTTGCCTGCCAGACCCCTATTAATCATCTGATTCTCTATAGCACTACCTTACTATAATGCTGCTTTTACCTGCAGACCCCTATTATTCCCCTGATTCTCCATTGCACTACCTTACTATAATGCTGTTTTTGCCTGCCAGACCCCTAGTAATCCTCTAATTCTCTATAGCACTACCTTACTATAATGCTGTTTTTGCCTGCCAGACCCCTATTAATCCTCTAATTCTCTATAGCACTACCTTACTATAATGCTGTTTTTGCCTGCCAGACACCTATTAATCCTCTAATTCTCTATAGCACTACCTTACTATAATGCTGTTTTTGCCCCCTTTTAACCATCTGATTCACTAAAACACTGTTTTTGTCTGCCAGACCCCTATTAATCCTCTGATTCTCCAAAGCACTAACTTACTGTTGCTGTTTTTTCCCGGCTTGGACCCCTTTTAACCCTCTGATTCACTAAAACACTGTTTTTGCCTGCCAGACCCCTATTAATCCTCTGATTCTCCATAGCACTACCTCGCTTTAATGCTGTTTTTGCCTGCCAGACCCCTATTAATCCTCTGATTCTCTATAGCACTACCTTACTATAATGCTGTTTTTGCCTGCCAGACCCCTATTAATCCTCTGATTCTCTATAGCACTACCTTACTATAATGCTGTTTTTGCCTGCCAGACCCCTATTAATCCTCTGATTCTCTATAGCACTACCTTACTATAATGCTGTTTTTGCCTGCCAGATCCCTAGTAATCCTCTGATTCACTATTACCCTGTTTTTTTTCTCCAAAGAAAACATAATCCAGGATGATCCAGAAGCTTCAACATCAATAATTTAAAGTTTATATTTCTACTAATGTTCAGTCTGTGTTTGTGTTATGTTTGCTGTTTCTTTGAAGTTCATATAAAACAAAAAACTTTAAATTTCAATTGAAATTGTTTTTTTTTTTCATGAGTTCCCCTATCCCTATGTTCCTCGTGTTAAACTGCCCTATTTAGAGCTGTTTTGCTTAGCACTCCTATGACATTATTACAGGGGTGCAGAAATATTCACCATTAAAAGTATAACTTTGACCTCTTAAATAGTATATGAACCATACCAAGGCTGCCTTATACTTTATAGAAACCATAAGTATAATACATACAGTCATAACAATTATTTTTAACTAACAACATTAAAATATTTATACTTTACTGTCTTTGGCAAAATGTCACGTTACTAATTATACAGATACTTGCCATTTTAAATAATGAAAGACCACCCACCAAGCGAATCACAGATGATGTCATATTTCTCCCAGATTTGTGAGATTTACATTACATGGATGCTGAGGTTATACCATACTGTGAACCTAACTTCATTAAACTATGATCAAACATTTTCCATTTCACATAAATGACTCCTAAACAACAAGTATTGGATATATTAAAACGTTATTACTTCACAAAAAGCTGAGATCCATTAATTGCTTATGGACAGCAAAATGCATAGCTATAAACCTGCCAGGGAAATGTAATGTTGGGACACACAGTATAATGCAATAGCACAATGCCTAACCCGTGTGTGAAAATATAAATAATAATAAATAATATGAAGAAAAATTCTATTTTATGTAAACTAAAGTCCTCGTTTGGGCATACTGTCCAAATGCAATAAGAAACAAGCATTATTTAAAGGCATATTTAAGTTTCATAAATTATGAATGAATCTGATAGAGGAGAATCAGTAGTGTACGAAAGCATTTTTTTGTATGAAAAAATACTAAAATAAACCTTATTAAACTTACCCTAAAGTTTGCTAGCAGTTGATTTTGAGTTAACACCCCTGAAAATCCATGCTGAAATTAGCATAAAATTCATAATTAGGTTTGGCCAATCACAGGCAGCAATAACATTGTTTCAAACTTTGAAGCCAGTTTTTGCAACAAAGCATCATGGAATGTGTAGTTTTTCTTTTTTTTCCTGCACAAAGAAACAAGGATGAGCTCAGATATTGCTCTGTGGATTTCTGCACTGCACTGCTGTTGTCTTGAAGGTTAGTATGGGGTTAAAAAACATACCCAAATGCAGTGTTTCTTTTGGTAGGTACACTGTGTCTATGTAAACAGCTCTGGAGGTGTGGAAACCATTTTTTTGTTTGTAATAAAAAAAAAAATCTGTATGTGTATAGAATGACTTCATGTAATGTGTATGTTTGATATAAGCAGCATGTGTTTGATTAGAAAAAGTAAAAAACATGGAAACTTACATAAACCTTTAAATGATTTAGTGAGAAAATACATCATCCATACAGCAGGGCAGATTCCACTTTAAAATAACAGTGGGCAAAATGTACTAAGAGGGGGCTCATCGCGCATCACTGCAACTCAATCGCTGGCATTTTGTTTAGGAACACTATGAGTAGTGTTAAGGCCTAATGCAGCACTGTGCATTTTCCCCTATCCACCCCTTTACACATCAATGTGTGTTATAGGGGCCAGGCATGTGCAGCGCTGTGCATTGGTGCAGACACCAAAATGGTTGATAGACCTGCAATGGTTGGCATTATGTCCATAATGACTTATTATACCCGCATTATACTACTTATATTATAAATAAAATATCGATCTACACTACACTAAACCTTTACACTATATGCGCTCGGGTATTCCCTGGGGTGGGGGGCACATTAAACCTATTGAGTTAATTTTGGGTCCTTTTGGTGCCTCTTAAGTATAAGCACGGGGGTCCTTATGTGACCCCATGGCACCTACTAGTATAGGGGTACTTACAGATCCCCATGGTAATTTAATTTATAATTATGGGGGTCCTTATGGACCCCAAGGCACCATGATGTGGGTTCCTATAGACCACCATGGTATGGACCCCCATGGAACCTAACATTAATTCCTATACCATGGGGTTTGTATGGACCGCCCAAAATACAATACTATTACCATGGAATTACTACATTTTACATTAACCTGGCCCCATTGTAAATTGTAGTAACCCCATGGTAATAGTATTGTATATCTGGGTGAGTGACTGGTTGCCAGTCATTTCCTAGGCAAACCAGGTACGATATTTGTATTATATAAGAAGATTCCGATTTGCTCATAGGACACATATCAATTTAAGTTCAAGTTAGTGTATTGTTTATTTGTCCAAAGTTGAATTTTCTTTTTTTTTTATCATCTTTTCCTTTCTTTTCCTTTCCTTTCCATTTTTATAATATGTTATGTGAAATATTGGTATTTTAAATCTAAACTCGGTGTTGTTATTTGCAACATAAGATCTCAACCAGCATTGTTTATTGTATCAAGATTGTTATAGACCTTCTTACAACCTTTCAATTTAGAAAATAGAAAATGTTGAAATGTGTTCTATCAGTGTTAAACAAATAATATACCCTGCATAACTAGCAAATTCCTTCTTAACCATTGTAAAACTTTATTAAGTATTCTAGTAAAAGTGTAGGAGTTTAAATAAAAGGAGGGAGTTCAAAGAAAAAGGGGGGGGGCAGATTTATAGTGCAAGGAGAAAAATAAAAAAGTTGATGGATGTCTAGGGAGGTATCTGTGTTACAGTTAGAAGGGGAATCAGGGGGAACAGGAGGAGGCAGGCCAGTTCTGAGTTGGCCAGCACTAACAGATTTGCCAGATTGATTGAAACTTGTTTGGGATGTCCATTCAGGAATGGCAATGCCAGAAAGAGTTGTTTCCTCTAACATCCGGTAGAACATTTCTACTGGAGGAGTGGGAGGGCAGAATAGGCAGAGCAACAGACAGGTTTTGGTGGTAGGGGACTTTATTATTAGGAAGGTAGACAGGGTGATTTGTCACCCAGATCCCAGCAATCGAACAGTTTGCTGTCTCCGGGTGCTCGGATTCGTCATGTTGTGGATTGGGCAGACAAATTATTGGGAGGGCTGGAAATGTAACCGGCGGTCGTGGTACATATTGGTACCAATAACAAAGTTAGTGAAAGAGGGAGTGTCCTAAAAAAATATTTTAGAGAACTAGGCAATAAGCTAAAGGCAAGGACCTCCAATGTAGTATTTTCTGAGATACTACCAGTGCCACATGCTAGCCCATGGAGGCAGAAGGAGCGTAGGGAGGTTAATGCATGGCTAAAGATGTGGTGCACTAAGCAGGGGTTTTTAGAGCACTGGGATGACTTCTCACTTCGGTACAATCTCTACAGTAGGGATGGATTGCACCTTAATGATGAGGGAGCTTTTGTGCTAAGAGATAGGATGTTAGAAAGGCTGGAGGAGTTTTTAAACTAGTAGGTGGGGGGGGGGGACTAGATATAAGTAATGGGGTAGAAAGTGTATAGGGTATAAGGGATGAATTAACAACTCATAGGGGAGGAGATGGGGTAGGGGTATTATAGTCAATAGGATGGTAGTACTAAGCAACTAAAGTACAGAGGCAGGCACTTCAGAACTACAGACTCATAACATAAGGTGTATGCTTGCTAATGCCAGAAGCTTGCCAGGAAAAATGTGAGAGTTAAAATTATTAGCAATTAATGAAAAATGGGATTTAATAGGCATTACCGATGAATCTCATGACTGGACTGTTAATCTGGATGGTTATAACCTATTTAGGAAAGATAGGGGCAATGGTAAAAGAGGAGGAGGGATTTGTCTGTATATTAAGCATGAATTTAAGCCTGTAGTCAGAGAAGATATTTATGGCGGAACTAGTGATAAAGTTGAATGTTTGTGGGTAGTGTTAAATAGTGGAGCAGCAAATTCCAAAAGAATATTAGTAGGAGTATGCTATCAACCCTCAAATATAGCTAAAAGTGAGGAAATACAATTATTGTTACAGATTGGAAATGCAGCTAAGCATGGGCAAGGTCTAATAATGGGAGATTTTATTTACCCTGAAATAAACTGGATAAATGAGACCAGGAGTTTAGCTAAGGGGAGCAGGTTCTTGAGTACACTTAGGGGGCAGATTTTAAAGGTCTAAGGGCAGCAATACAAGTATAGACTGGGACAGAGAACTGGCAGAAAAGAATACTGAATATAAATGGACAACATTTAAATCCTTACTAAATATATATACTTATCACCATATACCAAGTAGGAATAAAAGTAAAATGAGTAAATCACATCCAATGTGGTTTAACAATGATTTAAAGATCAAGATACGGAGTACAAAACACGCATTTAAATTATACAAACTAGAGGGGACAGAGACTGCTTTACGCAAGTACAAGGAAATAAACAAGACTTGAAAAAGAGCTATTAGACTAGCCAAAATCGAAAATGAAAAGTTAGTTGCAAAGACTACCCCTAAAATATTTTTTAAATATATTAATGGGAAGAAGACCAGGAAGGAAGCTATAGGAACTTTACAATGTGACACAGGCCATCTGATAGTTAGTGACCAGGAAAAGGCATATGAGCTAAATAGGTTATTTTCTTCGGTATACACAAGGGAGGTACCAGTGGTTGGGACACTGCAACATAATGGGGCTACACTACCTTTGCCAAATAATTGGTTAACACAGGAAGTAATCCAAAAGAGGTTGGAAAAAATAAATGTTAATAAAGCCCCGGGTCCTGATGGAATACATCCATGGGTACTGAGGGAACTGGGTTCTGTAATAGCCAAACCATTATATTAAATTTTTCAAGATTCACTCAACACAGGGTCTCTACCAGATGACTGGAGAAAAGCAGATGTGATACCTATATTTAAAAAGGGAGCAAGAGAAAATCCGGGGAATTATAGAGCAGTGAGCCGCACTTCTGTAGTGGGGAAGCTTTTAGAAGGGTTAATAAGGGATAATATACAAGAATATGTCTACTTGAACAGGATTATAAGTAGGAGTCAACATGTCAGGGTAATCTAATTAGTTTCTATGAGGAGGTTAGTAGGAACCTTGATCAAGGCAACTCAGTAGATGTAGTCTTTTCGGATTTTGCAAAGGCTTTTGATACAGTGCCACATGGGAGACTATTGTGCAAACTAAGAGATACAGGAATTGCAGTAAATATCTGCTCATGGATTGAGAGCTGGCTAAAAGACAGGAAGCTAAGGGTTGTTGTGAATGGAAAATACTGTGACTAATGTGGTAAGTGGGGTTCCTCAGGGTTCAGTATTAGGTCCTCTCCTTTTTAACATATTTATTAATGACTTAGAGGTGGGACTGGAAAGTAGTGTCTCCATTTTCGCTGATGACACTAAGTTGTGCAAGGTAATTAAATCAGATAATCATGTGCTTTCCCTCCAAAGGGATTTATATACAATTGAGGAATGGGCATCTTAATGGCAGATGAGATTTAATACGAATAAATGTAAAGTTATGCATCTGGGAAGGAAAAATAGCCATGCAATTTAGATTCTTAATGGAGAAAATCTAGGAGTATCAGATGTTGAAAGGGATTTGGGAGTGCTTGTGGACAACCACCTAGGTAATAGTGCTCAAAGCCAAGCAGACGCTGCAAAGGCAAATAAAATATTAGCATGTATTAAGATAGGTATAGAAGCAAGAGAGGCAAATATAATTCTGCCAATATACAAATCTCTAGTACTCCCTCATTTGATTATGGAGTACAATTTTGGGCACCACTTCATAAAAAGGACATTTTAGAGCTGGAAAAGGTACAGAGGAGGGCAACAAAACTAATAAGGGGAATGGAGGGGCTAAGTTGTGAAGAAAGACTAACTAAATTAAACATATTTTCTTTAGAAAAAAGGCGTGTAAGAGGAGATATGATTACCTTATATAAATACATCCAGGGTCAGTATAAAGATTTGACAAGGGAGCTTTTTGTGCCAAGAGGTTTTCAACTGACAAGAACACATCCCTTGAGGTTAGAAGTAAAAAAGATTCCACCTTAAAGAAAGAAAAGGGTTCTTCACAGTAAGGGTGGTTAATCCAATAGGGGTCTAAATCAAAGTACTTTATATTTATATAAAATAATAAAACTAATATTTACCTTTTTATACAACATACACTGCTATATATAATCTAGCAGTGCATATTGTCATATTGTTACCGGCCATTCATTACATATTCCTACTAATTAGAAATAAAAGCACAAAATAATAATAATAATAATAATAATAATAAAGATCACAAATATAAAGAGATCAAAATAAAAAATAAAGAACAAAAACTCTTTAAAATCAGTAAATTGAATGGTAAAAATAAAAAGTCAAAACAAAACTAAAAAAGTATTTGAAAGATGTGACATTCACAAACTACATAGGGCCTCATTCTATTATCGGCCGCAGCCGCTGCGGGGCCGCAAGGACCGGCCGCAAGCTATTCGGCTATACTATTCCCCTCCGGCCGGGGATTCCGGCAGGCTTGTGGCCGGTGCCTTGCTATCTCTTGCGGCCGCTCACGCCGGAGGAAATCCTTTGACCTAAAACGGACGCAAGGAAATCGGCCGTAAGAAAATCCTATTTGCAATTCAATTGCTCCGGGAACCCTCTCTGCAAGGCTAAAAGCGAGCCGCTGCTTACTTGCAGGAAAGAGGTCCCGCTAGCACCAATTAAGCACGAAATATAGCCCAAATAAAGCCATCCTGCACTTTGAGAAGACTATAAAGTGATTTTCGGTGTTAGCAAAAATAGCACAAAATTCCCCTATACTCAAATCCGTAAAATATATATTTTTTAATATACGTCAAATATCCATGTAAAAAGTCCATAGGGCTTGGAGCACCTCAGACCCGCCCACGCCGCAGCCGGAAAATAAACAGTTAATTTAAACTCGGGTTTGGGCTGATGTGCAAGCTTGAGAGTGGGTTACTTTTAATCCTCATGTCCCCCAATATGATCCCTAGCATTTACAGAGCTTTACAGAGCTGTCTTGAATTTATTTTTGACTTTTTAGATTTCAGAGCTTACGGCCGATTGCAAGATTTACGGCCGGCCGTAAGAGGAGAACCTTGCGGGGCCGTTTAATTGAATTGCAAGGTAACGGGACCCCCGCAAGGAATCGCAGCCTTACGCCCGTTTTACGGCCAAAAATAGAATAGAATAGAGCCTCATTCAATTGAGCTTTCGAGAGATCGGACATGTAGCCCCCAAGTTATTTTGCTATTCAGTTTTTTTGCGGGGCTCCGATCGAGTTACGGGCTCCGGGCCTCCGATTCAATGCAATGGTTAACATCGCAAGTTAATGCCCATCTAAGCCTTTGATCTTTCACGGCTGCAAGAGTTCCAAATGCTAAAATCGCAAATCACTATTCAATTGCTCCAATTCACCCTTGCTAACCACCCTATCAAGCCCTCAAATGGCAAAAATGTAATCAGAAGTTAATGGTACCAAGGAGGACGTGCAAAGAGCTTAATGACATGTACGGAGCACTTTAAATGCACATACACACACACTACTGTACTTTTATAAAAATTTACAGGGGTGTTAGGTCTTAGAATTAATAGATATAGTACAAAGGAAATGGGTGGCTCTAGGTGGTAGAAAAAATCTGGGAAATAAACAAGGGGTGCTCCTTGAGGATATGTATAACTTGAATAACTGAATAAGGAAGGAAAAGTATCCTTTAGTATAGAAGTGCACACCCTCTGCCCTAATAACAGTATAGAACAGCAAAAATTGAGTTAAAACTTAACGTTTAATTATGAATATTAAAAATAGTTGTTAAAATCCTGAAATAATGACGAGATCCAATATATAATGAGATCTGACATATGAAATGGTATGGACTTCCTAATTTAATAGGAAAAATAGTAAACTGGGAATAAACACTTGATCCTCCTATATAAGGTGCTAGGTGATTATAAAGTGCAAATAAATGGTGGAATACTAATAGATAGCAGAAACATAGGTCCTGGAATGCAAAGGCCTATATGTTTGCTTAATGTGTATTCCATATACATAAAGTGACTAGTGCTACAAATGTTAATGAATGTGATGTCAATTATCAATATTGCACCTTCATATAAATATTCTAAAGTGCTAAGTGCCTATATCAATAGAATGAATTGATATAATAAATTAATATAGTTGTGGATACAATATAAATGAAGTGCCAGTGCTTGCTTGAGGATATAGTGAGATAATCCAGTATAATTTAATATGGGGAAGTCCAATATTATTATTGTTTGTAATCAGAGTCACTACACGAACTTAGGAGCTGGGATATGTTAAATTCCACCTTTGCATCATATTAGGATATATATTGTAAATTTAAAGCAAATAGGAATCGTATTGTGCGATCTTTATAACATCAGATTATATCTGTATGTCAGTTTAGCACAGCTCCTGAGTCCCTAGGCTATCCGCGCGAGGTCTAGGCGTCAGCGTGTGACGTCATGACGTAGCCACGCGGTATAGAACGTGCAACCCGACGCACGTTTCTGAATATTTCATCAGGGGTTACCGGAGAAGTCTCTTAGGGAGCTATTTATGCTCCATGGTTGTCATAGCAACCTCAGGGGCTAGTAAAATAATATAAATTAAAAGAAATATGCAATCTTAAAATATTACTGTTGATATGGTGAGATATAATGTGAACCAGTGCCATATTATTACATTGCTGTGTAATGGCAATATTATGATAGGCAGAATAATGATCATGGCAGATAATAGACATTAAAAACAGGACATTGTCCTGCATGTGAATACATATTGACTAGATTAAGAATATGACAACCATATATTGGAACTAGGCTTTGATATATTAATAATGATGCCCTACAATTGTAATGTCATGTGGCTCAAAAGTTAGCCTCATATATAAATAGGACTATTATGATTGAAGAATAATAATAGTTGTTCTCTAATCCAATATTATATAATGAACTTGATGTTGGACGTTTGCTACAATGAAATATAAAACATATGCTGTGTTCTTCTATACATAGGGTTATTCAGTATTATAAAATACATATCCATAAATAGAAAGACATTACTTAACAGTGATAACCCCCTTTATTCTTTTCCTTATTTCCTTCACGGTTATTATACATGGCACATAGAGGGAAGAGTTTGTAATGTCATTGTAGCATATTTATTCAGATTCATCAAGTATAATGTTATATTTGAGATGTCGAGCATAATTAATATTAAATGGGGGCCCTAAATAAATGGTGTAAAAGTGAATCCATCATTAAGACCCCATGGTTTTTTGGTCTTAAGTGTAAAAATCCAGTAGGCCTCCTTTTTTAATAATTCTCTATCAATATTACCTCTTTTAATATTTTGTTTCACGCCGTCAATGGCTATAAAGGAGATATATCTTAGGTCTCCATTGTGGTGAGAATTGACATGATTTGCCACTGGTGTGTCATATTCGCTGGTGATACTATATACATGTTCTAAGATTCTGCGTCTCAGTTCTCTACAGGTTTTTCCTACATAGTTCATACCACATTTACAAAGCATGAGATATATTACCCCTGCAGTTTTGCATGTTATTAACTGTTGGATCTTAAAATTATCTTTTCCATCTTTTGAGGGGAATGTTTTTGTGGTATTAACATATTTACATGCTTTACACGATAAACATTTAAAGCAGCCCTTTGTTCTGTTAAGCCAGGTGTTGTTTCTAGCACCTTCAAGATGGCTTCTAGTTAGCATATCCCTCAGGTTAGTTGATCTTCTACTAGTGATTTGAGCTTGATTACTTAAAAATGGCCTTAAATCATCATCATCTAGTAGGATCTTCCAATGGTCACTGAATATTTTCCTGATTTCATGCCATTTTCCATTATAGGTTCCTATACATCTAACCACTTCATCTTGATCTTTATTTTTGTTAGATAGCAGTAGTTCTCTGTCTACTGCTTGTGCTCTTTGATATGCTCTTTTTAGGGGTTTGTTTTTATACCCTCTCTCTTTAAAACGGTGCTGTAACTCTCTGGCTTCCATCTCAAAATTGATTTGACTGGAGCAATTTCTTTTGATTCTCAAATATTGCCCCACTGGTATCCCTTCAATCAATGATTTGGGGTGACTGCTGTCTGCCTGTAACAGGCTATTTGTCGCTGTTGGTTTTCTATATGTAGTTGTTTGGAGTTTACCATTATCTGACTTTGCAATTTTCAAATCCAAAAAGGTGATTTCATTTTCACTCATTTCTGAGGTTAAGTATAGTCCCATATTGTTGGTGTTGAGTATTTCTATAAAAGTTTTTAAATCATTTTGATTCCCATTCCATACTAGCAAGATATCGTCGATAAATCTTATCCAAAGTTCGACGTATTGACTGTATTGATCCAATTGGTCAGTAAATACTATTTGCTCTTCCCACCAACCTAAATATAAGTTGGCATAAGTGGGGGCACATGCTGTGCCCATAGCTGTACCACATATTTGTTGAAAGAATTTGTTGAGAAAAACAAAATAGTTGTGTGTTAATGCAAACTCCAGTAATTCTAGTATGAATTGGTTGTGATTAAAGTATTGGATGCCTCTCTTTGATAAAAAATAGTTGACTGCTTCTATACCTCTATGATGTTGTATGTTTGTATAGAGGGATTCAACGTCTAAAGACACCAAAAGTGCTCCTTTACTAACTGAAATGTCACTCAATTTCAGTAGAACATCTTTTGTGTCTTTCACATGTGAGGCTAATGTGATCACAAATTCCTGTAACATGGAGTCTACATATTTACTAGGGTTCTCTGTTATGCTCTCAATCCCTGACACAATTGGTCTACCCGGAGGTTTCTTGGGGTTCTTGTGTATTTTTGCAATGGTATAGAAAGTGGCTATTTTTGGGTTCGGATTTAGGAGGAAATCAAATTCATTTTTTTATATAACTTTGTTATTTAGACCCCTGATTAAGATATCTTTGAGTTCCTCTATGAAATTATCAGTTGGATCTTTTTCTAATTTCTTATAACTCTTCTTGTCTTTAAGGAGTCTCTCACATTTTGAGATATAATCAGTTTTATCAAGAATGACGATATTACCTCCTTTATCAGAATTCCTTATAATGATGTTCTTATCTTGTTGTAATTGTTTTAATGCCAACCTTTCAGTTTTAGTCAAATTATAGTTGATATTATTTTTACTGGAAATTTTTGTCATATCACGAACCACATTGTTAACAAATAGCTCTATATTGGGACTTATACTGAGAGATGGTGTGTACTTGCTTTTTGGTTTGAAAGCCGAATATGGGCCTGTAGACTGAAATTCCTCATTATCTGCTAATAGACTCTCAAGGTTTCTTAGAGTCTTAGAGTACATTGGTTCCATTGGAGTAGTATTTTTTCTTTTTGAGTAGAACTTTTTTAAGGCCAATTTTCTGGCAAATAAATGAGTATCCTTTACCCATTCAAAGAGGTTAAAATCCCCTGTAGGTGAAAAGTTTAGGCCTTTTTTGAGAACTGCTAGATTATCTATTGAAAGTACTTTGGTTGATAGATTAAATATTTGTAAAGAATCTAGTTCTTCCGTGTTCTTTTTTGTTGAGGTTTTTGAGTGTCTTGATTTTTTCTTATTTTTGCCCCTCCTGATCTTTGTCTTAGATCTAAAAAAGTATTTGTTGAGTTTTTTGTCATTGAAGGGTTGGTTGTTCCCAATGTTTCATTTGTTTCAAAATCAGACCATTCTGATTCTGATGTCGTGTTCTCTACATGTATTTTTGTGATAAATTGTTTTCTGGATCTCCTGAAGATATTTCCACTCTGGAAATCATTTAAATCCCTCTGAAATTTCTTTTGTTTTCTATCAACCAACACCTTTTTAAAGTTCTCTATATCTTTTTGCAGTTTATTCTCTAATTCTGTGAAGTTGGGATCTGTATGATGTTCTCTTATTTTTTCCACCTCTTTCTTCAATTGTGGATCTATTTCTTTTAGTTGTGTTTGTTCCCACTCTAGGATTAGACCCATGAGTTCCTTGGAACATCTCAACAATATTGAATCCCATTTCTTTACAAAATTCTTCTGGTAGGCCATGAATTGTGGGGAATAAATTTATACGTAAACCTCTGGGTACTAAATTATTAGCCAGATAATTCTCCAAACTAGCTATCTCCCACCAAATTCTATATTGTTGTTTATATAACTTATTAAGTTCAAAAAATTGGTTCTTTAGCATGGGTTCTTTATGTACACCCAGATTAATATCTTTATTGAATATACTTTTGGCTTCATTTAGCCAACTTTCTTGATTCCAATTTCGGAATAGGAACCCTGTTGTAGGTTCCATATTATCTTTTAAAGTATATGAAAACACCGAGCTTAACACCTAAGATAGAACTGAGTTCATAAATATTAAATTAGGAAGTCCATACCATTTCATATGTCAGATCTCATTATATATCGGATCTCGTCAGTATTTCAGGATTTTAACAACTATTTTTAATATTCATAATTAAACGTTAAGTTTTAACTCAATTTTTGCTGTTCTATATTGTTATTAGGGCAGAGGGTGTGCACTTCTATACTAAAGGATACTTTTCCTTCCTTATTCAGTTATTCTTAGAATTAATAGCACAACATTCTCAAGCTCGCAAATCGGCCAAATAAAATACTTTATTTCATGTTTAAATTTTGTGCTATATCGATCACGGCAATCAATATGTTAATACATATAATGGAACTTGCATGTAATAGAATATCATATTTACGGTTTTATCAATATTGCATTATATCTAGAATGTGGGTCCGATCGTAACACGTAATTCAAGCCCGTAGCACGTAATCCAACCTCCATTTTTCAAAGCTGTAATGATGACGATCTCTGTTTCCATTGGCTGTTTCTAATTGGGAGTTACAGCCTTGCTTGATTGATCATGTTCAAGCTCGCAAATGCTAAATACGATACCATGGTTTCCGAATTTTGCTATTGGCCCCTAACTTGCAGCCTTGAACAACTGAATAGCACCATAACTTGCGAACGCTGCGGGCCCACAGCAGACCTACGACCTATACCTCTATAACTTGCGCCTCCAAATTGAATGAGGCTCATAGATAATAAGATCACATATATAGCTGTGAGCATACGAGCCGTTTCTCACGCTTGCGGGGTCGCGCGCGTAGCGAGGGCTGCGGGTGAGGGCCTTGGTTGCTGGCATGGAGCGCCAAAGGCGTTCCATGACAGCAACTGCGCCCCTCGCAAACTTTACGTCGCAACGCAAGCAACACGACACATCAACTACGACCCTCGCAAACTTTACCTCGCAACGCAAACAACATACGAGACATGTTAACACACATTACGACCTCGCAACAATCGGACGCAACTCGCGAACATTACAAAATTCAAAACACAATCAATACACACAGCACATACATAAAAAGCTTACCTACAGCAAGAGGGAGCATCCAGGACCTCAAAAAAGCAACTTACACCTTCATTTCACTCAAAATAAAAGAGTTTAGACACTAAAAAATTCTCTAAGCGACAGAAAAAATGGCCGCCGAACAAAACGAAAACAAGGCTACAGCACTCTAAACACGCAAAACACCACAACAAACTCGCAAAACACAACAAGAAACTTGCAAAACACCACAAAAGACCTACGGATATTCCGCTAAGACGCATACCACACATTACCCGCCATTTTACGCCAATGCGGAAGTACAAGACTACGCTAACGGTTTGGTCTCGCGCACGCACACTATTACACTGCACACATTCAGCACGCTGACACAGCAGCTCCACACCACTAATGCTGCAGCAACATCAAAACAGATTGCAGCTCTTCAACACAATGCTTCAAAATAGGTAAAGTATATTCATTTATTAATGTATTATATATTTCATTATTATACACCAAACAGCATTAGCTACCTTACAATTTCATTGCCGTAATTTTTTGACGGGCAATTCGCTAGTGTATATATAAAAATGAAGGTGGATATTTTAAGCCACAAATATTAATACCATAAGGCATTCTGGTTCATAGAATATAAATCTAGAACGTCTCTCTTTTCCTTGAAGGTTATCACCACCCCATCACCACCACAAGTATCCAGTTCATGGCTTTACATTTTGAGAGAGTTTGCAATAATGACATTTTAAAAAATGTTCATGTATGCTGTGTTTTGTAAAACATCTTTTGATATCATACATTTTAAATCTTGTTACGTTCATTTAATTGTTAACTTGAATCTTGTTTTTGCTACTTTGGTGTGAAACATGGATGGTGCAGAGTTTCCAGAGGTGCAAGAGGAATAGCTGCACAAGGGCCCTCTACTACAGATGCCCTCTAACAGTCCCATGTCTACCATAGCACCTTCTGGCCCCTATAGTCCTTGCATGGTATTTTAACTGTCCCAGGTACACATTTTATGCCTATTTTATTACATGTATTTATTTCATAATACTTTATAATTTTGCCTAAAAAGAGAGTCATTGCACTTCCTGAATCAATCAATGCTGTGGTTTCTTTACATTAACTTTTATGGTCACCAAGTTAATCATCTAAACCTGGATGAAACAAAAAAAGACAAAACATAAACTATCCAATAGTTAGTTCATATTCACTGGTCTGTATCCTTGAGAAGTCCAGCTTTTCATTCTGCTGCAAGTTGTTCCACAGATCACACTTCTGTGTGTCTGTCTCTTTTCCCAAGCATCAGCAAACATCTTTCTGTCTTTCCCTTTCCAGCACAGACTGACTATCCACTTAGTTAATCAGCCCACCCAACTAGTCTTGTGAGGGCTATCCGAAGCTGGGGCAATCAACTGCTATAGGAGTTAACTCTTTCAGCCCTCCTGGGGAAAGATAGACTTGCAGAGAAATCTATAGTGAATATAAGACATTTATAATAAACTAGGAACTTGCCCGTCGACAATGACGGGATTAAAATTGTAAGGCTGGCAATGCTGTTTGCCACACAATGTGAGGCTTTTGCTCCTCTTAGCACCTTTGGCGATCATCGCAAGCCCCGTGCTGAGCGCCTTTGGAGTTGATTGCGAGCCTCTCCCCTGTGTACTTCAACTTTCCCGCTTTGCAGTGATCACCTTCAGCATTGATCGCGAGCCCCATGATGAGCGCTTTCGGCGCTCATTGTAAGTCTCTCCCTCTCACGCTGCTCATCGTGAGCCCCTTCGGGGCTCATCTCGTGGCTCACAATGAGCGCCTCTATAATAAAAAATATAAAGACAAAACAAACAAACAAGATGTAGTGTAACAAATCTTTACAAACAGATAAAATTTATTTACGCTTGTAACCACACTCCCATGCTTCCTGGCTCTCCCTCTGTCCTGTCTGTGAGTGTGTTATTATAGTTGTTCATTTTTTTTTTTTTTTTTAGGGTTTTTTAAGTTACACGCTTGGCTCGCAGTTGCGCCCTCTCACAATGCAGCATAAGTCCTGCAAGCTTCAATGGCTCGCTTTGTGAGTCTTCACAGATGAGCGCTTTTGGTGCTCATCCAGCCTAAGTCCTGCGCCGTACACGCCTAAGTCGTGCGCCATAAACAGCTTGCCTCGCAAGGCTTCGCAGACGAGCCCTTTCAGCGCACATGCAGCCTAGGTCGTGCACCGTACATGGCTCACCGCGCTTCGCGGGGTCGCAACTGCGTGACCAACATCACAAACGTTACGGACAGCGTTCTTGGTCCACAACTATATATGTGATATTTGTGTTCCCCACTCCCTGTACCAAGTGGGAATACACGCAGCCCTTTCTACATTTGGAATTCGTGGATGATTCTGTGTAACTATTCCATGCTCAGGTTGTCAGCAGCAATAAGGTACAGTGACATTTTTAATATTAATTAAAAAAAATCTGGATTTGGCGCATATTATTCAAGCTAGTTTGGATCAGGATTATTGATCATAGACTTGTTGTTCATTTGAGGATTCTTATTATTTTGGATAATATTGGTGGACTTTTGGGGTGAATATTTAATAGTTATTTTTAATATTTCTATATAGCTTCTAAATATGTATGATAGTGTGATAATCTAGCCACAAGAAAATTGTGAAGGATATCTATGGATTTATTATCTGCTTATTGTCATGCAGTGAATGACTTCCTATTAGAATTCTAAGAAACCTAGAAATCATATATGACAATGAATGGAGAGAATTATATAAACAAATGTCTAGAAAACATTTTAAAGTTTAAAATGGTTCCAAAATCCAGGCCTTTCCATTGGATGATATTGAGTTATTGCTAGAATGGGAGAGAGCTTTAAGTAATTGTTCTAGATCATTGATAACTACGCTCATCAAAAATAGGGAAAGGTATTTGGGCAATTATTAAATTGAGATGATATCTGGATTGACTAGACACGATATATAACAGACTCTAAGGAGGCAAAGGTATATATACATACACACACACATATATATATATATATATATATATATATATATATATATATAACAATTTTAGTAAATGATGACATAGAAATAGAATAACAATGGAGGACACAACTAATACATCAAAATATAAACATTGTAATGCTACAAAAGAAGAAAATCAAGTAATGGAGTTTAAATATGCCCATATCAGAAAGACCTAAAAAAACAGATATGGATCCTTTATCATTCATTCATTAATAGAGATTAAACCAAAAACCTTACACCCTACTACACATTCCTATATTAATAAATATGCAATATACAAATAGAAAACCATGAGATAATTGGAATAGTGAATCTAAGAAGCCTGAAGTGTTCACTTTTGAATATGATTCAATATCATAAGAGAAAATTAACCTAAAGTACAATTTCAATCTCATGAATTAGAAGTCATTCCTAGGAAATGCAGTAACTCATATTCCAAAAATCCTCAGTTTTAGGACCGAAACACAAAACTTAAAAGAGACAGAATGAAGGAGGGGAGGAACCAGACTACAACAAAAAAAGTTTAAGAAATGAACTAAAAATATAGGGACAAAAATGTGTTTAAAAACTCTTTCATTTGATTATATTAATTTATTTAAAAACGGTTTATCATATCCATCAAAAAGTAACCCTAGTGATATGTTTAAATGTATATGAAATCTCACTTCTTTAAAGAGATGTTTTGTACAAAAGGAGACTAATCAGAACCTATAACAGGAAATTACTTAATTTACTACTAATTTAAAGTCTCAAGTCTTGATGATGAATTATCCATATAGACCAAGACAATAATTGCCAATTAAAACAAACTTTTCGTATGTAATGATCAAATGTGTTTCGTTACTCCTGTGCAGCTTTATCAATTATCAAATTGCCTCTATAATAAAAAATATAAAGACAGAACAAGCAAACAAG
Organism: Discoglossus pictus; assembly: GCA_027410445.1. NCBI lineage: Eukaryota > Metazoa > Chordata > Amphibia > Anura > Alytidae > Discoglossus > Discoglossus pictus. Next base: position 62,728,625 of record CM050166.1, read on the forward strand.
ATATAGTGTAACAAATCTTTGCAAACTGATAAAATCTGATTACCAGATTCCATACAGGTGAAATTCATCTTTTCATCTTATAGGTGGTGTTGTTAATGTTAATTTGTACATCTTTCAATTAATTAACTTCCATAATGTATCTTCTATAATCAAATATAGGTATAACCCCTCTAATATATACTATTTTTGGCACTACTATTAAAATGACCACATAGATAGGGAAAGTAGCAGCAAATCGACATATAAGAGTATATAGAAATACACATAACATAACAAATGTAAATAATATTGCTCAAATTTGCTTGCATCCTCATTCCCATGTTTCCTGGCTCTCCCTCTGTGCTATGTGTGAGTGTGTTTTTATTTTTTTTATTATTATTTTGCTTGTTTTTCGGGTTTTTCGGGTTTTTCGAGTTACACGTTTGAACTAAGTTTGGCCGTTAAATTAGCAAACTGCGTTCCTCTCGGTCAGCCGCAAAGTGCTCCATTTTTCGGCGGAGTCCCACGTGCCTTAGCTGCTCGCCTCGCTTTGCCTTGCGAAGTGCAATGAGCCTCTTTGGAGCTCATTGCAGCCTAAGTCCTGCGTGCCTCAACTGCTTGCCTCGCTTAGCGAGGCGAGCACTATACTGAGCGCGAGGGGCGCAAAAGAGTGACAAACATCGAAAACGTTACATACACTGACAACTATATATGTGATATACAAATATAAAAATAATTATAAGTAGTAGCACATCCACACATATAAATATATATGAAAATGCAAAAATAACTTTTAGTAGTAGCACATTCACATATACACATTAGTATTTAAAAACTCATCAACTATTCCTTGGTATATCGTATAATAATAAAAGTCTCTCCCCTAAACATCATTTTAGATTATGTGAACATGGTTCTATATATCTTGATAAATATATTATTTTAATATGCACATTGACTCTAAAAGTGTGTAAAAAGTATAGTATGCTTGCTTAAGTCATTCGTTATTTTAGTAAGTGTACTAGTTCAGTATATATACATGTTGCCATCCATTTTGTGCTATGGATTTGTATTGATCATATACTTCTACGGTATTCATCTCTTACCTCAGATGCCTAATTTTTTTAGTATAGGCAAAAACAGAGGTTGCTCCCATTATCAGGGCTATTAGCACCCATGTTCCTTGTCCCAGGTTAATGCAACTAAACAGGCATTGTCTTTCTCCGGAAGTTCAACATTAAATTCAGCCCACTCTTCGAAACTCCTGCCCTCAAACAACTTACATTTAACAAATGTGCATTCTTTTGTGCTACTCTGTTACTGTTCAAGTACTTCTCATAGGCCAACAAGAAGCGAGTTGCAGTAGTCTAGTCGAGAGATGATGAGAGAGTGTATAAAGATTTTAGTTGTGTCTTGTGTAAGATAGTGACGAATTCTGGAGATGTTTTTTAGATGGAGAAGACAAGATTTATTTAGTGATTGTATGTGAGGGATGAAAGACAGAGCGGAGTCCAGTAGAACTCCTTTTATTATAATTCATCAGTGCTACCCAACGCATCATTTTGCAATAATGAAAATCGAAATGCTGAAGTTTATCACGGCCACCACCAAACTAGTCTTTTTTGGACCCAGTGAATTTACCACCTCATCCTCACTAGATTCAGCTATAGTCCCCTCTCATACACTTGGCATTCTTTTTGTTTTGGAGCTGCTTCTGCAGCTTCCTAGAGTCAAACCCAAAACCAATGTAATCAAAGCGATGGATTGATGGAAAACTTATTGATACAGCAAATACTTTCCGTATCCCAAGATTGATATCAGAGAAGCCTTTAAATGGCTCATTCAGTAATCTATAATAGTTAGGTTTGTTGGCCATCTAAGCAGACCAGTTGGGTGTACATAGCTGTATTTCTTGTAATTCTGAGCCTGAAATAAGTTTTGTAACTTATTTTAGAAGTTCTAATGTGAAAACAAATGTACTATTTAATATTTATATATATTAAATATTTAAATAAATATATATATATATATATATATATATATATATATATATAGTAAATAAATAGTACATCTGTGTTCACATTTGAATGTCTAAAGCAATTTAAAAAACCTGCTTCCAGCTCAGAGTTCCGAGAAAAACAGTTATTACACTGCATTCTGGGAAGTTGAGCTGGGACACACAAATGTGGCCACAAATGCCTCACTCTTCATTCCGTAGCCATTATCAAACATGGCTTTCTTTAAGCTTATGCATGCTGTATTACACAGCTTTAATGCTTGTTTATTCCAACCTTGGCTATGCATGTGGTGAACTATATATATATATATATATATATATATATACAGTTGTGCTCAAAAGTTTGCATACCCTGGCAGAAATTGTTGAGGGCTTTGTAAGTTAGGGTCATGATTTTAAATTGTATTCTTGAGGCTAAGGGAAGCCAGTGGAGTGATTGACAGAGGGGCGATGCCGACACTGAACGTTGTGTACGGAAGATGAGTCTAGCAGAGGCATTCAAAATGGATTGAAGTGGAGACAGTCGGGTGGTAGGTAGGCCAACAAGAAGCGAGTTGCAGTAGTCTAGTCGAGAGATGATGAGAGAGTGTATAAGGATTTTAGTTGTGTCTTGTGTAAGATAGTGACGAATTCTGGAGATGTTTTTTAGATGGAGAAGACAAGATTTATTTAGTGATTGTATGTGAGGGATGAAAGACAGAGCGGAGTCCAGTAGAACTCCTTTTATTATAATTCATCAGTGCTACCCAACGCATCATTTTGCAATAATGAAAATCGAAATGCTGAAGTTTATCACGGCCACCACCAAACTAGTCTTTTTTGGACCCAGTGAATTTACCACCTCATCCTCACTAGATTCAGCTATAGTCCCCTCTCATACACTTGGCATTCTTTTTGTTTTGGAGCTGCTTCTGCAGCTTCCTAGAGTCAAACCCAAAACCAATGTAATCAAAGCGATGGATTGATGGAAAACTTATTGATACAGCAAATACTTTCCGTATCCCAAGATTGATATCAGAGAAGCCTTTAAATGGCTCATTCAGTAATCTATAATAGTTAGGTTTGTTGGCCATCTAAGCAGACCAGTTGGGTGTACATAGCTGTATTTCTTGTAATTCTGAGCCTGAAATAAGTTTTGTAACTTATTTTAGAAGTTCTAATGTGAAAACAAATGTACTATTTAATATTTATATATATTAAATATTTAAATAAATATATATATATATATATATATATATATATATATATAGTAAATAAATAGTACATCTGTGTTCACATTTGAATGTCTAAAGCAATTTAAAAAACCTGCTTCCAGCTCAGAGTTCCGAGAAAAACAGTTATTACACTGCATTCTGGGAAGTTGAGCTGGGACACACAAATGTGGCCACAAATGCCTCACTCTTCATTCCGTAGCCATTATCAAACATGGCTTTCTTTAAGCTTATGCATGCTGTATTACACAGCTTTAATGCTTGTTTATTCCAACCTTGGCTATGCATGTGGTGAACTATATATATATATATATATATATATATATATATACAGTTGTGCTCAAAAGTTTGCATACCCTGGCAGAAATTGTTGAGGGCTTTGTAAGTTAGGGTCATGATTTTAAATTGTATTCTTGAGGCTAAGGGAAGCCAGTGGAGTGATTGACAGAGGGGCGATGCCGACACTGAACGTTGTGTACGGAAGATGAGTCTAGCAGAGGCATTCAAAATGGATTGAAGTGGAGACAGTCGGGTGGTAGGTAGGCCAACAAGAAGCGAGTTGCAGTAGTCTAGTCGAGAGATGATGAGAGAGTGTATAAGGATTTTAGTTGTGTCTTGTGTAAGATAGTGACGAATTCTGGAGATGTTTTTTAGATGGAGAAGACCAGATTTATTTAGTGATTGTATGTGAGGGATGAAAGACAGAGCGGAGTCCAGTAGAACTCCTTTTATTATAGTTCATCAGTGCTACCCAACGCATCATTTTGCAATAAATGAAAATCGAAATGCTGAAGTTTATCACGGCCACCACCAAACTAGTCTTTTTTGGACCCAGTGAATTTACCACCTCATCCTCACTAGATTCAGCTATAGTCCCCTCTCATACACTTGGCATTCTTTTTGTTTTGGAGCTGCTTCTGCAGCTTCCTAGAGTCAAACCCAAAACCAATGTAATCAAAGCGATGGATTGATGGAAAACTTATTGATACAGCAAATACTTTCCATATCCCAAGATTGATATCAGAGAAGCCTTTAAATGGCTCATTCAGTAATCTATAATAGTTAGGTTTGTTGGCCATCTAAGCAGACCAGTTGGGTGTACATAGCTGTATTTCTTGTAATTCTGAGCCTGAAAAAGTTTTGTAACTTATTTTAGAAGTTCTAATGTGAAAACAAATGTACTATTTAATATTTATATATATTAAATATTTAAATATATATATATATATATATATATATATATATAGTAAATAAAAAGTACATCTGTGTTCACATTTGAATGTCTAAAGCAATTTAAAAAACCTGCTTCCAGCTCAGAGTTCCGAGAAAAACAGTTATTACACTGCATTCTGGGAAGTTGAGCTGGGACACACAAATGTGGCCACAAATGCCTCACTCTTCATTCCGTAGCCATTATCAAACATGGCTTTCTTTAAGCTTATGCTGTATTACACAGCTTTAATGCTTGTTTATTCCAACCTTGGCTATGCATGTGGTGAACTATATATATATATATATATATATATATATATATATATATATATATACAGTTGTGCTCAAAAGTTTGCATACCCTGGCAGAAATTGTGAAATGATGGCATTTATTTAGAATTTTTTTAGAATTTTTCTTGCTTTTTCCTCATTGCAATCTTGTGGCTTGTGGTGCGAGAATAAGACCTCTAGTTGCAATACCAAACAAAGAATGCTGCCTTTTTTATCACAGCCACCCAGCAGGGGTTATACAAGTGTCATGTTTGCCAGCCTGCTTGCATGTGTGATCTGCTCTGCCTATTGGTCAGATCACAGGCTCTGGAATGCCAAGGTCTGTGGTTTGATTCCTTGTGGAGACTCATTGTAGGTGGAGGTTTTGAATGTATAGTTTTTTTTACATCTTTTGTCCTCATTACAGACCAATGGTGTTTGCATAAGAGCTCTTGATGTGATCTGAAAAAATAAAGAGTTTTGGAATTCACAGACTATCCAAAGAATTCATGGCCACTCAGCATGGTTACATTGAGACACGTGTTGTGTTGACTCTAGGAAGCCAAGGTCTGTGGTTGGATTCCTTGTGGCGTCTCATTGTAGACAGAGCTTTTTAATATATTTTTTTTTACATCTTTTGTCTTTATTCCAGACTTTTGGTGCTCGAATAAGAGCTCTTGCTATGATGTAAAAAGTGAAGAGATTGGAATTTACAGAGCAACCAAAAAAATACTGCTTTTTCTTCACAGCCAACCAGCTGGTGTTAACGTGAGACAAGTGTTGTATTTTTCACCAGGCTTTCATGTGTGTTTCGGCTAAGGTCTATGTTTGATTCCTTGTGGAATTTCATTGTAGGCAGAGTATTTGAATGTATAATTTTTTTTAACATCTTTTGTCCTCATTTACAGACTTATGATGCATGAATAAGAGCTCTAACTGTGATTTAAATTCTTAGACAAACAAAGAAATGCTGCCCTTTTCTTCACTGCCACATAGGAGGGACAAGAGTCATATTTACAAGCAGGCTTCGACATGTGTTCCACTTGATCTAGTGGTTAGAGTGCCAGCTCTGAAATGGCAAGGTGTGTGGTTCAAATCCTCATTCTAGGTTAGTTTTTTTTTTTTACTTGTTTATGTCCTCTTTGCAGGCTTGTGCTGCGCGAATACGAGTTCTTGCCGTGATTTAAAAGTGAAGTGTTTGGAAATAGCAGAGCAACCAAAAAATACTGCCTTTTCTTCACAGCCACCCAGCAGGGGTTACAGTGGAAATAATTTGTGTTCGCCAGGGGTCTCCCACATGTTATACATCTTCCCTTCATACCCTAATGAAATCTTTTGGATTTCAGTATCATCGATATGTAGATGACACTCAAATCTATCTCTCAGCATGAGACCTATCTCCCTCTCTTCTAGAACGAGTTGATAACTGCGTCTCAAGAATATCCTCCTGGATGTCCTCCTGTCAACTTAAACTCTACATGTCAAAGACTGAGCTCCTAATCTCCCTCTACTTCAGCTCCCACCCCTCAAATATCTCTCAATGTTGACAATACCAACATCACTCCCACCTCCCAGGCCCGTTGTCTTGGGGTCCTTCCAGACCCTGCTCTCTTTTTCATTTCTCACTTAAAAACAGCTCTTAAAATACATCACTAAAAATAAAAACAATTCTAATCTACTCTCTCGTCATATTTCACCTTCACTATTGCAGCTTGCTCCTTTCTGGGCTCTCCATCACCAGTCTGCCTTCACTCCAATCTATAATAAACTTCTCTGATAGACTCATCTACCATACTCAACGGTCAGCATCTGCAGCACCTCTCTGTCAGTCACTGCATTCACTTCCTGCAGCCTCCAGAATAACATTTTAAATCATTACCCTTACATATAAAGCCCTCAACAACAGCACACCCCATTATATCTCTGCGATAATCTCAAAATACTGCACTTGCTGCTCTATATGCCCTGCTAATGTCCTTTTTCTTTCCTGTTCTCTTACCACCTCCTTTCATTCCCACCAGCAGGACTTTACTAGTGCTCTTCCATCTTTATGGAACTCCTTGCATTGCTCCACTAGACGATCCTCACACCTCAAAACCTTCAAAAACTTACTAAAAACGCTTATCACATCCTGCCTTAATATGCACAACTGCTCACTGTACAGCATAATATCACTCACACCCACAATCTAGAGTGCAACACACAGACACCTCCACTTGCTTGAGCTTATTGCCTTCACACTGCCCTCCTATATCACACCCAAACCCATTAGTTTGTAAGTTTCCAATCTTGTAAAGTGCTTTGGAAACAAACAACACGTATGTTTGATTTTAAGCTTAAAGACAGGGCCCTCCATACATTTGCTATGTGTTAATGTTTTTTGCCTTGTACTTAACCCCTTTATAGTGCTGCTGAATATGTTGGCACATTATAAATAAATGATAATAATAATAGCAATTGTAATGTTATCCACTTGGCCTGGTGGTTAGCATGCATGCTCTGGAGTGCCAAGGTCTACAGTTTAATTCCACATGAAGCCCTGCTGTTAAGTGATATTTTTTTTTATCATTACAGAGTCATGATGCAAGAATAAGAGTTCTTGCTGACATTTTAAACATTAACAGTACTTAATCCATAGACCAATAAAACACTAACTCAATTCCCCCAGATTCCCAGTAGATATATATGTCACATATTATTGTTGTTGCCAGACCCCTTCATCCATAATCTCTACAGTGTAGTTAGAGCTCTTGTGTGATCATTGAAGACTTCAGTTTGAATCATACTGCCCTTTAAGGGAGGAGATTTTGCACCATTCCCTTCATTTACGACTACCTACCAGTAGGGAGAGGAACTTCTCTGCATTCAATTTACATAGATATCCAAGACAGCCTCCCAGTACATAAGAAAGAATCTTTAATTCCCTTTTAACAGCATGTAAAAGATGATATTAGCATTTATAGAGCACAGTACTAGCTGAGAATGGCTTATCCTCTCTGCCTAAAACACTTGACCACTTGTCCAGTGTCTGTTGGCTTTAAACCTAAAACACCAAAGCTGCTTATCTAAAGGCTGCTTTATTCTGAGGCCATTGCAATTAATATGTCATTATTTATTATTTCATCATCACAACAACTGCTACTGCTTTGTAGATTATTTGAATCTCCTTATGTCACTGTTAAAGGTAAACCCCAGTCCATCTTTTCTGTCATGCATTTAAAACAATATGTTAAAGTTCTAGTTTTTTATTGATTTGTACTAGTCTGAAATGCATGTTTTGAAGCATATATAAGTAATATCAAGGCAATACAGATTGTGATCGGTAGCCCAAGTAGTAGTGTTTGCTGACCATTCAATAGGATGATAATAATTCTGCACAAACCGAATTTCCCAACACTTGTCCTTGCTTCACTTAATAGATTAAACGAGAATCAAGCACTACCCTATGTATCTATATTGCAATTTGAGCTATAGTTCAGTTATTATTCATGGAAAAATATTTTCTAATATTTACATTTCTCTTTTTCAAATACATAATAGAAATGCTGTATAATAGGTACGTTTATATAAAATGGGCAGAGGAGGACTGCTTTTTGTTTCTTACCTGCTGCAAAAATCTATATTTTTATGCATGCAGAGAGAAAGTAAAATAAGGTGCTTTGGTCCCTAGTAGTATTCCCTAGTATTATCATATTTTGGGGACCAAGACCAAGGACGCAGGTCACGTTTGAGGTGTTGGTTGCGCAATGTTAAATATTGCGGCCCTCGCAAAGTGTGGGCCGCAACTGCAAGGCTGCAATGAGCGCCGAAGGCGAAGGTGCACATTGCAGGCCTTGCCACAGCTGCTCATCACGAGGTTTGCGGGACTTGGCAGCAATGAGCACCTTTGGCAGGGCTCCTGATCAGCCCCGATGCACGTGTATACAACTGCGGGCCTCGCAAAACAAGGTAAGCAGTTACGCAACTGCGCAAAATTATGACTTTAATAGCCGAACCACCGAACTGACAAGACCACCAGGTGCTCAGAGGGGCCATAGTCTCACATTGTGTGGCAATTAGCATTGCCAGGCTTACAATTTTACTCCCGTCAGTTTTGACGGGCAATTTCCTAGTACATTAGAAAAGCAGGCAGTCAGGAGTGTAGCTATGTTTACATCTTTATACAAATTTGTTCTTTTTTTTTGCTCTTCAGAGCTGCAAGAAAATAGGACTACATTTTGCGAAATGTTGTGTAAATATTGTAGCCTACTTATGTCTTTTTTTTGCCTGATCAATTAGAGTTGGGATTAGTGGCATAGCAGGAGGGGGGTGGGGGAGGGCTCTGCCCCAGGCAGCACTTCCTTGGGGGCGGCAAATATGTGCCCCAGCTGCCGCCCACCGCTAATGGCACTCCTGCAGCGTCCCCCCTGGCTCCAGCCTCCTCCCCAGCCCCTGCTCTTTCCTGAGTCCCGTGGAGGAGAGGAGGAGCCGCCAGGAAGAGGAGCTGCCAATGGGAGGAGCCTCTGGAGCACACAGGTAAGGGAGGTGGGGGGAACAAGTGGGGGGATGAGAGGGGGAGAAAAGAACAAGAGAGAGAGAGAAAGGATGGGGAGAGAGAGACACGGAGAAAGACTTGGAGAGAGAGGGAGAGAAAGTGAGGGGGAGAGAGAGGGGGGAGAGACAGAAAGAGGGAGTAAGAGAAATAGCAAGAGAGAGGGGGGAGACAGAAAGAGGGTGAGAGAGAAAGGTGAGAGACCCAAAGAGGGGGAGAGAAAAAAAGTGTTGCAGAGAGAGAGGGGGACATGGAGAGAGAGATGGTCAGAGAGAGAGAAAGAGGAGGAGAGAGTGCGAAAGAGGGAGAGAGAGACTTAAAGAGGGAGAGAGAGAGAGGGGATGGAGAGAAGGGAGAGACAAAAAGGGAGAGAGTTGGAGAGAGAGATAAAAAGAGGGGCAGAGAGGGAGAGAGTAAAAGAGGGGGAGAGGGAGAGAAAGAGGGAGAGAGAGAAAGAGGGAGAATGAGTGAGAGGGGGAATGAGAGAGAGGGAGAAGGAGAGAGAGAGAGTGAAGGAGAGAGTGGGAGAGAAAGAGGGAGCGGGATAGGGAGGGGAGAGAGAAAGTGAAGGGAGGGAGGGAGAGAGAGGGGAGAGAGAGAGAGAAAGAGGAGACCAAGGAGAGGGAGTGACAGAAAGAGAGAGAGAGATACCTGGGAAGGAGAAAGAGAGAGCTGGAAGGAGAGAGAGAGAGAGACAGAGAAAGAGAGGGAGAAAGAGGAGAGAGATGTGGATACAGATGGAGAGGGAGAGAGCGAGATAAAGAGGGAGCGGAAGAGAGGGGGAGAGGGAGAGAAGGGAGGGGGAGAGAGGAGGGGAGAGATAGAGGGATACAAAGAGAGGGGGAGAGAGAAAGAGGGGAGAGAGAGGGAAGGAGAGAGTGGGAAGTAGAGAGAGACAGTGAAAGAGAGGGAGAGAGAGAAGGATAGAGGTGGGGAGAAGGGAGGGGAGAAGGGGAGAGGGAGAGGGATACAAATGGAGAGGAGAGAGAAAAAGAGAGGCAGAGAGAGGGAGAGAGAGAAAGAGAGGGGCGGAGAGAGAGAGAAAGAGAGGGGCGGAGAGAGAGAGAAAGTGGGAGAGAGCAGAAGAGAGAGAGAGGGAAGGAGAGAGGGAGAGACAAAGAAAGGAGAGAAAGAAAAAGGGGGAGATAGTAGGAGAAGGGTTGGGGAGAGATGGGGGAGAAAGAGAAGGGAGGGAGAGAGGGAGAGGAGAGAGAGAGGGGGAGAGAGAAGGGTATATATATATATATAAAATGTTTGCACGGGGGAGGGGGTGGCAAACTGAGGGACAGCCCTGGACAGCAAACGCCTCTGGTTGGGATTGTTATAGGAGGTAATTTAATCTCTGTACATACTGTTTTTGATGATAGTCATGAGTTCCTACTGTCTAACTCTAAACAATGTGTGTCCAGGCACTGCACCAGTTGAGTTATGATGCTTTATGGAAAATTCTGCTCCTTCTGCTGGCTGAACTGATACAGCTAAAAAAAATCAGAAGGTTCTTCTGGTTTTGTTCTGAAAGCAAGGTATATAAATAGCAGATTTAACCCTATTTAACCCTTTCAGAACACATTCTTTATACAAAATATTTTTTAAACATTTTAACATCTACATTCTTAAATGCTTGAAGTGTTGCTTTAACAGGCTCTTGTAGTGGTAGACTTACTGCCTGTGAAAGAGGTTCAAAGCAACTGGACCACAAAACAATGTGGGCCCCTCTGATTCTTGGAGTAAAGAAGTTCTCTTTATTTCTAAGGGGGAAGAGGCAGATCATTATTGTTAGACAAAGGTAATCTAATTAACTACATATATTTTTATTTTTTTATTGACCCCCTAACAAGCACATGTTATTTTGCACTGGGGCCCTCCATTCTCTAGCTCCACACTGCTCTTCCAAGTACATTTATTAGGTCTGATTCCTTGCTATTAGTTCTTCGATGCCATTGCAATTTTTATTAGTTAATAATGTTCCACTCCTATTTACAGAGACATGGAAAATCTTGGACTTTATAAATAAAGAATAATAGTAAAAGTAATAGTTTCCATTCTGCCATGATCCTGTCATAGCCCAATATCAAAATAATTCCTTCTAATTA